>CM030317.1:1036092107-1036153844 GCA_002915635.3 Ambystoma mexicanum
GACATTGAGCTATAAATGCCTGAATCTCCAAGCCCCGCATATCTCTGCAAGCGCATCAAGACATACCAAACCCAACCGTTCACTTTGATCTTTATTTATTTTTATTATTTATTTATTTATTTATTTATTTATTTATTTATTTAGAGCTAAAGCCCGCTGGCATCAGAGCACATTCCAAAAAGACAGGACAGTGATTACAAAAACGGGACAAGAATAGACATACAGAAGATCATTTCATGGGGAGCTCAAAGCCTCAGAATATAGCAAAAGAGCTGGAGGGTTCTAAGGTAGAGGGAATTTAGCACTTGGGTGAGAAGTTTCCCTAACACTCGTCCCCCCCACCCCAAACTAAGGGACAGGAGGATCTAATCCCCACCAGGATGGATCGCCTGTTGCAAGTTGGTTAAATGGCCTGCTGAGTACACCAGCAACCTTTTGTAACCCTTGCTATGAAACTATTTATTTGTGGTTTTCATTTGTAAGCTATATGACTTACAAACCTGTGGTGGTAAATCTCTCTTTCTTAAGGTACAGGGGATCTGATCTAACAGTCCCTCAGAAGTTATGACAACCTCTAAACCTACAATGGGCTTTTTCAAGGGGTCCTTAGAAAGGAATAGCTTAGATCTAGAGGGGCCTCCATGGTTCCTCACCACCTCTCTCCAAGAGCAGGTTGGGTCTCAGGTATCTTGGTTGGAGGGGCTGTGGTCAAGCAAGGTACCTGCTTCCACTTCCTCTGAGATCTGGTTTTACCTGGCTTAGAAGTTTCCCTCCTAACACTAGGATTTATACTGGAGTCTTCAGTAGAAGATCCAACAGTCTTAAGGTGGCTGAAATAAACATTTGATGAGTCTAGCAATTTTTGTATAGGAATCCAGAAAGGCAAATTATGTATTATTCCTATTCTTTCTTATTTAGGGGCACTGCTCAAAGTGTTACACTTGTGGAACATCCCGTTTTTTTAAGAGGCCTGAACAAGAATGCCATCCTGTCCAGAAAAAAAGAGCCACATGGCGCTGGCCACAGCCAGGAGCTTACAAGATCAAAAAAAAGGAAATTGTAATTCTTTTTTTTAGTGGAAGCAAAGGAAACCACAGGGGTAGCAAGGGAGATCTCAGGGGTCACAGTTGCGACTCCTGGTGACCCCCAAATGAGGTTCCTGTTTGTAGCAACTAAGAGGGGGTAGTACCAGACCTTGGACTACATGCAAGATGCGTCTATTCTGGTACAGCACCTCACGGATGGTGCTGAGATGGATGAAAAATACACACTACACAGCAGGTTCTGGGGGTAAGGTATATGATGCAACTGTATATAAAATAAAGAAGAAATTCCGTAGAGATTGTAGATTGCTACAAAAAAGCCTTAACATACAAGGTGAAAATATTAGCCTTTAAAATGTTGAGATTGAAACATAAAGCAGGTTTGAGGCAAAACAAGTTTAACACAAATTCAGATAACTGGAAAATGTTGCATAGATTAATAAGAGCAAAGGGCACTAAAAGCTTTTGAAAGCTGTACCGCTCTCATATAACAATAAAAGAACCACAGGAACTGACAAATATTACTGGGTTAGCTATCTTAAGTGAAACAACTGCACAGCATTGGACAGGGCGAAGACATCCTGAATAACACAAGTGGGTAGTGGACCAGGGTGCTTGGACTTTGATGTGGATGACATTCATCAGATTATAATAAGGTCTAAACCCTCTAGAGCCTCTGGTCCCGATAAATTACCTAACATCATAAAATAAAAAGGAGCCCATGTTGTGGGCCTGTTTTCTCAGTAGTGCTTTTAAAAACATTGTGAAGAGTGGTTCAGTTCCTGAGAGTTGGAGATTGTCTGTCCTTATACCTGTGCATAAGACCCAGAGACGACCTAAGGAACTAGAGTCTGCTGGCTATGTTGGATGCCAGCAGCAAAATCTTATAATTATATGTGGCATTCGTGGATTATTCAGGGGCTCTTGACTGTGTCATCAGAGGCCGATTATTAGGGGTGAAACTAGGACTAGTGGGATTGATCTGTCCTTATTACATCTTATCAGAGAAATGCATACAGGCACTAAGGTGGTGGTGAGAACCTCACAGAGAATTGGTAAAGACAAAGATTATGGGAAGCTGGCAACTCATTAAGAGCTACATATATAAAGAATGTGGTGGCAACATTGAAGCTCTGTGTGAAGCATGTTTGAAAAGTGTGATACCTTCAATAATGTATGCTTGCACAGCTCATCCATTGGTTAAATCAACCAAAGGGTAGAGTGGAAAATGTCTAGGACTCTGTTATACATTACCTCAGTGTATAACGTGGATGAGGCCCTTACACTGAGAAACACTCTGGTGGAGCACAAGAAGTGGTTAGCTAGCAGAGCGAGAGAAACCAGGAAAGATTTGGCATACCCTGCACTTGACCATCTGGGTACACTGAACATTGCATTACCTGGGGAGGGGGAACTAGAGCAGTTTAAGGTGAAACATAGGTATACTGAGTATACAAAGCAGGGATTTTCCCTCAATAAACCCCAGATATTTGACTAAGTGGACAAGTACGAAATTATGCAGATTTATTATCTATCTTGCAAGCAAAACCACGCAGAGCAACTGGCTTGAATCCCGGATCCACGCTTATAAACTGAACTCAGGTATGGTATTAGGTGCGTTATAGAAAAACAATTAAATAAATAATAAATACCTTTCTATGATTACACAGGAGCATGGTGTGGTATCCTGCGTGATAGGTGACTGTGCAGACTATGGGCCTCATTACGAGGTGGGAGGTAAGGGATTACCGGCACCGGTAAGGGCACCGGTGCCAGTAATCCCTTACCTCCCTACTATGAGTTCCCTTTGCGGGTCCTTCCTTAACGCCTGGTTTTTGCAGGCGTTAAGGACGGGACCCGCAAAGGGACTCTAGAGCTAACAACGGTACCGCAATTTGCGGTACCGTTATTAGCACCTTCCCCATTCCCATTGAGCCCTATGGGGGCTCAAATGGGAATGGGGAATGGCCCTGGTGAATGGGGAATTACCGGTCCCTCCGACCTCGGAATGGACCGGCAATTGCTCCATTCACCAGGGCGGAGTCGGAAGGGTTTTGGAGGCAGCCATGGAGCTAAAAGCTCCATGGCTGCCTCCAACCTCGTAATGAGGCCCTATGTGTTAGGCAGAATCCTGTGCAGTTCCCTTAGGGAGTACTACAGAAGATTAAGACTAAATGTATATGCAAGAAAATCCCCTTTGGTATCAGTATGTACCACAAAGATTTAGTTGGTAGCTGTGGGTAAGCAGTCAGACTTATCTCAAGAGGAAGATGAGCAGTATTCAGGGTTTACACATTAGGACCACGGTACTATGGAACAAGGAAACACTGACCAAAGCTTTGTATCAAAAAGAATATATATATTTATTTTACACACTCTAATGTTCACACACAAATCACTACTATAAAAGGAAGTTAAATCAGTCAAGAAAAGTATTCACAGCTCCCTATTTAAATTGTAGACAAGTTTGAGCAGAGTGAAAACTGAGCAAAATGGCACAGTGAAAACCAAGCAAAAATGGAGGGAAAGGACAAGTGATACAGGACTATACTCTTTAACACACCAGCAACACTTCCAAGAAGAGTGTGAACAAGTTAAGCAAGGCAGTACTTTAGCATATGAGATGAAACCGAGCAAAATGGCACTTCACAAGTTTAAAAAGAGGGAAGGAAAAGGTGGTTATAACAGTTAGGTGCACCAACACATTTCTTGGTGAGAAGCAATCTAGAGAAGGCAGTTGTAACAGATTTAGCCAGAGTCAATAGGCCTGTGCTAGAGTCACTGGTACAGGGCAAGGTGCCCAGGAGCAAAATGTTCTTGTTGCTGCAGTCAAGTCTTTGTTTAACGATTCAAAAAGGTGGTTGCAGAAGGTGAAAGACAGGTTAAATGATACGGGTGGCCAACCCAGTAGGTAAGACAAGGATTTAAAACACATTTAACAGTACCCAACGAAAAGGGTGGCCTGGCGGAACAATGTACCTTAGTAGTGGAAGAAGCTCCTGCGGTGGCAGTAGTTCCTGGCAGTTCCTGCAGTTCAGGAGATCCAGCAGAGCAAGAGAGGCTGTCTTCATGGAGGAATGTTCGAGTTACTGCACTGCCCAGGGATGAAACCAGCCGCGGTGCTGGCCAACGATTAAAAGGTAAGCTCCTTTAAATCGCAGTTGTGGTGGATGGGTGCCTGGCTATCCGGTCTCCTAGTTCTTGGCACTGGCGATTCGACCAAGGCAGGTCCTGGAGGCAATTGGCGAACTGGTTGGACCACCAGCTCAAGGGAAGAAGACTCCTTGCAGGTGAAGATCTTGAGTCATTGGAGAAAAGTGGTGAGGATCTGCAGCAGGGCTTCACCGTGGTTCAGTCATTGTAGATGTCTCTGGCTTCTCTCCTCTTTGGCTTCTTAGTTCCAGTGGCGACATCTTGTCCTCCAGTCCTCAGGACCCTGCTTTTATGCAGCAAGACCCCCATTCATACAGTCTAGCTGTCACTCACACAGTGGGGTGGCTCTCCTGGTGGGAGAACCCCATCAGCCTATCAGGGTAGAGTGCGACTTGGGTTGCGTAGGCACCTGGTCCAGGGAGCCTATTCCCCATCCACACATCCTGTCTACCCCAGAATCAGTGGCACCTCGAGGAGGGCTTCTGTGCAGAAGCCGCCAAAAGGACGAACAAAGGATCCCCGACCTGGGTTAGGATTACAGAGGAAGACACAAGAAAGAAATCTTATTAATGTTCTGGCAAAAAAACCTACCGGAGTAGAGTTAATATTAAAATAAACCGGCGGTATGTTAGAGGCTGTCAGTAAAAGTGGTAGTCTCGAACAATGGGAAAATCCCATAGGAAAATATTTGCGGTTGAATATTTATGGTAGTAACCACTGCACCAGCCAGAAACTTTTGAGAGAGGGACTGTACGGTACCACCTCGAAAATGAACACTAGGGAACAACTATTAACCCTTCCCAGTACCTCCATAGTAAGATTGTTTGTACTGGTTTGGTTCATAACTATTCACTCGTAAAGTCAATGGCAAATTTAAATGCCCAGGGAGAACAGTAGTCAGTCCCAGGGTATGGATTCTATGTTTGGGGGTCGCTACGACTCCCCTGTGGTACGGCACGGAGTGTGCTGTGTACCACACATGTAAAAAAAGATGATTCCTATGAGGGTGAGAAAAACCAGATAGACCATAAGCACACAAGATAGCCTAAAACATACACTAGCAAACTGTCTAAGAGTGGGAAAAAAAGGTCTCATTCTTAGCAGGAGAAAAAAATAAACCCTTCAAATCCAGCAAAGTCATGTCCTCACGCAATGTGAAGCCCTCTTACCTCAATATGGGAAAAGCTATAACATATATATTAACAAAGCCTGTGGTTATAAAACGGACCAATTTTGGTCTGGTATTTATATGGCCAATTCATTGATAGTGACTGCTGCCGCCTACCATGTATGGAGACAATTTCTGGGAAGGCTTCCTGTGGAACAAAACTGAAGTCTATACCTTACCCTGAGCTCTCCTTTTATTTAGTTTTTGTTTTCTCCTGTTTCTTTTAGGATCATGGACAAGTGCAAATATTGGATTGTGTAATTGAGCGACTTTATTGTAGTCTATGAAATGTGCATTTTATATTGTGATGGATAGGTAATGTATTGTTTTAATTTTTTTAAATTATGATTGTAATGCTTTTTTATATAAGTGCAAAAGACAAAAGAATGTCATAAGCGCTAAATGAATAAAACAATTTAAAAAAGCTATTTTAATCGAATGTGCAATTAACAAGTGTAATTTATGAAGACACCTCTTATTTCAATACAAAAATAAAACCACATTTCATTTACTACATCATTTTCCCTATTTTCTTCTCTTACCACTAAAGTAACATTTCTTTTTACTTAGGCACCAAACCTCCAAAACATATTTTGCTACAACCGCTATGTGGTAATAGCCTTATAGATCTAGGGAGGGCTCATTATCTCTTGAGATTATGACCCTTCACAACTTTTGGTGGATGGGCCATTGTCCTGCGATAATGACCCCTCCTTCGGTAAATTGGGCTATATTATTAATTGGCATGCACCTGCATTCTGAATATGAATAAACTGCGTGACATGCAAAGGAAAGGTTTGCAACTTTGCACACTTCACCTGGTACAGCCTTCCTACCTGTTTCCTTCCAAGTCACACACAAACTTGGCAGAATGACTCCAGCCAAACGATCCAGGTTCCTTCTTAACCCATTTCTGGCAGACTGCACAGTACTCTCAACGAATTCTGAGTAAAGGATTTCTTTGAAGCACCTGCATTGAAAAGGAACACAAATATACTGTGCATATCATGTTTGTTTCTTTAATACTCCATGAATAATTACAATAGCAGCATGACGAAAACAATATGCAGTATAATGTGACCAGCATGGAAAGTAAAACAACACAGAGGGCCTCATTACGAGCATGCCAGTCGGGTAACAACGGTGCAGGTAAGCCTACCGGCACTGTTGTTACTGGACTTGCACACTCCGAGTCTGCGGGCGGCTGCCGTGTCACCCGCAGACTTTCCAGGAAGCACCAGCACCGTTATTAACGGTGAAGGTGCTCCCGTCCTCCCCGTTCCCATCAAATGGGAATGAGGATTAACATGTTTCCAGTGCCTGACCTCCAGGAACACTGGGGTCGTAATCCCCCAGTGTTTCCATAGAGTCAGGTGCCAGAAAAAAATCACAGCTCCGGCAGCAGTCTGCCGGTTTTACCAGCACGGCTACCGCCAGAGTTGTAATGAGTCCGATAGTGTACATACAACAACAAAAGCACAATGTGGTTACATTAACAAAGACTTTTATGTATTGCGATTGATTACAAACAATTAGGAAAGAAGCATTGTATTGTATCTTAAAATGTGAACATGAACCGGGCTGTCTATAATGAATATTTCTATAAATAACAGAATATGAACAATTAAGGGGAGGACCCTACTATGAAGAACCACAATTCAAATAGAAGAAACTAATAATACAGTGGGCATCAATGTGCTGAGTGTGTTAAATTAACAGGTGATCTCACTCCCACCCATATCTCAAATACCACAAGTTATTTTGTTTAAAAACAAACATTAATATATACTATAATTCAACAGTATATTTCACCATGTGATTTAACCAAATGTGTGACCTCCAGCATGCACGTAAATGGCCTAATAATCTGGTCATGTTTTGAGGAGGCAAGTAACTCCGGCAACGCTCTCCTACAAATCCCTGTATAATGAAAGAATCTTGTTCACAAGGGTTGTGCAGAAGATTGTAGTGGAAAAAAGTAAGTGTGATGACTATCATTGAACTGGAAATGTGTCATTCATATCCAAATCCTTGCATTTTCCAGTGCTCTTTTTTAAAATCCATGTTTTCTATATGCAACCTTCACGGAAAACAACTTGACTGATTGATTGATTGATTGATTGATTGGTTATTTATAATCACCTATACATAGGTTTTTCAAGGTGCAACCAGGTAGGGAGGGGAGAACAGGGACGAACAAGACAAACAATCTCACTAGGTCTAGTATCATTTAGATTGTGCAAGTGCGCAGACAAGAAGTGCAGGGGAGGGGAAGGGTGAGAAGTGCACCCAGTGGAACAGGGCCCTCGGTTAAGTGCAGGCAGGCAGGGCATCCAAGGAAAGCAAGCCCCGGAATTGCAAGGAAGGCATGTGACAGTGCAGGAGGCCCCAAAGGCAAGTGTGAGTGATGGGACAGGGGGGACAGGGCAGGTGTCCTATATGACTCAGAGGAGCACAAGGCAGCCAGTCAACTTAATTGAGCAGTAGGAAGGGAAGGATAGCAGAGGGAAGGCAGAGAGAAAAGAAGAGGGGCAAGGTTTGTAGGGGAGAGGCAGAGAGAAGGAAGAGCAGAAAAGGAAGGTCTTGAGGAGCTTCCGGGAACATATGGTGGTCCGGCTCAAGACGGAGAGCGGCAGGAAGGCCATTCCAGAGGGAGACACCTGCACAGGAAAGAGATCTAGAACCCAGTCTCTACTAGGAGAAGGAACTCACCTACAGAGAATTGGAAGTAGACAAGCGGAGGGCTCTGGAAGGAAGGTACTTAGGAAGAGAGCGTTAGAGATAGTATGGGCCGACCAGAAAGCCTTGTGGATGATGCAGAGGGTCTTGAACTTGATCCTTGCAGCCACCGGGAGCCAGTGAAGGGATTTCGAGGTGGAGAGATGCAGGCGCTGGACTTGAGGTCAAGGATAAGTCTTGCAGTCCTGTTTTGGATCAGTTGCAGGGGGAGAGTTAGGTAGATTGAGAAAGAGGATGTTGTAATGGTCAAGCCTAGAGAGAACCAGGGCTCTGGAGACACTGAGCTTCTGAGGAAGGTGAGAAAAGGTAGAATACCTTTGAGGATGTGCAGTTGGAAATGGGCCTTTTAGAGATGTTTGTGATGTGTGGAGAGAAGGAGAGAGTGGAGTCGAAGATGACCCGAGGTTTTTCGCCTCTCAAGAGGGTGAGGTCACAGGAACAAGGGAGGCCGGCCAGAGTGAAAGGCAAAAACCAGGAGTGGGGTCCTAATGAGAAGAATCTCCATCCTACTGGCATTTAGTAGAGATCATTATCTTATGTTATGTTACTTTGCATTTATATAGCGCCTTATGTATCATTGGTATGATTTCAAAGCGCTGGCAGGTTGAACGCCCTCGGAACTGTAGTTGAAGTCAGTTTAGAGAGAGAGAGAGTCATACGGTGCGTGGGTGCACCGGATATGTGTGCAGCCGGTGTGGCACTTGCATGATAGCTGATTCTTAGCAGTAGGTGTGGTGGTTGGGAGGTCAGGTATATGTGCTCATTCTGGGGGTTTGACATCCAGACTGATTTCTGGCTGCTTTAGCCTGAGGAGACGCTTAGGCTAGCGGTGTGTGCTTAGCTAGCTGTGTTTAATTATGATGATGAGGAGTATGTGGCGGGTGTTAGTATGAGAACAGCTATGCCGAATGTGTCATAGTATTGCTGTGTTCTAGTTGAGTGGTGGTGTATAGGAGAGAGTAAGCGTGGTGGTGTGATATGGTGGTTTTCAGTAAGGCGCTTGAGATTGAGCACTCATCTGTGCCATCTATTCTCTCTGTTTTATTCACTCCGTCTGTTCATTCCACTTCGTCTGTTCATACATTTCGCATGGTTCATCATTTAGTTTACTAGTCTTTCCATCCATTCCATCATTCAATCCTTCATCTACATAAACTACACCATATAATCTGTTGATCCATTTCATCCTTCCCATCTGTTTAGAGTGTCCCATTTGTTCCATCCTTCTTATTCATTCGATCTGCTCCATGTGTTCTACTCACTTCATCAGTTTCATCCGCTCCATCTGTTCCATCCACTCCATCCGTTCCATCCACTCTATCCGTTCCATCTACTCCATCCGTTCCATGCACTCCATCCGTTCCATGCACTCCTACCATTCCATCCACTCCAACCGTTCCATCCACTCCATCTGTTCCATCTGCTCCATCTGTTCCATCCGCTCCATGCACTCCATCTGATCCATCCACTCCATCCAATCCATCCACTCCATCCGGTCCATCCATTCCATCCAATCCATCTGATCCATCCGATCCATCCACTCCATCTGATCCATCCACTTCATCCATTCCATCCAATCCATCCGTTCCATCCGTTCCATCCGATCCATCCACTCCATCCGATCCATCCACTCCATCCGATCTACCCACTCTATCTGTTCCACCCACTCTATCTGTTAAACCCACTCCATATGTTCCATCCACTCCATCAGTTCAATCCACTCAATCTGTTCCATCCGCTCTATTTGTTCCACTGGCAGATTTAGTTTTCCATTTTTCTCGATCGGGTCTCGATGCTGGATTATTATTTTTGATTCACCAACCTTGGGTTACTGTTTATTGTCACTGTTTATACTGTTTATGTTAAGAGTCGATTTTTAGGGGAAGAGCCACGTTTTCAGTAATTTGAGGAAAGACATGAGGTCTTCGGGTTGGAAGTGAGTTCCACACAGTGGGATCCAGGCTGAGAATGATGATCCACCTAACCTGACTGAGTGGGTTTTTGGTATCACTAGGAGGTGGGCAGAGCTTGATCTTAGAGTGTGTGGTGGATGGTAGGGTTTTAGTTTGTCCTGAAGATATTGAGGTCCGGTTTTATGCAGTGCTCGGTGAGAGATGCATAAGGTTTTGAAGGTCACCCTTCGGCCAACCGGGAGCCAGTGCAGAGTTTTGAGAGCTGGGGAGGTGTGATCTCTTGGGCCAAGTGCTAGTAGCAGTTTGGCTGCAGCATTTTGTGCTCTTTGTAGTTTAGTCAGGTGGTACACACGGACTCTGAGGTAGAGGGAGTTAGCATAGTCCAGTCTTGACATTACAATTGATTGGACCGCGGTGAGTCTGTTGGGAAAGGAGAGGTATGGAAAAATGTGCCTAAGGATTTTGAGGTGGTAGTGGCTGGAGTTAGAGACATTGTTGACTTGGTGCGAGAGGGTTAGGTCAGAGTTGAGAGTGAATCCAAGATTTTTTACTGAGGTTGAGGTTGTCGGGGAATTGTCCATTAGAGGTGCACAATGCCTGAAAAGTGGAAAGACAGTCAGGGTTGAGTGAGGATGAGGAGGCCAAACGTAGCCTGAAAGAGAGCTGCGTCTCATCTGCGTAACACTGAATGGTGGGCCACGGGGGCCAGATAGACATTGAAAAACCAGGGCGAGAGGATAAATCCCTGGGGAACACCACATGTGGAGAGTGTGATGGAGGAGAGGAAGGACCCAAGTTCAACCTGGGAAGGTCGGTCCAAGAGGAAGGAGGAAGCAGTATAGCCACGCCAGAGCCTGATCCGTGATGACCAGGGTATCTTGGAGACGAGACGATCAGTATGTTGTGGTTCACTGTGTCGAAAGCAGAAGAAAGTTCACGGACGATGAGGACAGATGGAGAGTTAGAGTCAAGGTTAGAGAGAAAATGTTCACGGTTGTTCAGGAGAGCTGTTTCCGCGCCTCTGGCCGCTCTGAACCCAGACTGATGGGCATGGAGACAACCAACGGATTCAGTGTGGAGGGTCAGCCCAGGAAAGGAGTGATCAAAATCAGGCAATAGTTTGCCAGTATGGAGGGGTCGGCAGAAGGCTTTTTAAGCAGGGGGTGCACAAGGGAGTGCTTGAGAGGAGAGGGAAAAACTCCAGTGGTGAAGGAGCGAGAGAGTCAATTCTGTCATTAATGGTTCTGGAGGGGCAGGGAGACACCTGTTTGGATGAGATTTTCATAGACCGGACTTGTCTGGAAACCTCATCCAGTGTGACAGGAGAGAGGGAGGAGAGGGGGAGGTGAGAGAGGGCATCCAAGGAGGGCCTGAGAGAGGTAGAAGGTGGGAGAAGAGCATATGAGAGTGAGGGCAGGATGTCCTGAGTTTTAGTCGTGAAATGAGAGGCCAGGGCCGAGCAGAGGGCCTGGTGGGTGTGTTAGAGGAAGATACTGCAGTAGGATTGGCCAGCTCATTGCAGCTTTAAAACACCTTTTTAAATATAGTGATCAACTCCTGACCTAATTAACGGTGCCAGTGTTTCCATTTCCGTCTGCAGGCAGGTGGCGTTACTCTCGCCAGGTCAGACGTGGCGGGTGTGAGGCCACCCACCTGCAGAACACATAGTGTGCCGGTCCGGAGACAGTGGTGGCGGCGGGTTTACCGCCACTGTTGTGTCCAGACCGGCACACTCTGAATGAGGCCCATTGTCTGTCGTAAAGGATTGGAAATTATATAATTAAACCTTGCACAAGATGCACAGTGTATGAATGTGTGAGAAGGTATAATCCATGAACTCTAACTCATTGCATGAGACAATATGACTCATGACCCACAACATCATTGCATAAGACACAACACACTGAGGCATGGCATGAGAAGTAAGGCAGGATCAGTTCCCAGCTATCATGCGATAAATGGAAGGCATCAATAAATCCTACATAATCACTCCCAAGGGAGAATGAGCAGACAGATGATCCTGAACTCCTGATGAAGAGATCCATGTAGAGAAGTTCTGGCCGGACTGCATAGGGTGCAGGTTGGGCCACAGGTGTTAATCTTATATTTTGTACAGTAAAGTAAATATTAATATTGTTCCTCAAATACTGGCATTTTGCCAGTGTTTCAAAATTCTAATTTTATTTGTGTTTCTATACATCTATATTTTTTAGCATACCTTTTAATATAATTGCCTCCACATTTTTGTATTTTACGTGGTCTTGAATATAATGGTACAGTCCCTGACTATTTCACTAGTGAGTGAGCTTCCTAAATATCCACCGATGTGGATGCACAGAGTTAAGTTGTGGCACAGGTTCAGATACATTAATCTCCCCTTGCATGTCTTCTGATCAAGATATGTGAAATTCCTACCCACATTACTGGATGGGAAATAGGAAACCAAGAGGGGGATTGCTACTGTTTACCTGTATTCTTACCAATGGCATTAGGATGGGATGTTGCTAGGGGTTCAGATCGTTTCTTTTAATGAGTTAGGATGGACATATATAACACCAGACGGCTACTGCTCTGTCTTTCCTAAAAGCACTCCTGGAAGTGTATTCTTGGCTTTGCTGTGCCATACTTAAGATTGCTATACACATTGGCACTTGACTGAGAATAAGGCATGAAAGGGATGCTAGAACTATACTCAAGTATGCTTCCGTGTAATTATGAGAATAAATATACATTACTGCAAAACAAATGTGCAAGCGCATTCTTTAAATGTATCTAATGTTAATGATTATGCACTTTTGCTGTCGGAAGTGGCCGTTCAATCCTCTAGACTGATTGGGAGAGATTGTAACGCCGGCGCGGCTTGACAGTCTGCCTGACGCTGTGTGAGTTTCTTTCCTCTAGTCCTCCAGTCCTCCAGTCCTCCAGCCCTCAGAGTGTGGCGTGGAATCTGGGTGCCTGATCACTGTCTGATCACTGTCTGAGCGACCTGAACGCTGCCTGGAACTGGGGAATTTTGTTCGAGAGGCAGGAACACGCCACGCCACGAAAAGGGAGCCGCGGGGCCTACTACTGGCTCGGCACGGCTACTCCGAATCGGGTGTCGCGAGCCTGCGCTCCTCCCGGGGGCCCTGTTAAGGAGGCAGGAGCTCGTTACATCATGTGAGGAAGGCGGGGTTGTCTTAGCTGGGACCACAGAACTTACAGTAAGTGCAGCGGACGTTCTGTTGGGTGCCTATTGGTGTCCCTGCTCCCCCTTTGGCGCATTACAGTAAGCTGCACCTGTGGTGCAGGGGATACTTCAGGACTTTGCGGAGAGGGGCGGCTGATTTTCCCTTTTTGCGATAGACAATCACTCTGTTTGGGGTGGTGCTGGAAGTGGTGTGGGAAGTATTCCTAGTGGAAGAGGCCCCTTGGACCCCCCCCTTTCTTTACCTCTCCCCTCCCTCTTATGTTTATATTTTACCTGGGGGTGGGATAGGTAGGCGGCTTTATAAAAACAGTAATACCACCCTCCCTCTAATCATTTACTCATTGAAACAACTTAAAATGCCTCCGGGGCAAAAGACAGCACAAAATAAATATAATTTACGGAAGACGACGAAAGCCCGAGAAGCAGAGGCACTGCGGAGTGAGGAGATGGGAAGTCCCAAGGAAATCTCCATGAAGAAGCTCAAAAAGACCATCCTCCCAGGCCAAGGGATGATTACTGGTTTCTTCCCTCCAAATCCTATACCTGAAATTAATTCTACGATTATAGAGGAACCAGCATACACTGGAGGGGGTGGGGGGGACTGTTTGAGTACTACTAATTTCGATGATATCGACAACAACTCTCTACTAGATTTATACCTGAGTATTCAACGTGGGATGACCCCCCTGATACCCAGGAGGCAGGATGATAAAGATCTGACGCAGGGAACAAATCCTGCGGCCTCTCCTGTTATTACCTCGGGCCACTCAGAGCAGATGGGCAGATTATCTGCCTCCCCTAATTTGGTAGTGGTGTCAATGGAGGATGTCCTGGACAATGAGGTTATGGACTTATCCATCCCGTTTCCTGGAGCAAATGAATTAGCAGAGATACAATCTTCTGTAACTTCTCTTCAGTTTGCCCTAAAAATTCTGCTCCAAATGACCGGGCGTATTTTAGCCAACACCACCGCACCGACTACTCCCCGGACTTATGAAAATCCTGTGGAAGACGAGGCAGAAATCAATTTAGCAGAGGCCATTGACATAGCTGAGGAGATAAATGCTATGTCAACAAAAGAAGCCTCTGTTATCATGGATCAGAGCGAGACGGTCTTTTTCTCTCGCAAACAGCGCAAATTGGCTAAGAAGGCTCAACAAAACAGGAAAAAACTGTCCGTGTGTCCCTCAGTAGAAGAATCTGTGAAAATCGGTGGCCGCTCAAAAAAAGCAAAGAAAAGGTCTGCCCGAGCTAAGAAAAAGAACAGCACTGGAGGTGGCTACCTGACTAGCTGGCTGATTACGGACCAAGATCAGAACAAGGAACAGTCGAAGGAGCCGCTAATGCCTGCAAGGGAGGCTGAGTGTGCTGAGGCCAAAGGTACATTGACCTTGGATGAACTGGAGGAGCAGGACGAAGAGTGGGAACAACTTGAAGTCGATGCTCAGTTGACAGAGGAAAGGTTATGTGGGCCCCCGGAGAAATCGTCCCAGCCTCTGCTGCCTCAGGCCAAAATCATCCATCCTCCTACCAAACCAATGGAGGCTGGATCAGGCAAGTCATTCAGTAGGATATGCCGGATCAAGAACCTTTACAACAACGGCGATCGCAGATGGCTGTCTCGGTCGGAGCTCCTAACTCGATTATACTCCGTTCCTGAACTGCGCGTGTTGCAATCTGATGACTTCCAGTTTGTGGAGCCTTTGAAGGGGCGTAATTCGTGTGTATCTGCCCTGCATTGCAAGTTTCTATCTACCGCACATCTGATCAGGAAATATCGAGACGAGTTATGGGCAGTTGACGTGGAGATAGATGCAGACTTGGATGAACTTGATCCCTGTGTCGATAACAGTGAAACAAGTGGACCGGCTGATCTTGATGTCTGTCCGATTGTACCTAAGGGAAAGAAAGTGGAAGTGGCTGACATACAACACGTGCTAAAATGGTTGGCCGAATCGCTTCCCGAAGTTCTATCCAATCATTGAACCTGGTCATTATTATCGTGGAATTGCAGAGGTTTTGCGCATCTGCTGTCCACTGAGGGATCAGTAAACTTTGTGGCCAAACATGAGCTAATATGTTTACAAGAGTCCTGGGCGATGGACCCATTATTACTGGATGGATATGTGACTTATCAATCTTTTGAGAAAAGAGGAGAGAAGGGTAGACCATTCGGTGGGTTGCTCACTGGGGTGGCCAGCTGTCTGCACTCGAAACAGATACCCTGTAGCCAAGATAATAATCTGTTGGCAGTGGAAGTTGAATATGGGCCTAAGGGCAAAGGAGAAAATGTACTGCTGATAAATCTATATAATCCTCCTTATGCCCGGATAAGTGAACCACTCCAAGCAGCCCTCCACAAGCTGTTGGCATCCTGGTCAGCCACTCTGGGAAACGGAGCAGTAATGGTAGTAGGTGACTTCAATTGCCGAATACCGGGGGAGGGAGGGCTACAGCCACAAAATCCGAGGTTAAGAAACAAGCGGTTACTTACGCATATTAAAAAGGATACTGAAGGCCCGCAGTGGCGTCTCTTGTTCGATGACTGGGATTTGGAGATGTTGAATGGTTACACTGACAGTGACCATCCAGGGAAACAAACGTGGGCTAACGGGTCTTCTTCCAGTATAATTGACTATATATTTGTGTGCCCTAAAATGTTGATGTGTGTTGTTGACCTAACAGTATCTTTAAATGAATGGAGTGACCACGCTGCACTTCAGTGTGTATTAAATATTTCCCATACTAATCCAGAAAAGAGCAATATGGGTACAATTCGGGTAAACAAAGTGGGCTCTAGTATTAGGTGGACAGCTAAGAACATACACTTGGCATCAGAAGCACTAAATATTGAAATCTGGCCCCTAACACCCAATTTCAACGATATGTCTATTGAAGCTATAGAAACTTGGATCTGTGTTTTCTCTAATACTCATGCCTCAGCCCCCAACTGGAGTATGACTAGACCTGAGGGTGGGATACTCCCGTTTAATAAAAAGATCAGAGACACTAAGAGGGAACTTAGAAGGGAGCTGCGCACGATCAAGCAAAGGTGCAAACCTATAGAAAATCTTAGGGTGGCTGTTAGGAAATGCAAAAATAAATATAGAGCCAATATCAAAAAGCTACGGCTCGCCGAAAGATCTCTGGCATATCAGAAATTAATACACACCATCTGCTCGAAAAACACACGTAGCATTTGGGCACTTCTGGGTGAAGCTAGGGAAACAGTCAAGGGGCAATTTGTAAATCCCATCGGTGCAAAGGAATGGGAGGACTTCCTGCAGAATCGTAATGCCATCTTGCAGACAGAGGAGAGGTTTCCACCGCTTCCTCCAAGATCCAGTATATCATTTGATATGTCATACACTGCGATATTCTGTAAGATAAAAACTCTAAAATCCTCTAGAGCTCCCGGCCCTAATGGCCTAGCCAATATAGTTATCAAAGCCCAACCCGAGTTTTGGGCAGGATTGTTGGCAATTATGTTTGAGAACATTTTGAACCAGGGGGTGATACCTAAGTCGTGGCAAACAGCCGTGCTGATTCCGGTATTTAAAAAGGGGAATCGGCTAAATCCGAATAATTATAGACTCCTTTCTATGCTGGATACGACAGGCAAATTGTTTGCCGCCCTGTTGCTCAAGGACCTTCAGACATGGGTAGACGAGGCCGATATACTATCTAAATTCCAATGTGGTTTTAGAAAAGGCTACTCCACCGGGTATAATCTGTTGGTAATGAACCTATTGAGAGCAAGAGCCCGTAAAAGAAATGAGCCACCGCTGTATGCACTTTATATCGATTTTAAAGCAGCTTTTGACCTGGTACCTAGAGAACGCCTACGGTCTAAACTTGCTGCCCTAGGCTGTCCTGCTGGCATACTGTATTTTCTTAGATTGTTACATCATAATACCTCGGTCAGGTTAAAATTAGACCAGGAGGGACATCTGACTAGTAAGGTATATCAAAAACAGGGGGTCAAACAGGGCTGTGTGACTGCCCCCCTAGTTTATAATCTTTATGTGCATGATATTCCGCTTGCTCTAACTTCTGCCCGTAATTGCCCCCCTAAAATCGGGGACTCTGTTTGCACCGTTATGGCATATGCTGATGATCTGGTCATCTTTGACCATACTATTGGTGGCTTACGTAGATCAGCCACAGCATTATGGGAGTATGCCAAATCCAATGGTCTCATTATTAACCTAGATAAAACTAAGGTATTGAGATTTTCCAGCAAAAGAGTGTCGAGTGTGAACCTCACGGTGAATAATAACTTGATCCCATACACCCCACTCTATCGCTATTTAGGTATTGATTTTGAGCCCAACGGGGAATATGTGGCACTTAAGCTCTCACGTACAATGCGAGTGGCGCAAGTAACATCTCTTATAGCCAACTTTACCAATAAGCAAGGAGGATTTACGCTTTGGGGTACGCGCCAATTGTATATGCAGGTATTTATCCCTATGATGACTTATGGTCTAGAATCACTTCTAGACTTAGATCTTAGTTGGCTTCAAACCATTGAGGGGAAATTCTGGCGTTGTATACTTGGCCTGGGTCCGGGAGTTCCGATGGCAATTATTCGACTGGAACTGGGACTACCCTCTATGAAGGCTATCGTCATGAAAAGGAGATTGGGGCACTTCTTGAAAATGCGTAGTGTAACATCCAATCCTCTCCTGACCACTATCTTCCAAGAATTGTGCAAGAAACAAAATCTTCAGTCTCCATCTGTGATGATGATAAAACATCTTGCTACCATTGGATGGACCTGGCGAGAAGGGCCATATTCTAAGCAAGTTCAAAATGCACTTGACAAGCGGGTTGAAATGTGGGATTGGTTAGAGAATTTCGCTCACCTTAGCTCGTTGAAAAGCTACGCATTTGTACAATACAGGTTATACTCATTCATGCAACCCCAAGGATATCTCAATCTCTGCCCTTCTAAAAAACTGCGACGATTTATTCTTCTATTAATGCTGGACCAACTCCCTATCCTGTTGGTGACAGGCAGAAGATTGCAGTTGCCAGTGGAACAACGCACTTGTCGGTTGTGTAACGGAAGCAATGTATTAGAGTCAGCAATAAATGTCTTGACAGAATGTGGTACTATGATTAATGTAATCCAATATCACTTGGGGAAGTTCTCCCATAATCTAGCATCAATCGGAACGTCATTATTCTGGCATCACTGCATGAATTCTGAGAGTATGCGAGTAATGTTAGCTCTCTTCAACATCTGGACTAGGATAGAAGAAATATTGGATATTCAGATCTGAAATTAGTACTCGTATCCTAAAATAGTCACTGCCCCTGCCTTGGGACGAGGTAATCAGCTGTGCTGTGAGTTCCCTTGGTACTGTAGTTATGAGAAATGGACTAAGTCTAGTTTAGTGCCTTGAATTACTGTCCGTATATCATAGTGGACATTGTGGCCGTTTTTGTGTAAATTTGTACTGTCTCTTTCTTTCTACTTTTTACATGCTACTTGAGCTTTTAGATTGATTTTATATGTGTATATGGCTCATTATTTATCATATTGCTATATTGTTACTATTCTGTTCATTTGAAGCTTAGTTTATATATGTGTTTAGTTATCAATATGTGTAAAGTTTATTAAATAGACTGTTTCACATTAATTAAATAAATAAATAAATGTTAATCAGTTACAGCACACACAGCTAATGAGAACCTAGCTGTTCTGCTGATTAATAGTAAACCTGTCAAATGCAGTGGGTAGAGGGCTGACGTGCCATAATGTGCAGAGATCTAACTCTCTCTGTATATTTATGGAGATAAAGGTCTATCATCTGCAATACATCCTGCCATAGCTCCAAAGGAGCATCCTGGCTGTCTCTGTGTAGAGGTAATGCTCTGGAATGTGTGCAAGATGGCTATCACAAGTGGAACTGCCCTATGTGATCCTGAAGCTGAACAACCTGAAGAGACCTGTCTGATAGGAAGACAAGCTGAGCTGAAGTGCGAAGAAATGCAGTTTTTTCATCCATACATTTCTGGTTTTGATCCATCTTGTCCCACTCACCACATTCATTGGCCTGATCAGTAAAATTCCTGACGAGGCGCACGTGATTTCCTGTCTTAGTCCCATTGATGAAGCTTCAGCTGTGCCCATTGAGCTCTGAACACCAACTTGTTGGAGGGCAGCTGTTGCACCTAAGATTACCCAACTATTTCACTAGGCCACAGTGGACTTGCCACATGCTACTTTTTCCACTTGATCACAGCTGCCCACCTTCAGTCCATGTGACCCTAGCATAGACCTTTGTGGTTTCTGCAGTCATATGATTGCTGAGCTGGAACCACCCTCATTCAGAGACTTACACTCTCTTTGTTATAGCACTTGCTTCTCCATCCACTCTACCTTTGGACTGACACGTGGAGTCAGAGGTCTAACTGAATGGAAATCCCAGCATTATCCTAATTGCAATATCCTTATCACAACCCTCTTTCCAATCTGCTATAATGGTATCTTTATCTTTTGCTTTTCAAGGTTTATTTTGTCCTTGGATATCCATGCTATATAATTAATTATGTTTTGAGGCCAATGAGTGATTCTACTGTTGCACAAACAGCATACATCTTCCAGAATAGTTACCAACTTGGTTATATCATACTGGGAAAATAATGTGTTCACGATTCATTCATTCTTGATTTTTTAACATCACTTGAGGGATATTCCACTTCAAAGCACCAATAGTAAAACGTGAGCTGGCGTAACAGAAGGATGGGATGTAGAGAGTGAAGGAACAAGAGGAAAGGTACGTCGTAGTGGAGATGAACACGGATGCTTCATTCACAGCTTAACCAGTCACCCCATTCTAGCAGTCTGATCCGATTGGACCATGTATTACATCACAGAGCGGGGCAGTCCTCCAGTCATAGGGAATATCTGCTTTCTAGGCACAGGGGATTAAACATAGTTGGGACCAAATGTTTAAGTTGCTTGAAAGATAACTGTGTAGGTGAATAAAACATATATACATTCTTTTAAATAGACCTGGTTAGATAAGGGGCAACTGTGACAGGGTCAAGGACCTGAGCCTGTCCAGAGGGGATGGGGCCTCTCAACCTGGGGAAGGTTGCCTAATACTGTGTCTGCCAGACCCAGTTCTGCCCAAGTGGTATGGTGTGGGAGTTGGCAGCACTCTAGACTATGGGCCTCATTACACGGTAGGCGGTGAGCCATGGCGCTATTAGCGCCATGGCTCATGCCGGTAAAATACCGGCACCGCCTTGGCGGAAAGGGGATTTACCGCCCCATTCCAAGGTTTGAGGGGCGGTAAATCCCCTTTCCGCCATTGCCCTTCCCCATTCCCATTTCTGCCCCATTGGGCTCTATGGGACTGGGGAAGGCGCTAATTACGCCACCGCAATTTTGCGGTGCCGTAATTAGCTCCGAGGTCCCTTAGCGGGTTGGATTTTAACGCCTGCAAGAAGCAGGCGTTAAATCCTCCAACCCCCAAAGGGACCTCGTAGTACGGCGGTAAGGGTTAACGGTCACCGTTGCCATTAACGGTGACCGTTAACCCTTACCGCCGTCCGTGTAATGAGGCCCTATGTCCCTGCTAGCTGTGCTTTGCTAAAAAGTGGGAAGCAACATATCTTCTTGACAAAAACCTGTTGTTCACAACAGGACTACAGCTATCAGAGAGATATTTGTGGTAGAGACCCCACATCAGAACTCACAGAGGGAGAGGTGGCGGTAAGTGGGACGGCAGGAGAACACCACATTGGTCAGACCAGCAATTCAGATACTCCATTCAATGTGGACACAGACTTTAGAATGTGCTTTGTTTGCAACAGACTGCCTTCATAGAGAGCCGACAGACTGCTTTTAAAAAGGGGCGGGGCTTAAGTCCCTTTGTATGTGCTTTAATTCAAGTAACCCTGCCCACGGGGAAAAATAAGTCAGCCATTTGCCCAGGAATGAGCTGAGGCGGAGGACCAATCAAGGGTGATGGGGTGGATAAAAGGGGGCAGGAAGGACAGATAGGTGTGTATTGTTCGGGTGAGGTCAAGGGAGGATGAGGCGCAGCAAGAGACCAGACAGAAGATGAATGGTGAAGAGATGCATGGAGGAGGATTATAGAGGCCATGTGGAAGGTGAAGTATTCATTGGTGAGGGAAAGGAATACTTGGGTGTGTGAATGAGACTAAGGGGGAGTGTAGGGGTGTGAAAAAGAATGAAAAGGGGTACTGTGAGAAAGGAGGGTGCAATTAATGGAGGCATTGGTTACTCCCCAACATAGGTCTTTTTTGGAAGATCATCATGTTCTGGACCCTTTTCAATTGGGCTTTAGCCCCCTGTGGGCACTGAATCAGTGCTGGTGTCAGTGCCAGATGATCTAACTCTTATCTGGGACCAAGGTGGAGTATGATATGATATGATATGATATGGCATTTATAGCGCGCCTATATACAAGTGTTTCAAGGTGCGACGAGGCAAGGTAAGGGGGATCAGGGGAAGACAGACAACAATCCTATTAGGCCAGGTGTCATTCAGAACGCTCAAGTGCATGGGAAAGGGAAGGGGGAGAGTGTTGGGGCGGGGGGTAGGCCTTATTCTGTTAGAGTTGTCTGGGCCTTTGATACCATTGATCATGCCACTCTCCTGGTAAACTACAGGATGCAGGCATTAATGGCTCAGTGCTAGAATAGTTTCAGGATTGTTTGTCATCGTGTTCTCAATTAGTTTCCCTATCCCCCTTTAGATCTCCCCGGTGGTGGTTTCATGTGGGGTACCTCAAGGCTCTGAACTCTCCCAGTTGCTTTTTAGTATTTATATTCAACCATTGGCTCATCTCATCCGCTCCCACCATTTCTGTTAGTTTTCCTATGCAGTTGACACTCAATTACTTTTCCAGCTTGACCTCAAACACAAGGGAACGACTTGATGTTTGAGATATTGACTTGATGCTTTGGGTCCCTGAATGGGATTGTATTGGCTGAAACACAATGGAGAGAAAACCAAGGTCCTGGTAGTGGGCCCTCCAGCCTCCCTCGCATTATGTACTCGTGACTTGTGGCCATCGACCCTGGGTTCTTTACCAACCCCTGCCAAAACAGTGAAAAATATTGACAATAAGATCTCGGCCTGGTTTCACCAGAGGCCCAGATCAAAATTCCACCTGCAGTGCTGGCATCTTTGAATTTAAATAGCTGAAGAAAGTAATGACATATATTTCAGCCTGTTTCCATGCTCTGGTCATGAACGCCTCTATCAACAGCAGCCTTGACTATTGCAATGCCACGCCTCTGGTCTAACCTGCCTATTTACTCAATCGCTTGCAGATGCTGCACAATGCAAAGCTATTCCTTACTGCCAGTCAGTATCCTTGGCCCGACATAAGATTCATTGACTTCCTGTTATGGCCCAGATCTAGTTCAAATTGCTTTGCATTATTCACTGTGCCTATTATGGAAATTGCTGTCTATCTCTACAGGAACAAATAGTACTCTATTGCCCTGGTTGGCTGTTACGCTCCACCTCATTGTCGCTGTTGGTTCTTCCCTCCTATCACCTGGAACGCTGCAGCAGTCACTCTTTTTCTGAGGCTGGCCCGAAACTCAGGAATTTGCTTACCATGTCCCCTCAAGGTATTTTGGATTTTAACCTATTCAAGGCTCGGTTGAAAACCCACCTGTTAATGTACATGTTATACTCTGCTTATCTGCATCTTAAAAGCGCCTTGAAGCCATTGGTGAAGTTTGCAATATACAAATGCATGTAATTTCTTAGCACTATGTTGTTAGAAATGGGCCGACCACTGCTTTTCATGACAACAGTTTCTTTTCTTTTTCTGCCAAATTGAAACATTTTTATATAGATGGTTGTGTAAATCACTCATTTCAGTCTGTTACCATGTATGGTACTGGTGTAGTCCCATTGTATTTTGTAATTCCAGGGGCTTTACACTTACTGTGATGCTGAAAAAGCCTTTTGGAGGGACATGGCCTCCTAGTCCTTGTTTTACCACGGTTATGTGTGTGTTTTCTGTATGTTTTCTGCATCTTAGGTCCAGCCTGGACCTCTAACAGAGCATCTCTTTTCTTTTTTTACCTTTTGGTGAACCACACCCATGGGATCCCTTTATGGCGCCCATATGTGGGGGTACATATGATGCTGGAAATGCTTTGGAGGGACAGGACCTCCATGTCCTTGTCCTGTACTACCTTATAATGTGTGTTCTATGTTGTTGTCTGCACAGGGGTCCAGTTGAGACTCCTGGCAGTGCAGCCCTTCCTCTTTTGGTCATGGTGAACAGAGACCCTTCGGATACCCTTATGGCACCCATGGGTGTGAGTAGAGCCCTGTATCTCTAGTGTTTTGGGCACCTGTGTGTTTCCCAAAGAACAGGGTATGGGCTGGTGGCAGCTCTATGCTGAATGTGACAGGTGCTGTTGGTGTCCATGTTGGGATACCCAGGCACTGCCATAGGAATCAGTGGATTCCTGATAGAAGGCAAGATGGCCCCTGTGGCCTCTTGGTTTCTATTGCTGATTACCTTGTTTTTCCAAAACCCTGGGAAGCCCTGACTTTGTCCCTTCACCTAACTGGTTGTTGGGTGGATGAACCATATATGGCATTGCTTGCGAAGTCCAGGCCAGACTGGCTGGAGCCTTCCCAGTGACTGCATGGTTTGATCTGTGTGAATATGGTGTGTGACCAATATCCATTCTATATTATGTGTGTCTGGTTTCTGTGTGTGTGACACAATGAATGAGACAGCCCTGCCTGAAACTGACATGAATGCAGTGTGGTGTGCTGAAAGGATGGATGCTTGCCCCAATCCACATTCCTTATTATTGGTGTCTGGGTGGAAGTGAATAGCCTGAATGCATGTGAGCCTGATTGGCTACCTTCGTACATGAATGCCCTTCTGTGTGATTGGCTGACTGAGCGTGGCTCAGCCAGAGTGAATGAGAGACAGATGTGTATATCTGGGGATCTCTCACTTCCCAATTTCTTCAGAAGCTGATGTTGAAACTTGAAGCTCATCCTTGAAACCCAGCTGGAAGAAGAAGAATTGCTGCTGCATTACCTTTGATGAAATATAAAAGCTGTTGAGTCTGTCGAGGACTGATCCCAGAGAGGACCTGGCTAGGAGACCTCTCCCCGAGCTATGCGGGACCATCATGCAAAACCGCTGCTCTTAATCAAGGTACCCTGGAAGCCAGTCCTGAAAAGATGTCAACCGGAGAAGGAGTGTTTTGTGTTCTCTGACTCAGCATTTATCTGTGCTAAATGATCTCTGAATCTGGGCCATTTTTGGTGCTAAACGATTTTTGAATCTGTGGATTTTTCTGTGATAAGTGATTTTGAATCTGGATATTTTGCTATGCTAAATGATCTCTCAACCTAGGCAATTTTCTGTACTAAATGATTTCTGAACCTGGGCATTTCTGTGCTAAATGTATGTGTTCTGACAATCCTCATGTATGGTTGAACATCAACTCTTGTACCTCAAACTGTGCCCTCACAAGGACCCTTTTGTTCCTTTGTGCTGGTTTCTCTGTTCTGATTGGCTGCTAGGCCGCCTTGTGAGTTATGTTGTACATTGGTTAGTTCTGTCTCACACCCTCCACTGCGCTCCTCTGATCCCCATCCTCACATGGTGTTCTCCATCTCTCCTATCTATTCAAACTGCCTTTCCATCAGCTATCCTCCCTCTCTCTTAAAGTCTGTTAGGAAGACATTTAAGAAGGCTCTCCTGGTCTCTAACCCAAGTTTGCCCATTGCAGACAGCTATGTCCATGCTTCTCCAGGCAGACTGTCACTGACATTCTCTTTGTCATTCCTTCTTCTGACCTATGGACTCCCCAGATGGTCTATGTCCTCTCCCCTTTCTCTTCCTCACCCACCAGATGAGAAGTGCTCTTGGCTCACTTCTCATCATCCATGTATATCATCAATGTCTATCGTGATGGCACTATTATGGCCCAGGGCTCTCAGCCCGACCTCCTCCTCCTTGACAGAAATGTACTGTATCTTTTCATTTCCTCCCACCTACTGCCACCCCACTGCCCTCCTTCCTCCTCTTTCTCCCACCCGAGGGAGGTGCCCCACCCCTGTAAAACCCTCGAAAAAGATTTAAAGGGGGCAACCAGCTTCACTTAGCTACCCTCAATTCTCACTCTGCTTCAAACATTCCTCTGACATCTGTCTCCTCCTTGAAGACCTTGACCTTGATACCCTTGCTCTCACTGATACATGGTTCAAGGCCAGCTCTGTCACTGCTTTTGACACCTTCCTGCCCAAGGGCTTCAAGATCCTATCCAATCCCAGGCCCACCCGGTCTGGGGGCAGAGCGGCCATGATTTCCCCTGAGTGGATTCCAGCCACTACTCAATCCTACTCCTCCTTTGAATGCCTCACCTTCAGGCTGTTTGTCCTGCCTTCTCCCACACTCTCGCCACTATCAACAGGCCCCCTGGACCTACCCGCCTTTTTCTCTTGAATGGGCCGACCTCTCCTCCTCTCTCCTGGCTTCCTCCCCCAAAACTTCTCTTCCTTGGGGATTTTAGTATCCATCTCGATTCTCTGGTTTTGCCCACTGAACTCTTTGTGACCTCTGTGACCATCATTCCCTCCCAATTCTTCCCTCTGGTCCAACCCACTCTGCCAGACACACCCTGGTTGATCTCATCGCATCTGATATCTACAACCCTCTTACTAGTCCTCTTTCCTGGTCTGACCACTCTCTCCTCTCCTCCCATCTTGAGCTCCCTGGGCTCCATAGCCTCTTCTCTCACTGCCAGTCTTCTTCTCCATAATTCGACCAATGAAGCGTGTGTCAGTTGATGCATTTGCCGCCACCTTCATTCCCCCTTTGACTCTTCTACTGACTCTGCGGCCCTCATTACAACCTTGGTGGTAAGTTTTCCCCTTTTTTCCGCCAAGGCGTAAATTACGTTAACGCCATGGTGGATGGCAGAATTACCACCCCATTCCAAGGTGAGTGGGGCGGTAATTCCCCATTCACCATGGGCCCTTCCCCATTCCCATTTTTGCCCCATAGGGCATAATGGGAGTGGGGAAGGCACTAATTACGGCACCGTAAATTACGGTGCTGTAATTAGCACCAAGGCGGCTTAGCTCCTTGCATTTTAACGCCTGCTAAAAGCAGGCGTTAAAATGGGAATCAGGCGTTAAGGGTTAACAGCGCCGACGGCGCCATTAAACCCTTAACGCCAGAGTTGTAATGAGGGCCAGCATCTCTAACACTATGGACATCTTTGCCCCTGCCATGAGGATCCACATGAAGCTTGCCTCCAAATGCAACTCTTGGTATGGCTCTGTCTTGGCAGCTCTGAAACGCAAGTACAAAGCTGCCGAGCAGAAGTTGCAGACCTCAGGTACATCTTCTGGCAAACTGTCCTGCCGATTGCCCCAAAGGCAATCTCGTGTCACCATTTTCTCCAAGAAGAGGGCTTATATGCAAGCCTGCATCTCTGGGGCAAATAATTACACAGCTGAACTTTTCAAAATCTGCAAGGAGCTTGCCAATCCTCCTGCAGTCTCATCCTCTCCTCTTCCCTCACAGGCCCTCTGCACTGCACTTGCCTCCCACTTCTCCACCTGGGCATCCTGTCTTTCACTGTCATTTATTCCCCTCCCCACCCCCTCTCCTCTTGCCTCCCTCAGCCCCACACACCACTCCTTACTCTCGCCTCCTTCTCTCCCATTGCTCCGGTGAGGTCTCTAGAGTAGTCAGCTCTTTGAAAGTCTCCTCCAGTCATGTGCTCCTCTGCACTTCCAGAATTATCAAAGACAACATCTCCACTCTCGCTCCATTCCTGTCTGACCTCTGCAACCAGTCCTTTGCCACTGGCTCTTTCCCACAACCCCTCAAGCATTCTCTTGTGCACCCTCTTCTAAAAAAGCTGTCTGCAGACTCTTCATGCTCGGCTATCACCCTATCTCTATCACCCCTTTCTTGGTCAAACTCGTGGAGAAGTTTGTCACCCTCAACTGACCACCACACCAAATCGACTGGCTGCCTCCATGCCCATTAGTCTGGCTTCAGAGCATTCAGAGGTATGGAAACTGGTCTCCTAAACACCCATGATGACCTCCTCTTAAGCCTTGATTCTAACTCTGCCTTTGTTCTGATCCTTCTCGATCTTTCCTCTGACTATGACACAGTCAAACATGCCATCCTCATAAATCATCTATGTGATACCCTAGGCATCACAGACTGGGCACTGGTGTGACTGACTTCTTCCCTTTCAAACTGACCCGCCCAAGTGAAAGTTGGCCCTTTCCTTTACTCCACCTTACTCTCTACCTATGGTATCCCTCAGGGCTCTACCCTATCGCCATGGCTCTTCAACATTTACCTTGCCCCACGGGCCCACTTGAGCTCCACCTTCTCTTCCCCAGTGTTATGCGAATGGCACTCAGCTTTCCTTTAAACTTCCATCCTCTACCTCCTCCCCTTCCTCTCTCATACCTGACTGTTTGACTGCTATTCAGGTGTGGTGATCCTCCAGCGATCTCTGCCTTCATGCCAGTAAGACAGATTCTTCTCATTGGGACACCTGACCACTGTTTCCCCCCACTCTCTTGCCACCTTGGGTCACATACTTGGGTGGCCAAACATCTTGGGGTAATCTTTGATTCCTCTCTTTCCTTCTCTCTGCACATCACAGACCTTCCCAAGAAGGCCAACTTTCAACTCCACCTCCTCAGAGGCATTCCCTCTTTCCTCCCCTTCCCCTAGATGCTCAATGTCTCTAGAGCTCTGGTTCTCTTTGGGCTGGACTACTGCAACAGCCTCTTACTCAATCTGCCTCTCTCTTCCCTTTGCTCTCTTCAAATAATCCTGAATAGGGCTGCAAGACCTATCCCTGGACCTAGGGACTGCATCTCCCCAGCCCTAAAATCCCTCCCCTAGATCCCAGTGACCGCAAGGATCAAATTCAAGACCCTTTGCATCATCCAAAAAGCTGTCTGTGGCCTGGGCCCTCTCTACATCCATCTTTCTCTCTCTAAATACCTCAGTGTTACAGTTCTTCGATCCTCTCGCTTCAACTCTCTGAAGGTTAGACGCTTCTCCAAGCAGAGAGTTGGAGGTAGACCGCTTTCCTCAGCAGGATCCTCCCTCTGGAAAGGCCTCCCTACCCCCCTCACACTTGAGCCAGATCTTCTTAAATTCCAGAAACTTCTCAAGCCACTGCTTTTCTCCTCCTCCTCCCCCCTCTTCTGCTAATATCCCTCTGCAGCTGCAACTGCTGCCTGGTCCATTATGAGTCTCACAGGGGCCAAGCCCTCCTTGTCCAGTCACCCCACAGCATCCCTCCCAGCACTTGCCCCCAGGCACCCTTCCCGGACTAGCCTGATTCTGGCCCATCCCATCCATCGCACATTTTCCTTTTCCACTTCCCCTGCACTTGCCCTTTGGCCCCCCTCAGCACTTGCTCAGCCCTCTTGGCCCCCCACTCCTGCACTTGACCCCTCCTCTCCCCACTAGTGCCCACCCCACCCTTTTCTCCTTCCTCCCTTGGACCTTTTGTCTCTGCACTCACACAGTAAGAACGTCACAAGGCCCAGTACGACTGTTACTGTTGTTTTTCTTCCCTATGTGCTCCCCCTTTTGCGTTGTGGTGCCTGGAAACACTTGCTGCAGGTGAGAGAAGTAAATCGTTTTTTCAATCAAAGCTCAAATCTTTAACGTAACATAGAGAGAAGGAGCGGTGCCTGGTCCACAAATAGTGGTGGCTGGTGAGTTGTTTTTTTGAGTGTGTGACTATTTGCCACAAGTATGTGATTGTGGCTGAGCATAGCAATGGAGCCCAAACTAATGAAAATGGGGATTATTTAGAAAGCAAAGGAACTGAACCAGCTTTGTGGACCGGTCATAGAATTTATAAATCTCAAGACAGCACAGCGAAGAAAGGAATTCGTGGCATCGAGACAACTCTATGAAAGGTTTGGTCGTGTTCGTCCATGCACATTCAAAGTAACTATCAAAGGGAATACTTCTATATTTGATGATCCAAATTACCTCAAATCTTTCATCAGATCTCTTAAAATGGATGAGATGGACACTTCTACAGCATCAGCTAATATGGCCATCTCAATTTCTAAATCAAATACATAAATACGATATACAGCTCTGGTGGGTCTTTATCTAGTTGAGTTTTCTAAAATGCATTCATAGGGAGAATGGTTGGTGACGGTGTGGGTGTTGGTGCCACATCTTCCAGATGATATTTTTCTGCAACCTTGATAACATGTGTCCCACTGAGTCCCTTCTTAGGGGTTTGTTTATCATAGTAGTACTCTCTGTTGGTACATATCTGTGTTTTGGAGTAATGTTATATTTACCTCAGTGTAGAATATTTTATTTCATTACTGGTTCTAGAGTGATGTATTTACCTTATTATGGCGTTTAATTGTAGTTCCTGGAATATCAAGGGGCTCAACACCCAATTAAAGGCAAATGGCTTATGTATTTCAAAAAATCAAATCCTCTATGGCTTGCATTCAGGAAACACATTAATCTTCGCTTCAAACCATGACATTGAATTTTCTTTGGGATAGAGACGTTATTTCAAGACAAGAAGAGGGTAAACGAAATAGCGTTGCTATTCCACTTAATAAAGGGTTAAAATATACAATTCTTCATAAGGAGTATGATGAAAAAGGAGGATGTGTTTTGGATGAAATATAAATTGATGCTCAAATTGTTTCTTTATTAAAACTATTGGGTCCAACCAACCTGATCCTGAATTTTGGTCACCCGTCTAGGAAATAACTATGCAATCGGATTTACATAACTTGATGATTTGTTGAGATTTTATTAATTTAATGGATCCTTTTACAGGTTTCATGGACACAAAATCAAAATACATTTTGAGTTTTCAAAGTTATAAAACACAAGAAATTCTTCATTGTTTTTCAGAAACGGACGTACTTGATTTATGGCAGCTCGCACATCCCACAAAATTTCAATTAGATCTTCCACTCTATACCACATAATGCTTTCTCCAGAATTGGCTAGATTTGTATTTTGAAATCGCTATCTGGTGCTATTGTTAATTCTGTAATAGAAAATATGTTCATGTCTGACTATGCTTCGGTAATAACTAGCTTTGATCTTAAAGACATCAAAAAGCATTCAAATAGATACTGCTTTAATCATTTTCTTTTGTTTGACCAGGAGTTTAAAACGTTGTTGCTTTCATTTTGTTGGGAAAGAGATGGTCCTATCCCACTCCCCTCGCCTGTCCCATGGTAAATTAATCACGTGTGAGCCAATGGGGGCGTTGCCCCCAGCCCCATGGCCCTCATCTGCACAAGAAAACATAAGCAAATTACACAAATAACATAGCATATGTCCGTGCTCGGAGCTCTGCCCTCCCCAGCATTGTTTGCAGAAGGCATCACCATCCCAGATCTGCTCTGCCCGAGCCTTGTTCTGACGGAATCCAGCAATTGATTTTTGTAATTGTTTAGTATCGCTTCCACAGAATGTGCTCTCTGCAGAGCCTGAGACTGAAGCAAGCCTCCGCACAAGTGCCCATCCGTCTCTACTAAACTGCCCATGCCCTCACAATCCACACCCCACCAGGCCATGTTCACACCAGCTCCGACCCCACACTCTCTTTCATGTAGATACACATCTGACCCCCCCGCTGACCATTCCAGAACACCCACCATAGACTTTATCCTGTGCAGCAGTATATTCTCCCCAAAGCAACACATATCTGTTCTTATCTTGAGGCACCATACCAGAAGATGAATGAAAATCAGGAGACTTTGTCTCCAAGATTGATAGTGCACCCATACGGGCAGTACGAGAAGAGTGGGAAGGGGAACTTGATAGCCTGGGCTATGACACTGTGGCCTCGGTGAGGGACAAGGAGTATTGGAGTGACTTTAATGAATAGGAAGAGGGTGCCAAGGGAAGGATACAGTAGGTGCAGTGGGCCACCCCTAGAGTGGGAGAGTGGGAGAGACATGGGAGGGGAGGCTTCAGAACAGAATGGGAAGGATGGCTCTAGCAAAAAAGAAAGGAACAGGGGGAAGGTGAACTCAAAACTACAAATGCCTCTTCTCCACAAGAGAGCGAGCCGAGAGGAGGGAACATATCCACAAGAGAGCGAGCCAAGAGAAGGGAACGCAGGGCAATGCTGGTCATGCGGCAGGTAGGCCACTTCCTGTGGGGATGCCACAGCAGGCAAGGAGGACACTATCAATACAATCAATGGGAGCCCACACAGACCTCCACAAGGGGCTTGCAAGCAACCCTCGTAATATCCACAGCAATCCACTCCACCACCTCATTACAACACACTCTGCCACCCTCCATACAATGCAATCTCAACAAAGCCGCCCCAACCAGCTGTTCCAATGGCACAACAACCCTTTCGCCATCACCTGAACGGTGCAACAGCACCCTACCAAAGGGATGTGTGTGCTCAGTGAAAATATGTTCTCTTGCCCAGGGACAGACACTCACCCTGACTAGGGCAGCCCACAGAGAGCACTTGCATGTCCAGTCCTATCCACTACCTTGCATCCTGAAGATGAACCACTGGTGGGGGCAAAGATAGGAACAAACAGTTCATCTTTTTGGTGGACTGAGGGGTGGGGAAATCAGCATATGTGAAGGTGATTTTCCGTTATCTAGTGAAACTCTCGAAACGCAAGGGTTCTCTGGGGCTGTAGTAATGGTTTCCTTATACAGAAGATTTGAATGTCAAGATAGGGGGAAAAACAGTGCGAGCACCACTACTCTACTATGAAAGTTCCCCAGTCAATTTACTGTGACAAGATATACTGAGCAAGCTAAACAAGACCATATCATTTACAAACAAGGGACTTGTTTGCTCCGCTCAGGCATGTGCTCCTTCGAGCAATGCTGTTGATACACAAAATGGCCAACAAACTACATGTACATGTACAGGATCAGGGTTTTGGCTAAAGAGGTGCCCGAAAAGAAGAAAAGAAAAGAATGGAGAGTGCTCTCTGATTTTGTGTTCTGCCCTGTGGCTGCCCCTGAGATGGTGGCTGGCACAATAATGTCCTTAGATCTTGAAGGAGTACAAGTGCCTGCAAAGAGAATAGTAGCAATAGGGATGGACATGCATGGATGTGAATGGCGCACAGTGTTGTGCATTGACACAAATATACAATTGCGTGAGCTAACTGACAGCAATGAAGGGGAAATTATTTTAGAAATAAACTTCCCCTGTCAAGTGATGGTACAGTACACAAAAAATTACCAAGCCCTCTCATGGCTGTCGTCTGCACACCACCTTCTTACTGTGACACAGATATGCATCAAGTGCCTCCCCACTTGTGGACCACAAACCCCCATGATGTGGGCTTGTTGAGAGAAGTGATCCCTGTAAAAATAACTCTAAAGCCACGAGCAATATTACCCAGGGTCAAGCAATACCCCTTGTCCAAAGAGGCAGAGGCAGGGATCCAAGAAACATTGCGAGTGCTACCAGAGCAAGGGATAGTTGTCCCCTCAAACTCCATATTGCAATACAGCCATGTGCCCCATTAAAAAGCGGCAGGGGGGTCGTGGCTTATGATACAGGACCTTTGCCCACTTAATGATATTGTCCAAAAAGAATGTCCTCTTGTTCTGAATCGTGCTTCCGTTTTGTGTTACATTCCAAAACAGGCCACTCACTTCACCATGGTCGATTTAAAGAACAACTTCTCAGAGACCTTCGATCCAGGTTCACAATATCTTGCAGCATTTACACTGCGGGGAGGAGGTATGGGCACCACTGATTGCCCCAGGGGTACTGCGAGAGCCCCAACATATTCAATAAGATATTGCACATATATTTTAGCAATATTCAAGTACTAAACACCATCATTCAGTATGTAGATGACCTCCTAGCCTGCAGTGAAAGTGCAAAAAGTTGTTGCCGAGATTCTATTGTCCTCCTCCAGTTACTCGCCCAAAAGGGGTACAAGGTAGACAAGAAAAAAATGCAATACTGTCTGACTGAGCTCCTGTACTTGGGCCAATGATTTCAAAAGATGGCAAGAAAATAATTCCTGACAGGGCAGCGACAGTATGCGCCTCAGCCAGACCACACATAGTTAAGGACATGCAGCTGTTTCCTGAAATAGGTAATTACTGTAGGGCATGGATACAAGATTATGCAGCCTATACAAGGCCTCTCTTGCAAGGTCTAAAAGAAGCACAGAAAGACAAGCCACAGCCACAGTTCTAGCCACACCTGATTATGAGTGAGAATTTGACCTCTTCTCGCAATCCAATGGGACCCTAATGACAGCTGTACTGACACAAAGGACATCCATGGGTCACAAACCACTAGCATATTACAGTGGCACACTTGATTCAGTAATTCAGGGTCACTTCCCTTATGAACAGGCTCTTGCAGCCTGCTGCCTTTGCTATCGAGAAAAGCTCAAACATTGTCATGGGTTGCTCTGTCACCCTGTACATGGAACACTCCATGTTCGCCATAATTGAAAGATCAAAATTCACCCTCACCACACAAATGCAATTGGCCTATGAGATCATCCGATCAAGTCCCAATATTCATGTGGTAAAATGTAAATCAGTGAACCCAGCAACGTTCCTCACAGAGCCATGCACTGTGCAAGACATGCAAGAGCATGATAGTACCACATATCAAGGAGAAGGAGATGATATTCCTAAGGCAAGGGAAAATGCACTACAGGAAGGAGAAATGTTCTTCGTAGATGGATCAGAATCTGTTTGCCAAGAAACCGGTGAAAAACATGTTGGTGCAGCAGTAGTGAGAATGGAAGATGGGGAATATGAAGTACTGGTTAAGAAACGCTTGCCCGTGCATTATTCTGCCCAAGCCGCAGAGCTAGTACGATTGATTGAGGCTCTACATGCAGGAAAAGGATGTGCAGTGATAATATATTCAGATTCAGCATACGTAACCACTACGGTACATGCTGGACTATCAAGATGACGAAGGAGGGGGTCCAGGAGAGCAGATGGGTCCCCAGAACAACATGCACAGTTACTGAATAAAGTAATTGAAGCACTTGCAGAACCATCTGTAGTAGCCATATTGAAATGCCAGGCACATACACATAATGAAGATGCAATATCATTGGGAAATGCAGAGAGAGAAAGGGCAACAAAAGAAGCAGCATATCTTCCCACATCTATGAGCACAGAATGCATATTAGTGAGAAAACCAGAAGAGCCAAAAGCAGAAGGTTACAACACACTATCCATTGCACAGATAATAGAGCTGTGAATGAGAGCCCCACTAAAAGAGTAAGAATTATGGGCCAAACGAGGGTAAACACAGTCACCTACTGATTCACTATGGCGACAAGACACAACAGGGAAAGCAATGATGCCCGTAGAACTATTGCATGTGGCATTTGAACAATTGCACTTCCCAGCACATACTTCAAAACAGCACATATCAGCTGATCTTCAGGAAGATTCGTTTTTCCCAAATCTCCAGGAATTTCTCAACAAAATGGTGATCGAGTGCACAACGTGTCAAGTGTTTAACTCAGTGATGACTCTCAGAACACTAAGGGGAACATTGCCACACCCTGTAGGTCCCTTCCGTGAGCTGCACATTGATTATGCAGATATGGGAGAGAGATCTAACAGAGCCAGATATTTGATTGTGGTGGTGTCCCTTTTCGCGATGGGTGGAAGCAGGGCCCTGTGCCCACTCAGACGCGAAGTGTGCAGCCAAATTCATAGTCAGAGAGATATTCCCACGATGGAGCATATGTGATGTTATATGATCAGACAAAGGAACTCACTTTGTCAATGACCTGTTCAAAGAAGTGATGTCACTACTAGGAATAAAACATAAAAGGTGCTCTGTTTATCATCCGCAAGCAAACAGACTTTTTGAGAAAAGAAACGGCCTCCTAAAGAGCAGGTTATCCAAATTGTGTCACTGTCTAAAAAAGAACTGGGTTTACTGCCTGCCCTTAGCCCTGTTCCATCTGCGCACCCAGTTTAGCAAGGGACAAGGGCCCTCTGAAAGGCACTAACGTGTGCAAACCCTCCACCCCAGTTTGGTCCTTTATGACCCCAACCAATGAAGTGGCAGGACTTAAACTCCACCCCGGGCAGCCATCTTCAGATTCTGAGCCATAGAGACTGTAATTATGATGACTGAATGGCTTCGGAGCAGCCTCCCAGGGGATAAGGGGGGACGCATGTGAATCCATAGAAGATGCCAATGCTGAAGAAAAACGGGTACAAGTAAGTAACAAAGACTTCTCCAGTATTGGATCTTTCATCGATTGACATGCTTGAATAGAATACCAAGCAGTGAAGCATGTCATGCTCCTGTAAAACACAGTAGCAGTGTAACCTCAGCATTAAGAAGAGAACTTGAACATGTATCCGTGCTAGAAAACCATGGAAGGGAAGGAGGGTGGGACATAGGCTGCTCCTACTTAACGCAAACAGGTGGCAGAGAACTGCCTGTCTGACCTCTGACTCCCTTCTGACATCTTCAGCTAAGCAGTAATGCTTGGAGAACTTTAGGCGCGTGTTCTACGTTGCTGCTCTTCATATGTCCTTTATCGCCACTCACGCTTGAAATGCTGCAGACGCTGCCCTCCCTCTGGTGGTGTGTGCCGCCGGTGGCCCAGGTAATGGGTCACCTCTGGATTGGTGGAAGTGGCTGATGCAATTTGCCACCCATTGTGAAAGTCCTTGCTTTGATATGCATTGTCCCTTAATGCGACCTGAGGAAGCCACAAAGAGTCTGGAAGATGTACAGAAGTCTTTAGTTGATTAGATGTAGATCTTCAGCACCCATGAGAGATCCAAGGAGTGAAGGGCACGCTCCACTACAGTGAGTGGTTGCTGAAAATCATAGGGAGTACTATTCACTCCCCAAAGTCATCCCATAGACCACCTTAATGATAAATTTGGGGTGCGGCCTGAGAATCAAGTGATCCTTTAGAAAGACAGTGAAAGGCGGCTCTTTTGAGAGGGCCTGAAGCTCACCAATTTGTCTAGCTGACGTTATGGCTACAAAAAAGGCGACATTCCAAGATAAGAATCGTACGTCACATACATGGATGGGTTCATACTGTGCCATCATAAGCGCTGACAAGATGGTATTCAAGCTCCAAGAGGGAATCGCTGGAGGTAAAATATGTAGTAAGCCTTTGAGAAAAACCTTGACTGCCTAGTCAGTGTTAGTGATGCCTGGTGTGGGCCTGTGGTATGGGCTGAGATGGCTGAGAGATGCCCTTTAATAGATGACTGAGACAGTCTGCTTTGGGCCATGCATAACATGTAGGGAAAACCTTGGCCTATAGATGCTGTCAGCAGGTCTAGTTGCGCCGTTGCACACCATATGGTGAAGCAGGTCCACTTTTTGGCATAGGTCAAATGGGTGGATTGCGCTCTGATGGCTGTAATGACATCCCAGCATTCTGCGGGGAGTGTCAGATTTGCACATTTTCGCTGCTCAGGACCAGGGCTTTGGTAAACAGACTGGATGGCTTGTGATGGAGAATTTTGCCTATGAACTATTTTCCAAATTCAAACTATGTCTATCATAAGTCTAACCTCCGCTCACACCAGAGTACAACTTCTGAACACTCACTTTAAATATAGTCAGTCAGTCATTTAGCTTTATTACGGCGTTAGCCAAAAAGTAACTAATAAATACAACAAAAAACATTCGGACACATAAAATGACTGCACATATTTAAAATGAAAGAACACATTCAAAGATAACATCAATGAGGCATAAGATAAGCAGATTTATAATTATTGAAATAAAATATGTGCATCATGTGACAATGAGGATGGACAACATTCAGACCAGTACATAATTCTATTCTGGTTTAGGCACTATCATTACGTCACCCACTTTGCTTTTCTTTAGCCATGCTCTGTGAATATATTTGGATACAAAATGTACAGTTGTCAAGTTACTGGTGTCCTTGCAATAGGCTAGAGCATCATTAACATGGAGAAAGTCAGCTAGTCTAAAAAGTGGGAGCACATATTTCAAACAGTAATCCTTATATCCCTCATAGAGAAGCAAAACATGGGTAATAGATTCTTCTCTAGCCTGGCACGTCAGGCTACCCTTGATCCTCCCCAATTCTGCATAAAAAGATGCCACTTTTAGAGTATTGAGACCAAACTAGGGGAGGACCTTGACTTTGTTTCAGCATTTGAGATCAGAGATCGAGACTGAGGGAGCAGTAGGAGGTGGGGCTGGTGTGTGGATAGAGAAAGGGATGGCAAAGTGGTCATTCCAGATGAGCGGTTTGGGATTGGATATATAAACCAGGTCATTGGAGCTGAAAATTGCATCAAGGGTGTGCCCACCTGAGTGAGTTGGGCCAGTGGTATGATGAGAGAGCTTGAGCACATTAAGACTGTCAACCAGCGGATGAGTCATGTTTTTTTTCCAGTATATCAAACCAGATATTGGAATCTCCCAGGAGCGTAAGAGAAGGATGATTACCAGAATGGAACTATGGAGTCACAGAGATTGTTGGTGAAATGTCTGTTGTATCATGGTGTCTGTAGATGAGTAGGACACTGTGGGTGAAGGTCAATGGAAGTGAGCGTTTTACCAGAAGGGATTCACATGAGGCATTGGATATCTGGGATTCTACGAGTGAGACAGAGAAATTGGGTTTGATGAGGATTGCCACTCTGCCACCTCTGGAGGGTCTATTATGGGCAATAAGCGAGTAGCCAGGGGATAAGGCTTTGTGCGCTGCTGGGGCAAAGTCATCAGAGAGCCATGTTTCAGTGATAACAATGAGGTTGGGATTGTCAGAGGAAAGGAGGTCAAAAATGCTGTGTCTATTTTTTGCTATGGAGCAGGTATTAAAAAGGATGCATGTGACTTTGTGAGGGGAGGTGGTTTTCGTGATGCTCATCACAAGGTGAGCTCGGCGGACATGGGTGCCCGATGGGTGGGTCAGTATGGTAGGACCATTCAGGGTGGTTGAGACCACTTGAGGTGGGGCGGGGTGCTGTATGACTGTGGTCTTTGATTGTAGGGTGAGAAGGTGATTTCAATGGGGGGTGGGAAGAGTAGGTGGAGAGGAGGTGGAAATGTGATAGACAAAGGGCGGGTCAGTGGGAGTTGGAAGGGTGGAGAGTGGGCCATTTGAGGTGTGGGGGTTTAAGCAGGTAGTTTTTGGATTGAGTCTGGCATGCGCTGGAGGTTTAGGAGTACTGGGTGAGAAGTCAAGAGCAAAGGGGTGGAAACTGGGAGAGGGGAGTGACTGAGGGTAGGGAAGGAAGAGCCAGAGAGGTTGGACTGAAGCCGAAGTGGTGAGGTGTGGAGGGTCGAGGGAGAGGACCAGTCGCAATTCCGGCATTTTGTGGATTTTGGTGCCATAGGAGTGTGCGTGAGGTTGCGGGTGTCAGAGGGGGTGGATAAGAGGCTACCGTTCTAGCAAGGGCGAGACAAGCTACTTTCAGAGAAGGGAAGGGAGATGAAGGGAAGGGTCTGTTGGCGGGCGTCAAGTAGGGCTTAAGAGAGAGGGAGAAGAGGCTCTTGTTCTACCAAGAGCGAGACAAGCTACTTTCATAGAAGGGATGTGAAGGGAGGGGTCTGTTGGCAGGCGTTGAGTAGGGTTTAAGGGGGAGGGAGAAGGCATCATGGGAGGTGGGTTGAAGGGTGGGAGTATATTATGGGGTGGGTAAGGGAATAGGGAGGGGTTGCGGAGACCTAAACCAAATGTTCAGCTAGTGCTGCTCACTGGTTTAGGTCCTCCCCAGATCCAAGACACGCGTAAATTGATGCAAAAGCTGATGCTCAATCCCTGCCTGTATCTCTTACTTGTGGTGTCCCTCAGGGTTCATGTCTTGTGCCTTTGCTGTTTAACATGTACACCAGGCCTCTATGCAATCTCTTGGATGGTCTGGGAGTGAAATTTACGAACTATGCAATGACACCCAGATCCTCATTGAGTTATTGGGGACATACTCTAAGGATTTAGGGAGGGTAAATGAGGTATTTGTGGCAGTTCAGTCATGGCCGCACTAAACTCACTTGCCTTGAATGATAAAACAGAGCTTCTTATCCTTGGAAAAAGCTTAAGCCTTAAAGAATTGGACTCCCAATATGGTCACTTTTTGATTGCCGTCAATCTCATTCCTGTCCTCCAACATGCTAAAACATTGGGCACTATTTAGACTCGTAATTGACTTTTAGTAAACATGTGTCATACTTAAGCACCTCTTGCTCTTACATCCCCCTGTATTTATCGGAAAAAATAATAGGGCATCTGCTACCATAAACACCAGACTTGATTATTGTAACAGGCTTCTTGTTGGTACATCTCAAGCCAACATTAGGAAACTACAGATTTTCCAAAATTGAGCAGTCTGTGGGCCTGGACGGCAGTCCCAAATGTCTAAGGCCCGTCAGATGTTACACTGGCTCCCAGTGAAACAAAGAGTAGCCATTGCCTTACTTTCCTGCTGCAACCACAAACTGTTCTCCATGAACCTGACTCCAAGACAGTCATAGGATAGGACTTGTTCTAGAGTGGTTCCATTCACCTTTATGTCAAGCTTCAAGGATTTTGCCAGGCAGGGTCTGAAGACAAGTATCTTTGTTTTCTCTTTATTGAGCTCCAGACCCAATTCATTGCATTTCTCAATGAACTTTGCCAGAGTGGTCTTAAGACCCACTGGGGATGTGGCCACACGTCATCTACATGACGGGGATACGTCATCTACAAATAACAATCCGGGGAATCTGGTACTGCCCAATTTAAGTGGCTCAAGGTATGTGCCTCCAACTCCCCAATAACCTCATTGATATAAATGTTAAAGAGGATTGGGGCTGGCACGCAGATTTGCCTGACACTTCTCTGAATATCAATTGGGTCTGTCAACTCACATCCCAAATCCCAGCATGCAAACGCTGTGTTATCAGTATACAGTTTTGGATTTGGATCAGTAGGTCCTGGGGATACCTTTGTTTCTCAGCATTTGCCACAGGGAATTTCTGGGAACACTGTCAAAAGTGGTCTTTAGAGCTACAAAGACCACATATATCCTGGTGCGACAAAGACTGTGTATTTTTCCAGGATTAGATGGAATCAGAATCTCTGATCTATTGTGCTGCATGTTTTCCAAAAACCAGCTTGTAGGTGGCTAATGAACCCTCTTGAATCTACCCAGTCCTGTAATCGCTCCAGGATAGTTTTGGCAAACAAAGACATGGCACAATAAGGGAGTCCATATTGAGGGTTCATCTTTGTATAGATCCAGTGGTACTTGTCTGGGCTTCGTGCTTTACCCCCAGAGTGTACTTGTATAGTCCTTTCTACCTCTCTCTCTGTAAGGACCAGGGGATTTGCAAATGGGGCGGGGTATATTCTCAGATTGTAAGCATTCCTCCAGCTGGGCCGCCCTAACTTGGTACAGATTCCCAAAGTTATTTTGCCATGAAGAAGGTGGTGTGTTACACTGGAGGGCATTGGGAGCATTAAGATCTTTACCTGCACCCTTTTTAAAGACCTGGTGGATGTCGCTGTTTACTCATGCAGAGTGTAACTCGTCCCATCTACTCTGGTTAAAGGATGCCTTTTTCTTCAGAATCAAAGATGTGTATGCAGTCCTGAGATTGCACAACCTTACTTTATTTACCACTACACCCTCCCTGAGACAACATATTAAATCACACTTGGCAGCCCTGCATTCCTCATCGAACCGCCCGCCCTTCGTTAACTCCTTATGCTTGATCTGTCTGACAGGCTTGGTGAATGCATCCCGAAGACTTTGGGCCTCATCATGACTCTGGTGGTAAGTCTTGGCTTTAATGGAATTAGCGCCACCAATACCCCTCGGCCATATCATGAGCCGGTGCAATTACCACCAACTGTAAAACAGCCAGCGCTATTATTGCTGGTGCAATCACAGCTGTGCTATTACAGCTGGCGGAATCTGCGCTGATACCAAGAAGTGCAATCCCTGCGGCATCACAAGTACCTGCTGCACAGTGGTATTAGTGCCGAAATACGGTGCTAATATCGCAGAAAGCACAGCGCAACAGGTGATCCTAATCACCTCAAGAGTGCTACATAAGGCACACATCTTCCGCAAACAAAGTTCCCAACACCATGCTGCCACTAGCTATTGCGAGATGGGACATGCAGCTGCTCATGCTGGGCCTGGAAGTACAAAGTCAGGTCAACCAGCCCAGGGCACCGGGTGCACAGGGGAGGAGGAGGAGAGGCCAAGCAAAGCGTGCAGCGATACCCAGGGTCAATGACAATCATTTGGTCGCCTTGTACCGCCTCAACAGGGTGACCATGAGTGAGCTTCTCACCACAATCCAGGGCGAAATAGAGAGCACGATCAACATCCAGGCAGCTGTGCCCGAACTGCTAAATCTAGTATTTGTCCCACAATTCTTTGCGACCGGCACCTTCCAGCACTCCATGGCCATGATGCACGGCGTGGCACAGCCAACATTATGTGCATTGTTAGTCCAGGTGCTGGATGCTCTCCTGCAGCATGTCTCATGCCACATCTCACTTCCCACCAGCCCAGCACATGTGCATGACATGAAGGCAAAGTTCTATGCTGTTGCACACATTTCAAATGCGTTGGACTGTACCCATGTGGTGTTGGTGGCACCCCAGGCCCACGAAGCAGCATACCACAATAGGAAGCACTACCCCTCATTAAACGTGCAGGTGACCTGTGTTCCCAACCTGTACGTCACCACTGTTGTGCCTGCTACCCTGGTTCCTCCCACGTTGCCATGGCCCTAAGGAACAGCACACTGCCTGGATAAATGGAGAGGCACAGAGGATAACAGACGTGGAAAGTGGGTGAGCAAAACTGTCAGCACATAGGCACTGTGATGCATCCAACCACACAGGGGGGCAAAACACCACAAAGCATACAATGACATGTCAATGTACATGTCGGACCTGCCCACCTCCCGCACCAATGTCACAGTACAGCCCACAGAACAGGCACATGCCGGACATACCTGGATGGATAAGCTGATGCGCACAAACAGTAGCAACTCCAAACAAACACATGACAACAGGTAATACAATGCAACATGTATCGTCCTAAATCAATGTCACACACAGTGTCACATCACATCACACAACATCAACCCTGCCAGTACCACAGCCAAATGCCCATGTACACTCAGACTATAATGCCGACCCGCTGCCCCCAGAAACCTATGGAGGGCCAATAGGAAACACATCAGGCCCATGCACGAGACCAATACACTGGCAAAAGACAACCACCATGTCAGCTTGACATGGCACCGACAGACACATGATGTAATATCAACTGCAATGGAACAGGATACATGTTAAGAAAATACAATGCATGATGAGAGTGATACAACATGAACAAACATTAAAACAACACATGCCATGCAATGAAGCCTCATATGCATGCACATGATGTCCATTGCCCTGATGCCGTGAAAGTCCACCCCCACACAATACACTGTGACTCATGGTTGTGCCGCTATCCATACAGGTGATTCCAGATACCCGCAGCTGCCATGGCTCATGACACCTGTGTGTGATACACAAACACCACAGGATGTTGCCTACAACAAGGCTCACAGCAGGACCTGTTTGCACATAGATCGTGCCTTTGGCCTCCTGAAGGTCAGTTTCCTCTGCCTGAACCGTATAGGCGATGCCCTAATGTATACATCAGAGAAAGTGGGTAAAATTGTGCCTGTGTGTGCCATGCTGGACAGGATATGACTCCAGAGGAATGTCCCTATTCCCTTTGAAGTAGACATGCCACCACATCTCCAGGTGTCTTGGAAGCAGGACACATCCTGTGCTGACGTTTGGAAAGTGTGCAGTAGGAGAACACATATAATTATACCCTACATTTACCACCCACTACACTTTAGAGATAATCTGCACACCCGCCAAGAAAAGCAAGTTTATCAATGTGCTTTTGGGATGTGCCAACTCCACTGCTGTGGTCCCCTAACCCTATCTTTGAAGAAGAACCATTTATCTAAGGGGGAATCTGCCAAGATATTTTACTAGTTCAATGCAACTGCTTAACAAACAAAGTGCAATGTTAGTGACTGGTAGGAACCCTGTTTTATGGCACTCGCCAGTGTATCAAGTGAGAATGCTGGCACAGCAGGCACATTGTGAACAAAATAGTTATTGTATTAGAGGTAATTTAATGTAATTTGTCATTTTTATAGGGCCTTTATCCCATTGGTATGGCCTCAAAGCCTGCAAGTCAACGCCTTCCGGGGACTCAGTCGAAGGTTTGGTAAAATTGTGCGTGCATTTTAGCAAAAGCGGAGTTGGGTAGGGTGGCCAGTGCTACAGGCTACCCAAATCAAGCTGGCAAGTGCATGGGTGCTTTGAAGTTGACAAGAGAGAGTGTGAGAGTACTAGACTCCTGTGTCAGCTTTGTCATGGAGGATAGTTGCATTCTAATGTGCAATGTGTCCTTGGGAATGGTGTGTGGTTGCAGATCTGTGCATTGTCTTCAGCTATATTCCACAGGCATAGGGTGTGATACCTACCCGTCTGCTCTGGCTGGCTTCTTGGTTTTGTAGATGCGGCATGGACTCTCTCCTGCATTCTGCTAGAGATTATTGGATTATTCTTACCGTCATTTGATGACTGCGTGGAAGTTCATTGCTGCCCCGGCCTGTCTAGTGGGATGGACTAGTTCAAGAGGGCAGGGTGCAAAGGGGAATATCCATGTCTTGAGGGCCCACAGGAAAGCCAAATGGCTAAGCAACATTGAATTAAATATAGCAAGGGCTTGGACGGAGAAGGTGGTATCATCATTTTATTTCCTTGAAACAACTATGCAACTGAGATTAACCATTCAATCGTGTTTAAATTCTATGAATCTATTTGTAACACACTTTTGTAAAAATTGCCCTGGGGAAAAAGATATATTTTCACTTCATTATTGCAACAGGGCAAAGGATGAAAACCGGGCAGACAATGGCCTCATTACGACCCTTGCGGAAATCGACCGACCGGACCGCCATAGCGTAAATAGCGTTTCCGCCATTGCACGACGGAGCAAAGTGCGGCTCATTCCGACCCATCGGGCACGAGCACCACGCCATGGCGGAAGTGCAAAGTCCGCGATGGCGGAAATGACCCAAAACGGCCCACACCGCCGCGTACGGCGCCCTAGGTGCAATTCCGCCACCCATCTTAGCGGTCACCACAATGAGCGGCAACCGGAAAGTACGGTGACCGGAAATATACGGAAACGGAAGTAAAAACATGGTCCCGGAACGGAAACATCACGCCGTACACCTATAAAAACACTATTTCCACACAACCATTAAAAACACTACCCTGAGACACATCCCAACCCGTCAGCCACCCTAGTGAAACCAAGAACAATGGGAAAAGTAGCGAAGAAAGCGTGCGACCGCAAGCGGCAGGTCCACTTCTCCGTGAGGAACTCACCGTGCTCACAGAGACCCTCCAGGAGAATGCTGCCGCCGTCTTCTCCACGCAAATGACCAGGACGGCACTTGCGAACAAGAAGGCCATATGGGCCCTGGTGGCACAGCGGGTAAGTGCGGTGGGGACCGCACCCCGCAACCCACAGCAATGCAGAAAGCGATGGACGACCTGCGGATCCGCGTCCGTAGCATACTTTCTGCCAACCGCAACATTGCCACAGCTACGGTGGGGGATCGGAATCACCCATCAAGTTGACCCCCTGGGAAGAAATCTGTGCCTCCACCATTGGAATGGAGAGTATAGAGGGAGTCGGAGGGATGGAGAAAGGAGTGCAGACAACCGAAGAATCAGGTAGGTGCCCCAAATAAAACAATGCCAAAACCACAATGTCCAATCATGTGAAGTACCACGTGTCCACATAGTGCAACAGTAACACATGTCCAGGAGAACAGCCACATGCATAGGCCTGATAGCACACTTTAAAAGTCACATTAAATACATAAATAATTAAAAATCCTAAAAACACCCTCTACACGTGCAGCAGGCACACCCTAACTGCAGGCTGCAAAACAACTGCACCCTCACTCCACACACAAATGAAACCACCTCCAAGGCCCCAACCCAAATCACCCTCAGGTACCACCCCAATGCATGTGATACATTGCCATTCCAATTTCCACAGACCCATTAATAACGCTCGCCCTCCTTTACTCCACCACAGGGTCCGATTCAAACGACGAGCTCCAGGACACCCCTACCAGCACACCTGCAAAGAGGGCCAAGACCAACGGCCAAAGACCCTCCACCTCAGCTGCACGCATCAAGACACGGCAGCAGCACAAATCGAGTGGCAGCACACAGGAGGGAACTCCAACAGGCACCCCAGCAGCCAGCATGCCCACAACAGCACCACCACAGGTCCCCCCAATGGATGCCACAGTAGGCACTGCTTCTGGTGGCAGCAGCACCATAGGTGACACTGCATTAATGGCAGCATGCTCCGACACAGAAAACGGGGATGTCGAAGTTAGATCCATCCATGACCTGTCTCAATCCCCCTGTCTGTTTCATCCCGTACACCATGAGGATACCACGCAGGGGCACCCACAAGACGACGACTGGCCATCCCCACAAGCCCTGTGGCAAGGCAACATGAGGTGACCAGCCCCTCTGTGACACCACCGCAAATGGCCATGGCACAGCAGAGGCAACAGTCCCTCGACCAGGTGATCGTGCAACAGCAGCAACTGGCCACGCTCCTCAAGGACCATGCTGATGAATGTGGGGGTACTAAGGCAGCCATAGAAACATCAACTGAGACACTTAGGGCAGAAATTGAGAGAAGTACAGAGACACTAAGGGCACAAATGGAGAGAAGCACCGAGAGCCTGAGAGTACAAATGGAGAGAAGCACCGAGAGCCTGAGGGGGGAACTGCATGCAACGTCCAAAGACGTATGTGCTGAACTTGCCGCTGTGCGCCGAGTGCTCACTGAGCTCTCACAAACCCTTAGGGACATGCATGGACGTGAGCAGGCAGAGACATCATCCGTTGCAAGTTCCGTCCAGGGCAGCCCCCAACGTAGATCTGGGAGGAACCTGCGCTCCACAGGCAGGGGTGCCCCTGATACCCGGAGAGGGGGCTTGCAATAGCGACTGCCCACTGACAATGAGCATCTTTGGACACTGGTGTTCGGGGGGGAGGTAGGAGGGTGGAGGGGGTGTGTTGGGCTTACTTGGGTGGCGGGTCGATAGGGTGTTTAACATGATATCACATATGCCATGAACAATGCACGATCATACAATGAGATGCGTGGACATTGATCTTTGTGTACGAGGCCATTATAGGCGTACAGTCCATATTGTGCATGTTCCAGACACACACAGTGCCACAAGTCCCGTGTCCATGTATCAGCCACCAGGCGTGAGTGCTAGAAGCATGCATCTATGATATGCTGACGAATGTCACGGCCCTCCTGTGCCTCGCAGACTCCTTGAGGTGCTGCCACATCCCCACCCTCATCATGACCATCTTCAGGTGCTTGCAGTTCTGCGTCAGGGGCATGGGCACATTTCTACGTACGCACATGTTGTGTAGCATGACACATGCCATGACCATCTTTGCAACCTTCTCATGTCGGTACAGGAGTGCCCCGCCAGACCTGCTGAGGCAGCGGAAACGAGTCTTCAGTAGGCCGAATGCCTGTTCAATGACTACACGGGTACGTGAGTGGGCATGGTTGTAGTCCTCCTCATGCTGGTCCCGTGGTTGCGGACTGGTGTAAGGAGCCATCTCTTCAGTGGATACCCGGCATCACCTGTATGTGGACAATGAAGGTATTTTGAGGAATGCCATTGCTACGTACGCACCCCCCCTTCCTGCCAGGTCATTGCCGCATCACATACCCCACACTATCATGCTTGAAATGAGACTCACCGAGTAGCCAGGATCTGTTCCCTGCGTGTCGCTCCATGTAGCGTGGTATAGTAGAGTTCCTCAAGACCATAGAATCATGGTTGTTGATCCTGGGAATCGGGCACAACAATGTGTAATGATCCTGTTGGAGTCACACACCATTTGTACATTCAGGGAATGAAATTGTTTCGGTTGCGGTACTGGGCCTCCATGGCATGTGGGACAACCAATTCCACATGGGTGCAGTCGATGGCACCAATGCAACCCGGTATGCCGCCAAGTGCATGGAATCCCACTTTTGCGTTCGTAATTTCCTGCTCCGAGCGTGGTAGAGAGATGTAGTCATCTGCGTGCAGCAGGAGGGCATCGAGCACTTGCAATAGTGTCCGTGAGAACAGTGGCTGTGAAATGCCATGCAACTGTCCGACTGTGTGCTGGTAGGTGCCTGTGGCCAGGAAGTGGAGTACAGACACCACCTTCAGTAGGGGTGGATGGCGGTTGGCTATCTATCATGCTGACAAGGTCAGCCTGTGTCATGTCCACAATGGCGGTTATGGTGTCCCGGTCCAAACGGTAGAGGGTGTGGATCTGCTCATCAGTGAGGTTGAACGGATGTGCTCGGAGGCGTGGATAGCGGGCTGCCTGCGTGGTGGTAGTGGCTGTGCTGGCGGCCCTTGCTGGCCCTGCCTTGCCCTCCTCCTCCTCCTGCGTCTCCTCCGTGCGGCCGGTTGTAGTCGGTGTTCGTCTTCTTCTTGAAGTTGGAGTACTTGCAGTGCTATCAGGTCCCCCAGGGCCAACATGGCTAGTCCTGCCGGTAGCATTTCGGAGTGGGTGTGGTTGTGGGAGGGGGTTGGGTGTGCAATTAATGTGTTTCCAGGCTGTATGGCCTCCACCTGTGGTGATTCATTCCACCTGTGCAACTGCTCTCCCCTTTGGGTGAGCACGTCCCGCACACAACGCTGCAATTCGACGAATGGCATCTTGCCATTACAATCATGTATTTGTACCCGATGGCAGTGTAACATTGGATGATATGTTCATTCTGCTTTGGTCCCATTGTTTCACATACTATCTTTGCAGTCGCGAACAGACTTGTGAAGGGTCAGTGGAACGTAGTACTCGAGTAACGGTGGACCCTCATGCAACACTGCACCGAGGTTCACCGACGGGCGGGGCGTCCCATTTGTGAGTGAAGGCAGTTGCCATTTTCACACACAGCCGCACTAGATGGATTAATTTGTGATTTCAAGCGGCCACAGATGCCTTTTCGAAGTGATGTTGCAAATGAGGAATTCGAAGGACGGCGCTTTCGGTTTTCAGCTAGCGGCGAGGAGATGCCCACAGGTCTGACTGCGAATATAACGTTCTATTGTTCAATGTCCTTGGGACAGGGGCCATGGCGAGGATGCAATGATTGATATGAATAGTATGGGATGCGCAATAGCGAAATGGGCGATAAGGCCGGACGTTCCCAATTACATGTTGCTTCACAACACTGGAATTACGGGCTGGGGAACAGTGGATTTTGCAGGCTGCATTACGCACAGACTCAATGGAAGTTTCACATGTCATGTGAGTATGGAAGCAGGCGTTTGTGATAGTGTTTTCACCTCGATATAGATGGTTATGATTCGCTAGTGGTTTTTGGTTGGTGATGATCCTTGGAGTGGGCTAGCATGCATATGGCTGTGGATTTGGTGTGATCATTGAAGTGAGTAATTCAAATGTAGTTCTGATGGCCATTCTATTCTTTTTCATTTCGTTTGGTGACAGGTATCTCCTCCCCTTTTGCCACTGCCATCTGTATGCCACTCCTGCAGATGGATTTACTCCCGACACCTGCTGCTTCGTGTTAATCAGTGGAGCAGCATTACGATCTTATGGGACGATCGCCAATGGGCCACATGCCCTTACGCAGTACTAGTGGCTAGGAGCAACATTTTGGCCTTTCAGCTGGACTAGTGCCTCCCTATTGGCACGGCCTGCGGGTCGAGGCGCTTCCATGTTGCCTTTCGTACGAGAATGTAGCCCCTGTGTGCCATGAGGGTACAGGGCGTCACACAAGAAGTAGTTGGTCATTTATTACGGATGCAGGCCACAATGGTGAAATGTATTTTGGAGTTCATGGCCTGATGGCTGTATGGGCTTGGTGAATTTGTTGTGCATTAAATTCCTATTCTGATATGAACCGTGTAGCGTTCTTCTTTGCAGGTGATGTGTCATATTCCTATTTGGGGAGCGATGTATTGTGAGGAGATCTGCATTGGGTTCCAGCTTCGGAGTATAGTTGCGTGGTACTGTGCTGGGCGCGTTTGCCTACGAAGCCCAGTGAGGTCAGGGATGAGGGCTGCCAATGTGACTGTTTTGATGATGTGATGCTCAGGGGCGGGGGAATGGCTTTTGTGTAACAGATGCCGGTCAGCCAGTTGGATTGGTGGTATGATGTGAATATCAGAATATGGCTGGTCACAGGTGCCTGTGTTTGCGTGCGTTTCTTGGAGGGAGACTGAGGTCATGTCCATTTGTGTGGCTTCTGTATTCGTGCCATCTGTGCCCTGCAGCTTCCATTGGCCCCTCTTGAGATTCATTTGTTCGTTGGCAGGCATGGATGACTTGTACATTTCACTGGTTGCATTGTGTGGCTTCATTGCACCTACGGGAGTTGTACAATGTGGCCAGGGAGCGGTGTACAGGCACTCAGTAGGGCCATTTACGGTTGGTTCGTGATGCCGTACTTCTCACCATGGCGGAATGGTACTTTCCGCCGTGCTTGATGGCGTTAGGTGCATGTCCGCTGGGGTCAGAATTTGCGTACCGTTGCGCCATGGTGGTAATTGCGGTTTGGCATGGCGCGCGCGCGCGCGTACTTGGTGCAGTTAGCGTTGGCGTTCACTGCGGTGTCGCTAATGGCATCGTACTTGCGGTGACGGGTCATAATCGCACGCGCTATTCGATGGCGGTATTGCATTTCCGCCATCGTTTTTCGATTTCCGCCAGGGTCGTAATGAGGGCCAATGTTTTCACATCACCATACTAAACATTTTATGATTGCAGTTGCTTTGCACATTCGGTTAGTCCGCCCCTGGTGTTACAACTGAGAGCATTCATGCTGCTAACAGCAATCTGTGTAGTGTAATAGTTCAAGCACATGCTTCCAACAAATCAGGAATATGCATTAAAATACTCTGGGTCCTTTGAGTTTGGTGTAGATGTACACAAAAATCACAGCACATCTTGCCGATCAATGTCTAATTCTTATTTTTCATGAATGCATTGTTGCAGCCTGACACTGCCACAGGCAGATGCACAATCGTGTAGACCCATCACATGAGCACAAATCAACGTTCATTAGCAAGGTACTGCACTGGGAGAGGTTTCAATCATTTCTTACTGAAATCGTGCTCTTTTTGACATGCTCACACAGTAAACATACCTGTTTGCGATCTATAATTACAATGTTTAGAATGTGTTTTTTATCAGAGAGGTTCATTTGATGTTCAATGCCATCACATACCATTTGCAATTTTTTATTTTCATTTCCAATTGTCTCCTAGGATTGGAAGGAAGGACTGGAAAACTCAGACCGCACCACACACAAGGGAAAGAGGGTGGAAAACAACAGTGCTTTTGGAAGACTTGATCTTGCAGCAATCACAGCCATCACACAATACAAGGTGCTGGTGAAAGATGCTTCTGACCAATGGCTTGAATGTGAGTTAATCACCAGAGCAAAGCTGTGGAAGGCTTTGGAACACCATTGCTACTCCTCAGTGTATCCTCCCTAATTGCCAATAACAACAGAAGAGGCAGCCAAATCAGAGCCGATGAATGGCTTCCCCAATCTACGCCATCAAAGCCATGTCACATAGGCACTTTACCAGCATCATCAATTAAATCCGAGGCACCAGAATCCTCCCATTTTGAGGCTACATATGAGCCTTGGGACATTATCGCTAATAACCCACTTGACCCAGCCTGCACTATCTCTAGTGTAGAAGAAATTACTACCATGTTTAATTCAGGAGAAAGTGAATTGCCAAACAAAGGGCTTCTGTGGGACCATAGATATATTGTGCATAAGTGCTGCCTGCTGGATATTTTAAAATTGCTAAAGTGCACCACATTATCTCGCAGTGCTACTTGTGGCAAACCATTGAACAAAAAATGTAATTGCAACCAACATTTGAGACTTTTGTGGGATGCAGTTCATGTAAATGGCTTCATATACTTGAGAAAAACACCTCTCGGTTGCAATAGATGAGGCCTGGAGACACGAGTTGGCAGCACAGGACAACAGTCTCACAGGAAAGAGGCTTTGGTTGGCAAGTGATGGTCACAACGACCAGACTGGATTTAGTGAACTAATCATTTTCAGGACTTGCTAAGCTCCATGGTGCTCCAGGTTACAGAATGTACTTACTCTGCTGTTAAGGAGAAGGACTGTTTTGTAAAGGTTTTTTTTATTGAAGGAGTTTTTTTTTGTTTGGAAGGCGAACTGAGAGACACCTGGAGACACCTGAGCTTCGCAAATCATGTGACAGAGGTTCCCATATATTCAGAATCAAGTGAATTTTGGCATCCGTCAATGACTGCGGACAAGAAATACATGCTCCAGTGGACAAAGTTCATGAAGAACTGATAAAATGTTCACAGGCAATAAGTAATAATTTCTGGTGGAGTTCTCACAATTGCAAAACATGAGAAGACATATTGTTCGAAAAGTAGCAACACCTTTTGCATCATACTGCCAACAAATCTGCATGGGAAGTTAACACACACTATCCTACCTGCACATATCCACCAATGAATGAGGAGAGGCAGCAGAACTGGCAGGATCCTAGCTCACAGCCTCACAGAGCCCTCGTGAAGAGTGTATGTGACAGGGGGGTGGCCACAGATTGGAACGGCCTTACAGACTTACATACTGGTGATTTAAAAGTGTTCCATTCCATGCGTCTCAAATATCATCCAGAAAGATTGCATTTCTGCATCAATGGCATGGAGATGACGATATGCTTAGCAGTGTTGACAGACAATGAAAGTGTGAGTAGACAAACAGACAAAAGCTGGTGGTTATGATATTGTAAAAGCATGAAGTGGGGTATTGTGCTGTGGATTGGCCTCCACTGAAAAGTTGATACTCAAGGCTATTTTCTAAGAAATGCAATTTGAGTTTGTGTCTCATCTGGTGTTAATGGTCAATCAATGGACAGTCCATTGATATCGATAATGCACCTGTACTCTAGTCTTCAACCACGTTTTTGTGAATAGCATTGTCTAATTAAAAAGAAAAGTCTGTGTTGTGTAGTCGTATATGTCTCTGAATAAATTGAAGTTGTTTTACATTCCAAATGTCAGTCATGATAATATGTTTTGTTTCATTTCGGATGAAGGTTTTACACATTTGCAATAAATAGTACAGCATCTCTGACCGCAGGGTGTGACATTTTTTAAGTGTCTTTCTACTTAGAATGGCAAATTGTTCATTTGCATTGCACAGCAGATTTATATTGTGTCACTGTACATATAGTTAAGAATGTGAGGCCAAACCAACGTTTGCATGTTGATCATCATTAATTACAGCATTTGGCTACTTGGGAGGAATGTCACCCAACAGTTCCTGAATAGCACACAGCAAATGAGGCAGATTTGCCACACACTAGGAACATTCCTTTGAACGACATAGTGTTACGATTCACTGGATCTTGTCACTTCTTCCCAGAGAGGAACCCTTTCATGTGAGCTAAGGAGGTGATCCTGCTACACAATATCCCTCCCAGATGTGGCAGAAAGTGGAACCTCACAGGGAGAGAATCCCCTCATGAGGATAAGGACTCCTATTCCATGATGGTACTCCTTAACCCTCTTACTCTTGAGACCAAGAAATCCTTAGGTCCCTAAAGAACCAACGCAAAAGCAATACTGTTTTGTTACTGTGATGTTCCCTCCTTACCTCACTTAAGACTTGACACCACTAAGACAAGGAAGAATGAAAGGAACATAAAAAGTGACAAAAAGTATTCTCCCAAAACTACAGAGAAGAGGAAGATGGAAGGAGTTATGCAAACTACTCCTTTTCCAGCTCTAGACTGTACTAGGAAAAGGTGACCCTGAGCAGGCATGAATAATACTACATGGACACAAAAGGAGGACTGTAGCACTCCGCTCGGGGGTCCAAGCTACAGGAAATATAAAGCAAGGAAGGATTCCATCAAGGAGGAAGCCGCATGAAGCCTGTCAGCCCAGGAAGTTCAAACCTGGGAAAAGGGAAGTCAGCAGAAGGAGCAATTCTTCGGTTGTGAGGAGACCACTGAAAGTGAGGCCCAACCTGAGCACAAGCCGGAGAAAGGTCAACAGCGGCACAACCTTAGGTTGGTTACCCTTGTGATCCTTGAACAATGCAGATACTGATAGCCCGAGACCCTGCAAAGGCAAGCAGCTCAGTGGTGGAGTGGAGAGAGTGTCATGACGAAGGCACGAATGGAACGAGTCAACCCAACACCCTAGGATGAGCCGGTGATGTGACCCCAGAAAACAAACAGTAACGGGAGCTACAGGAGACCTGGTAGAAGCTTGGGGAAGACTGAAGAGTGTATTGGGAGTGTTCTCCCTTATCACAGTAAAAGTTTTAAGGATACCGATATTCAAGAGTGCATAGAGAGTAATCTCCCTCATCAAAGAAACAGTGTTAAAGATACCAGAAGTGAAGAGTGGATCAGGAGTCATTTCCCTAGTCAGAATAATGATAAGAACTAACTCAAAAGTGAAGAGTGCCTCGCAAGAAGTCTCCTTAATCACAATAAACAGAAGAGAGACTTTCCGAATAAAGAAAGTTACTAGAGTGGTCTCTCCAACAATAGTGTTGGTGAGATTACTGGAAGAAGCCAAGGACAACTCAGGAGTGTTCTCCCTTGTTTAATTAACCAAGAAGAAGACAAAGGAAGTCCTGCAATGTATACATAGTGCTAAGAAGGAAGAATGGTTGGACATTTGGGCAAGCCAAAGAAAACCCCTGGGAGGAACTACAAGGGCCTACAAGGATTGGTACAAGAAACTATCCAAGGACAGCCCTTAAAGCTGTCCTATCTGGGCAGGAGGATGGAGTCATTCTCCTGGCTTCATCTTGTGTTGAATAAGAAGCATTTGCATAAGATTATCAGAAGGCATCCCTAAGCCTGACCCAGTTTGACCAGGAGAAGGGATTCATTCTCCAGGCTTCATCTTTGTTTGTTCAGAACTGTTTACAGGTCTATTAGAAGCAGCCCTGAGGCTGATCCACCTGGAGAAGGGAGCCATTCCCCTGGCATTATTTCTGTTGGTTAAAACATCTTTGATTAGTGGTAGGGTCAGAATAGGATAGAGTTGGACAGAGTACAGACTCTTCAGTTTGGCAACCACATTGATGATGAGCACCCGAGTTATTATTCAGTTAGGTAGGGCAACCCCTCCTGTGATAGGGAGAGTTAGGTTCTTTCCTTTTTGTTTAAATACAAGCTTATGGTTAAAATGCCACCACTTTGTCTGGCTCCTCCTTCTGACATACCACAATCAGTGAAAATGTCCCAAAGGTGAAAAGACAAGGTTTTTAACCAACTTTACAGGATGTGTAGTCTAACCTCTGGTGAATCTTGGCCTCTTGCCACAAAAAGAAAGGAACTTCATTTTGAGTGAAAGTTACAGAAATCATTGTTATTTACAGAGGGTTTAGCTATGTATTCATCCAGCCTCTCTGACTAATCTGAGAGCTTTACTCAGAGAAAGGTTCTTCAGGAATTTAATGTAAAATGTTGGTAATCTAGCCGTCAAAAAATAGAACATGTATTTTCAAGGATCATTGATGTAATTGGGGTTGTCTACATCCATTCTCGCATGCAATGCTCCCAGCTCTTCATTCTGTGAATGGGAAGTGGTTTTCTAAATCAGCCTGTTATTGGATATATTCACATTTCCATATCTATTGAGAACAAAGAACATCCATTGTATCCCAGACACCAGTCTTTCTGAAAGATTGCAGGGATATTAAATTGGTGTATATTTTCAAGTTATTTATTAAAAACAGTTTTGCAAGTGTTCTTCGCCAATCAAAATTAAAAATTAAAAAATAAATATATTTTCTTTATTACACTTCAGTCACAAAAGCAACAGCATAACAATACAAAATACAGAAAAGCGGAATCAGCCCAGTTGGGGGGAGGGAAGATCGACAGGGGATAAATGTTATTTGTATTATTGTAGACAAAGGAGGGGGGAAGTTATAAATGGTAAAACTCACGGATGTCCTGTAGATTGAAAAGAGGACTGAAAAGAGGAACAACTATAAGATCTTTTATACTGTTTCTCACATGCATGCCTGTAACTTGAGACCATGTGATGAAAATAAAGTTGGTAAAAAAAAATACAAAATACTTAAAAAGCAGCATGCTTTAAAAAGAAGAATACAAACATTCATACAAAGCTGAAACTGCATCAAGGATGCGCCTCTCCAACAAAGATCTCAACCTTTATAAACCTGTTGTGTACCAAAACCATCCTGCACTAGCATTTCCAATTGTACTGCTAATTACTTCAATTCATTTCGAGACATTTCAGCTTGTTCTTCTTTATTTTTCCTGATGCAATGTTCAGGCATAATGTAACTGACAGGTTAAACCTGAATCAGTGCTGCTAGAAAACTCCTCCACATCATTCTTTGCACTCATTTTGTGTACTGTGTAATCAAATAAATTCAGCCTATTTTCTGTGCTTCTGCACTACTTCAATTTACAAGATCATCAAAAGAATGCTTGTCTCTTCCTGTGGCTCTGCACTAATTTAGTTAATGGGACAACCAAATAAAAAATGCAAAATGCTTATTTTGTCTCTGCACTAACACAGTTTACATGGCAATTAAATACTGAATGCTTCTGTCGCTCTCTGGAAAAATGTAAAATCGTAATGAGCACATTGGTGCTCTAAGTAATGGCTCTTGATAATGGTTCCATGACATTCTCATTGTCGCTGGCATTGCATAATGGCTGGTGAGGATTCAACTCTCTGCTTCCATTATTTGATTTGCTGAATTTCAGGGCCATGCTCCTCTCTCCTGTGTGACTTGCCATCAATAAGACAAGGGATTGCGTTTGTTGCCTGAGCTTACTTCGAGACAGATTTCTGTGGTGATGTATATATATTTTAGGTGTCTGCTTATTCTAATCTTTAAGTGCACGTTGCTGCATTTACATACAAATACATTCGCTCAACATGTTTGGGGTTGCTGATGTTCAGAGAAGAATTGCCTACCATTTCAGTGCTCGATTGCCCTTGTGAGTGGGACCAGACTGATCTGCAAATTAATATTTCTCCTCTCTAAAGGGTGCATGCAGATAAAGCATGGTTCCATACCCTCCCGACTGGGAGAAATTACATAGAACAGGTTATTAGAACCATGTTCATTCTCAGTAGAGGAGCTCCCATATCCTTGTTAAATTGTAAAACATTTTGTTTAAGGGCTTCTTCCAAAGAAAGTTGACGACAATTGTTCGAAATAGAACAACGAGTCAAACGTAAGTATTTATTTTCAATATTTCAAAATAGAAGGATGTTATTTCCAGAACTATGTAGAAGAGAAAGATGTGAGTATTGCAGTATGGGTAAAGGTGAATAAGAAATACTGTTCTTCAGAGAAATGAACCTGGCAGAGAGGAGATCCACTGATTCTAGGATGCCGTGCACAGATGCATCATGCCAGGATCCAGGGCAAACTGCAATATGAGTACAACGGAGTCAGCCAGCACTGATGAAGGAAAAGGTATTGCAGTACTGATATGTGAAGATGACATAAAAGAAGACATTACACTTCATAACAAAAGCCAACACTTTGCATTAATAGATGTGAATTCAGTACATCGTAATACATTTGTTGAAAGGTGAGAAGATAGTTGATACTATGACATTAAATAAGAATAAACTGGTTTGAAATAAAATAGTCCAGACAACAGACATGGACAAAAACATGTTTATTGCTTCCTGTTCTTGATTTAAGTGGAGAGTCTGACAATGTTGCTGGTTATTGCAAGTGCTAGTCAATACAATGTAAAAACAATGAGATATGGAATCATGATATCCAGGCATTTAGGCATTTCCTGGCTGACCACATTGGAAAACATATAGTTATAATTTTACTATACTTAGTATGTACTTAGTATGTACTTAGTTTTGTCTAAAAGAAGGCATTACACTTCATAACAAAAGCCAACACTTTGCAAAGATAGAGATTGCCTTTTCAGAAATGGAGAGCCAGATAGTTGCATTCCGACAAACCCACTGTAGCCCGTCCCAGTACCAAACACATAATGCAATACAAGCATGATAGATGACCAGTAAACACCCAAGAATCAACACGCAGATATATCCACTTTTCTTTCATATTGCCGAAGTATGAATATATTACACATTTCTTTCTTTACATGCAAAAAGGCACATAGTACTAGAACCATCAACAACAGAATATAGGGTGTTATTAGCTCTCACATTATTCTGTGATTCTTTAATCTCAAAACCTGCATCACCCAAAGCTTGGTTCACACATTCCTTGTCTAAGCATAAAACGGGGAACTTGAACGTGCCAACCATTATGAAGGTGCACCCAAGGATTAAATTCAGGAGAAGGTGGCCACCTATTTTTAACTGGGATGCCATATCTCTTAGAGTCTTGCGGAAAACATCTAATCGTGGGGAATAGAATTCCAAGAAATGTATTACGAGAATGCAGTCAACTTGAGTCGGAAGACTTGGCAGAACTAGACAACCTTCTTTGGCTTCACACTTTAGAAACTGTGTCATCTTTCTTCTCAGAGTTTCTTCTTTCTGAGTCCACGTTTCTCTATGGATGCAAACATAGCATATAATTCAACAGATCATACTTTGTGCAATATGCAGACAAGTTATGTTATGTTATGTTACTTTGCATTTATATAGCGCATTTATTTACTTTGCATCAAGTAGATGTTTACTTTTGATGACGGTTCATTGGCTTGCACCAAGTGAACATTTATTGGGTCAACGCTTTCTGTCATATTACATTGAGTGAATGCTCACTACTATGGTGATCCAGCAGTAGAAGCTACTTCTGCACCAGACACATTTCACTCCACTGGCTCGACATCTACTGCTGCAATATACCAAACCCTGTGCTTGTCCGGTGTGTGTGCATGTGTGTACTGTGCTCATGGAAACTCCCCTGATTGCGGGAATCAGACCAATAAATGATGCTGGAAGCAATTGTACCACATTTTGTGTAGTGGAAATAAATTGGGTTTCAGACAGCAGCTCATGTTCAGAAAACAATCCCTGTTACAAATCCTGTTATCAACTGCATCTGACAGCTGAGAACATAAAGGATTGATGAGCAAATCCAACTTTCCACAAAACCTAAACTCTACTATTCCCAAAAAAGAGGCGCTCCCCAGGCGCCTTCAGGTACCCTTTGCTTTTCTTTCAGTAGTTTTGCTTAGCTCAAGGCTTCAACCTGCAAAAGCAACACAGGAGGCCAGAAACAAAAACACAATGCACAATTATTAAGAAGAAAATGTAGGGCCAAATAGAGGAAAAGATAGTTGTCATGTGTGCAACTAAACGTCTGTGTGTGAGCGTAATTCCAAAAATTCCATGACTAGAAAAGGTCCCAACAAACACATACACGTGCATGGGGCTCAGAGTCCAGTATCTATCTCCTCATCCCCATAACCAAACTCACAAACAGTGTGTACATGAACATGTAGCACCACATACTTACAATCCCAGGCACCAAACTGTGATCATGCTCCAAGCATGTTCACCAAACTAACACACACACAGACACAACCCAACTGTTACAGACAAATAAAAACCCCACTCATTGAACACAACACAAAAGATATCAACAATACCAATGCTTTAATACAAGAGACAATACATGTATAACTAGGAGTGAATACATTGACATGTCAAGCCATTAGTGCACATCTTGGATTAACTCAAAGAACAGTTAAAACAAGTGACCCTGATCATGTGTGATTCCGTCCATTAACATGTTAGCAGAAATGCACAACAGGGCTGTCAAGGCATCAAGAATCCCCTCACCTGATGCTTATACAACAAAAACTCAATGCAGCTGCTTTCTGTGGCACTAGTCAACACTGTTTGCCTCTTGTTGTTGCCACAAAGGTGGTGAAAATCAAACTTGCAGAAAACACTTGCATGAAACACCCAAGGTCAACGAATAGAGAGACAGCAGCTCAGCAAGGGCATCAAGCAAAACTGAAAGAACACACATTTTACTTTCCTATGTAGACAACACATGCTCAACAATTGCGCGTACTCTCATATCACTAGGTATTCTCATGGGGTGCTATGGTAAGCATCGACATGTATCCCTTCGACTGACATGATAGTTTATCGCCTGGCCCTGTAAAGTGAAAGGGAGCTGGACCGGGACCATCAGTTCCAATGCCTGATGTGAGTGAAGGTGACTGAAGTACAGGTGTGCCTGTTGTTGGTGAAGATAACTGTGATATGGACAACATGGATCCTTGATCGGTTGAGTCACAACTGCAAGGCATTGAGCTCTGTACTCCCCTGTTGCAGATGCAGGATGTTCCTTCTGACTACCCAAGGGACAGGAATGGCACCTATGTACCCATATATGGCTTCCAACATACATACAAGACCTGGGTGGTGTCATTTCTGCATACCTTAAGTGCCACACATCTACCAACACAAACAGATGTTGGCTCTGTGCAGACAGGAAGTGGCACATGGCCAAAGCTTTGGTTGTCACAGTGTCTCTTTCTGGTGCATTTCTGACATGGTTTTCAATGGGCTCTTTATTTTTCTGCCCTCTTGCCGTGGTATTGCCTCATTAGCTCATAATGTCCATATCACTTTCCTTGCCTCACAACCCAACAGCAATGCTGTCTACATGAAAAGTGCTCTGGCCTCCCTAGGGCAAAACATTGCCTGGCATATCGAGATGGATGTGGTTAGCAATGTTGGCACCATCACCCTATCCCAAGGATGTTGCCTTTGCCTTCCTTTCTGACTTCTACCTAATCAGAGTTGCTGGTTGAGTGTCACAGGGACACCTTTCCCTTGGGTTGGGATGCATGCTGCAGTGAAATGTGTGGTGTTTCAGCTCTGCTTTGCAGATCTTCCATATTCATATCGGACACCATGGCTGTTCCTATGGCCGAGTGAGTATATGTGGCCCACATTCTTAATACTGAAAATGAAGGTACGATTCGTAAAGGACCACAATAATGGACAAGTAATGAAACATTTCTTCTGATAGAATGTGTGGCAAAGGCAGCAAGTAATGTGGCAGCAAAGGCGGTTTGTGTGATACTCAGGGGATTATTTGCACTACTAGCACATGTTGATGTGTTATGTGATTGGATGGGCATATAGTTCATGCTGCTGAAAGTGCACTCTGAATGTGCATGTAAAGTCCTGCATACATACATATGGATTCAGGGCAGCAATGCATGAAGCTCATGAGAAAAGTCGGTTCCTGACCTCCCCCTTCCTGCTTTCCTCTGCACACAGCACCTAATTGTGAGGAATAAGGTGAGTGTCCTGTTCCATCCACGCCACCTGACCTGAATTGTTGGTGAATTTTGGCCTACCAAGGCCCGTGATCCCCTTACTGCCCATTCCGCTCCCCTTCCTGGTTCCCTTCTAACTCCCGCCTCCCACTCCGCCCACCCTGCCGTGATTGGCTGTATCACCATAGCATATGAATCTAACGACTCGTGCAGTGTCCGGGTCCCCTCTTTCCTAGTGAGGAATAAGGTGAGTGTCCTGCTCCATCCACGCCAACTGACCTGAATTGTTGGCGAATTTGGGCCCACCAAGGCCCGTGATCCCTCTTCTGCCCATTCCGCTCCCCTTCCTGGTTCCCTTCTCCCTCCCACCTCCCACTCCACCCACCCTGCCGTGATTGGCTGTATCTCCATAGCATTCAAGTCTAACGACTCGTGCAGTGTCCGGGCTCCTCTTTCCTCGTGAGGAATAAGGTGAGTGTCCTGCTCCATCCACGCCACCTGACCTGAATTGTTGGCGAATTTTGGCCTACCAAGGCCTGTGACCCCTCTGCTACGCATACCGCTGCCCTTCCTGGTTCCCTTCGACCTCCCGCCTCCCACTCCGCCCACCCTGCCGTGATTGGCTGTATCACCATAGCATTCGAGTCTAACGACTCGTCCAGTGTCCGGGCCCCTCTTTCCTCATGAGGAATAAGGTGAGTGTCCTGCTCCATCCACGCCATCTGAGCCTTTCCATCGAAGATTGCCTGCTGAATAGTGCCTTGTCCTGCGACCCCAATTCTGGTCCAAATTTGCCTGAAATCTCCCTGCACCATCCGCCCGCATCCCCTCATACCTTCCCACTCCCCGCTTCCTGAATCGCCTGAAGCCCGCCTCCCGAGCCCGCCCCATGACATGATTGGCCCTTCAACAAGGACATCACTGGCCACTGCAGGGCAGCCCCATTGGCTATGGACCCCAAGGCAAATGACAGCTCATACAGAGACGGCTCCAGGTCGTATTAGCAGGTATCCGCAGGAGAAGCAAGAAGCCAACAGTAAGTAAGTGTGGCAAGGGCGGGCACTGAAGCAACTACTTCACGCCATACTACCCTACCACTCATCC
>CM030317.1:1036153864-1036178308 GCA_002915635.3 Ambystoma mexicanum
TCGCGTGTAATTGGACAAAAGTGCGCGTACACGCGATTGGCCTATGTACGTGTATATCAGGTGTGCGCGGACACTTACACACGCAAGTACGTCAGCGCACCTGTTCCCGGTGTGCGCGGCAATTTCCACACGCTATTGGACTGGGTACTGGATTTCAGGGGTGCGCGGGTCACACGCTCGCCTACAACACGCGCAACGCATTATTTGCGCGCTAAAAAATAACAAGCTCAGACCCAGGATGAACATACCGTTCCTAGCAGCAGTGGCGTGGCCTACCAAAGGAGGAGGAGGAGGAGGATAGTCAGGGCCAGAATATTCACACCCAGAACCAGCCTTTTCGGGATGCCTGATGACCAGGTGCATGGGAGGTACAGGTTTCCACCACACATCATACTGGACCTGGTGAGTGAGTGGAGGATGACCTCACATCACCCACCCTGTGCTCCCAAGCACTCAGCCCCCTGGAGAAGGTCCTCAATGTACTGCACTTCTTAGCCACTGGATCATTTCAGCGGACAAGTGCCATTGTGGGTGGTGTATCACAGGCCACCCAGTCACGCTGCCTACACCAGGTCTTGAACATCATCACTGCACGCCCATCAGTCCGCAGGCACATATACCTGCCCAGAACCCCTGCAGAAAGGCATGCTGCCGCCCTGGATTTTTACGCTGTGCACGATTCCCCAAAGTGCTAGGTGCCATCGACTGCACCCATGTGGCTCTACGTCCCCCCAGGGCATCTGAGCACATCTATAGGAACCGCAAGCACTGGCATTCCATCAACGTGCAGGTAGTATGTAATGCCAAGGGAATCATCACCTCAGTATATGCCAACTATCCCGGGTCCACCCACGACAGCTTCATTTACCGAATGTCCACCCTAAGCCGGGACCTAGAAGCTGGGCGGCATGGCGATACATGGCTGCTTGGTGAGTATGAATGCCACTGCACATGCATGCATGTCAGATACTGAGCAAGGTCACAACCCCACCAATGATACCAATCACCACCTCCACAGGGGACAGTGCCTACCCTCTCAGCCCCCACATGATGACGCCAATTCGGAACCCCACCACGCCACCCCAGGTAAGATATAACGCAGGCCACATTACAACCCGGGGCATAGTGGAGCGCACATTCGGAGTGCTGAAGTCACGCTTTTGCTCCCTTGACCGTTCTGGCGGGCAGCTGTTGTACGCTCCCCCAGTAGTGTGCAGGATCATAGTGGCAGCATGTGTCCTGCACAACGTTGCAACACGCCGGGGCCTGGCCGTGGACATGGTGGTGCCCCCCCATCCCCAACCACATGCACAGCCGCTGCGCATGGGAGGGAAAGGGCACGGGGGGAGGCAGCCCGTACACAGCTAGTGGCTAATTACTTCACATAGAAATCACACCCTGTGGAGTGCACACTGCCCTGGCACATTCCATCTGACAATCAATGATGACTCAACCTGACACTGATCCTGAATGTCTGGAGAAAGAACCGTGAAAACCATATCAGCCTGAGATTGTTCACCTGGAAGTGTCACAATGTGTGCATCCCTACCCACACAGACACCACCAATGCAGTTTTGTGAAGTTACACATTCAAGCAGCTAAAAATGAATACCCACTTGCAAAATGCAACAAGAGGACAGTGCCATGTCAGCCAACCCAACCCCAGCACCGCCACACCACACACCGTGCCATGTCATGCTATTTGCAGGTAAACAAAGTAATCCCACAACATGACACTAGTGTCACAATGTACAGTGTCCCTATTAGATACTTGCAACACCTGAAATGCTCACAGTAATGCCGGACAACAACAAACTTGAGCACGTACTACCATTAACATGACATCACTAATGTTAAATATTAGTAGTCTCACCACCTGGAAATGCCTGCACTCCCACCACTACCAACTGTGCAGTGTTGGCGCCATGTAGAGTTGTAGGTGCACTGCTGCCAACATGGACCACATCTCCAGACTAGAGGTCCTTGTGTTAGACATGAGGAAGGGACCTGCAAATTGGGAGGTAGACACAGAAGATGAGTTACACATCAATGCAACATGCAGTGTACAACACAACAGCAATATGCACTAGGAATGTATACACAGTATTGACTACAGACTGCCCACACAGCTCATGGGAGTCCAACGTCACTGTGTAATTCACTGTCACTTGGGCACACCCTTTGCAAGCCCATGGAAACGGGAAGCAGGAGGGGTGTGTGTGACTCAAACCCAAGCATCTGAACCAAATACATTACAAGCCTGCATGTGCCCAGCCACAATGCAGCGTATGCCCACAGGAACCACGGAAGCCAACAAATCGTCCCAAAAAAATAGGGAATAAAATAAATAAATAAAAATAAAAATAAAAAAAATCAAAAATGGCCATTGAAGGGCCCGGGGGGGTTGGGGAGGCCACCCAGGAGGTCCGAGGACAGGATGCACACCAGAACCCACCTGCGTGGATCCTGGGAAAAAAAACACCTCCATGGGCTCATGGCCCACACGGCTACCCTATTGTGGGAGTATCACTGCTGTCGCTATTATCACCCTGTGCAGCTGCATCCGGAGGTGGTTGCACTATGGGAGGCAGCCCACGCAAGGCCCTAGTCTGCTCCTCCATGGCTGCAAGCATGCGGGTGTGGTAGGTCTGGTTCTGGAGGATGAGTGTGCGGAGGTCCCCATGCAACAACTCACGGGATGCCCGGACCTCCGCCCTCGTTGCCTGCATCTCAGCTGAGAGCGTACGGGTGAGACGCTCCAGCTGCTGTTCTGTCCTTTGGTGTGTTGAAGCCTCAAGCTCAACAAGAGTCGTCCTGAGGTGAAGGAGCTCCTGCCTCAGGGCTTCCCTGTGGCCCTGGGACTCAATGGAGATGGCCTCCTGCAGAGTCGCCAGTGCCGCCCGCCTGTCCCTGTTGGACCCCAACATGTCCTCCCTGTGTGACTGGCAGATGGAGTCGGTTGCCTGCTCTAGTCGCTCCATCAGCCTTTCAGGGGGGACAATGGAAGTGGCCACCCTATCCATGGCCTGAGCCATCATCTCGGATGATGCTGCCTGTTGGGTTGCCATACCGTAAATGGATTGCTCCCATGCGGTATTGCCAGGTGGCGTACGGCCACCACGTCGCGGCGGGCACCACACCTGTCTGGGGCAAGGCGAACTGCGCCTTGCTGTGCCGGCACTGCCTGAGGCTGCAGGACTGCATTCCCCCTCTGATCTGCTGGCCAGGAACAGGATCAGATGTCGCGGAGTGTGACCCTGCATCCGTAACCACCAAAGGCGTAGCTGCCAACACTGACATCCCCATTGAGGGTTCTGACCCTGGTGCAGGTGGGTGAGACAGAACAGAATCCCTCCCTGGAACACTCACCTGCGACGGCACGTAGGTCTCATCCGAATCAACACCTGAGTACAGCTCGGGGGAGGTGCAGCCAGAGACACCCCTTGAGAGCACGACCTGCAGCACTTGTGGGTTCTCACCCACCACCACACCACGTCCCTCACTGGTGGTTGGTCGGCCCTCGGACCCCTCCTGGGTCTGCACCATCTCCACAACCCCAGCAGTATCAGGTGCGTCTTCCCCTGCAAAGACATAAAAACAAAGAAATGGAAACAGGCATTAGCACCATGGCACACAATGAGGGCTGAGAAGCAAGAGAACCAGTACTTGTTTGACACATGTCCCACATGACTAAAACCCTCCCATGCATGCACCCTCACTGCGTATGAAGGGCAGGCAAATGGCACACACTGATGACACCAAGATGGAAGATGAACACATTTTCTGCATGCTGCCTGGCAGTGGCATCACACATTGGCCTGTGATTGGCAGGTGAAACACACATGCCATCACACAGATGGCATGTACCATTGCTATTGAGTGAAGATGGAGAGGAGGGCAGCACCTATTCATTCAGTCCAGTTCCCGCATGTAATAGCTTTTCTAATTCAAACAGGTCAGATTCTTCACCTGGAGCTGCCAGTCCGAAATGGTGCAATTGCACAGGGACATGTTTGTACAAATGATATCCAGGTAACAAAGTCAATCCACTTTACCATAGCATGTCAGACATGTGACTAGAGGACTGCGACATGCCTAGTAATAGTGGTGGAATGCAAACAATCTGACTAAATGAACAGTGAAAAATCAAGCAACAATGTTGTGGCAAGGTGACACTTCAAGGGCAACTGGCGTGCAGTTGGGCTAGATGTCTACTGTTGGCAGAAGGGATACTGCTATGGCCAAATGCAGCTGCGCAGGATGTATTGCATGAAGCACATGGCTGACCCATACGACTCAGGCGCACACACTCTCACCTGTCACACAAACAGAAGCCCTCACACACACCATGCACATGGATGACACACACATGTGCACTCACCGGACAATGCCTCGTAATCAGCCAGATCTCCCACGCCTTGGATCTGTTCCTCCGTGACGTAGGTCCCAGCGACTGACTCATGTGGAGTGAGTTCCATGTCTACTACTGGAGACCCACCTCCAGTCACTAGAGTTGCGGCATGACTTGAGGCCAGCTTACTCTTTGCCCTGCGCTTTAGGTCATTCCAGCGCTTATAGCAATCATTGGCTGTGCGCCTCACGATTCCAAGGGCACTTACGATGTCCGCAACGGTCTGCCAGTGTGCCTGGCGTTGTGCAGGTGTGGTCTTGGATCCTGCAAACAATGACCATCTCGTTGTCATGTGCGGACACATACTCGACAAGTGCATTCAGTTCGTCATCCGTGAAGCTGGGCTTCCTGGATGGGCCGGACTGTGTAGCCGTGTCTGGGGCATCAGCCTGTGCCGGACGAGCACTCTTCCTCTTCCGCTTGGAAGGTGGTGGTGATCCTGAGTGTCCTGCGCCGCTCTGGACACTAGGGGCAGGAGCCCTGGTGGACTCTGTATCAGGAGTGTGGGATTGCACACTCAGCATGGGAGTTGGTGCAGGCATTGGCTCTAGTGTGATGGTGTCAGGGGGAATGTCAGCAGCATGGACTAGGACCGACACTGTCCGGGCTGGGTGTGTGAGGGCTGGGGTGGATGGAGCCGCAGCTGCCCCTGCAGCCTCTCCGCCCTGCCTACTTGGTGCAGCAGATGACCTTGCTGCCCCAGATGCACGTGGCATGGTGACATCAACGTGCACCAGCGCACGTGTCATAGGCCTGCTGACCTGGAAGTCAGCCATGGAGTCAGCCAGGTCTGGTGCCACAATGGGCTGGTCCAACAAGGGCTGAGCATGGATGGTGTCAGCCACATCAGCCTCAACAGGAGGGGGGGGGATTATGGGTGCCCTTGACTGGTCCTCCACACATGGGGGGACAGGCTCACCCTGCAAGTAACGACCACGTCCCCTACCGGATCCACCACGGCCACCACTTGTGGCTCTTCCACCTTTGCCACCCTTACGGAATCCTCGCCTCCCAGCCATGGCACTGATGTTAATGTGCGTATGGGAGTGGCTGTAAATATTGTCCTGGGCAATTGGGGTCAAAGGGGTTGGGTACCAGATGGTAATTGTACCCTAGTGCTCTTGCAAGGCTGATTGTAACCCCTGGGGAAGATGACGGGTCACGCTACGCACAGGAGCCCCAAAAAAGGGAGATGACGTGCACGCAACCCCTCCTAGACCACGTGTGCAGAAAGAAAAACCTGCACTACGCTGTGGCACCCAGTAACACAAGAATGAACGTATGCGTGTCACACGCAGCCTAGAATGACCTCTGAAGGGGTAGGCTACACACGGGGCAAGCACAGATGTTAGATACGTGCGTGACTCACCGTCTGCCAGGTAAAAGAGCGTGAAAAAGGAGCGCGTTTGGTTGGCAACACCCCCGCCAAAAGAAGATTTGTACGCTGTCTGAGGAGACAGGACAACAGTAGAAGGGAACACTGTTTGAGGGAACAGGCCCAGGTAAACCAGTAAAGAGAAAAAAGAGAAAAGCTGTCAGAGGTAACAGGGAATACGAACTTGAAACGCCGTGAAGTAAATCGCGTGTGAAACGACAAGAAGTACAGAATTCACCCACTCGCTCTCCACGAAAAGCACTGTACAAGGAAATGGTGTTCTACGCGTACCTTTTATACAGGCCCACCGTCCAGCGTCACTTACGCGGCGTGTACGCGCTAGGGCCATTTCCACCAATTACACGCTTTGTCATTCTGCGTGTAGGGCCATTTCCACCAATCACACGCGATTACACTCTGACGTGCAGTCTTTCCACGTGTGCTCTGTCATCACGTGCTGTGTGGGAAACACCGTGCGGGTCACGTCACAGACGCGCTTACGCGCTGAGGGCCTTTGGTCCAATAGAATCGCGTATGCGTGCTGACGCGCTTACGCGCTAAGGGCCTTTCCTCGGTTTTCACGCTGACGTGCAGGATTTTCACGTGCCAAATCACTCCGTACCAAGCTGGCACGCGTAAGCACACGGAAACCACGCTCCTGCCCGGAAGGCCGATACTGCCCCCAGAGCCCCGAGCACGCTCCCACCTGCCATCTGCTGCTGCCTGACTGCCTGCTGCCCCTGCACTGCTGGGGGTGGGGGTGGTGGTAGACATGAGTGGGGGCCTGGTGGAGGGTGCCCTGCACTGCTGGGGGTGGGGGTGGTGGTAGACATGAGTGGGGGCCTGGTGGAGGCTGCCCCTGCACTGCTGGGGGGTGGGGGTGGTGGGGACATGAGTGGGGGCCTGGTGGAGGGTGCCCTGGTGGCTGGGGGTGGGGGTGGTGGGAGACATGGGTGGGGGCCTGGTGGAGGCTGCCCTGCACTGCTGGGGGTGGGGGTGCAGGGGACATGAGCAGGTGTGCAGGGTAGTCCCCTGTTTTGTGGGCTGCCTGCAGGGCCGTCGAGGGTGTACAGGGAACACCTGTGAGGACCCACCCAGCCTAATCGCGTGTGGAACTTCCCGCGCACCCCTGTAATACACGTACCAAGCCAAATCGCGTGTGATAATTCCCGCGCACCCCTGTAATACACGTACCCAGCCGAATCGCGTGTAAAACTTCCCGTGTACCCCTGTAATACACGTACCCAGCCAAATCGCGTGTGATAATTCCCGCGCACCCCTGAAATACACGCGCCCAGGCTATTCGCGTGTGGAACTTCCCGCGCACCCCTGAAATACACGCGCCCAGGCTATTCGCGTGTGGAACTTCCCGCGCACCCCTGAAATACACGCGCCCAGGCTATTCGCGTGTGGAACTTCCCGCGCACCCTGAAATACACGCGCCCAGGCTATTCGCGTGTGGAACTTCCCGCGCACCCTGAAATACACGCGCCCAGGCTATTCGCGTGTGGAACTTCCCGCGCACCCCTGAAATACACGCGCCCAGGCTATTCGCGTGTGGAACTTCCCGCGCACCCCTGAAATACACGTAGCACGCTGGGAGACATGAGTGGGGGCCTGGTGGAGGGTGCCCCTGGTGATGGGGGGTGGGGGTGGTGGGAGACATGGTGGGGGCCTGGTGGAGGGTGCCCTGGTGGCTGGGGGGTGGGGGTGGTGGGAGACATGAGTGGGGGCCTGGTGGGGGCTGCCCCTGCACTGCTGGGGGTGGGGTGGTGGGAGACATGAGTGGGGGCCTGGTGGAGGGTGCCCCTGGATGGTGGGGGTGGGGGTGGTGGGAGACATGAGTGGGGGCCTGGTGGAGGGTGCCCTGGTGACTGGGGGGTGGGGGTGGTGGAGACATGAGTGGGGGCCTGGTGGAGGGTGCCCCTGGTGGCTGGGGGGGTGGGGTGGTGGGAGACATGAGTGGGGGCCTGGTGGAGGTGCCCCTGCCTGCTGGGGGGTGGGGGTGGTGGGAGACATGGAGTGGGGGCCTGGTGGAGGGTGCCCCTGCACTGCTGGGGGGTGGGGGTGGTGGGAGACATGGGTGGGGGCCTGGTGGAGGGTGCCCCTGGTGGCTGGGGGGTGGGGTGGTGGGAGACATGGGTTGGGGCCTGGTGGAGGGTGCCCTGGTGGCTGGGGGGTGGGGTGGTGGGAGACATGGGTGGGGGCCTGGTGGAGGGTGCCCCTGGTGGCTGGGGTGGGGGTGGTGGGAGACATGGGTGGGGGCCTGGTGGAGGCTGCCCCTGGTGGCGGGGGGGTGGGGTGATAGGGGCCATGAGTGGGGGCCTGGTGGAGGCTGCCCTGCACTGCTGGGGGTGGGGGTGGTGGGAGACATGGGGGGGCTGGTGGAGGGTGCCCATGGTGGCTGGGGGTGGGGGTGGTGGGAGACATGGGTGGGGGCCTGGTGGAGGGTGCCCATGGTGGCTGGGGGGTGGGGGTGGTGGAGACATGGGTGGGGGCCTGGTGGAGGGTGCCCACAGTGGCTGGGGGGTGGGGGTGGTGGGAGACATGGGTGGGGGCCTGGTGGAGGGTGCCCCTGCCTGCCTGCGGGGTGGGGTGTGGGAGACATGAGTGGGGGCCTGGTGGAGGGTGCCCTGGTGGCTGGGGGGTGGGGTGGTGGGAGACATGGGTGGGGGCCTGGTGGAGGGTGCCCATGGTGGCTGGGGGGTGGGGGTGGTGGGAGACATGGGTGGGGGCCTGGTGGAGGTGCCCATGGTGGCTGGGGGTGGGGTGGTGGGAGACATGGGTGGGGGCCTGGTGGAGGGTGCCCCTGGTGGCTGGGGGTGGGGGTGGTGGGGAGACATGGGTGGGGGCCTGGTGGAGGGTGCCCCTGGTGGCTGGGGGTGGGGGGGTGGTGGGAGACATGGGTGGGGGCTGGTGGAGGGTGCCCTGGTGGCTGGGGGGTGGGGTGGTGGGAGACATGGGTGGGGCCTGGTGGAGGGTGCCCATGGTGGCTGGGGGGTGGGGGTGGTGGGAGACATGAGTGGGGCCTGGTGGAGGGTGCCCCTGGTGGCTGGGGGTGGGGGTGGTGGGAGACATGAGTGGGGGCCTGGTGGAGGGTGCCCCTGGTGGCTGGGGGGGGGGTGGTGGGAGACATGGGTGGGGCCTGGTGGAGGCTGCCCCTGGTGGCTGGGGGGGTGGGGGTGATAGGGGCATGAGTGGGGGCCTGGTGGAGGCTGCCCCTGCACTGCTGGGGGGTGGGGGTGGTGGGAGACATGGGTGGGGGCTGGTGGAGGGTGCCCTGCACTGCTGGGGGTGGGGGTGGTGGGAGACATGAGTGGGGGCCTGGTGGAGGCTGCCCCTGCATGCTGGGGGTGGGGGTGGTGGAGACATGGGTGGGGGCCTGGTGGAGGGTGCCCCTGGTGGCTGGGGGGTGGGGGTGGTGGAGACATGAGTGGGGGCTGGTGGAGGCTGCCCCTGCACTGCTGGGGTGGGGGTGGTGGGAGACATGGGTGGGGGCCTGGTGGAGGGTGCCCTGGTGGCTGGGGGGTGGGGGTGTGGGAGACATGTGGTGGGGGCCTGGTGGAGGGTGCCCATGGTGGCTGGGGGTGGGGGTGGTGGGAGACATGAGTGGGGGCCTGGTGGAGGGTGCCCAAGTGCTGGGGGTGGGGTGGTGGAGACATGAGCAGGTGTGTGTGGCTGCCTGCAGGGGCCGTGGAGGGTGTACAGGGAACACCTGTGAGGACCCACCCAGCCTAATCGCGTGTGATTATTCCCGCGCACCCCTGTAATACACGCGCCCATGCTATTCGCGTGTGGAACTTCCCGCGCACCCTGAAATACACGCGCCCAGGCTATTCGCGTGTGGAACTTCCCGCGCACCCTGAAATACACGCGCCCAGGCTATTCGCGTGTGGAACTTCCCGCGCACCCTGAAATACACGTACCTGCTAATCGCGTGTGGAACTTCCGCGACCCCTGTAATACACGTACCCTGGCTAATCGCGTGTATAACTTCACGCGTACCCCTGATATGCACGTTACCCGCTTTGCGTTCCTTGTTTGGCAGCCCTGTAAACTGGTCCAGGGTTAGCGCAGCCCTTTGCGATGATTTAGCGATTTTGATGGCTTTTCCTTGCGCGAGGGCGTTCTTGGGGGGCGTTACTGGCGCTGCTGCAGGGTCGCTGCGATACTATGCGCCACGGCTGGTTTGGGAGCCTAAAATCCATGAATACGCTGTGCGCGGAAATCGGTTTTAGCGCACGTGCCTGGCGCATACAATCGCACGCGGACACTCTGCGCCATCCGCTTGTGACACTTTTCTGCAAAATTCTATGAATTACCCTGTTAGTGTAGTCAATCTCTTGTTTTTATTCTGGCGATGAGACAGCAAGGCTGTACTCTTCTGAGTAGCGAAAACGTCAGTCTTTAGGTGGTCATAGGAGGTCAAAGCTCTGTTAATGTTTGGTCATAGCATACGCCTGTAAAGCCATTATATGGAGACAGAAAGGCTTGCTTTGCACATACAAGGACCTGCTCCCAGGTTTCCTGACACTTTTGTGGACTTGAGGGTTTGGTGTATTATTGCAGGCCAAACTCCCTAACCACAGGGTCATTTTACAGCAAGGTGGCAGCCATCTCCTGCCAACTTTCCCAATCAAGTGAACCTCTTCCCACCCAAACCTCAGAATCTGAACGTGACATTGTGAATGATTACTTGTCACTGTAGCATACCTTATGCTTACCATTATTTTTTCTTTTACATACACTAAAATGGAAACAGATAATATATAAGAAATTTGAAATATTGCAACAGTCCGCTGTTGATAAAAGTCAAGGGTATTTAATATGATTCTATGACCTAGTGTTAAATAAAACAGACCTTTAAATACACAGACCTGCCCAATACATTCCTGAAGAGAAGAACTTTGCCGGAGTTTTCAATAGCTGCATAAGGCAATCATCCATAAAGCGGAGTCTTCAGTGTAAAATGTTGCTAGAATATTCTCTGAGATATCATATTTCTTATACAGTGATCACAGAGCTGAACTGATGCCATTTTCAATAATTCAAGCTGTTGCTGTCTGTGAGATAAATAATGATTAGAGCAACTCAAACGATGCATTGATATAATAAGGGGGATTGGGCAGCTACTTAACATCTCTCCCACCAGTGTTTGCTCTGTGCTCTCACCTTATAAACATCTACCTTCTGATCTACTGCAACGGGGGACCCATTCTGCTCTGGGGGTGACAACACAGATGATTCATGCTTGTGTTATGGCCCCTGGTCTGCATGTTTAGGCCTGATGTTTGCACTTGACTGCGGCAAGAGACTACCTCGTGACCGTGATGGCGCCTTCAGTTGAATGCGTAAGAGATGCCCGGAGTGTATTTGGCATCACATGCTCCAGAGCTGTGTGTTAGTAAATATATAAAAGACAGATACTTTGAGAAGCAAATGAACCCTAATCAAAAAAAGTATATGTGATTCCTTGTGACGTCCCCATCAATGATACGCAAAGTGCTATCGTTGGAAGTAGCTTATTGATCTGTTGTGGCAGGAGGGAATGGGACTGCCTTTATTGCTTTTCAAAAATATTTTGTATCCCATCACTGCTTCCATTTAATGTACATAGAAGTAGTTCCCAAAGCAGAACTAGTTTAGGGTTCTGTTATTTTATCAGCTCCAGGAAGGGCACCTGGTAAATGGGGCTTGTTTAGTAGGTCACTGTTATCAAACATGCAGTTGAGGGTTTACTTTTTCATTGCATAATATTACCAATGTGTGCAACCTTGAACATAGGCCAGCTACCAACAAGGATGGGGTGCCAAACCGCTGCGGATCGCTGCAATTTCTAGATTCAAACTTAGAAGCAGTAACTGATCTAATAATATTTTGATTCATTCACAGCAAACCTTTGCTGAAAATGACCAGCGATGTCACCATTGGATTGTCTGACGTCGGTTAACTCTGCGCTTACCCTTATGTACCCTTAGGTACACCACTGACTTCACTTATATAGGTATGCAGACACAGATATCTCTTTTATGCAATCTTTAGAAACAGCTTGTGATATTTGTCGCTTTACCTCTGTTTAACCGTACTTATATCCATATCTTTCTGTCTAATTCAGTCAGCGCTATTCTTCCATGAATCGAGGGAGCAGCCCACGTTGATATTAATCCGTGTACTCTGAAACATTGTGTTTGAATGCTACATGCAGAGAATCCTGGTACTCTAGACTCGTTTATACGCAGGCTGTTCATATTTAGTTCACATCTAGGTGTTGGAACCTATTCAGGCATTTTCCAAGACGTAGGAAAAGTATGTATATTATTTATACATTCCATGAAGGCAGCAACACTAATCTATGGAATCTTTTGTTCATTTTCTTCCACTATTTTCACAGCTTGGGAATCATTCGTGAGCCATCTGTTGTGCCTAAATTTGGAAACAAACATCAGCTGTTTGTGCCACTTTATGATCGACATGAAATAAACTCCAACACGGGTGATCATTTTATCACTCTACATTTTTAGGTATGTTGTAATCGGATACTCTTTAACTTTTTCTTTCTCTGCTAAGTATCCTCAAATGGACCCTGCCTCTTGAAACTATTTTTTCATGATCTATCTACAATGCAGTGCCATCCCATGTTATCCATTTAGAAGTATCGGTCAACCAGAGATAAAATATATGTAGAATCACATATAAATGAGATCTGAATACACTGTATAGACCATGTATACCAGAAACCAAGAGCAATGCTCTAGATGAACACGAGCAGACAGTAGACTACTATTGGATTGAATTCATACTGAAATGTTTTAGAAATTAGCCCTAGCGCCAAACCCCCGGCGCTATTAGCACCGGATCACGGGTTTGGCGGTAATGGAATTCCCCATTCCCCACTGAGCCCATTCGGGAATGCCCCATTCCCCTTTGGGCTCAATGGGGAATTTTCGCGCTCTTACTGCCGGCGGATTTCCTGTCGGCGGTAATAGCGCAAATTTTCAGTGGATTTCCCCCCAGCTCAGAGCTGGGGAGAAATCCGCTGAAGCCCTAATTTGGCCGACCCTTAAATCCGGCGGTAATAGCGCGACCGCCAGATTTAAGGGTTACCGCCAAAATTATGATGAGGCCCATATACTCAAAAACATGTCTGAAGTTTAAATTCATTTTGATGCATTCTGTATATATCTTGTAATGATTGGACTGTAATATTGTGTATTTTATTATTATTTTTTCCAATAGTCCGCACTGGCCATTGAAGAAAGGGAATACTCCTCAAAACGCGTCACCCTTGAAAAACGGACTTTTGTATCTATTATTCCTGTGCTTGTTTACTAATGCTCGAGTGTTTAGTTGTTTGTAAATTCAATTTCTTCCAAATGAAATATACTCTATTTTTCAAAAAATGTCCTTTGTACGTGACCAAATTATTTTTCCATGTACAGAATGTACAGTAAGTTTAATTCATAGACTGAAGTTCTACAAATGTTCTAGTAATTGGATTTTGTCCAACATTTCATAGTGTGCAGGGGACGGAAGGATTCCTAGGTTGAATCTTCACCATTTCTTTGTTTCTTGTGGGGTTTTTGTGCCATGATCCCAGTTCCTCCCCTGCACCTAAAAAAACCAAAACATATCTAATTAGATCCTCTTATTACTCATTATCTAAAGGTGTGCACCAGTGTCCCAACAACAATGTCACCATTGGATGACAAGCTATTTGACTATGCCCCCCCGTTGTAGATTCCTCCACGATCCACACATGAAAATATAGGGGTTTCCTCAAAGACATTGCTTTCCATGCCATATGAATTAGGTAGGGCTTGCACTGTTTGTAGATAACCACATCCCCTGCAGGAGAGTAGTTAATGCATAACTGTGCTTTACCAAATCTGATACTGGCCAGAGGAAGTCCATGACTTTTCATGAACTAGGTCCTTTCCTTGGTGCTTGGTGTGGCAAGTAGAGAGTGGAGAGCTGAGGGTGAGACGTGAGTTCCAAGATCAGGTGCGATGGCGATACAGGCATGGAGAGCTCCTGTGACTTGGGCTCAGGAGCTCGGGAGCCAGCAGTGAGATACCCCATGGGGGAGGTCGTATTGTGTGGCAGATACCGCAAAGCAGTGCTGAACCCTGACCTGCATTGATGGTGTGCAGGAATGTGGGTGGTCGTGCACACCTTGGTAACGCCTTGGTAGAGCCTTGGTGGCAGGGAACTGCAGTAGTGACTTTTAATGGTCTAGCCCAATACTGCGCCATACTGCCCCTTTTTAAACATGCCGCTCTTTGACATGCTCAAACCTGCATTGTTTTGGAGCTCCCTGGCGAGTGCAGGAGTCTCAGTGTCATCTAACTGTGGAATGAAAACTTGCAGTTTGGTGTTGGGTTGGCCTGCGTGCTTTGCGGTGGGGTTACAGAGTTATTTTATTCCTTCCTCGCTCCTTCAGAATATCCTGAGGTATTTAGTTAAGTGAATTTCCACAGAGCGATTGCTTTGTGCGATGCACTGAGCCACCCATGGAGTGCATGGCAGGTTGTATTCTGTAATATTTGGCTCTCCCTAAACATCTGGTGGAGAGCTCGGAGCCCTGAGCGAAGAACCGCATTTACTAACTCACCCCAAAACGTGTGCGTTGATTTTAGAATTGTCTGTGAATTAGCCCTTAGTATTGTGCACAACCAGCTCATATCCTTGCCATTGTGTTGTTAATTATGCACGGGACAAACAGCAAGATGGTAGCACCAGATAGCGCTTGCTCTACCCCTCTGAGTCAATCTTATGCGGCGACGTCTAGCAAACCATTTTATAAATTACATACTAACATTGAGACACGCTTCAAAAAAGTGCAATTAGGGTCAAATAACAGCTACACAGTCAGAGGAGATAAAGATGAATGCCTCTGTCTCAGACAATGAACTTTTAATGGCAGCTGATAACAATAGAATGTTATATGGAGTCATTAATATAGGCAGAAAAGAACTGCCCTGTCTCACACTACGTACAACCACTAAGACGACATATAAGAATTTTCAAGAAAAAAGTGAAATTATAAATAAATCTTGAAAGATAATGTACACTCCTTCTAGGTAGATCACCCTCGCTGTTCTACACAGATCATCTAGCTAGATCACCCTCACTGTTCTTCTGTAATGGATCGTAATCAGTGGAGCCCTCCTCATCTGCTTATTAACCATCATCAGATGCACCATCACCTCCTAAAATGCAGGACTTGGCTGATATAAACCAACCCAGGGCACATTCCTCATTACTTGCATTCAACTTCATCCTTAATTCCCTAGTCAAACTTTATGACAACATAAATTGGAATTTAAAGGACCAAATGACACAATACATATAATGAAGAATGAAATGGCCCTCATAGAATGATACATTATGGCTACATCAAATGGACATGATTGTGAAAGTTGCAAGGGGTTTCAGAATGTGGGTAATGTGGGATGTTTTTACCCATGCATCCAAGCCCTACCATAAAACTGTGCAGTACTGGCATGGAAAACATCATAATGGCCAGAACTCCCCAGAGAGTGCACAGGGAAAACATGAAGAATACGCTGCCACCCATTTTTGCCTATGTTGTGAGCACAGGAGGGCACCGCCTAAAACCACCATTGGGCTACACACGCAGTAGCCTGAAACCATTGGGAATGGCAATGCTGATTGCCAAAAGCAACCCAGAACTGTGGGGAATTCATTTTCTTAATAACAAAAATGGATGCAGTACCGGTGCTCACCACTATCAGAAAGTCGGCGTTTTAAAACCACCATACTTTTGTGTAAAACTTAACAAATGAACCGAAACCAGGCCAAGGAAAGACTTGCTAAGAGGTGGATACAATGTAAAACTATATTCTGAAATGACTTGAAGGAAGTAATTATTTAATGTATATATACGAATTAGCTGCATGTAAGTTGGATTTGAATGTAGAAAACTGGGAACTAAAGTGACATTTAGCTGAATTCTGCCTGACAACTACCCCCGACAGGAGTTGAACTGGCTCAACAACTCTTCCCAGGCCTGGCTGCATCCTGCTGGCCCCACCAAAAGGAGATCACATGGCCCTGTTGATTTAAAGGGGAGTGGCAGCTGGGGACTGCAGGGAAATGAACAATGGGCCTTCTTTGGCTCAGGCAAATGTTATATTGGGGGGGTCGTAAAATGGCTTCCTCTTGGGGAAACTGGGAGGGGAAGTGCCTCTGCTAGCAAGCTGAGCTTGGGGAAGTGGATAAACCAGTTATTCCACCATGTGATGTGGGAAGCCACACCCCTGTTTGACCAGGGCATAATTTTAAAAAGATAGATAATTCATAGTACGGACCTGTCAAAATTATATAAATAATATCATTATTCTTGGGATTTGTCCGTGCACATTTTAAAAGGTGTTAGGACCCTGTGGGATGTTCTTGGAGATAGTAGCGGAAAAAAAAGGTTGTTACTCCAAATGTCTGCATGTTAAAAATCTGACGCTTTATCATCTGAAACCCACATCCCTGGTGCACATTTGTGTAAAATCTGGAAAGGTTTAGAGGTTGTTATCTGTATGAAAAGGGGAGAATTCTGTCATCAGTGGACACAACATCGTACAAAGACAGGGATTGGATGGTTTGGTGCTACAGAAAATATGTTAACTGGACCTATAATATGAAAAAAATGGTACATAGATAAATATGTATTTGGATCAGAAATAGATTTGTGTGCAATTTGACAAGGGGAGGTTCCTCTGACCATAAAACCTACAGCATCACTCTGACACTCCATTTCTTCCCCCCAATCAAGGGAAAGAGGAAAGCTCGGCCAGTGATAAGTGAGAGGGGCAGGCTTAGCTAGGCCCAGGCACACACCCATTTTCAAAACACATAAAAAGGGCCACTGAAACCCAGGTAGGGGATTCACTTTCCACTTTCTTGCGGGACGCTTTGCCGGGAGTCTCCAGACTTCAAATCCATCAACCTCCAGAGACCAGAGATCCAGAGAGACCAGAGATCCAGAGAGACCAGAGATCCAGAGAGACCAGAACTGTGCAGTGCTGTGAGCAGAACCAGAGATCCGGATTGCTGTGAGCAGAACCGCCTGAAGTCCCGTCCAACCTGACCAGACCTTGACGGCTTATTTCAAAAATATAGTGTGAGTACTGTGCCAAAACCAATTTCTTAGTTTAAAATAATCTAATCCAAACTATTTTATCCTATTAGAACTGCCTCCTAGAATTGTGTCATTCTGTCATCTTTAAAACTGAATACTGTCATCTGTCATTCTGAGCTTTAAAATTTCAAATCCGAAAAACTACTTTCACAAAATCGTCCGTATCTCTGGAACCGTTTGTGCTAGGAACTTTCATCTTAAAGCTAAGATTCTAAGCTTTCCAACGAACCTTGAACCGACTTCCTACTCCTTATGTTGCCTCCGTAATTACGCTCGACACGCATGAGTAATTTTGCCGCAATTTGACATTTTGCACAATTTCAGCCACGTGTAAAAATCAGCAGCTTCTTGCTTTCCTTTGCTAAAATTCGTTTTAACCTGCTGGTTACACATAGAGCATTGCTAAAGTGAGCCTGAACTAATATAAAGTAGCCATCACCTACCCTGAACCTCTAGAGGGAATTACAAGCAATTTTAGCACCTTTTCACTTCCTTGCAAACCACATTAAAGTAATTTGCCTGTGTTTAAAAGTCATACCTGTTTTTCTCTAAGCTTGCTGGGGGAACTGGAACTGTGTATTGCATTATAAAGTGTGATTTGTTGGGATTCTTGAAGACTGTGTGGTCTCCTTCCATTTCTTATATTGCATAGGGGGGGAGTGAATTGTCAAAAGAAAAAGTGATCACATTACCTTTTTCTGTACTGCAATTTATTCCTCATTGCTTTTCTCTTGAAACCATAAAAGTATTTTCGCTGCCTTATCCATCCTATACCAACTCCTCATTGACTGTAAAGAAGTGTGCTAGTGTTAGGTTACCCATTGTTGATCAACATTATATTCATAAGTGTGATATCAATTATTAATTTCTTATAAAAGTGTGATATATTATATATGTATATATTGTTTAATTTTTCAAATAAACCTTTTAAGTTTGCAAAAACAAGCCTACTTCTTGGCTCAGTGGGGTCAAGGGGGATTCTAAGAGAGGGGTGTTATACAAGGGTTCATCATCCAGATTATAATTTGCCATAAAAATATATAAATAAGGGTTTCCATCAGCATTCCAGACTAGGCATTGACTTAGCTGTAGTGTTGAATTGAATCCGCTTACAAAGTGGGGGCTCGTGGCCGGAGATTCTGGGTTAGATCTATCACTTGTGCATATTAATACAGCGTGCTAACTGACAGGAGACATACATCCGGTTGGATCACCACGCTGTGTTATGCTGCAAAGCACTCCTCAAAGGAACGTTCTAAGGAAACGGTCTGTTTTGCAAAAATAAAATACAAACTTCTGTAAGTCAGGAAGGAACTCAAATTCCAGAATGACGACACTGGTAGACATCAAAATAGCCAGAGAGCACTTCTTACATAAGCTATTTGTGAGAGGTGAGTGGACTCATCAGGACCAAACGGTCTGGTTGCAGGCAATCGCGCAACAGGTCACTGAAACAGGGTCAGATATATGGAGAGATCAGGGTCCATTACATGTGGCCCTGAGTGAATTATATATGGCTCCTAAAGCCAAAGATGAACATAATAAGATTGTCAGGATAGCAGCATATTTGTACCTATATATTGAAGCCATACAGAATAAATGTGCTGAAGGCCAAGATCTGGCAAATAGGCAACAGATGGAGTTAGAAAAGGCCCAATCTGACCTGGACTCTTCTGAGCAGTGGCTGCTCAGGAGCCAGGAGTCAGAAAATGACAGCAGACGGTACATCACTAAAATAAAGGAGGACATGGATACGCTGCAACAGTAAAAGGCTGACCAGGATACCAGATTTCTGGCCTTGCAGAAGGAGTACCAAGAAGGTTTGGACTCCCTACTGCAGAGCCAGAAAAACCTGGAGCAACAACTGGACTTCAACAGGGCATGCACAGAGCAGGTAGCCACCCTGCAAATTCGATTAGACAGAGAGAAAGAGGAAAGCAATAAATTGATTCTGAAAGACCTGGATACCCAGGCAGAGTTTGATCAGGAGCTCCAGAAAGCTGGTGCCTTCCAAAGGCAAAGGGACGACCTGGCGGCACAGATGCAGGCTCTTAGTCAGGAAAGGGATACCTTAGGCCAGGAAGTCTGCCACTTAAAAAGGAAAATGGAAGAAAATCACCTGGCCCTCCAGGGTCTGGGTGACCTCCAAAAAGAACACCAGAACTTGTTAGAGCACACCAGGAGGGTGGAGGATGCTCTGGCAAGAAAGGAGCAGGCCAATAGGGACACAGCTCAGGAAGGTAACCCTCCTGCAGCAAAGACTGGCCCAGTACTCCAGGACCAATCAGGAGGCACAGAGAGAGAATGAGGCTCTCTGCCAGCACAATGATAGGCTCCAGCAACAGGTAGCAATGCAGGAGAGACTGATAGAGTCTAGTAAAGGCCTTAAGTGAGGAACTGAAAGCGCAGGCTCTTGCATTGCAACAGGGAGCAGGGCGGATAGAGATGAGGTTCGCTGGGAAGAGAAACTCCTGAGCATAACCTCAGGAGCCCTAGTGCCAGAGGCCTTCACCCCTACCAGTCCCTGGACTCTGCCACCCCATGTTCCCTGGCGCACATGAGCACGGGGCCACAGGGATGGGAGATTACTATCCAGCTAAAAGTATGGGGCTCATAGGCCAGTACCACCCAGGAATGGAGGGGCGGGCATCTGGGTATGGGCACCCAAGCACAGTGCAATTTAGTGTGGAACCCCAGGAGAGTAGGCCCACTAAGGGGATCCTGAAAACCTCTGCCCAGTTAGGCCACTGGGGGGATACCCATCAAATCCTGGTAGCAAGGAGGGATCTGAAGACTCCTCTGAGCGTCACAGGACACAGGAGACCAGGTCCCCACATTCTGCCAGCCAATCCCAGGCTCTCAGAATCCGGGAAAACCTGGAAGATCAGGCGGGCACCTCTGGGAGCAGCGCTTCTGAGTCGGAGGATGAATGGACCGGGATTACCCGAACCAAAAAGGCCAATAAGGTAAAAAGGGCCTTGCTTAAGGACCCATTGAAACAAATAAAGGCAATAAGGAGTGTCATCACGCCTTATCATAAGAACGCCGAGTATTCTGTTTGGGAAGACTTGGAGCTCTATGAGCAAATGATGGAGACTTTCCATTTGAAGGACAGTCAAAGTTGTATTCACTATGTAAAGTGGACCTTCTCACCAGAATACTCAAGTTTCTTTGCGGGGCTGGAGGATCAAAACCATTGAAGGTGGTCCACATACAGGGCGGCCATCTTGAAACATTTTTCTGTGCACAGAAATCCTCAAGAGGCTCGCAAGGCAGCCTACAATTTGCAATGTGGGGAGGATCAGGCCCCACAAGAATTTGTGCAGGAGTTAAAGCGTGCTTTTGCACAGACTACAAAAAGGGTGCGCACAGACAGCAAAGAGTTTGTTAATACTTTTTTCCATGCCTTGCCCAAATACATCATGACCCAGCTAGTGAGAGATTTTCACGAGAAGAGGTCACTAGACTGGGTCATTGAACAGGCTACCCGGATGTATGAGGTGCAGAAGCCGATAGAAAATAAAAATAATGCGCAGAAAAACCCCAAAACCAACAGCTCCCCTGCTGCTGCCAAGGTGGCAGAGGTAAAGGTTGCCCCCGTTTTAGATTTGGAGATGGGGGGAGAGGCAAAAAACCTGCCTGCACCAAATAACTCTAACACCAGAAGGCCCTCAGGCCAGTCACAGACAGGGAGTCAAGGAGGTAGTCCCACAAATGGGGTCCCTCGCTCCAATGATTATGTAAGTCCCCGCTACAAGGGAAACCGACCCATCCTGGGTTATGTGTGGACTCCTCCAGCCCAAGGGGGGGATCCAGCCAAGCACCTGACCCAGGGAACTTCCCTCTTAACGTCCCCCAGGAGGGCAGAAATTCACCAAATCCTGGGCAGAACTTTTTCCCCAGGTATCCACCCAATTTCCAGCCCCAAAATCATCCATCCTTCTTTCCCCAATTCCCTGAGCCCAGACAACCTACTCCGGGAGAGGGGAGGCCAAGGGTGGAGGGGTACCCGAATCTTTCCAACCCAGGATATTACCAGAGAAGGGATAGCTACCCTTCCCAGGATCAGCCCAGTGGAGAAAATAGAGCCCAGTATCAGCCTGAGCGGGTTTCCCAGTTAGAGCGCCAGGTCCAAAGTATGGCACAGGATCTGGGTCACATACTGAGGGCTCAACAGAACCCTCAGATGAGCATGCCACGGCAGAATGCCCCAAACTCTGGACCTGGTGCTCCAGAACAATGACGGGGGAAGCACCCACCAGTTCCCAGGGAGGAGGCACAAGGGGAAGGGGGGTGTAAAGCCTTGGAGGAAGTTTCCTTCCCCACTTGTAAACAGCCCCTGGAAGCCCAGGAACTGGAAACAAAATCTCCTACACCTGAAAGTCTGCCTCCTAAGGAGCAGAGGGAGGTAGAAGAAACAAAGTACCCAAACTGACCCACTTTGAGGAGGAGGTACAGATCTTCCAATTTGAGGGAGAGGGATCCCAAGAGGATCCTGGGAAAAGGATCTTCTCCTTCAGAGATGGGGGAACTCCTCCCAAGGAAAAATGGGTCCCAAGAGATTCCAATCCAGACTGGGGAGATGTGGAGACTGAGCTACCGCCGCCCATCATCTCATCCCAGAACCAACAATACCAAAATCCCATGGGTCAAACTCATCCTGATGACTGCCTCCAAAAAAGGGGGGGGCGGCCCAGAACCCGAAACCATTTCCAGTTGCCAACTTTTTCTTTCAGATTCCCCAGGCTCTTTACAGAATTCTGCCCAAATCTCTTCGCTAGCAATGTCCAAAACCAGAAAGTTAGCCCACCAGTTGTCCAAAAATGTGCATTATCTGTGCCCCCTTGAGGAGAAGGAGGGAAGATATTATGCCCCGGTACAAGTACAGGGGCAGGGTACAATTTCGGCACTGGTGGACACTGGATCCAAAGCTACCCTTCTGTCCAAAAGGGCCTTTGATGAACTAAATGCAGGAAGGGGGGAGAATTACCGTATTCCTCTCACCTCTCTTCCAGGACAACTGCAGAACTTTGACGGGAAGGAAATTCCTTTCGAGGGGACTGAAGATTTGGACATCAAAATTGGGCGACACAAGGTGAAACACCCGGTCATAGTAGTGACTCCAGAGGGCACCCCTTGTTTACTAGGGAATGACCTCCTGAGAAGGTTGTCACCCCTAATAGATTGCATAAACAAGGTCCTCTGGACCCAGACTAGCCGACCAATAAAATTAAAACAGAGTGTCAACATTGTTAGTTTAAACGGCACCTGCACAATGGTTGAACAAAAATCTGACCAAGTAGAATTTCACTTCCAGAACAACCAAATTCCAGACGTGACAGTAATAGCAGTAGGACAACAGACTGGTGATGGGGGGTCCTCTCTATTTCTGAAAAACAACCTTCCTTCCAGTTTAAGGTGGTATTCCACACTGGAAGGAAACACTCTGAATTCTTTACCAATCCACAATCAGACACTCCACTCCTATGGTCCAGAAAGATGTGAAATCAGCTCAGAGCCTGGCTGATATTCAGCAAATTGGAGATCAGTGTTCATCCGAGTTAAATGATGGGAAGGACTCTGTTCTCGCTCGTGTGTGCGTGAACAACGGTAAGAGCTTCATCAGCGAAGCCATGTTCCGCCAACTCCCAAAAGATCCAGCCATTCCCACATTCAAACTGATAGACAAATGGAAATAAATCTGGAAACACCCAATTCCAAACATCTCCTGCCAAGCAGGTGTATGCTCAAAATCTCCATTGGCAACAAGAGCATAGTCCATAATTGTTGGGTTGTGCGAGACGTCACTGCCGCCTTTTACTTAGGCAGTGACATTCTCAAATCGCTTTGCCATTAGTTTGGACCTAATAAACTTCAAAGCTTGGTCCCGATTAGCGGATAATCCCATGGGCTTTGATGATCTGGAAAAAGCATTTAGGTCAGCTCAATTGCTACCTTATGCAGTTGAAATTCAGCTCAAAGAGGAAGTCACCATCCCAGAAAGGACCTGACAACTCTCCCTGGAAGTGAAGGTTAAAAGAGGACAAAAATTGAAAACCCTGATGCTTATATACATCTAAATGCTTCTCTCCAACAGCAAGGGTTGGGGGTAAACCCAACTCCATTAGTCAACATAGAACATGACACCATTCCAATAGAAGTGGATAACAGCGACTTACAGAGTTTTTTTTATTATTTTTTTATTTGGTACAGCTGAAATCAATCAACTTTTCAAAATTACATGTACATAAACAATTCAAATTACACTTTCATTTCTCATTCAAATACATTTTCACATAGAATACTCAAAGACAAGAAAAAGGAGCAATGTAAAAGAAGATAAAATAGAATAAGTAAAATAGGTAAAAAATAAAAAGCAGAAACTCAGCCAGGGAATCAAAACAGATGTAAACAGCTAAAAAAGCATTTTAGAACTGACTTCACCTTTATCATTTTAACTGACTAAGTTCTATCTGATAATCAAGTTATTTCAGTTGGTAACATTTTTTCCAAAAATTGTACTAGTGCCTTTATAACAGCAAACCTGGGACTGTTTAATAAAATGCTCCACGTCTCAATTTCGTTCCTTACCATATGCAATTTTAACAAATTAGAGAAATTTTTATTTCTGATGTCGTTCAATTTTGGACACGATACTACCACATGTTGCAAGGTTTCTCTTACAAAATGAAGCTCACAAAATCGACAATAGTTTAAGTTAAGGGGAAGAATTTGACGCCTCACTAACTGCTCTCTCGTAGGCCATAGGTTTAGCCTTATATGCAAATGTTGCTGTCTAATTTTTGCTGAGGGGCATTTCAAAAGGTAATTCGCCACTTGACCCAATTTCTTATTAACAAAGATTCTGATGTCAAAGTCTTTATAATTAGTGCAGAGTTCATAATTTTGAATCCAGGCCCATTGATAAAAAAATTGTTTGGCACTTATTGGGCTATCAAGTAAGAAATGTAGAGAAATATTGGCTTCCACAAGAGTTTTAAAAACAAAAATTTGCCATGTCGTCGGGAAAGTTAAATTGGAAGATATCAAATAACGAGCAACAGTGCTCAGAATATTATTATTTGACACACCCAATAAACATTTGCGAAAGAAAACACACATTCTCCATTTTATTCTACTCGCTAGTGAATTTATACCCAATTCAAAACGTAGAATGGGCATGGGCACACAATTAGGTAAATGTAGCACCTTTTTCCAAAAAGCAGCTTCTAGCTTGTCCCATGGTTGATCATTTGAATAGAGTTTTGATTCAATGCCATATAATAGGCTAGCAATCACTTTTTGTTCATAAAACATAAATAGATGCTTTAAAGTGAATTTGCCATATCTATAAACCAGTATTTTGGCTTGTGACACTAAGGATAGTAATTTAGACTGCACATGGTCAAATGTTTGGGATCGCCAATAGTATTCTGAATGAACAGACTTACGTATTTATATTCAGAAACTGTGTGCAAAGGTTCCAGTTGGAGATTCCAAGCA
>CM030317.1:1036178328-1036216270 GCA_002915635.3 Ambystoma mexicanum
TGCAGACGATGTATACTAGTTATTTCAGAGAGAGGAGGGGTAATATGGGGTGTAAGAAAAGGGGAGAAGTGGGATCCTAAGGGATAGAAAACCACAAAGAGATGTATGTTACAAGACAAATAAAAGCGTAAATGGACTGTAGAACAGGCAATACTATTCTAAATAATGAGAAAAAGTGTGTAGAATTGACGGATTTAACTCCTGTGAATAGTGAGCAATCGTAAATTAGTTCTCTTTCAGTAAAAAATGTTCAAGATGAGTGTTGTAAGGGCTTTTCTAAATTTACGGTGGTTGAGCTCAACTCTTAGTTCCAGGCATAGGGCATGCCAGTGGGCGGACCAAGTGACAGGAACTCTTTTCTTCCCAAATGTGTTCCTGTTGTAATTACCAGCAGTACAAAATTTGGCAGGTTTGGCTCATAGGGTTCTGTTGCCAGCACGTTTCAAGAGCTGGAAAGGTATTTTGGTCACATATTCAACTCAGCTTTTCTGTTAATGAACAGGAAATTATATGATATATGCTAAGATATGATATTTTATTCATAGTACGCCATACACATGTGTTTCAAGGTGCAACGAGGCAGGAGGGAACAATGGGGGACAAGACAACGATCTTACTAGGCCCAGTGACATTGAGATCAGGCAAGTGTAGGAGAGGGGAAAGGGGAAAAGTGCAGGGGGAAGGGGTGGAGGATCACATGCAGGACATAGGATCTAAACATCGAAAAACAAGACGTGTGGCCAGCAGGTGGCAGTGCAGGGTTAAGTGCAGACAGCAATTGTTAGATAATGCAGGTAGGGGGATTGTAGGGTTGCAGATATAGCCCCAAATACAGGGTTGCCAGGAGGCAATGAAGCTATGCAACTGGGAGGGCAGTGATCTGGGCCTGTGGTTCAGGGGGTAGCCAGGTAACCAGTGCAGTATCGGAAGGAGATCTGCCGAGAAGAGGAAGAGAGATGGCTGAAGCAAAGAGGAAAGTATTGAGCTGCTTCCAGAACCAGAGATGGTTCTGCTCAAGTTTTAGAGAGGCAGAGAGACTGTTCCAGAAGGAGGAGCCAGCCAAAGAGAGAGATCTGCCCCCAGCCCGTAGCTTGGAAAAGCGACTGACCATCAAGGAGTTGGAGATGGAGGAGTGAAGAGCTAGATTAGGAAGATACTTCAGAAGAAAAAGCTGGAGATATTTTGGTCCCAGGCCCCAGAAGGATTTGTGGACAATGAAAAGGGTCTTGAACATGATCCTTGCAGCCACTTGGAGCCAATTGAGAGATGTCAGTGCTTGAGAGATACGATCCCTGGTCTTGAGGCAAATAATTATTCTCGCAGTCCTGTTTTGGATGAGTTGCAAAGGATGGAGAGTAGAGGTGGGCAGATTTAAAAAGAGGCTGTTACAGTAGTCAAGCCTAGAGAGAACCAGAGCTCTAGAAACAGTGAGCTTCTGGAGGAAGGAGAGGAAAGGAAGAATACCTCTAAGAAGGTTCAGTTGGTAGTTTGACTTCTGAGAGAGGTCAGAGATGTGAGGAGAGAAGGAGAGTGTGGAGTCGAAGATACCCAGAGTTTCTTAGCCTCACAGGTGGGAGCAGGAAGAGGGCCAAGGGAGGCAGCCAGAGAGTGAAAGTAAAGGGAGGTGCAGGTGTGCCGATGAGAAGGATCTCCGTTTGCTGGAATTCAGACAGCGATCATTGGTGGTGCAACACTGATAGAAGGAGAAGAAGCGGCAGAGGGGAGCCTGAAAGTGAGCTGGGTATCATCTACATAGCACTGGAAGTTGGAGCAGAGAACAGCAATGCAGTAGGCAAGAGGTGCCAGCTACTGCGTGAACAACCAGTGAGAAAGGTTAGACCCATGGGGAACATTGCAGGTGGAGAGAACAGTAGAAGAGAGGAAGGATCCAAGTTGGACCTGGGAGGGTCGGTTAGAGAGGAAAGAAGTCAGCAAGGTTAGAGCCTGATCAGTGATACTCAGGTAATCACAGATCCAGTTGAGCAGGATGGCATGGTTGACTGTGTCAAAGGCAGAGGAGAGATCAAGTAGAATGAGGACAGAGGCGAGATTAGAATCAAGGTTAGAGAGCAGATCTTCACGGATGTTCAGGAGAGCAGTTTCCGTGCTTCTGGCTGCTCTGAAGCCAGACTGATGGTCATGGAGACAACTAACAGATTCAGTGTGAAGATTAAGCTGGGAGATGGGCAGCTTTTCCAGGAGTTTGCCCCCGAAAGGAGTGATAGAGATTGGGCGATAATTAGCCAGAAGGGAAGGGTCCTCTGAGGGTTTCTTGAGAAGAGGGTGTACAAGAGAGTCCTTCAGGGGGGAGGGGAAGGTTCCAGAGGCGAAAGAGTGGTTCTTAATGTCTACTCTGTATTACATTGGTAGCCAATGAAGGTTTTCAACACGTTCTTGAGGGCAAACACTGGCTGATAACCCCCTTCTGCTTCTACTGTAGGCACACCATTTCCTTCCTGGTTAGGGCAGGAAGTTGACTGTTTCCGTAGATGAGCTTGGACATGGCTAGAGCCAGTACCACTTGGCCTTCATGGGTCATTCCAATGGATAGACAAATCTTTGGAAGCAGACTCAGTATGAGTAGGTTTAAATGGTAAACATCCATGGGGACATTAATGTTTAAATGTGTGAACTGTCTCCATCTGACTGTGCTGAGTGCTCATTCAAGTATATTGCTCAAACAGGGACACCACAATATAAAGGGATTTATATCCTCAATATGGGTATTTGAATTCTTCCCAATACTTACATAGCTCATAAGAGGCAAGATTACCAATCAGAACGTAACATTTATATTCTACTCTGGTAAAACTGTGATCCAGTTAAGGTAGTATTCGTAACATAGGCATATGTTGTCCACTGTCATTTGCTGTGCCTCTCTAGAGGCTTCCTGGTCCTCTACCCGCTGCATCCTGCAGCCTTAACCAATTGGCTTAGCTGGCCGGCAGAAGCCGGCCGCGCACCCGAAGAGCCACAGCTTAAGGGTGTGTATGTGATTGCCCGGGCTGTTAGTGCTGTTGGCCAGTCATTCTGTCCCACCAGCCCCTACTCCTCCAATTGATTCCCACTGTTACAAAGCGTCAACTGGCTCCAGAACCGGCACAACGCCAATTGTCAGTACTACTGTGCTATGTGCGTCTCCCTCCTATCTGCATTTTTAGCTTGCGTCTCCCCTACATCGCCAGCGTCAGCCGCCCAATTGGGCCAAACAGCCCTATCAGGTCGTCCCTACCGTGTCCTGAACACTTCTTCATCACCGTTGCTGTTCCAGCCGCCTCACAAAGTTTCGGCAAAAGGCGTGCCTCCTAAAATTCGCCTCGACGCATTCCTAAGCATGGCCCCCAATACTGACTACAAAGTTGTTGCTCCTCGTCTACCAAGTCGAAATATGCTTAGCGCTTAGCGACCCTGAGATCCTATCCCATACTGCCAGCCCTGACCCTCCCAACTGAACTGTTATTCCCTAAGCTATGTACTATTTCACTCGCTAACCCACCCGTAATTCCATCTGTGTGCGCATGGCACTCAGTAGGGTCTGTTTGCTGCTACTCCGCTGAATCATTTTTGACTGCCTTGCCTAAATTGTGCTCAACTGTTTTACACCGATATGTATATCTATCCTATTACACTGTACTGTTTCAGGTATGAATACTTTTACTCACATGTTGATATGTTTATTCAGAGTGATGCATTTGTAAACAACTGATTGTGCTGCCTACATTGAGTTTTAGCACAAAAGTACCTATATCTGAGCTCATTGAATTGTTACAGTACTCGTATTTACCTGTCATAGATGTGCTGGTCTAAACTATTGGTTGTCCTGCCTAAGGTATGCTCAGCCTAAAAACACACCTAGCCTAGCACCCTGTTCTATTCATCTATGAGCATGTATACAGTTACTATTCCTCCAAGCTCTGCTGCACTAAACCATAGTCTGATTGCCTAAATCCTCCTTAGCTGCATTAGCTGTGTGTGATCACGTACACAGAGTTTTTCACTCACTGTACCGAAAAATTATGCATCTGGTGGCTGTAAAATTCTGGTAGTTCAGCATCACCCAGTACACTGTCACCGTACCCAGACCCATACGTATCCACACTATCTACGTGTATCAGTGCTTTAACACCCACACCGCATACCTTACCCTTAGTACAAGAAAGGTATAGCACCCTACTGTCTGAGCCCTATCGGTTGATAACCTAGCTCCTCCGGATCTCCAGCATGGGTTTTAAGGCACCAAACTTAGAAGACATTCCCCCCACTCGCATCCTGCCCCCCTTCTTCTGTTTCCCCCATGCTCCACATGCTGTGACGCCTACCAATACTAAGCACCCCATCAACCCTCTAGCTAATAGACTAGCCAGGTTGCAGTGTCATTCAGAGCCCTCCCAGCTAATCACATTCCCTGGGCCTACCCAAATAAGAAACCAAATACTAGGACTCTCATACCGCAGCCACCATTAAACTAAAGCCAGAAGCTCAACAATGCCAGCTCCCACTTAAACATCGGTTTACTGTTTCACCTATCTCTAACAAGGATACTAGGACTCCAGTCTCTACCAAAAACATAGTAACATCTGATCCTACTACACTCCAATGTTCCCTTATTAATGTGTGTTCATTCCCAGCACATGCTACCGAGATTCAACACCTTCTCACCAATTTGGATCTTGATGTACTCGTCATTACTGAAACATGGCTTCTTGAAGCATTGGGACCAGCCATCTGTATAGCTCTCCTACCAGGCTACAACTTATTCCGTCAGAACAGAACAATTGCCCAAAAAGGGGATGTGACCCTCAAAGCCAAGGATTCTCTTGCTAGTAGACAAATCAACTCACTGGTAGGTGAGAATGCAGATGACTTATCTGTAAAACTCTTCCTCTCACCAAATAGTTCTATCGCTCTCCACCTCATCTACCGCCCCCAGGCCCACTACTCGACTTTCAAGGTAATCTACTCCACCTGCTAGGAGATAACCTAAAAATAGCACAAAAGCCATCCTTATGGGCAACCTTAACCTCAGCTTCAATGGTCGCAAAGATAAGCAAGGCACGTCGTTGGCCAAAGCACTCCAGGACATGGGTTTCCTTCAAAGAGTCACTGACTGGATAGCTGACCACAATTGTGCTGCAGATACAGGTTCTAGCACCCTCCACCCCCGGGCTCACCATCACCTTATATACTTCCATATCCCGACCAGAAACATTACCAAATCTAACATGTCCGCCCTCACCATTAGCTAGATCCTCACGGCTCCTCACCAAAGATTGGATCATTCCACTCCTAGAGGTCTCTGCCCCGAAGCCGCCTTTCCTCAATGACCCCATGGCACTGGTAGAACTCTACAACACCACAATCAAAGCAGCAGTAGACGCCATTGACCCCTTAGAGAGAAAAAAAGCTTAAGTGAACAAACATTCAAATTCATGGTTAACTCAAGAGCTACTAGAACTACGGTCCCAGAAGCGCTCTGCGCTCACCAAATGGCAAGCCTTCCCTCACAACGCCACATTAGAGGCTTACAAAACACTTGCCACACAATGCAAAAAAACCATCACTCTAGGGAAATCCTCAGCCTATAACACCAGAATCTCAAATGCCAAATCCAAATCAAAAGAATTGTTTGCAATATTCAAGGACATGGCTGCACCATCCACCAACACCCTAGAAATGACGAAAGATGAAGCCTGGTGCACCATTGTCCAAACTGCCATGTTCAATAAAATAAACTTCCTCCAGGAAAAAATCAACTTCCCTTGTCTAAAGCCAGCTTGCCCACTACAGCAAAAATTTATTCTAACAAAGACAAAAAGTTTTTTTCTTTCAGAGAAGTAACTGAGTCTGAAGTATTTGCTATCATGGAACAAATCAAACCTTCTATATTTTTTATAGTGACTTATTAATGGGTATACAAAAAAGACAACCTTTAGTCACATTACAATCAAAAATACATCAACAAGAAAAACAGAGAATACACAGAAAAGAAATCCATAGAAATGAAACTAAGCATATGTATCAAAATTCTAAATAACAATACTGCACCATATATATCCCAGCAAAGAGCAGTGTCATCTTCCTGGTGTTTAGTTAAATTACCCCTTATATGGTTTCATTGTCCTTAGTGAAAATTTAAATCAGAATTTTAACCAAAGATTCCAAATCCCTATACAGCACCATATATCTCCAAGCAAAGTTCTGTATCCTGTTCCTAAAAGGTGTTCTATTAATTTACCCCTTATATGGTTTCCTTGATTTTAGTGAAAATCACAATACAAAATTGGACCAAAGCCAATGTTATCGTCACCTTTTCGCCCTCCAGAAGGATCGTCCACCATTCATTGGTAGGCCTTCGACTGTCTTTGTCAATTACTTCTTTCATTAACAGAATTCCCTCGGCTTCCAGAGCCGGGCAACTCATAACAAGATATTTCAGTGTTTCCACTGAGTCATCAGCTTGGCAGCATCTACATGATAACAGTTTCTCTTTATTTTTCCTCTGCCACTGTACTTCTCTAGACGGGAACAGGAATACCAAAAATTGTTTCCTTAAGAAGCAGTTCGGAAACAATCTCAGATAACCCGGGACTGTATTCAATTTCCTGGAAGCCCGCATCGTTTTGCCATAGCCTTTATATTTTGCTCTTTCTTCAATGGTGATTATCCAATCCATAATGAACAGTTTTTTCTTCGTTCTATTTGGGTTCTCAACTAGAGCTTGCGTAGTTCTGCTAGATTGGCCAATGTAACCTTGCAAGTAAGATCCCATTGCACTAGAATTGGCTCTTTTCCTTCTATGAGAGCCTTTTTCAGTATCACAAAGCCACCTTTTGGGTTTGCTTCTAGGCACTTTCTGAAAAATGACAGAGTTTTCCAAGTAACTAAGGCCTTAAGGGACGTCAGCCCCAGCTCCATCCTGATTGCCTGGATTGGTGTCGATTTTGGAAGGCCCAAAACTTGTTTCCAGAAGATGCCTTCTAACTTTTGCCAGTTGTCTGATTTTAAGTTAAAGGAGGACTCTGCTCCGTAGCTTTGGATAGGGGCAACTTTTGAACGATAAAAAGCTATCAACGGGAGCATCTAGAAACTGCAAAATGTTATTGCCAGCAGTCTACCTTGAGCTGCGAGATTTCGTGCTTTGGTTCTCAGTAGTTCCATTCTGGGGGCATCAATAGAGCTAGTATTCATACATACTCCCGGGTAAATGAAGGACTTTGTCACCAGGATTTTCACTCCCTGAAGTTTCCACTCAAACTCTGTTTTGCCAGTTTGTGATGTTTTTTTCCTAATTGGAGCATCATTGATTTTTTTGGGATTGATCATAAGGCCATTTAGTCCAATGTACAGTTGCAATGCTTCTAGCTGTCTTTGCAGTCCAATGGGGGTTTGATCCACCAAGACCACGTCATCGGCATATAACAATCTTCTGATTGTAATATTTGCTAGTTTTGGAGGACATCTAATGTCCGAAAAGGCTTTTTTGATGTCCAAAATGAACGGATTAAAATGTTTGGGGGCCAAAGTACAATCCTGCATCAGGCCTTTGTTAGTTAATAAGGCCTTTGTCAATAGGCCCTGCGTGTTCAACTTGATCTTCAAATTGGTATCTGTGTACAAATCCTATATTGGTTCAAGCAGGTTGTTGGGGCATCCCCATTGATACAATTTCTTCCACAATTTTGGCTGCAGAATTGTATCAAATTCCTGTGTTAGATCAACAAATGTCAGGTAGATTTTCTTTGTTTTGTCCCTCTCTGTTCTTGCCTTCAATACATTCAGAATAAAGATGTTTAAAGATGGCCCTACTCCCTTAACAAAACCTGCTTGCCACATGTCTCGATGGCCTGAAATATATGTCCATCAGAGCGATGGGGCGGTAATTCAATGGATCTGTTCTCAGCCCTTTTTTAATAATTTGGGACAATTATCAAAACCTTCCAGCAACTCGGAATTCTGCAGACTTTAACTATTTAATCAAACACGATGGCAAGGAAATTGGCCCATTTGGATTTTTCTTGCTTCAAGATGAAGTTACTCAGGCCGTCAGGCCCCAGGGCCAGTGAATTCAATGACTTATTTATTATTTCAAGAATTGCCTCTTGATGGATTTTAAAAGTGTCCCATTTCTCTGCTTTTGCCTGCAACTCACTAGCTGAATCGCCCACATTTGTGCATTCATTAAACTTACTGTAGTATGTGACCCAAGTTGTTGCTGATATGGAGGATGCTATCAATGCCTCCTGTGGGGTATCAACTTGATTGATCAAAGCCCAAATATCTCTTGTGTTTCTCGCTTTCATTTTATTCAGCATCTCTTCTGTGTCTTTTCGCATCTGGGTTTTCTTATATAGGATCCGCCAATTGCGATATTGTTGACGTGCTTTGTTCTTTAGCTTGCACACTTGAAGGGGGCTTTCCTTGGCAATATCCACGATTTTCTTTTTCAGCAACTTTTTTTTGCTAGCCACCACCGGATCGTAAGCGTGATGATGCCCAATTCGTGGGTAGCTCGACCAACTCTGCTTTATCTCAAACCGAGAGAATAGGTTCAGAAGGTTTACTATTTCCAACCCACTAGCATGTTCAGGTAAAGATATAATGCCTCTGAGTTTCTCAGTTAGATTATTTAGATGGTGAGTAGCTATTTTCAGTTCTGTTACTGCCCTGCGTCACTTCTAAGTTTGGAGCATTAAACTCCCCGCTTTGCTGTGAAGCTATGAATAAGGATAAACTCAGCAGGTTATGATCACTAGTCGTCATATTTTCGACTCTCATGGTGTTCTCAGGTGACAACATGGTTTTTGAGATGCAGATATAGTCCAAGATCTTCCCGCCATTTTTGTCATTTCTGGTAATCTGCCCTGGATTGTCCCCGTTGATGTTACCATTGAGGATGACCAGATCTTTCATATCCATAGTACGCCTCCACTGTTGTCCTCGTGTCTCTGAGGCTGTTGCTTTTACAGGATCTCTGTCTGTAAGCTCTCTGTTTTCATCAAGACATACACAGTTCAAATCACCAGCCAAGATGAACCAGGGATCTTTCCACCGAAGGCTGCATTTGTCAAAGTAGTCTGATATCACAGTTGGAAAGTTGTCACTGGCAATACTGGCCGGATTCTAATATAAATTAATCAAGATCAAAGTGTTGTTTGTCTCTTTGTTCCTGACTAACAGGTTCCCTATCAGTATTTGTATTAGAGGATTTGGCATTATTTCCTCCATCACAGTGAATTGTAAATGTCTTTTATCAGAATCACAAGACCTGACATTGGGTGCCCCGTTAGTCCCTTCACTGCAGGGTTAAGGTGGACAGAATAACAGTTGACTGTTGGAATCAACCTTAACCAAGTCTCCTGAAGGCAAATTAAGTTGTGTTCTTCTAATGTAGACACTCCCTTGGTCAGTAAGTGGACATGTCCACGAGTATTCCAACTTGCTACCGTCAGTGGTCTACATTCTGTTCGTTGTTGAGTCTATGGCATTTAAATTTTGTCTGCTACTTAACCCATAAGCCATTTCCAGTTTTCTTCCGTTCCTTTTATTTCCATTCTCGGGGCTTCTTTTTTCATATTGGCACCACTTTTATCCTCTTTTCACTGATTTCGTTGTGATTCCCTATCTCTTGAGTATTTCTGATGCTATCAGCGTTCTCTTGAGTTGGGTCTTGCCCTATGGTTACTATGATTCCAGTTGCTTCATTGAGTATAACGCCCTTGGTGTGTTGTGGGCGTTTTTCTGGGTGATCTCATCTTGACCTTTTGTTTGACTAAGTGGAACCCTAGTTGCCTCAACCTACCAGCTTCTTCTTTCAATAGCTGTGCAATTAAAAGGGTTGTAGGAAAAATAGTCACCTTGTCTGTGCAAGTGGCATCACAGAAATCGATAATCTCCAGGTCGTCTGTCCCCAAGAGTATTAATGAAGCAACATATGGGAACAATATAGGGTGTCCTATTTCGTTAGCTTGCCATGTCACACAGGGATTCCTTTGATGTTTACCCAAAGGTAAATTCCTTGGTTTCATAGGCGGAGTGCAGGACCTACCTTGTTTGATGTTGTGGATTCCAAAAGTTTAATCCTCTGTCCTTTAGTTTGGATACTAGGTAAGTCTTCTGGCTCTCGTAGCTCCTCGCCTTCTTCGTAGTCTTGGTCATCGATCGTTTGAGATTTGTCAGAGTTTTTATTTTGGTCTGTAATTGAATATAATGACATATATTTTAAGTTATAGAGGATTTTTCGAGTGGCTCCTTATCTTCATCATGATCTTCCTGTTGGTTAGTGGGAAGAATTGGCCATTATTGATGGGAATGATTGCTTCCGTAATCTGGCTTTTAGAGCATTCCAAACTCATTTGAGTTGATCTATTTGGTAAAGACACATTTTGAATAAACTGTCTTGTGCCACTTGATTTTTGCTTGATCAGGAGTTTTTTGTTTTTAGACTTTTTCTCTACTGGTTGTTTAGCCCCAGTAGTTGTTCCAATTGATCTTTTGTTGACTTGTGTGGCTTTTGCTATTGTGTCAACTCTGCCCTTCAGTTGTCTTTGTCCAGTCCTCTGATTATTAAAAATCAGGCAAATTTGAGGAAGCAATTCACCGATTTTTCTTCCTCCACTTGAGATGTTCCTACTGAATGTGTTTTGGTCCCTTCTTTCGAGAGAAACTCATTACTTGAGGCCTCTGGAATACTACATGCAGTAAGGTCTATCAATCCAGTGGGATTCCGTTTGTTTTTCTCCAAAGCACATGTAACTGGCACCTTACCTTGTTTTTCTCCTGGTGCCATATTCTGTGATACCCCACCCGTTTTACCAAGGTCGGGAGGACTTGATCCACACTACCTCCTTCGCCAATTTTTGACTCATGTTTTATGGGTTATCCGTGTGAAGGTTAGGCATGACCTCTACTGCTGTTGACACTGGTCTAAAATCCTGAGGCTTAGAACATTCTTGACTTCCTTCGATTTTCCTTTTTGATGATCAGAGGATCCAGTATAGTGTGCATTAGAGTCGCTACATTTGCTATAGTCCAGGTCTTTTTGGATTGCTGTTACGAATCCCTCCACATAGACCATTTTTGTGTGCAGCATAGCTAACATAGTTGTCTGGTCCTTAAACTGGTCCCCTATGTGCTCGTAGAGCTTCATAAAAGGGGCCAGGATAGATGTGAGGGTCGTAACAATTGTAAAGTTATTTTCTTCATCCATCTTGGTGTTGCTTCTTTCTGTTGTATTTGTTCCTTTATCCAAGAATGGTGCTCGGTAGAAGTTCTCACAATTGTCACAGTCCTTTTTCCTATTGGGATAAAAAAACAAAGCGTCTTTATTTCCACCCTCCTGCCAGGAGTTTCGTGATGAAAATCTGTGTATTGGATCTCTTTTAGTTTGACTAGTTGGATTTCCAATATTTGGTCTATGTGACTGTTCTGCTTGTAAGTTCTGTGCGAGGTTTATAGGGGTAGCAGACACATTTTGGTGAGTAACAGGATTTTTCTTGAATTGAAAGCTACCCTGCTCAACCTGAGATGCACTCTCCAACAAAAGTTGATCTGATATTTTTTTTCACCAGTCATACCATACGGGGGGCCCACCCCCGTTGGGGTCCACCCCCCTCTGTCGTACCTCCTGTTGTCGAACCTCCCGTTGATATGAGAAGCGTGAGAGGTCAGGTCTCGACAGTCCCGTTGGTTTCCATATATTTCTTCCTCCATTATTCTGGCCCTTCAATGTTGTTGTTGATCTTTGATCACCTCGACTCGCCAAATTGTAGATCTTAAAAGGCGTCTCGCTGTCCACATTAGGTTGAATCATAGGATTTTTGTTGGTTCCTGTTGAAAAGGTTGGAAGCGTAATTGCTGTTTCTGATAGATCGTGGGTGTGGGCATGGGCTATCTCTGTGTGTTATAACCCAGCTTCTGTAATTAACATTGTATTGTTTTGTGGTGCTTCTGTATACAGTTTGTTAATGTTAGAGTTAGATTTTGAATTCAATGGTGTCATCTCATTGGTTGCTACAATAGAGGGAACCAACACGGGTTCCAGGGGGGGTTCCAACTCTCCACTCAGATGCCTGGAACCACCCACCAGCTCGACGACAGCCCTCGGAGCTGGCTCTTTCCCCACAGACACCTACCCTCCCTCCCCCAAGTCCGCACCAGAAGCCTCCAAATCAGCTGCGCAGGACTCCACAGCCAGCAGACACCCCGATGACTCCACCAATGTGACCGAGCACCGGCCAGGTAAGGGATGCAGAGGGCCCAGGGCGTAGGAGAGACATGATCCATTCCACCCGCCTCCATGAATGATCCCGTTGATGACCCAATCACAGCAATCACCGGGAATGGGCGCTGGGTGTGGGGTTCGTCCACTCACCTCCAATTCCTTCTTCCGGAGTGGAGAATCATCACCCCACCCCACCCCGTCACCGTCCTTAACGGATCCATAGTGTTCTCAGCTCCGCCATTCAATTCGAAAAGGCCCTCAAAACACGCCAGCTAGCTCCACCCCATCAGCACAGACGCCAGAGAGACCTGGGTGATGAGGGCGGATCAGCTTTCAGAAAGTTCCTCCACCACGGCTGAACACTTGGCCAAAGACTCTGCCACGCTCTGCTTGTGGCAGGTGTTTTGGTAGGGTAGGCTCCTCCTCTGGCAATAGAACTGGCAAAGAGACTCGGCAGCAACACAACCTGAGCAGTCTCTGTTGTCCTGCAGGGCCAGACACTCCACCACGCTCCGCTTGTGGGTGGTGTTTTGGTGGGGCAGGCTCCTCCTCTGGCAATAGAACTGGCAAAGAGATTCAGCAGCAACACAACCTCAGCAGTCTCTGTTGTAAACGTCCTGCAGGGCCAAACACTCGGCCAAACACTCGGCCACGCTCCACTTGTGGTGGTTGTTTTGGTGGGGCAGGCTCCTCCTCTAGCAATAGAACTGGCAAAGAGACTTGTCAGCAACACAACCTCAGAAGTCTCATTGTAAACGTCCTGCAGGGCCAAACACTCAGTCAAACACTCTGCCACGTTGCGCTTGTGGCATGTGTTTTGGTGGGGCAGGCTCATCCTCTGACAATAGAACTGGCAAAGAGACTGAGCAGCACCACAACCTCAGCAGTCTCTGTAGTAAACATCCTGCAGGGCCAAACACCCGGCCAAACACTCCGCCACGCTCCACTTGTGGTGGGTGTTTTGGTGGGGCAGGCTCCTCCTCTGGCAATAGAACTGGCAAAGAGACTCGGCAGCAACACAACCTCAGCAGTCTCTGTTGTAAACGTCCCGCAGGGCCAAACACACCCTTTTGCAAGGGGGATATCTGCCCCACCAATCTTATAAAAGACTGCACAGATTCACTAGCACCATTTCTTACAACTTTCATGAAAGCCTCGTTCGCTTCGGGCACCGTCCTCCCTCTCTTAAAGAGTCCTGGGTTCGCCCGTGGCTAAAAAAAACCTCCCTGGATCCGCCCCCGCCTAATAACTACAGATCCATAACTACTCTGCCACTTCTGTTAAAAGTATTAGACAAAGCTGCTTATTTACAAATTTAACATTTTGTGCAAGTCAACAATATCATTGGTAAGGTCAATCAGGCTTTCGTCCACGCCACGGTACAGAGTCGGCCTTACTCGATCTTAAGAACCAATTAGGGGGAATTATGGACAAAGGCAAGCCAGCGCTGCTCTTGCTCTGCGATTTATCTGCAGCTTTTGATCTTGTAGATCATAAGACCCTCTGCAGACATCTTAGGGGCGCTGCTTAATTCTCCCAAGAAGCCACATCCTGGATCACCTCCTTCCTTGAAGGAAGACTAGTGAGAGTATTTTCAGACCAGGCTTGTGCTGCTCCGACCACCATCCACTGTGGAGTCCCAAAGAGCTCCTGCACTCGCCCACATTGTACAATATTTTTACTCTACCACTTTTTAATGACCTGGCCAATCATAGCATAGCATATACAAACTATGCCGATGATACTCAATGTATTCTCCCACTCTCCGGCTCCTACGAACAGGACAGAGCTACACTCTGCAAAACATATTCCATCTTCCAGACCTGGATGGCGGCCAATGGATTGTGGCTCAATGGGGACAAAGCAGAAATCCTTCTGGCAGGCCCAAAGAAAATTCTAAACAATCTAGACAATCAGTACAGATCATTCAGCATTGAGAAGAATGTAATAACTGCCTCTGCAGCAGTCAAAACATGGGGAGTCTTCCTTGACTCCACCCTCTCTATGATGCGTCAAGTTAGTGCCATCTCATTGTCGCCAGCACAAACGACCAAAATCATAAATGCGGTTAAACCATACCTTTGATCCCAAAACTGCCTCACATAGTTAGAGCCACCATCGGGGCCAAGCTAGACTATTAAAGTTCTGTTTTTAGGCCATCTCTGACAGACCCAAGCGAGCCCAGCACTACAACCAGCTTGTTGTCCGTACCATTAAAGAGCCAGAGGTGCAAGCGTTGCTTTCCTAGCACCTAAAAATTGGAACACCCTACCCACCTCTCTTAGGAATGAGACTTCCCCACAGCTTTCCGTAGCGCACTCAAAACCAAGCTTTTCAACTAGTCATGCCGTCCTAAACAAAAAGATCAGCTGGTTCCCCTGTAACCCTGGAACCTGTTCAGTACAGAAGTGGCATATCCTGTAATTGTCATTATAAGTGTCGCATTGTATTTTTTCAATGTACCTAACACCTCCTACAGTATGTCATGCTTTTCTGACCATTGTAACTAAGTAAGCCCTACCTATTGTAACAGTGCCACGATGCCCCAGGTATGTATGTGCGCTTTATAAATGCAAAAAATAAATAAATGAATGTATTTATTTGTTATTATTGTATTTGTGATTTTAGTTATACTTGCCTAATCGTACACAATAAAATACAAATACATGTTCCTATATAAAAATATACAGAATAATATCAAAACAACAGCAGTTTAAATATAAAGCAGATTAAATTCAATGCAAAAAGAAAATGCTAAATAAAATGCATCATTAATCCTAAAACTCAAAATATCCATAGCCTTACTGCCACAACTTAATCAATCCAGCTGCTTTCAACACCTTCATAACAGCGGTAGTCACAAACGGTTCATCACTACTCGATATACTTTTGAATAATTGCACAGAATCAAGTAACGTGTAGTTATCAACAAATCTGCCCAGCCATTTAGATATTACTTTCATTAAGGACGACAGTTTAAGAGGATATGTTCTCTATTCTGAGTCACAGATTTGTTTTAACGCAGAGAACATCCTCTTCTAGTTTCGTCACCCGAAGATCTTATTTTACAGATGTCCCGTTTTGGGAGACGAGTAAGCCTATATCGTAGGAACTTTCCAGCCCAATATACATTAGGACATTTCTTCTAGGGATGGTTCCTTGAGGTTTATCTAAAGATAACAGACAGTTGTAAAGTCTGTATTCCCTCATCTTTGCCAATGTGCCAGTCCAGTCCCACCTAATAAGGATCTTTTATACCCAATCAAGCTGTTCAATTGGCTCATTAGTTGACAACTCTGCTGCCGCCAATACCTCAACCACCTTTTTCCTCAAATTGACCATTGCAGGCGGCGTTACTCTGGACAACACTTCAGCCAAATCCTTGTAAAGAGAATCCTTTAATGGGACCAACAACTTCCTATAAAGGAATAGGATTCTGAGGTCCACCAGACAGTCCAATGATGTCAATCCTAGCTCAAACCTGAGCACGGCTATTGGGACACATTCTGGGAGGCCCAGAGCCGTCTTCCAGATGTGTGTCACGCTCACCTGATTACCACGGAGGCTCAGGTCTGGCTTCGAGTGCTGATGCTTCTTCTATTGTGAAGCGCAGGACTCTGAAGATGGACTCACTGGCTCGCAGGAATATTCCCCTGTGCGTGAAAAGGGAGTATTACCTACTGACGGAATAATGCTCAAGCCTCCCTTCCAACCCTCAACGATACCCTTCCTCGATTCCCCGTGAAGTCTCACCTTAGGGTCTGGAAGGATGAGTTCTGCATCCTGCTTCTGATGCAGGGGCGCGTTGAAACCCAGTTACTTCACTGGATTGAGGTTTGATGGGAGTTCAAAATAAGCTTGACTATTCAGGTAAGGCGCTGTAAGAGTTCTGTAGCAAGTTCAAAAGTTCAAGCTTAATAATAATGTTCATTGTCTTATTGCAGCAAGCGCTAATGCTTATGTCTTTTTCCCCTTAGGGGCCGGGGTTCGGAATGGCGGAGATATGGCGCCGACCCGAAGTGAAACGTGCAGTTCCAGTAAATGACAGGTAATTCTGGATGAGCGTTCGGGTAATGTCTTTGCATTCGCTCATTCAATGTCTTTGTCTTTTTTCCCCATAGGGGCCGGGGTCCGGAATACCAGGAAGTGGCAGGACCCGAAATTAAATGGGAATGACCCAACAGGTAAGTCTTAGAAGGAAACTGAGCTTTTCCTATTCCCTTCCTTCTCTCACCTTGTGTTCTTGTCTTTTTCTCTCTAGGCTCTGGGAAGTGGCTGCGGATCCGGATGATCACTGCTGAAGATGGAGGTGTCCAGAAAAAGTGAGTGAAATGCAGCGCTGCAGCGATCGAAGCGAAATGCTTTTAAAATGATGTCTTCCCTTTCAGGATCGTCGGTGTGAAGTCTCCGTGATGCAGCTTTAGCAGGTAAGGTCTTCTTTCTCTCCAATTCTCTCTTAGCAGGTGACCCAGGATGCTGACAGGCGTGGCTGAAGTCCAGAAGCAGGAGCTGACACGGTGAGCGTCCAGCTGCGAGGAGCAGAACAATGCGAAGCGTGAGTTGCTGATCGGGCGTGGTTTAAATAGCTTTGGAAGAAGTTCCAGGTATGTATCATTCCACCGATCAGGAATGTACCCTTCCCCGACCACACCCAGGGGAAAGTAGTTCCACAGGTAAAGTAGTTCCATTCAGGCCTCAAGAGGGCCTGGATGTAGCAGCATGGTCTGCATCAGGTAAGTGCACCTTAAAACACTTGAACACATGTCTAGCTTTATGAGCCTGGCGCCTAAGGCGCCAGGACAGGGGTCCAACATGAGCCTGGCGCCTAAGGCGTCAGGACTGTATCCAAAGGGCCCCAGCTTGGGCCCGCTGGCACTTCCCTGGGGGAAAAGATGCCTGCCTCTGCGGTTGCTGGGTCGGACCTGGCTCCTTGGAGGTAGGCATCATGACAGTACCCCCCCTCAAGGCCCCTCCCAAGGTTGTTCCCTCTGGGGGTTTTGGCTTGTTCGGAAATCTCCGGTGGAACCTTTGTATTAATCGAGGTGCGTAAACATGGTACTAGGCTCCCACGATCTCTCCTGAGGTCCATATCCCTTCCAGTCAACAAGATAGAAGAGTTTGGACTTTAATACCTTGGAGTCTAAAATGTCTTTAACTTCGAATTCTAATTCCCCTTCAATTTGAACTGGGTCTGGAGGCTTGGACAGTCGGGTCCCTAGTTGTACTGTCTTCAAAAGTGATGCATGAAAAACTGGATGAATACGCATGTTAGACGGTAAATCCAGTTTAAAGGCCACGGGATTGATTATAGCCTTGATGGGATGAGGTCCTATGAATCTGGGATTGAAGGTTTGCGGGCCCTTGAGGGGTAAATGTTTCGTTGCTAGCCATACCTGATCTCCTACTTGGTAAGGAGGAGTTTTACTTCGGTGCAAATCAGCGTTTTCTTTATACTTTTTCTTGGCTTGCTGTAAATGAGTTGCAGCTTCTTTGAAGGCTTGGGTTATTGTGGATTGCAGATGATTTACTGCGGGCATTTCCAGGGTCAGAGGTGGATCTAGATCAGAGGTCCGAGGATGGTGACCATACAAAGTATAAAAAGGAGTTTGTCCGGTTCCAGAATGCACTGAATTGGTGTATGCATATTCTGCGATCCAAAGGATGTCTTTCCAATTTAACTCGGATTGATGTAACATGCACTGAAGATATTGCTCGAGAGTCTGATTGGTTCTCTCGGTTTGTCCGTCGGTCTGGGGGTGGTGGCTGGTGGATAGCCGCACATCTATTTGTGCTAGTTGGCAACACTTCTTCCAAAAATGGGAGATAAATTGACTTCCACAATCCGAGTCTAATATGGAAGGGAAACCATGTATGCGAACTATATTCTCCAGAAATTCCTTGGCCAAGGTGGAAGCTGAAGGCAAACCTTTTAAAGGGATAAAGTGGGCCATTTTGGAGAATAGATCCACAATTACAAGGATAGTATTGTAACCAGCACAAGGATGCAGGTCAGTTATAAAGTCCATTGACAAGGTGTGCCATGGTGCCGGTGGAATATCCAAGGGTTGAAGTAGACCGGCTGGCCTTTTTTTTTTACCCTTGTTTTGGGCGCAAATTCCGCAAGACAATACAAAAGACTTTATGTCTTTTCTCCAAGAAGGCCATAAGAAGTGGCGTTTGATTTTTTCCTCCGTTTTAGCGATACCAGGGTGTCCTTCCATTAATGATTCATGATGATGGGCAATAACAAGTTCTTGCAATTCTTTACTAGGCAGAAACAACCGCTCCTGGAAGTAGGGTAAGTCATCCTTAACGGTGTAATGAGGACCCTTTTGACTCCATTCCAGTAAGGCTGAAGAGTCTAGAAGTTGTTTTACTTGCGTTTGGATGTCCTCAATAGTTTGCAATGAAGGTAGGCCTAAGATTCTTTGTTCAGGTATGATTGGCACAGGTTCTAAACTCGAATTGGGTTCTTCCATGCCAATCCGGGATAAGGCGTCCGCTTTACCATTCTTGCAGCCAGGGCGATAGGTAATTAAAAAATCAAATTCCGCAAAGAATAGAGCCCATCGGAGTTGTCGTGAAGATTGAGCCTTGGCCGTCTTTAAATACTGTAAATTTCTGTGGTCCGTAATTACGGTGATGGTGTGTCTTGCCCCGAGAAGGTAGTGACGCCAAGCCTTGAAAGCAGATGTAATAGCCAGTAACTCTTTGTCGGTAATTGCGTAGTTGATTTCAGGAGGAGAAAATTTCCTGGACCAAAAGGCCACAGGGTGTAGTTGGTTAGTTTCTCGGTCTCTTTGCGACAGGACAGCTCCCATGACCGAACTGGATGCGTCGGTTTACACAATGTAAGGGAGATCTGGGTGCGGGTGCTTCAATATAGGTGCAGAGGTGAATTTGGTTTTCAGGTCCTGAAAGGCTTGTACGGCCTCAAGAGTCCATTCAAAGCGTTTGTGTTTCTTTAGGAGAGCTGTGATGGGTTGGACTGTTCGGGAAAATTCCAGGATGAATCTTCGATAGAAATTGGCAAAGCCGAGCATGCTCTGAACTCCCTTCACCGAGCTAGGAGATGGCCATTTGAGGATGCGTCTACCTTTCGCGAGTCCATTCGGACTCCTTGAGGTGTCAGGATGAATCCGAGAAACTCCACTTCTGTGGTATGAAAAACGCATTTTTTGAGCTTTGCAAATAGTCTGTGCTGGCGCAATTTCTCAAGAACTGCCCTAACATGTTTTCTGTGATCGGATTCTGAAGAGGAGTACACCAGGATGTCGTCAATATAAACAATGACACAGACGTTGATAAGTTCCCGAAGAACATCATTCATAAAGTACTGAAAGGCGGCAGGTGCATTGCACAAACCGAAGGGCATCACCTGATATTCGAAGAGCCCAAATTTGGTGCGGAATGCAGTCTTCCATTCGTCGCCTTCTTTTATACGCACCAGGTGATAAGCTCCTCGGAGATCTAACTTGGTGTACACACAAGCGTCTTTCACCTGGTCGATAAGCTCAGGGATCAGGGGCAGAGGATAACGATTCTTAATCGTTATTTGATTTAGGGCGCGATAGTCCATACATGTTCTAAGGTCACCCTCTTTTTTTGGCACGAAGAACAGAGCTGAGGAGACAGGAGACTTGGACGGGTGAATAAAACCATTGGCTAGGTACTGATCTAAATACTGACGCAAATGTAGGTTCTCAGGTTCCGTAAGAGCATAAATCCTACTACAAGGTAGTTGAGCATTGGGTACCAGATCGATTTGGAAATCATAAGACCGATGGGGAGGTAACGTGTTAGCCTGTTCCTTCTGAAAAATGTCTTGGAATACTTGGTATTCTGACGGTAGCTGTACAGGGGTGGAAGTTGCTGAGGCTAGACCCATAACTGGATTTCTTGGGTAACAAGTTGGTTCACAATCAGGAAAACCTATCTTCTTTGCTCGCCAGTCAATTCTGGGATTATGTGTTTCTAATCAAGGAATTCCAAGAATTACTTGAAATTGTGGGGCCTTGATCACATCAAACACGATTGCTTCCCGATGTCCATCCTGACCCACCAGTGTCATTTCAACAGTGGAATGCGTTACAGGCCCTGAGGCTATTTCGGTTCCATCTACTGTAGTAATGCCATCTTGGGTTACTTTCGGGCGGAGAGGGAGCTTGATCCTGGAAGCCAGTTCACGGTCTATGTAATTTCCAATAGCTCCACTGTCGATGTATGCTTTTATAGCATGCAACAGCTGAGGCTGTTTTGGGTCCACGAGCACCATTGGCATGACAAAATGCGAGATCAAAGAGTTTGTTTTCAAGCTCGGCAAGCGGACCCCTACGCTTGTCGGGCTAGGTCGTTTCCCGAATTAGGTGTCAATAAATCGTTATCTGTGGCTCCAACCACCTTTTTAGGTGGTTTAACTGGACAATTTCGAAGAAAGTGACCGGAAGTCCCGCAATACAGGCAAAGTTGCATTTGCCACCTTCTCTCTCGTTCCTTCTGTGTTAATGGTCCTTTAACATCGCCGATTTGCATAGGTTCGGATACGTCGGTACTCTTGGAGTTAGCGTGGGGTTTGATCGGTACTCGGGTTTCGTACTTGAACCGATCTGCTTTTCTATTTTGAAGTCTGTGATCAAGTTGAACCACCAAGTCTATGTAGTCTGCGCAGACCTAGGGTGGATCTACTATCTGAGCTAGAACATCCTTAAGCTCTCCGCGCAGGCCTCGATGAAACAATGTGATCCTTTTGTTTTCTGGCCATCCAGTTTCCACAACCAGTCTATTAAAGGTGGCAACGTAGGACAGAAGATCCTGATTACCTTGTCGTAAGGATAGCAGTTCGTTATCAAGGGCCTGTCCTTGAGAGTGTCGAGCAAACAATCTTTCCATGCTGGCCTGGAAACCCTGAAAATTCTGGAGAATGGGATCATCCTGATTTACCAATGGAATAGACCAATCGGCAGCACTGCCACTGAGGTAAGATAGTTTGTTTGTTTGTTTGTTTGTTTGTTTATTTGGTATAGCGCAGAAACCAAACCCGAATGGGTAGCTGGGCGCAAACAGTACAAGATTGCTTAAGAACTTGGTTACAGGAGGAAAACACATTATACAGTTCACAGTTAAATCAAGAAAAGTATAGTTTATACAGTTCACGTTGGGTCAACGGTAGGTAAAGTGAGAGAGCAAGGGAAAGAGAGGAAAAAGGAAATAAGAAAAATAAAGAGGTGCGGAACTACGGTTCAGTCAAGTTGGTCGGATGTCATTCATCTGGTTGCAGGCATCTAGTGTCTATGTGGGGAGTCGAGTTAAGTGTCATTGGCACGGATCCAAGTGAGGACTTTACGTCTAAAGCTAGAGTAGGGTTGGTCCATTCTGAGATCCAAGGGGAGTTTGTTCCAGGTTTGCGCAGCTATGATAGGGAAACTAGAGCCGCCTGCTGTACTCTTTTTGAATCTAGGTATCACTAAGGTGGAGGCGTTGGTCATTCTAGTAGGGCGGTTAGAGGTTCTCTTGTGGATTCTGTTGGCCAGATAGGGGGGGCAATGTTGTTGAGGCATTTGGATGTGAGGGAGAGTATTTTGAGGGTGATCCTGTCTTTGATTTTTAGCCAATGGATATTTTTCCTAAAGGTGGAGATGTGGGCTCTGTTAGGAATATTTAAAGCTGCTCTGATAGCGTTATTTTGGAGAGTTTGTAGTTTGTCAAGGATATACTTGTTGGAACCTGCATAAAGGGCATTACAGTAATCCAACTTGGATATGATGAGAGCATTGGCTAATGTGATGCAGCTGGTCTCAGTTAGAAAAGGTCTGCATGCTCGGATCAATTTGCAAGTATATGCAAATTGCCCGCTTTGACACCCGTGCAGAGCCTGTTAACGCAGGTTCGAATCCCGGCGGGGCCAAACTCAGCCTTTCATCCTTCCGAGGTCGATAAATGAGCACCACACACCGTGGGTAATAATAAGCAGCGCTCAGATACCTGAGGGTTTGTAGCGCTATATAAAAGCCTAATTATTATTATTATTATTATTATTATTATTTATGCCGTGGAGGATGCTAGCGAGTTCGTTTGCTTTTTGAAGGTGAGCGCTGAGTCAAGATAGACCCCAGGGTTTTGACTGCAGGCATCACTTTAATGACGTTATTGTCAATGTTGAATGAGGCATAGTTAGGGTCAAGTTTTTTGATAGCCAACGCTGAGCCAATGATCAGTAGCTCCGTCTTGTCGTCGTTCAGGCAGAGGCCATGGGATGCCATCCAAGCCTGAATGAGGAGATATATCTTATTTACTAAGTCCGTGTCTTCCAAGAAGTTACCCGAAAGGGGGATTAGAATCTGAGTGTCATCTGCGTAATTAGTGTAGACAATACCCAGTCTGTCCAACTTGTCAAACAGGGGCTTAGTAAAAGATGTTATACATCGTCGGAGAAACACATGATCCTTGGGGAACACCGCATGAAACTTGTATGGGGTCAGCGGCTGCTAAGGGTGAGAAGACTCTCATTGTCCGGTTTGCAAGGAAGGATTGAATCCACATTATGGCATCACTTGAGAAATGAGCGGCCGAACTTAGGTGATTGCATAAGACTGCATGATCTACCAAGTCGAAGGCCGCGGATAGGTCAAGGAGGAGTAGCATTGCAGTTTTACCATTGTCCTTCAGCTCGTCAATTTGGGTCTTGAGGACAATCAAGGCTGTTTCAGTGCCGTGAAGGGGGCGGAAGCCAGATTGCCGTGATCCTAGTAAATTGTTAGTTTCTAAGTGGGCCTGGATTTGCAGGTATGCTGCTCTGTCTATGATTTTAAGTAAGAAAGGGACAGTAGTGATGGGTCTGTAGTTAGTTGGTATAGCAGGGTCAAGTGTTTGTTTTTTTAGCAAGGGAAGCACCCAGGATTGTTTGAGGTTGTTCGGTACTAGGTTAGACTTAAAGGATGCATTAATGATTTTTGAAATGAAGGGTGCAAGGTCTCGAGCTGCATCTTTTATAATTTGGGCCGGGCAGTTGTCACCTTTACAGTTGGAGGGTTTTAGAGATAGTATGATTTTTTCTGTCTCCAATATGGATATCTTTCTGAAGCTAAATAGGTGGGGGGTGTTAGATAGGTTTGGGAGGAGCTGAGGTTGCAAAATGGGTTCAGTTGGCAGGAGCAAGGAAGCTTTTTTGTTAGCAATTTTAGATTGGAGCGAGCTAATTTTGTCCGCCAGGGCATTTTGTATATTAGTGCACCAGGACTTGTTTTTAGGAGTGTTATCAGGTGAGGTTATGGGTGATACCATTTCACGGAGGATGGAAAATAGCTCCTTGGTGTCTGATTTAGCTTTAGAGATTCTGTCATTGAAGGTATTTCTTTTAGTGTGTATAATTTCCTTTTTGTACTGCTTGGCAAGGGTGGCTAATTTGGTTTTGTTCTCCTCGGTGGGTGAGTGTTGCCAGATAGACTGCAACTTTCTTTTTTGGATTCTAAGGTCTTTCAAGTGTGGCGTAAACCAATTGTTAAGGTGACAGAGTTGTTTGCTTTTGCGCAACTTGATAGGGGCGATCGAGTCTAGTACCTTGATCATGGAGCTGTTGGTCTGGTCGTTAGGGAAGGCCCCGGGTCTGCATAGAAAGTGTAAATGACATTGGTTCATAAAGACAGCATATTTCTTGGGATCCCCCGCAAAACGTTCAGGCGGGGCCAAAGGCATGTGTCCAGGTAGATTGATTTGTACCGGGTTATTCAAACCCATTGATGTGGAAGTATCTCCAGAATTAGGTAAAGGAGTGTGCCCTGCCTGGGCCTGCAATAACCTTTTGGCCAGGTCATCTGTTCTTTCCTTGGATAGGATCAGTTCTCTTTTGAGAGCGTTAGTCTCCTGGCGGGCTGAGTGCACTTCTGCCCGTAATTCCCCCAAAAGCTGGGCCAGCTGATCTGTCTCGGAAGTCTCCATAGCGCCCGGGTGTGAAATTGTGGGTAGGCTTCGCGTTCTGTCACGCTCACCTGATTTCCACGGAGGCGCAGGTCTGGCTTCGAGTGCTGATGCTTCTTCTATGGTGAAGCGCAGGACTCTGAAGATGGACTCACTGGCTCGCAGGAATATTCCCCTGTGCGTGAAAAGGGAGTATTACCTACTGACGGAATAATGCTCAAGCCTCCCTTCCAACCCTCCACGATACCCTTCCTCGATTCCCTGTGAAGTCTCACCTTAGGGTCTGGAAGGATGAGTTCTCCATCCTGCTTCTGATGCAGGGGCGCGTTGAAACCCAGTTACTTCACTGGATTGAGGTTTGATGGGAGTTCAAAATAAGCTTGACTATTCAGGTAAGGCGCTCTAAGAGTTCTGTAGCAAGTTCAAAAGTTCAAGCTTAATAATAATGTTCATTGTCTTATTGCAGCAAGCGCTAATGCTTATGTCTTTTTCCCCTTAGGGGCCGGGGTTCGGAATGCCGGAGATATGGCGCCGACCCGAAGTGAAACGTGCAGTTCCAGTAAATGACAGTTAAGTTCTGGATGAGCGTTCGGGTAATGTCTTTGCATTCGCTCATTCAATGTCCTTGTCTTTTTTCCCCATAGGGGCCGGGGTCCGGAATGCCAGGAAGCGGCAGGACCCGAAATGAAATGGGAATGACCCAACAGGTAAGTCTTAGAAGGAAACTGAGCTTTTCCTATTTCCCTTCCTTCTCTCACCTTGTGTTCTTGTCTTTTTCTCTCTAGGCTCTGGGAAGTGACTGCGGATCCGGATGATCGCTGCTGAAGATGGAGGTGCCCAGGAAAGGTGAGTGAAATGCAGCGCTGCAGCGATCGAAGCGAAATGCTTTTAAAATGATGTCTTCCCTTTCAGGATCGTCGGTGTGAAGTCTCTGTGATGCAGCTTTAGCAGGTAAGGTCTTCTTTCTCTCCAATTCTCTCTTAGCAGGTGACCCAGGATGCTGACAGGCGTGGCTGAAGTCCAGATGCAGGAGCTGACATGGTGAGCGTCCAGCTGCGAGGAGCAGAACAACGCGAAGCGTGAGTTGCTGATCGGGCCTGGTTTAAATAGCTTTGGAAGAAGTTCCAGGTATGTATCCTTCCACCGATCAGGTATGTATCCTTCCACCGATCAGGTATGTACCCTTCCCCGACCACACCCAGGGGAAAGTAGTTCCACAGGTAAAGTAGTTCCATTCAGGCCTGAAGAGGGCCTGGATGTAGCAGCATGGTCTGCATCAGGTAAGTGCACCTTAAAACACTTGAACACATGTCTAGCTTTATGAGCCTGGCGCCTAAGGCGCCAGGACAGGGGTCCAACATGAGCCTGGCGCCTAAGGCGCCAGGACTGAGTCCAAAGGACCCCAGCTTGGGCCCGCTGGCACTTCCCTGGGGGAAATGATGCCTGCCTCTGGGGTTGCTGGGTCGGCCCTGGCTCCTTGGAGGTAGGCATCATGACAATGTGTGATTCCATCCTATCATAGGAAAGCCATCTATAAGCATGACTTATCTCAATGCCTAACAGTAGACATGGAACTACCTTCATCCTCTAATAGGATATCATTGGACAGATAGTAACCTGCAATACCGGACTCTTATCTTTTTCATTTGAATACCTCCTTGTAGAGCTTAATTTATTAAACGCACCATCAGCCTGCCTGCATTATTATTAGTGTACAATTGGAAACACAGATAAGTACGAGTATGCAATGGTAGTAGCTGTTGTTTGTCGATTTATTTCCATTAATACATAATTCCTTTTGCCCGGCATATTCTGTCATGGCATTCAGTTGTTTTTTGTAGTCCCAGTTGAGTTCTGTCCAGAAGGACAACGTCATCTGCGTAGGTCAGATAAGGAACAACTTTTGTGGAAATACAAGGAGTTGCAAACAGAAATCACCCAAATCGTAAAGATAAAGATTGAACAGGCAGGGAATGTGGAGGCTTATGGTCTAGTCATTGAATGTATCTTATCCCAAAGATTCCTGAAATTTTCAAACCCTCATTTTGGCCCAAAACCTATACATATCCTTTCAATCAGTTTTTAAATTTCTGTTTCAGGCTTCCGATGTTTTCCATATAACGATTCCCATCACCAATGTAAACTCTGGGGTCTCTTATCTCCGTTCTCAAGATTTTCGTTTTATTTTGGACCAAGGCATCATACGAATGGATGGGTTCATGCTCTTGAATCCTATATCTCGTTTGTTTGGTATTAAATCATACAGAAATGGCTGAAAGTTAACAGGGGTAATAATTGCCATTATTTGTTCTAGCATTGTTTTGTGTGTAAAATCCAAAATCAACCCATTATATTTATTAGAATTACAAATGAACCTGGAGATTCTGTTTCCTCCCTGGTTTATCAGCAGCTCAGTAACACCAAGGTGGATTACCTGAGAGACCTTGCCTTGTACCTCCATTCTGATTTGCTAATGATAACTTAGATCTGTCTCCATAACACAGAAGTGCTGCCTGATCTCCAGGGACAATTGGGAGGGCAGTCACACCTGGTGGAACCATTCATGATCTTTAAATTCCAGTTATCAAAGAACTCAACCCATCATTTCCTATAATCCTTTGTTCGTGAGATATTACTACCGCCTTCAATCCTATTTCCTTGATCTCCACCCACAAGTGCAGAGCAATCAGCGTTTAAATCCCCTGCTACCATAATGTAAATCCCATCATTCTCACACAGGAAGGTGTCAAAGATTTCACCCAATTTATCCATAATCACAGATAGATTGCTGTGACAAGGGAAATTGCTTGACATATTTTGATATGGCTGAGGGTACTTTCCCCAGATTCTCTACCGAAATCGGGGACGTGGAGTGGAGCAGCCGGAGTGCCATGTGAGCTCCTGTTGGAATGTACAGCGGCTGAGTGCTGCTGCACAGAGCTGCGACTCACCACCAGTGGAGGACCGGGTGCCGGGGTTTGTGCTGCCGGTTGCCACTTGATTTGCCTAGAGCTTGATAGCCTCCGTAGGACGTGCGGACTACGTTCATCCAGCCTAGGTGTACTAGGGTTGCATGAGCTGCTTCGGGGGAGATTCTGATGATTTGATTGCTGTCATGTGGCAGGTGTGGCTCAGGAGTAGCCATTGTGCATAGGTCACTGGGCCAGTGGCTCGTCAGCATGGTAAGTGCGTGTGGGCTGAGGGTTACTCTTACTTCTATTCCCTCTTTGTGTAGGGTGGCCAGCGGAGGGGTTTTACTTATAAAGGTCTTACTTTTATCAGTAAAAGTATCAAGGTCCTACTTTTGGCAGGGTGTTGAGTGACTGGTATGGCATAAAGGCTAAGCAGGAAGTGTTTCATCTAACTGGTGCCTCCCACTTGGAAATAACTGTTATAGTGCCTGTGGGTCCTTGCTTCCTAAGGCACGCTTACCCTGCGTCTTGCTTTCTACCGTCTTCCCCCTTTTGAGTTGATGCTATGTCTGCATACAAAAAAACACTGATATAAGCTTTGCAGTGCCACACCTACTAGAGGGAAACGTTTGTGCAGTGCCTTTGTGGGAAAACGGAAACATCCAATGCCCCAGTCTGTTAGTAAGGGCTCGAAGGGCAAAGAGGGACGAAGCTGTGCTGTACAGTCTGAAATAACTAGTTTTCTTGAGATATCTGCTCCCATTGCATCTAATGGATTGCCCCCTTCTGTGCCTCAGATAATGGGCCTCATTACAACCCAGGCGTTAAGGGTTTAACGGCGCCGTTGGCGCCATTACCCCTTAACGCCTGATTACCATTTTAACGTCTGCTTTTACACTGTTTACACCATGGTGTAAACAGAGTTTACACCATGGTGGTAAAGTAGGGAATTTACCGCCTGGGTTGTAATGAGGCCCAATATCTGCAAAAAAACGATAATGAAGACGGTGGCCTAAATGAACAAGCGGACTGTCTCGGAACCATCAACAACAATGAGTCTTTGTTAAATATGTGTCTTTCACTAAAAATGAATTCTCTGGGGCCATCTTGAAACAAGCTAAGCGACAATCTGCCTACTAATCTTTCTGCTTTACCAGACTTGGTGAAATAAATATCTTCTTTGGACTGCAGCAGTATGGACAGCAACAATGGTGAGTCTAATTGACACACTGCTGTTGGGGGTCAAAAGACAACATCCGTCTGCTTCATTGGTTACATGCAGCATATAGAGGCTAAGTTGGAATTTCTGTTTTGATTATGCTCCAGTTTGGCACTGGGCCAGATCGATATTAAGAATAGAGTGAGACTGTTGACAGCCCCTGTGATTGGGTCTGTCTCCTTGGGTGAACAGTTGAACCCAGGGTTGACCAAGGAAACTAACGATAATCAGAATAAGTTGGGAAACGAGAATCCCAACTTTTCTCTTCAGGTATTCCCCTTTAATCAGTTTCATACTGTAAATATCATTGCCTCCTCAGAGGATCAAGCTCTGCACATACTACATGTGGAATCATCTATGCTGTTAAGTCTTTTCTCCTTGAGTGATGAACCTACAAAAGATCTTAGTAAGTAATTTTCTATCCCTGGTATCTAGACAAACAGAAAGACAAACTGCAAGAAACCCCCCCTTAAGGCAAAAAGGGAAAACTCATACCCTTAAACGTAATGAGTGGGCTTCCCATTCCCCCTGCCCCTCCTGTGGGCTGTTATACCATTACCAAAAAGGGGGACAGTATGATATGACAGGTACTCCTGCATGGCCTCATTGATAAAAGGTGGGGGAAGGGCACCCCATGGTGACAAAACAAAAACCCTGCTTAGCTCCATTTGCAAGGGTTGCTTGAGTCATCCCTGGTCCATGCAGCTGGCAAACATTAAATCTGCAAATTCGGGGGATGGCTTGCCAAAAAAGGTTCAGCAAAAGCATCCAGTGGGGAAGGAAACCTACCCACGAATCCAACACAGGAACCATGAGACATTGGTTCACCCCACTTCACCTGTTTTTGATTTTGAATTTGATTTTGAAGCATTTATAAAGTGCACCGGATTAAATTAATCATAATTAGTTGTAGATATAGGGGGTCATTATGAGTTTGGAGGCAGCCATGGTGCTATTAGCACCATGGCTGCCTCCAAAGTCGTGTCCGGGTTCTCTAAATGGGGACTTACCGGGTCATTCCAACCTTGGAGGACCCGGTAAGTCCCCATTCAAAAAGCCCTTCCCCATTCCCATTCGAGCCCCCATAGGGCTCAATGGGAATGGGGTGGGAGCTAATATTGGGCCCATAAATTACAGGCCCGTTATTAGCTCCCTGGTCCCTTAGCGGTGCCATTAACCCCTTACCACCGCACTCGCAAGGACACCCATAGTTTTTAGAATTAGAAACATGCCCCTATCAAGTGTGATTATATGAGACAGAAGTCGGTCAGCTCGAAGTCGAGAGTTCTATCAGAACAAATATGCCGGAATGCCGTCAGATTTGTGATTTCCCGGATTTCCCTGGGTAATTTATTCCATGCTCTTGAACCGTAGACTCCAAATCTGCGGTCCTCTTTACTTAAATACCTAGTACGTGGTATCTGAAGCAGATTGTTATCTGCTGAGCGCAGCTGTCGGGTAGTGACATATTTCCTGATTTTATCTGCTAGATATCCTGGGCCTATGCCAGTTACTCGGAGAACTGAAAATGAAAATCTAGATAAACAACTGTTTTCTGTCCCTAGGCTGGTGGGGGGCTCTGGGTCTCTGGGACAACAACCGATTACACATACTTATAACCATGACAATTGGCTTGCTTATGTGAAGGCATCCAGGACTGCTAGATCAGCGTTTGTTGAATAACTGCCCCACCCAGAGTGTTATGCAATGCTGAAACATATACAAATTGTTGAAAGATCTCCAACGGGTGATAGTCCTTTTTTAAATCGGACTTGGCTGCTCAATTTACTCCATTAAATTCCGGCCCTCATTACAGTCACTTCGAAGGCTATTGAGGGGCTGAAATTACCCATTTTTAATAGCATCTAAAATTGGGTTCTAGCTGCTTGTGCTATGCCGTTGGTGGTGGAATCCATTTGCAACTACTCCATGGCCTTTTCAGATATGGGTTTTGATATATATGTTTTGTGCCCGACTTTAAATGCAGCCTCTTGATCTGAAGCTTGTGCCAAGTCATTTCAGGATGTGGACAGAGCTGAAACTCTGCGTCCTAACTATGGTTGTTTGGATGAGAGGAAGGTGGGCTCATGGTGTGTACCCCCATGTTTTTGCATATTTGTGAGACGGGTACTATTCCTAGGACTTGGCAGCAATCCATCCAAATCCTAATTTACAAGAAGGGCTCCCAGCATTTCCCAGAAAATCAGAGACTACTGGCAACTGACAGTGTTTCCAAAATATGTGCAAAGTTGTTACTGGATACACTGACAAATTGGGTAAAAAAATGTGCCCTTCTCAATGTTACCCAGACTGGATTTAGGAAGAACTGCTCTATGAGCCAGCCTTTGTGGGTCCTACTCATGTTAATCTCTGACACCCTACTGGCTCTGGATCGGGAACTGTACTTGTGCTTTGTAGACTATAGTTCTGCATTTGACAGTGTATACCGGGAGGCACTATGGACTAAATTGGAGAGCTGGGGCATAGACGAATCTGTACTATATTTTCTAAAGTTGCTGCACTCAGACACTTAGGTACAGACTCACCTTTCACAATCTTGCAACCTGGTTACTTCTATTCCCACCAATAGAGGATTAAAGCAGGGCTGCGTTTTGGCCTCCACCCTCTACAATCTGCATGTCTCTGATTTTGAAAAATGCTCAAGAGCTCTGAATAACCATCCTCCTAGATACGCTGATGACACTGTCATTTCTGATCGCCAAGATATGCCAAGAGCGGGGTTATTCTATATACACAGTGAATAAATCACATCAGAAAATAAGATCCAATGATAGACTTTCGATGCTATAATACTAGATTGGACCTAGGCATGCACGGAACAAATTGGATATCATTACATAGTATTCGACTGACTGTGGTACGCTGTTTTGGATTGTACAGCGACATTGGAACATCTTACTTATGGACACAGATCTATGCCAACTCTTAGATAAGACACCTGGGTTTATCTTTACCCGAGCACCAACTATCAGGACCACACTCTGCCCCTCTGTTCTTAAAACAGACAACCTAAGGGAAGTGACTGGCGCACTAAAACAACCAGTTTCCACAGATGTGTAACTTGTAGTGTGTGTAAATATGCTCATCAAGGCTTCAATGAATTCTGAGATCCTAGAGGCACCACTAGCAGAATCAAAGATTTCATCAATTGTAGAGCAAGTTTGTGGTCTATGCAATTATTTGTGTCTGTGACAAACTATGATGGTAGCGCCATTAGGGAGCTACGTGTGCGAATCAGGGAGCACATGTCCAACCTCAGCAGCCAGGACAACCGGCTTCCATTGTCTGCGCACTGGCAGACTTGCCATCACATGGCCAACTGCAATTACCTCAGATGCATTGGCTTATGTGGGTACAGTGTGGTAAAAGAGGGTGTGATCTTACACCCAAACTGAGAAGAATGGAATCCAAATGCATATGTCTCCTGAGATGTCTAAACATGGACTAAATTCAGACCATGAAATTAATGTTTTTCTGTAATACATAGTGATTATGCATTTTATGCACTAACCAAAGTGTACTCTGTATCTGGTGACCTCAACCTAGGGACTGCAAGCCTTATCAAGTTTACCAATCGTCAATCCCACATTCACCCATCTCATCCCATTGGTAGGACCCACCCAAATCCCTCACTAGCAATATTTCCATGTTTGTTTTATACTCGTTAACCTCCTATTCCTTCTACTCACTGGTTCACATCATATCATTTTGGTCCTTAGCTTCAAACCCATGCTGAGGATCAATTTCTCTCCATTTTGCAATCGACCCCACCTGGCACTTATCATTTTGCTCCCTTTTATTTTTCATATCAGATTATTCTCCTAGCCACTGCCGCATTATGTCTACTTTGGCTTGTTTTACTGTTATTCTTTAGAAATCCATAACCACACATATTTATTCATAAATGCAAGCCTTTCAGTCAATATAATCTATTCCAGTTGTGTGGTTATTCTTCCTCTGTTTTGAGAAAGCATATACTAGCAACTTTATTATTCACACTCGTGCGAGCTACATTAGGATTGTTGCCATTCATATCAGCGTATATCATTGTTGTCATTTGGTTTCCATGGTCACCAGTGAGACGTCACCACTTTGCGACCGACTATCTACTGTACGACAGGAGATCCTTTACGCATGCACAGAAGTGCATTCTTACAAACACCTGCTTATATTCGACAATGGGCCACTCCAAAGCGCTTTACTACAAGGTTGCGGGGGTCTATCCCAGGGCCCATACCAACTTAATGGTAAGTCTTGAGGCAGTAACCAGCCTGAATTACGTTATTACCTATCCGCGAATCATATGGCACACAGCATGTTCACCTTAATATGGCTGTCTGTTGTAATTAGCAATCTTTCCTTGCATTTCCTTCAGCAAGAAACACAAAGGGGATACGGACAGTGTTAGCAAACCCTAGAGGGATTTTACTTGACTGACTTACTCGGTTAAGTCTTACACCTCTAGGGGTGCCAAACCGCCTCTGTGTGGTACTATTACCTATATCCTATTGTCTATTAGTATACGCCCCCCACAGGCTTCCTAACCAGCAGTAGGTAAGGACTACCCATCCCATCCTCCGTACCTTGGGGTATTTTCGGCTCAAAGCACCAGTGGGGGCTGGTCTTATTTTACCAATCATCTCGTTGCATTCACATACTCTTCATCCTGGTTCAGGTTCACCCCCATATCATTCACAGGTTTCAGGGTGCCACATACCATTTGCCCCTAATTCAACATTGTAGCATGTGATAATTCATCCAAATAAGGCAAGCATGTGCCACTCGGATTGGGAGTTTCATTGGGATATGCTATAGATGTGCAATGTGGAAGTATCGCTATTAGGCACAATGCTCATGACATTGTTTGTTTATCCTAATTTCGTGCAAAACTCTTGTATGCCCCATCGATGGCCCAAATGCAAGTGCTTTCTTCTTTTTTTTTTCTTCGTTTTTTTACTATTTCCTTGATTTCCAATTTCACAAGTGCATCTTTGCTTGGTACAAATGCCACTATGGGCTTTATTGTGCTTAAATATTTTTTCTTTTGAATTTAAATACAATTGTGGTTTATTTTTATCTTTATTTGTCCATGCTATAATGCATATGTGAGCCAATTATACAGCCTTGAGAACGACCTCTGTGTCGATACACGTGTCGGCTGTTATCAAGATTAAAGGAACCAGTCTAACTCTTTATGATCCCTGTTCATGTTATTTATACAATGCGAGCCAACAGAATCTTACCATCATTGGATAATCGGGTTGAGCGCAATTAGCGTCACACCAGGTTGCCTCAATCTGTATTTTAGGGTGGGTGTGGATATACCACCCTGTGGCTGCCACACAGCCAGCCTCCGTAACCAGACTATAGGGTCAGAGCGCACTAACAATTCAGTCCTAAACCTCATTTATATCTTGCTCATAAAATAAGCCTCTCAGATTTACCAGCATCTAGACATGTCCATAAAAATGCAAAACGATGCATCAAGTTAGACAAAAGCAAAGAAGAAACTCACAAGGCGCAGGGTCATAAACTAACTCCCCAGAGCACAGGAGGCACATGACAAGTTAAATAGATGCAAAAAGAACAGCACCCATTGTTATATATGTTAGTTTGAAGGAGGATTTCTTTTTTAAATTAAGAACACAAATAACAGCATTTTTTTGTCAAATACATACATTTTGCATTGGAATTGCCCTGGTTCTCCCTTTTTTTTTGGTTTGGTAAAAAAAGAAATAAAAGAAATTGCTGAAATAGCTGAAAACATAGCTGCAGTCTGAATGAAAACCCCAGTTAAGTAAACATTTCCTCAATTGCAAATGGGAACATGCTGCTTGAAAATATGATTCTGTAAAGGCTCTTGTAACATATTACATGAACGACTCTGGTTAAGGATTCCCTGTTGCAGATATTAAAAGATCTGTTGAGATTTCTGTCTACAGGCGTAAGGAGCACATGTGTTTGTATTTTCTGCAGCAACCTTCTGTGTCCCTCTCAACTCTCACATAAGCGCCATGCACCCTCATTGTGATGGGACATTCCTGCAGGACCATGTCAAAAATATGGACATGAAAATAATTTTGCGAAAACGAACTAAAACCAGAAGTTTGTTTTTCCAGATGTCTGTCTCCTATTAGCCACCAACATAAAAATAGTGCACCTGTGAGATAAGAATAATTACATATGTGCCCAATAAACATAACAATAATAATTTTAGGGCCTTTCAGTACATTGCATCCATAGACTGGGTTGTTGATGCCAAGGAAAAGTAGGAGCAAAAGAACTATCTGTGATAAATGAACAAGGTTACCTCCAAACGTGTTAAGGGCCAAGCATCTTGTATGTGATTTCCAACCTAAGAACTTAACCTAAAGCCAAGGGCAATAATTTTTTGTATTTTTTTTTGTTTGTTTAAGTACATACAGTAAATTAACATTTTACACTATATAAAAAGAATGAAAAGAAATGTCCAGGCAAGTTAAAACACACATTTAGCATAATAAAATATAATACATTATACAGATCCATTGTAAACACTTACATATAAAAGTTTGAAAAAACAATGTCGAAGAAACTGAAATGCTGGATTTCAGCTTCTCCCAGATTTAATACGCCCCACAGTGAGGACAAGTGATTAAGCTCCATACAGGAGGCTCCAGAATTGGTCAGAGCTTATATTTCGAACGGGAGCATACCCCCTATCGTAGCTAGGTTGCCATTTAGGGCACTGGGTCAATACATACCAAGCAGTCTCCAATATCGCACCACAGAGCCTACAGATTCTGGATTCTTGAGGTATTCCCACACAGCCCCATCATAAGCCAGGACCGGTAGTAAATCGAACCTTAGCTAAAGTACAACATGTACCAATCAAGGTGAGCAATATTTGATCAGATAGCTACGGGGGCTATCCTCGGGCGAGCCTTAATAGTGGTATTGTGCATTTCTGGGGTGTAATGCCAATTGGTCAGTAGTCAGGGCCCGTTCATTGGTTCATATCTTCTCCTCAATTCTGGCTAGATGAAATGTAATCATTGTCGTAGGAACAATGCTCAGCCCAATGGCTGACAAATGGGACAGCACAATATTCTCAATCCCCGAAACCACGTTCTACGGTATACCCACCAAGAGTGTTCCACTGATTGAATCAGAAGATTTAGTTCACAATTAGCGTCCAGGGTGATCTCGGCCCACAGCCAACAAACAGCACGTTTCCACAATGATGTCAGTGACTATAGACCAAGCTCCAACCTAAAAGCCTACACTGGTACTGAGCTTGGCAAGTCCAGCAATGAGCGGAGGATTTTTGCCTCAAGCCATACCAGCCAACCAACAGAGCTCTCCTGGAGTACCTCGCGCGCATACATAATCCCTGGGATAATGGACTTCTTATAGACCCTCAGTTCGGCCTCTGTAGACCCCCCACATAGTCTATTGACAACGCTCCTGAGAGCTAACCATTTGTTCCATGCCCTGCTGGTAACTATCTCTCCAATGTGAGACTGATCCTTTGAGGCTTTGATTGCCATGCCCAGGTTTCTGTATTTAGCAACCTGTTCCAGGGGCTGACCATCTATGTTCCCGACAAAGTTGGGAGCACTGTACGCTCACAATCCAATAGACATCATTTTTGTCTTGGAGACATTAACCTTGAGACCATTTTCTCTGGCACAGACAGCCATTTCCTCCAAAGAACATTTCAGCCCCACGGCTGTGTGATCAGAAATTACAGTGTCATCTGCGTAGGTGAGACAATGGATGGCCTCAGTGCCATATCTAGGAGGATGGTTATTCAGAGCTTGTAAGCATTTTTCAAAATCAGAGAGATGCAGATTATAGAGGGTGGGGGCCAAAACACAGCCCTGCTTTAGTCCGCTATTGGTGGAAATAGAAGTACCTCAGTGTCTGAGTGCAGCAGCTTTAGAAATATAGTATATATATTGTCTATGCCCCAGCTCTCCAATGTAGTCCATAGGGCCCCCGGTATGCACTGTCAAATGCAGAACATAGTCTACAAAGCACAAGTACAGTTCCTGATCCAGAGCCAGTAGGGTGTCAGAGATTAACATGGGTAGGACCCACAAGGGATGGCTCATAGAGCCGTTCTTCCTAAGTCCTGCCTGGAGATTGAAAGGGCAGTGTCTCCACTAACAAATTTCCAATATCTTGGAGCACTGTCCAGCATTGACAGTAGTGTTTAATTTTCTGGGAAATGCTGGGAGCCCTTCTTGTAAATCCGGATTAGGATGGATGCTGCTAAATCCTAGGAATTGTACCCTTCTCACAAATATGCAAGAACATTTGGTGCGGAACCACTGCCCAGTACTCAGGGTCACTCTTAAAGATGACATTACAAAACCCATCTGGGCAAGCTGACCAAGATGCAGCCAGTCATCTTATAACCAGTAACAAGTCTGCATCTCTGATCAGATGCCCTACCTCCATGTTGACCATAGACCTGCAGGTCTGAGGCGATTGTAAGTCCTGTGTTACCCAATCATTTTGCTTGATATGTTTCCCAACAGGACCCTTCTATGGAGTATCTTTCGAGAGACCCATGATCTGCCAAACTAGACCAAATTAAATGCCAGAATTAACTAGAACCTCTTTCTAGGCTAAGTCTCTTCATAATCCTCCAGGCAGCACTGACCTTACAGTAACGATGATTTATGGGTCAACATTTATATAGACCCTTCAAAGCAGATATTTCTTGATTTCTTGTTTTGAAATCAAGAGTATAATGTCTCTTGACCACGCGGATAGTGGACCTTAGCTCTCTTCTCCTGCTAGCTATGATTGCATCATAAGGGATTCCCGGCGTTTTGGCCACACCTGAGGATGATTGACCTATAAAATTGTGGCCATACCTGGAGAACACTGCCAGCTACAACAATGTTAAATCGTGGTGCCCCTAGCATCTGCCCGGCTCAACCTGTCATTTAATTCGCTAATATGGCCCAACGTCCAACGCAATCTATTTCCCTGGGAATTTACAGAGGAATTACTTGCTAAATGCTGAATGATAATTGGCTTAATACCCAGTATGGCAATATTCAAAATGGCATGACCACTCATAGGTGCAGGTAAAACTTTCATCAGTGGAGAGTATTTACGTAGTATACCATTCATAAACGTGAAATCCAAACAACTGTAGTGTTTACCATTAGACCATGTATAGTATACATTGTTTGATTCTGCCAGCAAATCCTGCCATTTTCAAAATAGATGCATCCTATTCCCCACCATCATCTCAATGTTGGGACCTTTCTGATGAACGGGAATAAGCGTTGGTTCCAGACCCTGCTTCGGGCTGTCCTAATGGAACAATATATCATCAAAACAAAGATCTTCAGAGAAATAGGCAGTTGAAGGATTATCAAAGATATTTCTGCTATCTACACTAGGCTGCTGATTATCTTGCGAGAAAGATGGAGAATTTTTAGCGAACTGGCTTCTAACAGGACCCCCTACCCCAGGGCGGCCTCTGGATCGTCTGCCCATGACACCATATGTGTTATTCGACCTTTGCTGGAGGATCGGGCATTGTGCTCGCCAATGACCTTCTTGTCTGCAATAAGCACATTAGTTCATGTGTACAGGACCCAATGGCATATTACTTTGTGGACCGAATTGACCTCAAAACTGTGTATTCCACCT
>CM030317.1:1036216290-1036274001 GCA_002915635.3 Ambystoma mexicanum
ATTACATATGCTGCCCAATAAACATAACAATAATAATTTTAGGGCCTTTCAGTACATTGCATCCATAGACTGGGTTGTTGATGCCAAGGAAAAGTAGGAGCAAAAGAACTATCTGTGATAAATGAACAAGGTTACCTCCAAACGTTTTAAGGGCCAAGCATCTTGTATGTGATTTCCAATTTAAGAACTTAACCTAAAGCCAAGGGCAATAATTTTTAGTATTTTTTTTTGTTTAAGTACATACAGTAAATTAACATTTTACACTATATAACATTTTACACTATATAAAAAGAATGAAAAGAAATGTCCAGGCAAGTTAAAACACACATTTAGCATAATAAAATATAATACATTATACAGATCCATTGTAAACACTTACATATAAAAGTTTAAAAAAACAATGTCGAAGAAACTGAAATGCTTAATCTGGATTTCAGCTTCTCCCAGATGTAATACGCCCCGCAGTGAGGACAAGTGATTAGCTCCATACAGGAGGCTCCAGAATTGGTCAGAGCTTATATTTCGAACGGGAGCATACCCCCTATCGTAGCTAGGTTGCCATTTAGGGCACTGGGTCAATACATACCAAGCAGTCTCCAATATCGCACCACAGAGCCTACAGATTCTGGATTCTTGAGGTATTCCCAACAAGGCCCCATCATAAGCCAGGACCGGTAGTAAATCGAACCTTAGCTAAAGTACAAAATGTACCAATCAAGGTGAGCGATATTTGATCAGATAGCTACGGGGGCTATCCTCGGGCGAGCCTTAATAGTGGTATTGTGCATTTCTGGGGTGTAATGCCAATTGGTCAGTAGTCAGGGCCCGTTCATTGGCTCATGTCTTCTCCTCAATTCTGGCTAGATGAAATGTAATCATGGCTGACAAATGGGACAGCACAATATTCTCAAGCCCCGAAACCACGTTCTACGGTATACCCACCAAGAGTGTTCCACTGATGGAATCAGAAGATTTAGTTCACAATTAGCGTCCAGGGTGATCTCGGCCCACAGCCAACAAACAGCACGTTTCCACAATGATGTCAGTGACTGTAGACCAAGCTCCAACCTAAAAGCCTACACTGGTACTGAGCTTGGCAAGTCCAGCAATGAGCGAAGGATTTTTGCCTCAAGCCATACCAGCCAACCAACAGAGCTCTCCTGGAGTACCTCGCGCGCATACATAATCCCTGGGATAATGGACTTCTTATAGACCCTCAGTTCGGCCTCTGTAGACCCCCCCACATAGTCTATTGACAACGCTCCTGAGAGCTAACCATTTGTTCCATGCCCTGCTGGTAACTATCTCTCCAATGTGAGACTGATCCTTTGAGGCTTTGATTGCCATGCCCAGGTTTCTGTATTTAGCAACCTGTTCCAGGGGCTGACCATCTATGTTCCAGACAAAGTTGGGAGCACTGTACGCTCACAATCCAATAGACATCATTTTTGTCTTGGAGACATTAACCTTGAGACCATTTTCTCTGGCACAGACAGCCATTTCCTCCAAAGAACATTTCAGCCCCACGGCTGTGTGATCAGAAATTACAGTGTCATCTGCGTAGGTGAGACAATGGATGGCCTCAGTGCCATATCTAGGAGGATGGTTATTCAGAGCTCGTAAGCATTTTTTAAAATCAGAGAGATGCAGATTATAGAGGGTGGGGGCCAAAACACAGCCCTGCTTTAATCCGCTATTGGTGGGAATAGAAGTACCTCAGTGTCTGAGTGCAGCAGCTTTAGAAAATATAGTATATATTTGTCTATGCCCCAGCTCTCCAATGTAGTCCATAGGGCCCCCGGGTATGCACTGTCAAATGCAGAACATAGTCTACAAAGCACAAGTACAGTTCCTGATCCAGAGCCAGTAGGGTGTCAGAGATTAACATGGGTAGGACCCACAAGGGATGGCTCATAGAGCAGTTCTTCCTAAGTCCTGCCTGGAGATTGAGAAGGGCAGTGTCTCCAGTAACACATTTCCAATATCTTGGAGGCACTGTCCAGCATTGACAGTAGTGTTTAATTTTCTGGGAAATGCTGGGAGCCCTTCTTGTAAATCCGGATTAGGATGGATTGCTGCTAAATCCTAGGAATTGTACCCTTCTCACAAATATGCAAGAACATTTGGTGCGGAACCACTGCCCAGTACTCAGGGTCACTCTTAAAGATGACATTACAAAACCCATCTGGGCAAGCTGACCAAGATGCAGCCAGTCATCTTATAACCAGTAACAAGTCTGCATCTCTGACCAGATGCCCTATCTCCGTGTTGACCATAGACCTGCAGGTCTGAGGCGATTGTAAGTCCTGTGTTACCCAATCATTTTGCTTGATATGTTTCCCAACAGGACCCTTCTATGGAGCATCTTTCGAGAGACCCACGATCTGCCAAACTAGACCAAATTAAATGCCAGAATTAACTAGAACCTCTTTCTAGGCTAAGTCTCTTCATAATCCTCCAGGCAGCACTGACCTTACAGTAACGATGATTTATGGGTCAACATTTATATAGACCCTTCAAAGCAGATATTTCTTGATTTCTTGTTTTGAATCAAGAGTATAATGTCTCTTGACCACACGGATAGTGGACCTTAGCTCTCTTCTCCTGCTAGCTATGATTGCATCATAAGGGATTCCCGGCGTTTTGGCCACACCTGAGGATGATTGACCTATCAAATTGTGGCCCTACCTGGAGAACACTGCCAGCTACAACAATGTTAAATCGTGGTGCCCCTAGCATCTGCCGGGCTCAACCTGTCATTTAATTCGCTAATATGGCCCAACGTCCAACGCAATCTATTTCCCTGGGCATTTACAGAGGGATTACTTGCTAAATGCTGAATGATAATTGGCTTAATACCCAGTATGGCAATATTCAAAATGGCATGACCACTCATAGGTGCAGGTAAAACTTTCATCAGTGGAGAGTATTTACGTAGTATACCATTCATAAACGTGAAATCCAAACAACTGTAGTGTTTACCATTAGACCATGTATAGTATACATTGTTTGATTCTGCCAGCAAATCCTGCCATTTACGACCCATGGTTATGTGCTTATGTCTATTTGCTGCTTTACAATTTAGCCTTGCCTGCCCATATTCATAAGGGTCCACATTAAAATCCCTGGCCACCAAAATCACACCCTTTGGATGCCACTGTTGCCACCTGCAAAACATATTAATAAGTGCCCCCTTCAACCCGGTGGTCTTCTTGCCCCGGGGGTTGTACAAAGTAATCACCAGTAAGTTCCCAACCCCAAAGGGAAGCCCAGTTATTTCTACACAGAGCAGGTAGTCTTTGACTATGGCGATTCCAGTCTCTTTGGCAGAGTATTCAACTTTAACCCCCATGCATAGACCTCCCACTGGATGTCCAGCAATAGGTGGGGGAGATAAAAGAAAGAACAATGCATAGCTTCAAAGTCAAATCCATGAGTGAACCATGTCTCCTGTAATAGGAATATATCATTTAACATCATGAAATCAAGTACATCTCTATTATTCATGAATGAGAGAGAGTTCCAAGACATAACCTTGAAGGAAGCTTTACTGCTATGGACCATATTTCAGCGTGGGATCCGGGGGGCGGACAAACCATGAGCCCACCTTCCTCTCATCCAACCAACCATAGTCAGGACACAGAGTTTCAGCTCTGTCCACATCCTGAAATGATCCAGAGGCTGCATTTTTTAAAGTCGGGCAGAAAACATATATATCAAAACCCATATCTGAAAAGGCAAAGGAGTAGTTGCAAATGGATTCCACCACCAATGGCGTAGCAAAAGCAGCTAGGACTCAATTTGAGACGCTATTATAAATGGGTAATTCCAGCCCCTCAATATCCTTCGAAGTGACGGTAATGAGGGCCGGAATTTAATAGAGTATTGAGCAGCCAGGTCCGATTTAAAAAAGGACTATCACCCGTTGGAGATATTTCATCTTTCTTGTATATGTTTCAGCCCCGCATAACACTCTGGGTCAGGCACTCATGTAACAAACACTGATCTAGCAGTCCTGGATGCCTTCACATAAGCAACCCAATTGTCATGGTTATAAGTTTGTGTAGTAATCGGTTGTTGTCCCAGAGGCCCAGAGCCCCCCACCAGCTTAGAGACAGATACCAAATGTTTATCTGGGACTGCATTTTCAGTTCTCCAAGTACCAACAGGTGAAATGGGGCGGTCCGATGCCTCATGTTTCCCGTGTTGGATTAGTGGGTAGGTTTCCTTCATCACTGGATGCTTTTGCTGGACATTTTGTGGCAAGCCATCCCCCGAACATGCAGATTCAATGTTTGCCAGCTCCATGGACCAAGCAACCCTTGCCAGATGGAGCTAAGCTGGGTGGTTGTTTTGTCACCATGGTGCCCCCTTCCCACAGCATTTGTCAATGGGGCATGCAGGAGTACCTGCCATACAACACTACTCCATGTAGCCCTGACAGTGGAATGTCTGGAACCCGTGAATGATCAATGGAATACTTCTGTGCTCCTGTATCTATCAAAATAGATGCATCCTATTCCCCACCATCATCTCAATGTTGGGACCTTTCTGATTAACGGGAATAAGCGTTGGTTCCAGACCCTGCTTCGGGCTGTCCTAATGGAACAATATATCATCAAAACAAAGATCTTCAGAGAAATAGGCAGTTGAAGGATTATCAAAGATATTTCTGCTATCTACACTAGGCTGCTGATTATCTTGCGAGAAAGATGGAGAATTTTTAGCGAACTGGCTTCTACAGGGACCCCCTACCCCAGGGCGGCCTCTGGATCGTCTGCCCATGACACCATATGTGTTATTCGACCTTTGCTGGAGGATCGGGCATTGTGCTCGCCAATGACCTTCTTGTCTGCAATAAGCACATTAGTTCATGTGTACAGGACCCAATGGCATATTACTTTGTGGACCGAATTGACCTCAAAACTGTGTATTTCCACCTCTAGGCCCTCTGACCATCTGTTGCAATAATACTTTGGTTTTTAGATCTCCCCTTTTCTTTTCGATCTCATTATTGACTCTATTCTCATAATAATGAGCCATATGCAATACTTCGGACTGTGATTTAGCTTGCCATGCACTTTCGGAAGTCATAATTTGTGACTGGATATCAGGCAACAATCCATGCACAAATGTATCCACAAATAATCATTTTCCTGACTCAGTGCTCAAATCTTGTCCACTAGAATCTGAAAGCACTTGTTCGAACCGATTATAGAATTCTGTAGCACCTTGAGATTTTCCTTGGGTAGAAGCAGTGAGTTTGTCCCAAACAATCCTTCTTTCTAGAATCAAAGTCTTTAATTTTGCAACTATTCTGTCTGGCAAAGTCAGTATCACTTGCAGTGGTCATTCACCAGCTTTCCTTTCTCCATCTAACCTAACCAAGTTAAGCCATATGTCACCTAACCCCGCTGGATCATCTATAGTCCTAATCTGTTTCCATAAATCAGCAGGTAGGATCACTGGAAACAACAAGTCTATATCACCCAGAGTAAACACTGACAAATGCAGGACAGATTCTATTTCTTTGTAAAACCCTGTCGGATTTTTCCTAATATCTGGAATAGACTGTCTAATAGTATTCACTTCTTGTCTTGAAAATGGGACGTGAACAAACTGCGATACATAGTGAGCTTCAATATCATAGGCTGCTGCACCCGTTGCTGCATTAGCCGGAATCTCAATTTTGGGAACAAATGTCGGAGGAACCTATCTCATAGGCAGTTGAGAAGTAGGCTACTCTGGACGTTTACTAAGCAACAGAGTCAAATCGAGTGCTAAAGTGGTGTAAGTAGTATCAGACACAAAAGCTCTCTTATAGATATTCAATAATTCCGCGGGACAACAAATCTTTTTCTCTATACATTCATCCTGCAGGTATTCTACCATTACCTGTAACACTTTCCTCTGCATTTCTGGAGTATACTGACTAGACGTATCATATACTTCTACGGGAGTTATCGACATATCTGAAATCCATCTAAGCGCATCTCGTGTGCAAATTCACGTTTCTTCACTCGTTGACTTACAAGGAGGAAGGAACCGTTTCTGCACGTAAAAAGCGTCCAAAATATCACCATATGTTTCATCATTCTGTAACCGTTCTAACTCCCTTCTAAACTCAAAAACCCTCTCGACATGCTCATGTAGTTTCTCCGAAGTATCCATTGAATAAGCTAAAACATTCAAATCCCTCAACCCTTGTGGGACATCTGTGTCCGTCAATCTATTCCACATTACAGCTAAATTTATCCCCATCCCCTCAATGAAGATATTCTGAACGGGAATAGAAATGTAGCTAGCCAATGCATTCAAATTTCTCCTCTTTTCTTTGGAAACTGCTCCGTGTTACAATTTTTGATTCAACACTCGCTCCTTTATCAACTACAAGCGGAGCAGAACCGCTTCGGAAAGAAAGAGTAGACAAATCCTGTACAACAGGTAGTGGAGACACCACTACTGGCGAAAAGACGGATTTACTGGAACAATAAAAGCCGGTAAAGGTGGAGGTACAGGTGGAGGAACAACAAGAAGAAACAGAGCAATAACTGGCGGCGGAGGAGCAACAGGAAGAACAAGAATTGCTACGGGAGGAGGAGCAACACCAGGAATAGGTACATAAGGAGGTGGCGCAGAGGCACCAGGCCTACGCTCATTTAAGAGTTTATCAATTAGCTCATCTGATGCATGAACATTTTTAGACAGATACATTTTCTGTATACCAAGTTGAAAAGTTCTATCCATGTTTCTAACAGACTCTGACTGTTTTTTTTATCATATAATAATGCCTTTTCTGAGTTTGACATGTGTTGACGTGTATGCTTCTCTTTACTCTTAAGTTGCTGCATTTGTATTACATCAAATGCTGCAGGTCCAGCCTTTTTCTTTAACAATATGGATCCTAAATACTCTATTTGGGAAATCTCAAAACTACCATTGATTGGCCACTGAAGTTCGGAAGCATGTCTAGGTTGTCTGTGCCAAATATCAATGAATACTATACTACCAATGCCGTACTTACAGTACATAGTACATGCCGGCGACCCCTCCTGTGGTGCCGGATGGCCAAATACCAAAGATTGTCTCTGTGGAATAACGTCCTGAAACAGGCAGACAATTTCCCAGGCATATCGGATTACTGGTGTTACCTGGCACCGATTGTGCTTGCGAGTACAATACTACAACCAAATATCAGGATACTTAGGAATCGGGGCATGACTCAACTGAGTCAAAGGACTAAGGGAGGTCCGACTGGATTACCAAGGACAACAAGGACCCTCGTGGTTGGTGATTTCGGCAAAACTACCCGCCTCGATATATGGACCCTCGTCAAGATGCGGTCTTGGACCGCGTACTCACCGTCCAGGGATCGGATTGTGCAGTACTGTTGAGGTGCCGTGTCTCATCCAAAAGGGGCCCCTTTTCTCACCATCCGATCCCGGTCCATTAGCCGCGTCAAGTCTTAAACGAGGTGGCATCAATCTTGAAAGAACAGAGAAATATTGAGGCTGAGTACCACAAAGGAAATACACCAATCACGGGCTAAAAGATTCACAGATCTTTTATTACTGTACAGTTTACAAAGCAAAACAGATAGCTATCTGGCTCCCAACACCTCGCAATGTGCACCAGCCGACGAAGAGAAGTGAGTGAGAGAGCTGGACATCTAAACATTCGTACTTTTATACAATTCATGTAATATTGTCCAGCCTCTCTTTACATTAATAATTCATGGTCTAGAGTTTGTGCCTAGTTCACATACAGATTATACAGTATTATGCAAGGGATTACATAGGTTTGCATTTCCATAAAGGCACAATGGTGATGTATGTTCTCGGATCCCGCCGTAAGCCCTATTCCATTTTCTTTTACAATACTGTTCGGCCTATGTATACGCTCGAGGTTTGTTCTTCATTGTCCCAACATTTATACAAGGATAAGTCTTGTGAGCACAGACAACACTTAAACAACAGTTCATATGAAGTGCAAGGTTTATTTACTTAGTATAAACAGTCGGCTCTCAGACAGCCTAAACATTAACAGAACTCAAAGGTCAGAAGGCTTGGTTGCAGGCTGAAAACATAGTCCACCATTTTAGAATGATGAACACACGAGTAGAAATCAAAATGGTGAATGTCTTAAAATGGCGGAGAAGTAAACTCAAAAATCTGAACTTTTGCAACACGGTTTTCAGTGTAGCGCGAATTTGGCTTATGCCAATATGACGACAAAGGAGGCACTACATAATTACCGTTTAACAGTAAGTGCTGCCGACAATGAGAGAGTGGACTCAAGGTAGACACCCCATATTTTGACTGCTGCAGAGGGAGTTAATACAGTATTCGCAATGCTGAAAGATCTTTACTGACTGTCAAGTTTGTTGAGAATTTCCTTTGGGCCTACCAGAAGGATTTCTGTTTTGTCCCCATTGAGACACAATCCATTGGCTGCCATCCAGGTCTGGATGATGGAATATGTTTTGCAGAGTGTAGCTGAGTCCTGTTTGTAGGAATCAGAGAGGGGGAGGATCACTTGAGTAACATCGACATAGTTTGTATACGCTATACAGTAATTGTCCAGGTCATTAAAAAGTGGTAAAGTAAAAATATTGTACAATGTGGGCGATGTGCAGGAGCTCTGTGGGACCCACTGTGGATGGTGGTCGGAGCAGCACAAGCCTGGTCTGAAAACATTCTAATAAGTCTTCCTTCAAGGAAGTGGGTGATCCGCGATGTGGCTTTTTGGGAGAGTTGGGCAGCGTCCCTGAGCTGTCGGCAGAGGGTCTTATGATCTACAAGAGCAAAAGCTGCAGACAAGCCGATGAGCAAGAGCAGCACTGTCTTGCCTTTGTCCATAATTTCCCCTAATTGGTTCTTACGATGGAGTAAGGCTGACCCTGTTCCGTGGCGTGGATGGAAGCCTGATTGCCTCTTACCAAGGATATGGTTGACTTCCAGAAATTTTTGAATGAGTAAATAAGCAGCTTTGTCTAATATTTTTAACAGAAATGGCACGGTAGTTATAGGTCAGTAGTTTTTTTTTAGCGAGTCCGGATACAGGGAAGTTTTTTTTTAGCAAAGAGCAAACCCAAGACTCTTTAAGAGAGGGGAGCGTGATGCCCGAAGTTAACGAGGCATTGATGAAAGCTGTAGGAAATGTGTCTAGTGAGTCTGCACAGTCTTTTATAAGGTTGGCAGGGCAGATATCCCCCTTGCAAAAAGAAGGTTTCATTTGTTTCATGATAGCTAATACTTCAGACTCAGTTACTTCTCTGAAAGAAAACACCTTTTTGTCTTTGTTCTCAGGATTAATGATTGGTGTAGTGGGCAAGCTGGCTTTAGGCAATGCATTATAGTGCACGTTGATTTTTTCCTGGAGGTGGTTTATTTTATTCAACATGCAACTTTGGACATTGGTACAGCAGGCTTCAGCTTTCACTGTTTCTTGGGTGTTGGTGGATGGTGCAGCCATGTCCTTGAATATTGCAAAAAAAATATTTGATTTGGATTTGGCATTTGAGATTCTGGTGTTATAGGCTGAGGATTTCGCTAGAGTGATGGCTTTTTAGTATTGTGTTGCAATTGTTTTGTAAGCATCTAATGTGGAGTTGTGAGGGGAAGGCTTGCCATTTGGTGAGCACAGAGCACTTCTGGGAGCGTAGTTTTAGTAGCTGTTGATTGAACCATCAATTCAACTGTTTTTCTCTCTAATGGGGCAATGGCATCTACTGCAGCTTTGATTGTGGTGTTGTAGAGTTCGACCAGTGCCATGCGGTCATTGGAGAAAGGGGGCTTTGTGGTTGAGACCTCTAGAAATGGAATCTTTGGTGAGGAGCTGTGAGGATCTAGCTAATGCTGAGGGGGCTGACGCATTTTATTTGGTAATGTTACTGGTCGGGATATGGAAGTGTATAAGGTGATGGTCGGTCCAGGGGCAGGGGTTGTTAGAACTGATATCTGCAGCACAATTTTGGTCAGCTATCCAGTCTAATATGCATCCTTTAGTGTGAGTCGGGTCAGTGTCTTTTTGAAGGAAACCCATGACCTGGAATGCTTTGGCCAAGGACTTGCCTTGTTTATCTTTAGGAACATTGAAGCTGAGGTTAAGGTCGCCCATAAGGATGGCTTTTGTGGTGATTGTTAGGTTATCTTGTAGCAGGTGGAGTAGATTATCTTGAAAGTCGAGTAGTGGGCCTGAGCGGCAGTAGATTATGTGGAAAGTGATAGTACTATTTGGTGAGAGGGAGAGTTTCACAGATAAGGCATCTGCATTCTCACCTACTGGTGAGTTGATTTGTCTACTAGCAAGAGAATCCTTGGGTTTGAGGGCCACAACCCCTCCTTTGGCAATTGTTCTGTTCAGACAGAATAAGGTGCAGCCTGGTGGGAGGGCTAGACAGATGGCTGGTCCCGATGCTTCATGAAGCCATGTTTTAGTAATGCGAATACTTCAAGATCCAAATTGGTGAGAAGGTCATGAATCTTGGTAGCATGTGCTGGGAGTGAATGTGCATTAATAAGGGCACATTGAAGTGGAGTGGGAGCAGATGTTTTTATTTTTGGTAGGGACTGGAGTCCTAGTATCCTTGTTAGAGATAGGTGAAACAGTAAGCCTATGTTTAAGGGGGAGCTGGCGTTTATGAGCTTCTGGCTTTAGTTTAATGAAGGCTGCAGTATGAGAGGAGCGGTCTCCTGGTAGTTGGTTTCTTATTTGGGTAGGCCTAGGGCATGTGATTAGCTGGGAGGGCTCTAAATGACACTGCAGCCTGGCTAGTCTATTAGCTAAAGGGTTGAGGGGGTGATTAGTATCGGTAGGCGTCAGGGCGTGTGGAGAAGGGGGGAAACAGAAGAAGAGGGGCAGGAAGGGAATGGGGGGAATGTCTTCTGAGTTTGGCAGCTTCAAATCCGTGCTGGAGATCCGGAGGATCTAGGTTATAAACCGATAGGGCTAAGACAGGAGGGTGCTATACCTTTCTTGTGTTACTAACGGTAAGGTATGCGGTGTGGGTGTTAATGCACTGATACATGTAGATGATGTGGCTACGTATGGGCCTGGGCATTGTTACAGAGTACTGGGTGATGCTGCACTACTAGAATCTGACAGCCAACAGATGCATAATTTTTCCGTACAGTGAGCGAAAAATTCTGTGTACGTGATCGCACACAGCTAATGCAGCTAAGGAGGATTTAGGCAATCAGACTATGGTTTAGTGCAGCAGAGCTTGGAGGAATAGTAACTGTATACATGCTCATAGATGAATAGAACAGGGTGCTAGGCTAGGTGTGTTTTTAAGGTAAGCATAAATTAGGCAGGACACCCAATAGTTTAGACCAGCACATCTATGACAGGTAAATACGAGTACTGTAACAATGCAAAGAGCTCAGATAAAGGTACTTTTCTGCTAAAACTCAATTTAGGCATCACAATCAGTTGTTTACAAATGCATCACTGTGAATAAACATATCAACATGTTAGTAAAAGTACTCTTATTTGAAACAGTACAGTGTAATAGGATGGATATACGTATCAGCGGGAAACGGTTGATCACAATTTAGGCAAGGTGGTCAAAAATGCTTGAGCGGAATGGCATTGCAGCAAGACCCTGCTGAGTGCCATGCGCACACAGATGGAATTACGGGTGTGTTAGCGAGTGATATAGTACATAGCTTAAGGAATAACTGTTCTATTGGGAGAGTCATATGTAACTGCCTGTGCTGGCAGTATGGTATAGGATCTCATAGGGGCTAAGCCCTAAGCATATTTTGACTTGGTAGACGAGGGGCAACAATTTTGTTGTCAATATTGAGCGCCATGCTTAGGAATGCATCGAAGGCAAGTGTTAGGAGGCACGCCTTTTGCCGGGGTGTTGAGAGGCAGACGGAACAGCACCAGAGATGAAGAAAGTGTTCAGGTCACCGTAGCGACTGGGTGATAGGGCTGTGTGGCCAAATTGGGCAGTTGATGCCAGCGATGTAGGGTAGTAGCAAGATAAAAATGCAGATAGGAGGGAGGGAGACGCAAATAGCACAGTAGTACTTACAATTGCTGTGGTGCCAGTTCTGGAGGCAGTTGAGGCTTTGTTACGGTGGGAATCAATAGGAGGAGTACGGGCTGGAGGGACAGAATGACTGGCCAACGGCACGAACGACCTGGACAATCACATAAAGGCTCTTAAACTGTGGCCCTTCGGTGCGCGGCCGGCTTCTGGCAGCCGGCTAAGATAATTGGTTAAGGCTGGTGTGGTGGCCAATCAGGATGCGGCGGGTAGAGGGCCAGGAAGCCTCTAGATAGGCACAGTGGGCAGATCCTCATCCCGTTGATGGGGGATTATGACAAGGATTTGGCCTTCGTCAACAAAGTGTACCTTGTCATCCAGGCACGGTTGGCCTCTCACGGGCTGTGACTGAATGACGACAAAACAGAACTCCTTATTCTAGGGTCTGTCCGCACATAACCTTAACAAACTCGACCAAAACTACTTCTCCTTCGTAATTGACAACAATAAGATCAGGGTAGCCAAGGAGGTCAAAACCCTTGGCTTCTTCCTAGACTCCACTCTCCCCTTCCAAAAACAAGTTAATGCTATGGCATCCGCCACATCTTATACATGCAAACTCATCAGAGCAGCCAAACCTTTTCTCTCCCCGTCTAACTGTATCACCCTAGCCAGGGCTCTGATCCTGTCCAAGTTGGACTATTGTAACGCACTCTATGTAGGCTGCAACAAATATATTACGAACAAAATTCATATCCTTCAAAATAACTCCCTAAGAGCGGCCCTCAGTATCCCAAAGAAAGCCCACATCTCTGATTCTAGAAGGTCTGTCAACTGGCAAGACAAAATATTCCTCAGATCGGTTTCCTCAGACCCACAAATGCCTCCACCAAGCAGCCCCTCAATACCTTATCACTAGATTCACCAGACCTACTTCCTCTCGCCCCTCTAGAATGGCCAACTCCAATCTCCTCCTGGTGCCCAGGTTTAAACGCTCCTTGTCGGGTGGGAACAGCTTTCCGGTTAAAGCAGCACAATACTGGAACTCCCTTCCACCTCCTTGCAGGGAGGACCTCCCCTACCGCCTATTCAGAACTAAGACCATCCATTGGCTTAAGATTCACGACACATAACGACATCTTGCTCTCTTGCTGCCCTGATGCTCCACCACTATGATTGTAAATATGTACATTTAGGTTGTCAACCGCTCAGTGTAGATACCTTGTCATGAGACAACCGATTTATTGTATATAGTATTGCTTATATTGTATATTTCTGTAACCCACGCCTCATTGGCGTGCACTGTTTCTTTTTTGATGCGTCCAGCACTGTAACCACGGCTGGACTTCATTCCTTGTATGTAACCAAGCTTTGCAATCCTCTTGTTGCCTCTGCGCCTTGCTACCCCTCTAGGGGTTAGGTGCGCAATATAAATAAATAAAATACAAATTATCAAGTAGGAGACAAAGTTTGTTTAGCCGCTAAATTCGTACCCATCAAGGGAACCAGGACCTTTCATCCCAGATTCTTAGGACCCTATACCATTAAGGCAATTATCAACCCAGCAGCCGTGAAACTGGATTTACCACCTAATCTACACATCCACCCGGTATTCCATGTGTCCCTCCTGAAGCCAATGCAACCCGGCACACGGATTGGGACACCACCTAAGCCCATAATTGTTGACAGAGAACCAGAATTTGAAGTCAAAGATATCTTGGACTCTAAATACTCTAGGACCAAGCTATATTATCTCGTCGATTGCAAAGGATTTGGACCACAAGATAGATCCTGGGAGCCCAGTGAGAATATTCACGCACCACGTCTAATCAGGAAATTCCATCGGAACTTCCCAACCAAACCTGGGCCAGACAGAAGGAACACCATTGGAGGGGCCTTAGCGGGGAGTGCTGTCACAACCCTTGCCCAAAACCCCCTCTGGCAAACCCATTGGCCAGGTGGAGTCAGGACTCAGGCCTCTAGAGCCGGGCATCTTCTTCAAAAGCCCTCATGGGGCCAGTCCTGGCGCCTATAGCGTCAGGCTAATACACCATGAAAAACAATGTGCTTGAGAACTACTTTATTGTATTGTCAGCCAACATGGAGGCATCCACATAGCTTGGTTCCTAAGATCCAAGCTATGCGGTCTAGTGTTTTGGGTGTGGTAGCCTAGGGACTACTTTACCTGGACTATTTTGTTGGGGTTATTTAAACCACACCCGAGCAAAACAACACGCTTCGTGTTACTTTGCAGCTTGCAATGTGACGCTCACCTTGTCCAGCTATTCCCTTGAATCTCGGAGAAGCAGAACCTGCAAGGAGACAAAAGGAACATCATTATCAGCAGCATCTTACCTGAACTCTTCATCTTTAAACACTCACAGCTACTGAGAACAGCTTCCTCGAATCTGCACACCTCCCGGACAGAACGACCTGAAAGAGGAAGATAGAGGCAACATTAAAGAAAGCAGTAGAGACATTTACAAATTACGAACTGTCAAAAGGCTTACCTGGTTGGTCGCCTCTCGGCTGGCAGACTTTGCAGCACTGCGCATAGCGCTTACTTACCGAATCATAGCGCTCTTAATGTGCCATCATTTACCAGCGGGGCTCAACCAAGCCAGTTCGCCGCGCTGAAGCTCTGCATACCTAAGGGAGAAAAAAGTGTAAAATGTATGTACCGCTTTGTAGGGATGAAGACGGTCATGAGGCACAACCCTGCACCCCTACAAAAGGCCACACCCCCGAGCGCATCTTCATTGTCCTTCTAGCTATAGCAGATTGAGCTGTGTTGCCTTTACTGCTGTAGTGAACAAAAGGAAACTAATCGGTATGGTTTCCATGGCTGCTGTTGGGTTATTAGCCTCTGCACCACCCCCAAACCCACCACCATCACCACCTCACCAAGGGCCTGCTGAGAGATATATGGGTGAGGATGTAGAGATTGAGGAAGAAGAGGAGGAAGAGAATGAAGTGGAGGAACTCCGCACTAGGAGCACACGGCGGGAGACGTGGGTGTGGTGGTTGTTTTCCGTTTATGGGAACGTACCAAAAGCACGTGCGAACCTGGTGAAGTGTACCAAGTGCGATGTGGTGTTGAGTCTCGGGAGATTTGGAGCGTACAGTTTTGGTACGACAACCACGAAGTGACATCTCACTTTGTTCCACACTGCAGACATTCGCAAGGTGGTGCCATGTAAAGAGCGTAGTCATTTGAGTTCCTCCACAGCATCCTCAGTATCCAATCCTCCCACCACAAGAGACATTCCTGTGGGGGAGTGCCTCCCTCTAGCTGCTTCACAAGCCATTCACAATTCTGTGGACCCTTACCTTTCAAAGGTGACAGTAGTGTGCACGCATTGTGACGCAGTACTCTGCAGGGGGGAGAGTCTTCCCCAACATCTGAAGCCAGTAGCAGTGCTTAATTTCGACTCTTGGGACGAAAGCCCTCAGCCTATTTACGTGGAACACTTTTGGAGCCTGTCCAGGCCTTCCAAGGTCCACTAAATAGTTGACCTCACCCAGGGGCTCCACCACTGTGCCTGACCATTTGTCCTGTAAAGCTCTAGGCCTTATGGGATTCATGATCAGGACTTGCTGACCAGGTGTAAAGTTGATGAGGGAAGCTTTCTGGTCATACTAATGTTTCACCAGCACTTGTCCTGCCTTCAACTTGTCACTAGCCAGACCCATCAGAAGTACCATCCGTTTTCTGAGCCCTAACACATAGTCTACTATGTTGGTAGTAATAGGGGGAGTAGGCATCTCCCATCCCTCCTTGGCTATGGCTAAGTGTCCCCGCAAAGGGTGACCAAACAGAAGTTCGAAGGGGCTGAAACCAACACCCTCCTGTGGTAACTCTTGGTAGGCAAACAGTAAGTATGGTAAAAGAAGATCCCATTTTCTTCTTTGAGGTTCTTCCAGAGCCCTAATCATACTCTTTAACGTTCTGTTGAACCGTTCCACCAGCCCATTGGTCTGGGGGTGGTGTGCGGAAGAGAACTTGTAGGTGACCCCACATTCTTTCCACATAGCCTGCATATACTTTGACATAAAGTTGCTGCCTCTGTCAGACACAACTTCTTTAGGGAAGCCAACCCTAGTAAAGATGCCAAGTAACGCTTTTGCAACTGACTAGGCAGTTACAGTTTTCAATGGGATGGCCTTAGGATATCTGGTTGCATAGTCGACCAGTACCAGGATAAATCTATTGCCTGAGGATGTTTGTAGGACAAGGGGACCAACAATGTTGATCCCTACCCTTTTGAATGGTATTCCCACAACTGGGAGTGGTACCAATGGAGCTTGGATTGTTGAGCCATTCTTACCAGATAACTGGCAAGAGGCACAACTCCTGCAGTGACTATCTACTTGCACCCCCATCTTGGGCCAGTAGAAGTGCATGGATAACCTTTGCTTGGTCCTCTTAATACCAAGGTGACCAGCAAGGGGCACTTCATGTGCCAGCTGCAGGCGGAAGGGTCTTATAGCAAGGGGAACCACCAACCTCCTATGGTCTCCTTCTGTAGACTCTGTGGGCTCACTATAAAGGAGTCCACCTTCCCAATAAATCCGATGCTTCCCAGGAGGTTCACCCTTCAAGCTGGGAGCAGGCCTGCCTCCTTAGGCCTTCCAGAGATGGGCACTCACTTTGGCCTTTACTGAATTCTTCCATGTCAGGACCACCTTCTACTAACAAGTCGTTTAGTTCAGGATGGTCATTGGGGTCAAATACTTCAGGCATCGCTGCCTCCTCGTCAGGTCCGGGCGATTGACCAACTTCTTGCACCGCATTGGTAGGTGAGTTTGGGGGAATATTTTCTTTCCCTCGTTTTGGTTTTCTTACTACTTTAGCCTTGGGTTTCCCCTTTGGCTGGGGCAGCGCATTGGTCTTGGCCAATGCTGCCCGTGTTTGAGACCTTGTGCAGGGTCTGTCAGCAGTGTCTCCTACGAGCCCTAAAGCTCTGAGATCGTTGCCCAACAAGACCTTTCCTGGGACGTTCATCTGAATGCTCACTGGAATCCTGACTGCTGTACCATTGATAATAAGATTTACAGGTATTACTGGAAACATGCGAGGTGGGCCGTCAGCCAACTTAGTGGGCATCAGAGTAGCTCTGGCAACTTCCTCTGAGTCTATCAAGGTAGAATCCACTACAGTTCGACTGCACCCACTATCCCCAAGAGCTGAAGTATCGACTCCATTGATCAGCACACTGTCTTTGAAGTAGTGCTTGGTGTTATCTGGAATCCTAGCATAAGCCTTGGCGACTTTAGGCTCCCAGGAACCCATAGAAACTAAAACTACCTCAGCTTCTATCCCACTGGGGAAGGGGTCTGAGGAGAAGGATGCTCCTGTAATCTCTTCTTCCTCATAGGAGGAGAAGGCCAGATTAGCAGAGTGGACTCCCAAAGGTTTAACCTTACACCGGGGATCCCCCTTCACGTGGTCAGTTGCTCCACAAGCAAAACAAAATCCATTGGGTCTGTTTACATAGGGAGGCTTACTGTAACCAGAGTGTTGTTTCGGAGGCTGACCTCCACTACCCTGTGAGTTCTCTTGTGTCTTACCCTTATTTTTCTTTTTGTGGCCCTTTTGAGAAGAAGATTCATCAGTTTCTCCACCCTCCTTATCTTTGGACTTTTTCCCTTCCTCCTGCTTACCAGGATGAGTTTTGTCCTTATGGGAGACTCGATGTGACACCCATAAATCTGCTGCAATGGCAAGCTTCTTTGGATCTATCTCCTTAGAATCTGCCAAATGCTGCTTAAGCTCAGGGGAAGAAGATGCAAAAATATGTTCCAGCATGACAAGACTTATCATACGACCCAGCCAGTCAAGTTTTTTAAGGATTCGGTTACATAAGGTACTCAAGTACCACCTTCTTTTTTCTTATACTCTCGGAATTTTTTTAAATATTGGGCAGGAGTCTTTCAAACTTTAAAATGAGAGTTTGCTTCAACATTGCAAAATCTGCTCGCTCAGCCTTCAACATTTCCATAATGGCACTGCAGCCAGAATGAGGCAGTCTGCTAAGTAACCAGGCAATTTTATCAGCATTGTCAACTTGTTGAACTGCACATGAATACTCAAATGTATTCAGCCAGTCCATAATGTCATTATTTTCCTCATGCACACTTAGCAGATCTTTCAGAAACCTTGGATGAGAGGAGGCCCCAGACCCATGTCTAGGACCCTTGGATCCATTTGTAAACCTGAAGCTTGGCCAGTTCCAATTGGTGATCGTTGTCTTTCTGTTTTTCAGCCTGTTCAATTTATTGTTTGGCCATAATGAACTCAAGCTCCTTCTGCCTAAACAGCAGTTCTTGCTTCTTCAATTCAAGTATGGCCTCCCCATCAGCAATGGCAGAGGAAACATTGGACATTTCATCCTCCCTGTCCTCATGGTCGCTGGAGACCAGTGCGGTGGCAGAACTGTCAATTCTGCCAGTGAGAGCAGCCCCAACTCCTTCCGCACTGTCCTCAGAAGTTATAGCGCTAAACTGAACTTCTTGCCACGCCATGATTCTTTTGATCATTTCCATTTTGGTGCCTTGAGAGGAGACACCGCTCTCAGCACACATCTTTTTCAATGTTTCAGATTTAGCAGCATTTAAAGTTAACAAGGTACTTGGTTCCATACTGTTAGATAGGACTATGGCCATTTAAAAAGTTATACTACGACAATTCACTACGTGTCCTGGTAGGAATAACTTGAAATGCCTTCGCTCATGCGCAACACTGGGTACCTTCAGTCCTATCCCACCGCTGTACACCAATTTGTTAAAATGGATTTCTGAACTCTGTCCTGGAGGGGCAGAGGTTCAGAAGGCCAGCCTAGTTTCTTGGAACAGGGTAACCTCTGGACAAGCCAGACCAATCAGGGTAGCGATGGCGGCGGTCAAGACTAGGACTCAAGAGGGGTGAGGGTGACTGAAAGCACGCAATGAGCACACAAAGCAAGGACACTTACATATTACTCCAGGCAGGTGTTATATTAAAAATATAGACACATTTGTTACAAGGCCTTTGGAACATCGACCATAGTAAAGAATCACGGTAAAACTAAAGTAAACCAACACATCACAATCAATACAATATATATATAAGACCGAGGGGTCTAACGAGTTAAAAGCACGAAATATGCAGACCACATAGATGGGGAGGAAAACAGGCAGTGCAAGTAATCGTTAGGCCCAGTTCGACATCAGAGACCACCTAACTAGAAGGAAGTCCGAGCCCTACGAAGAGTGAAGCCTTGTGCTCAAAAGTACATGCATACGCGGGTGCCAACGGGCCAAGGAGTGCCTCTTTGGGGAAATCAGGCAGTTCAGAGACGGGAATAAAGGATGGCGAACAGACCTCCGCTACACAAGCGCGGCCTCCACTTGTGGGCAGAAGCAGGACACGTGTACGGAAAAAGGGGTGCTGTATTTCAACAGTGGGGGAAAGCCACAGGCTCCTTTAGGAGGGCGTCCGGTTCAGGGTATTGACTACTCACCGGTCCCCGATGCAGGCAGACCTAGGCTTCTCCGGGTTAGTTTCTTCACTGGCAGGTTTAGATGCGATCAGAGGGACGTCTCGGCGCCCAGTAGATTCTGCGGCAGCAGAAGCCAGGGTCGAGGGTGTCCCAAATGCAGCGAACACGCACAGATTGTTACCTTAGCAGGGCAATTCGGCAGCCACGTGTATTCCAGTCCAAATGTACACGTCTCACTTCAGACCTGGGAACGACAAGTGTACGAATCGTGTGAGTGTTGAGGGCTCGGAATTTAGCAGCAGCCTGACAGCGATGACAGAGCAAGGATCCTGTGTAGGCTGGTCAGTCCGCTGGATAGTCCAGGGACGCTTCCGAAGGCTTACGTACAGGATTTGGTGAAGATGCCGAGAATAGTTGTTCCCACTATTCTAAAGGGTCAAAGCGCAAGTACAGGCCTTCTCGTACGATCAGAGGCAGAGGGGTCTCACAGGACGACAGCAGTGCAGGGTGCCAAACCTTCAGCGGGTCACCAGCGATTCCTGGACTCAGCTTCTTAGTTGCAGGATACTTCGCTCCTTATCCTTCGTGCGTGAGAGCTCAGGAGATCGACATGGTAGTGGGGTTTCCAGCCTCCTCTTATCCAGAGTTTTCTTCGTGCCAAAATGGAGAGGGCCCAATGGGAGATCTGCTCGTAAAACACTCCCACCATACGTGGACCTATCACAGACCACGGTAGTCCCAGGCATTCAAGACATACTAGACTCTCTGGCACCCAGGATGTGTATTGGGACCAGACATCCCAGCCCACATCCTGGATGCTCACACCAGGCCTGTAGAAGCCCGCGAAAGCATCTGTGTTTCGCAGGAAAGTACATGCCCAAATAAGGATGGCCCTGGGTCGGCTCGACCTGGGGAAGGGGAAGGGGCAAGACTGTCAGCGGACAGGACAAAGAACCTTGTGGTCTGGCCATTTTGGAAGCCATGCCACCCCTTTTGGCCAAACGCGAGAAACGTGGTTAACAGGGCAAAAGGGAGTTCAAAACACAAAGAAACGATCGCTGCCACCAGTCCCGTCCGTGACACACTTGCAGAGTTCCTTATAAATCCATTGCGAGTTTCTAGGGCTTGTAGAATGACTAGAGACCCAAGCGTGCAGTAACTTAGCTTACAGTGCCCTCTTGTATCATGTTGCGCGAAAGCTGCAACATGAGAAAAGAACTACGGAAAACGATGTTTCCCGGTACTGACTGTTTTAAGGGCATGTCAGTTTTCCCGTGCGAAGTGAGCGAAAAGCCCAGAGGAGTGCAGCGTAAGGCAAAGTCTAGATCAGGGTGTAAAACAATAGCAAAAAGTTTGGGGGTTGCCACATAGAAGGAAAATTACCTACAATATGAAATCTTTCCTAACATGCTGCTGGTCTGAATCTTCAACTTCGACGACAGGGAAGATCTGCAAGAAATCTTCTCCCCTTGAGCTGGTGGGAACAACCAGTTTACGAAACTGCTCGTTAGGCCTCCCTTCGCTGGTTGAATTTGCTGTACAGGGCAAAGTGAACCGGATAGCAAGGAGGAACGGACCCTGCTTGTGTGAGTGCACCTTTTATTTGTCGCTTTGCTCTGCTGCTGGTTTCTTCCCTGGGCAGTGCAGGACTATCCAATCTTCCTCCTTCTTGTCAGTCCGAGTCACTTCAGGAACCGCGAGCCTGCAGGACCTGCCAGGAACTTCCACCTCAGCTACAGCATTCTTCTGCTTTAAAGGTACTGTGTTAACCCGGTTGTTCGTTTCGTCCAGCCGCAGTGAAAGTGTGTGAAATCTTTTGCCAATCTGAGGGCTTGTCCTTCTCTATTCTTTAAAGTAACTTTTCGTCTGACCAACTTCGTTCTGAACTCTTCATTTTGAGCCTAACTTGTCCAGAATCTATTGGGTATGGTGTAGTGTATTAAGAGTGTGATTTTTCAACTGCTTTACATTAGTGAAATGTTTTACAACTGATGTGTAAATAAATGTATATTCTTTTACTCAGAAACCTTGAGTCAGTGTTTGCCTGAATCATAGTAATTGCTGTCCTTTGTGTAACTATTGATACTGCTCACTTACTCTTGAGATAAGTCTGGCTGCTCAGCCATTGCTACCACTTTACTGTGTAGTACAGGCTTGTACCAAAGGTGAATTTGTACTGTCACTTGTAGTTCTAATTGAGTGTGGTGTTCCCAAAGGGTACTGCATATAATTCTGCCTAACACCCCTCTTTCTGCAGAGCATTCCTCATAAGAGACCTCTCATAATCAAGGTACGACATGGGCGCAAAGTGCTCCTGGAGGGCAGTCTTGGCCGCATTGAAAGACATGTCCACAGGCTGTAGAGTCTCTAAAATGTTGCTTGCCGCAGGGTCAGCCGAATAAAAAACATCAATCATTGAATTTTTTGTATCGTCGCCATCTGTCCCTGATGCCGCCAGAAATAGCTGCAGGCGCTACACCGAGGCAGCCCACCTGGGGCCTAAAGCCGAAGGGGGCCTTGGAGACTTTGAATTCTTGTAGGGGTACAACGGTCATCGCGAGCGTGGCATTCTAGCACCAGCCAGTGCACCATTGTCTTCATTCGCCATGATAACTTGCACAGTACATAACCTTGTTCACACTGTGGGAATGAATGGCCCTTTCTCTACCTTATTAGTTGCGAGGACGTAGGTACCAGCACCTCTGGCGTGGTGTAGGTGTGCAGCTGGGGCCGTATCTCCCGTCTAAATCAGGAGGGTTGGAATGCATGTGACGATTTCATGTAAGAAAGTTTTGGACGTGAGAGCGTTGGAGACAACAAATAGAGGTTTTTCTCCGGACGTAGTTACGTTTCATATTGCTAGAAGGACCAAGACTAACATCTCAACTGCGTCATACACAGTTTTTCAGACTAGTGAAAGCTGTTCGATGCTTCAAGGTGTATGAGGAGGTAACAGCCCAGTTAAAAACCGGCAGAGTATTGCAATTACTAATAGGCCTAACTAAGCCGCATGAAACAGCGTCATGTGCTATGACAGCAAGATGGGTCAAGTGGTTGCTGCAACAAGCAGGAACAGACACCCAAGGTTTTGGGGCACACTCAGCTAGAGGAGCTATGGCCTCCAGGGCATTGTTAGTAAAGTGTGACATTGATGCATGAGTTGATCAATGAGTAAAGTGTTACATGTCCACATGAGATATGTTGGTTAAATATCATGAAATGTAATAGCTTTGCAGATATATTAACAATTATAAGAGTTTATTACCAGTGTATAGAGTATATGACATTGAAGAACCCACCCAATTTTAATTACGAGTATGTTTGGTCTGGTTTCAGGAACAGAGATGAAGGCGACGTAGCAAGCTTAAAGTCTTGAGGTGATGCTGGTTCATGAAGTTTCTGGAAGTTTTAATGAAATGAAGGATGCAGAGAAGGTTCGCAGCAAAGAAAGAGGAAGATGTTTCCGGGTTAAGAGACGTTATATGTTGCAATGGACCGTGATTGGAGGAAACAGTCACCTGTTTTGACTAATGAAACTACTAATTTCTGCGAGCGATCCTGGGAAATGTATTTATGTTTACGTTTTATGTTTTTTCATTGATGCTGTTGTTCTCTGACATTAAAGAGAGAGAACCATACCACTTTGCCTCTGTGTCTTTAATAGAATCATTCCTTTCCTGAACGTTAGTGTTGAGAATCTGTATTCTATGTTAAGACGGCGGTGAACATTATGCTTCTACTTCAATGTATTCCTGCCTCCAGCAGTTTAACAACAACAAAAATTCTGTAACTTCCAAATGGGAAACATATATACATGTATATATATACATTTTTTTTTGTCCTTTTTCACAAAAAATACATTTCCCGTCACTCCAGGCTAGCTGTAGTCCCAACGTCCTGGCACATGACCATAGTCCTTCCACTTCCTGTTCTCTCCCTCTTCTTTCCTGCTCTCTAAGCAGATAAGTGGCATTTTTCATAGCTGCGTAGCGATTGACCTAAATTTAGCTGCGTAAAGTTTAGAATCGCGCGCAGCGACAAGCAGAAACGCACCTGTATTCAATTGTAGATATAAATATGGCCGCGCAGTATAGATTTGGGTAAAATGACTCTTATTTGCATTAATTCGGAGCAGCAGCCCCGTGCCGCATTCACAGCACATCGGGGGTTCTGCTTTTGGCCTCCATGAGTGAGCAGGAGCAGCCCCCACCCTTGGGAAGGTGTGACCGAGCCACGTGAGCCGGCTCGACGGGCTGTGATAGCGCGAGAGAAACAAGGAGATCATTGGAGGGAGCAGGCGCCCCCAACTTTGGGAGGGAGGAGCCTCCGCCCGCAAGATGACAACGAAGCAGCGTACATCATTAATAGTACGCGCTTCACTCAAAATCGACACAGCAGAAACCGCAGGGATAATAATTAGACCCGGACAAGCAGGGAGAGGTCACATACACCTCAGGAGCATCTAGAGCTCCGACAAACGTTCAGAAGCGCAGTGACTGCTTCCAAAGCAAATGGCTAACACATTGTAAAAGCATTAAACCCAAAGGGCATTTTTACGCAGCCAGCCATCAAAGAAAGAATTACTGAAGCCGGCGCAACAGAGCAACTTGGTGCAGCCTAATTTTAGACATATAGTGAGAGTGTGGATGTTCCACTACACCTTCCACAGGTACCAAAGGCACAAATACAGCACAGTAGAATGGCTGAGTTTGAATGGAGCGAGTCCGAGGAGCTAGCCTATAGCTTCAAGGAAGTGCTGGGAAACTCACTTCTAGAGGCAGTAGCTCAAGCCATATTTTAATGAAGAAGCATACAAACAAAATCAAACAAACACAATTGCCATCCATAGCAGTGGACAAAGGTATGAGAAAATCAATACTACCATCATGGAACAAGAAACACTGCTTACAAAACTATCTTTTGAAAACTCAGAATTACCTCTCGATTCAGCAGAACCACACCGTCCAGTATACAAATGGCCGTGCACATCAATGTGTGCCATTCCAAACAAAGCTTTCAAATCTTTACGTCAGTCCCTCAATCAATATGTAAAAGGTAAAGACAAAAGTAAAATTAAAGTGCTGCAAAATATGGATATTTGTGCAGTGCGGAAAGACACAGGACTAAAATGACATTCATTAGCCTGCATTTCTGGGCATATTTGCAAAAGTACCTTCCATGATATCAAAAGAATATCAGTACATCATTCCAAAGTAAGACATTTTGTGTATAAAATATACTATGCAAAAAGTCCAGCTTCAGAATTAGGCAATTTAAATACCACTCTTCTGCATGGTACACCCAAATACTTACAAGAGGAAATGGACCGTATTCAGAAAAAGTATTTTGGAAGTGAGAGCCACGTAGAAAATGCAACAGTTTTGGAGCATAGTAGCGACAATTCTGCACATATCAACCTTCTATTACACACATACAGAAAAGAAATACTAAAATTTAAAAGGTCATCGGCTGAAGTACCAAACCATGTGTGTGTATGTTGCCGCAGAACGTGTTACAAAAGGAACACAAAAAATGTGGACATAGCATTCAAAATAGAAAACAATGAAGACTCTAAATGGGTTGAATTAGCTTTGTACCTTTTAGCTGAAAGCAAATATGAAATAACAGAACACCTAATATGTTGCATTTACAAATAATTTGGAATTGTTCATTATCAAAAATCCTGCAACAGCTCAATTTGTATGCGGGTATAATAATTCAAACAGTTCACCCATTTCAAGCAATATGACGCCTTCATCCAAAAACAGCAAATTTACCTTCCTCTGAATTGGTGAAAGGCATTTGTGGCAAAGTAGTTTACTTGCGATTAGATCTAACGGAAAATGTGCACACTCTAGCAGTGGAACGTTCAATAGAGCATTCTTTAATAGTCTTGGTAAATGGAGTACCAACAAAGGACAAAATAAATTGGCAACAATTAGTGGACTTACACAAAGTTAGACAAGCATTGCAATATCTAAAAGACAATAATGAGTACTACAAGGAAATAAATATTGATGAAAGCTTAAGGCAAACAACTGAAATAATTCAAGAGCCATCAGAAACTGGACAATTCGAACTTCTGAGTCCAGCTACAGTAGCCACTCTTTTGGACCATTACACAATTCATCCATTGCATTCCAATGAAAGCATAGATGATGCACTAGAAACTTACCAAATGTGACAAACCAAAGCGTCACCAATGAGTATTTGTGAAAAAAGTATAGAAGCACGTGCTTTTCCACTGCTATTTCCTACTGGCAAAGGTGGGAGATATGATGATAGACCCACTCAGATTGGGGCATCAGAATACTGCTCATTATGAATGTCTTCGCAAGATCCCGGATTTAGACAAAATGTGGAATACATATTCCACCTACTCTATGAAAGTGACTTAGCAACACTATGTTATGGAGTGGCACACATTCTTAAATCTGGAACGCACTTTCAAAATATGTCAGCTATGCAGTTAGTACAAAAAGTACAAGAAAAAGATGAGGTTTTACAATCAAGCATAACAAATTTGTTTGCAAACATGCGTGGTACAAAGGAATACTGTTCAGACGGCACGGAGACGTGCGTTGCATGATCAGAAACCTTGGACCACCAACTTGGTTTGTTACGCTAAGTTGTGCAGAATATGCATGGGAAGATTTACATGAGTTCCGACGCATAGCAAACAGCAACAAAAACAACATAGAAATATTAACACCTGGAGAACTTTGCTCTCTAGATCCAGTTAATGTCTCAAGATATTTCCATCATTGTTTCATTGCAATGCTACACTTTATTTGCAATAAAACTGTTCCTCCCCTTGGAGAAGTGCAACACTTCTTTTGGAGAAAAGAATATTAAGCAAGAGGACCACCACATATTCACATGATGTTATGGATCAAAGGTGCACCAAAATTTGGGCACGACAGTGATAGCACTGTTTTGCAGTTTATCCAAAAATATGTCACATGTGAAATCCCTTCACAATAGACAGATAGTGAGCTGCATGGGCATATTTTACAATTTCAAAGACACAAATGTGGCAAATATTGTCGCCATAAATATAAAAACAAAGATAAATACTACACCAAATGCCGCTTTGGTTTCCCTAGACCAGTTACAGAAACAGGTGAAGTAAACAACTTCATGTCTTCAGTTTGACATAGTGTTAAAGGTAAATCACCTACAAACACGTATTACATAATAAGAAGGGAAGAATCAAAATATATCAATGATTACAATGCAATCATTGCCCTATTATGGAATGCAAACATAGTTGTGCAGTACATTGCAGACAATTCAACGGCTGTTGCACGATATGTTACAGCCTACTTAACAAAAGCAGAAACAAAACAGAGCTTCAAGACCTCTGGGATGACCTAGCATCAGACAAAACATTATCACAGAAATTGTACAGCCTAGGGATAAAAATGCTCTCTCATAGAGAATGTGGGGCGTATGAAGCAGCAGATCGTTTAACCGGCACTGCTTTGTATGGAAAATCAGACAACATATTATGGCTCAGTCTTGGTCCTGCAAAATCTAAAAAAAGAGTGCTAAAATCATATGAGGACATATAAACAATTGCCAGAAATGATCCCAACAGCCAAGACATTCTAAAAAAACAATTTACTGGACACATGCTATCCAAACAGGAGTACAACTCTGGAAAGCATGTGTCTATACCATATAGCTCAAAACTTTGCATACAAAAATAATGTAAAACCCGATGAAAGCAAATGTAGATATAGAGTGACCGATTGTGAAGGGAGCTTAGTGAAACTTAACAAATGAAGCTTAATTAATCATGTAAAAACTCCTCAACAGAAAGAACTATATTACATGTCTCTGTTACAACTTTTCAAATCATGGAGAAAAGAGGAAGACATACTAGATAATTATGAGTCCTATGAAGATGCTTTCAAAGCAAATGAAGCACTATCACCGATGTGAACTTTACGCAGTACAAAACAATGTTACACAATGAGCAGCAACAGGAAGAAGACATTCAGGCCCAACTAGATAAAGACTCTTCCTACAGTAGTCAACCTTCTGTAACAGGAAGTCAAGAACCATTAGGACAACCACTAATAGCAACAAATGAGGCTGAAGTTGCTATGGCAGAAGTAGAAAACACCATGTATCAGTATCAAGAATATACAGAAGACTTAACTGTACAACAAGCAAAACTTAACAACGATCGCGCACCATTTTTGAAGACGTATCAAAACAAATTGTACATGGTGTACAACCGAAAATAAATAATGTACCTGCCAAAATTACAAACCTATACTGCTGTACATCAGTGGTGAAGCTGGATCAGGGAAAACATTCTTAATCAAAATTATCAGCAAGTTCCTTCAACAATTGACAAACAACAAACTGTCAGCTGTTGTACCAGCCCCCACTGGTTTAGCTGCTGACAACATAGGCGGTGTGACTTTACACCGATTACTACTGCTTCCAGTAGAGCATCAAAATAAATTAAACTACTACACACTTTCTGCAGAAGCTGCAATGGAATTACGTAGAGTATTGAAACAAATAAAAATGCTACTAATAGATGAAGTGAGCATGGTCTCCAATCTAATGTTAGCTTTGATTAATCTCAGATTGCAAGAAGTACTTAAAAGTAATAACGAAGAACTCTTTGCAGAGAAACACATTATCGTTTTCGGAGATCTTCTACAATTGACACTAGTGAAAGGTGAACTGATTTTTAAAACCTTAGGCCAGAAACTCTGCCGGAAAACTGTTGGTAGCATAGGTAATGTTAACCTTTGGCAACATTTGCAATACAGAAAATTAACTGAGAACATGCAGCAATCTGCAGATCTCACTTATGCCAACATCTTAAAAAGTATTAGAGTTGGTGTATTATCGCAAGAAGCACAAGCTGTATTGAAAAAGCAGCATACATGCACTTTATGGCGATAATGCATGTGCAACTGATGTCATGGAACAAATAGCGCACAAAAATGTCAATTGTATGGCCTTAATGCCAAATCTTGCAAGCTGTTTCAAATTCAATGAAACAATGTTAAAGAAAGAAATGCAAGCAATAATAGAAATTAGCGCCACAGACAAAATAGACATGCATTATTTGACAGTACCCATGTGTGAGCAAGCCACAACAAGTCTAAATAGTTTAGAAAATTCAATAATTTTGAAATTATCATTAAATTGTAGAGTAATGCTTAAACATAACCTTGACGTAGAACAAGGGCTAGTAAATGGGGCACTGGGCACAGTTGTTGGCTTTCAATCATACCCACGTGATAGCAACATTCATTTTGTAAATATTCACTTTGATAAAGTTTCAGAAGTGAAAAGGATAGGGCACTCAATTGCTCAATTCCTTCTCTTCAAAGACATGTATGTACATAGAGAGCAATTTTCTCTAACTCTTGCATATGCATTTGCCATTCATAAATCCCAAGGTCTTACCCTAGAGAAAGCATTGATAGATATAGGAAAGACAGTGTTTAAGGAGGCATGAGCTATGTAGCATTATCACGCTTACGTACACTTGACAGTATATTGCTAATAAACTTTGATTCAAGTAAAGTCAAAGCTAATATTCCTTGCATTCTAGAATACAATAGATTGCGTTCACTGTACACCCCTCATCTGAAACAATACCCTGTTCAAGAGAAAGTGAAACGTGGTAACAGAAAAGTAAATGAAACAGAAATGCAACATAATGCAACAGCATATTCTGCAAAGAAAAGAAAAGAAGCTAAAGTTTCATCAATTGCCACTAACATAGAAGAACCTATTAGGGAATGTAAACCAGGCACGTCGGCAAAGAAGCAACAGAAAAACTGAAAAATGCACTCAGATACAGAACTTGCTGGCCCATTCAAATTTACAAATAAAAGTGGGGTAAGTTGCTATGCAAATGTAGCAATGAATATTCTATTTCAATTGCCACCAATTGTTAACAATATTTACCTGCACAGCACAGACCAATTGTGTTTGCAAATGTTAGTGCTGCATAGAAATGCAACAAGCAATCCTGACAACACATACAGTGTTCATGGAGTAAGGCAACAATTGGACGACTGTACTGGAATGGTGAGATTCAATATGAACTCACAAGAAGATCCACAAGAATTTCTATGTACATACTATTAGTATTGGAAAACAAAAGCATACCTGTAAATGAAATCTTCCAAATCTCGTACATGTGGAAACATACATGCACTCTCTGTAACAAAGTGATACAGGAAGAAATCCCAAATGAGCGATTTGTGTGTGTTTCCATACCAAATTGTGAGAGCATTCCATTTCAGCAACTTGTATAAAATGCAAACCATGGCAGATTATGTAGTATTTGCAATTCAGACAATCGCTCTACCTTACTAATACAATCACATAGTGCCTACATAATACTTATGCTTCTATGTTATAATGCAGATGGCACCAAAAACAACTGCAAACTGACTGGATTCACACACGGTCAAGTGTCACTTGGAAAGAAAACCTTTACAACAGTAGGAATAATCTACCATGCAGGAGCTACAACCAATGCAGGTCACTACACTGCATACATTAAAAAGCATTCTGGATGGTTTGAATGTAATGATAGCACCATTACTCTAAGGCAGAGGTTGCCAGCTAACCTAGCAAATGCGTATTTAATGTTCTTGAAGCCAAAATTTACGAAATAATGTGTACTTCAAAATTGCCAACAAAGTATGTGAAAGACTACAAACAGTTAGCATACGCCCACAGGTATCTAACTACCCAACAGGATGGAAGAATGACACAAATAAATGATTATCACAGATCGTTGGAAACAAATGTACAGGCAGAATACACCTATAGGTATTTAACTGTTGTTAAAAATCGGCAGGAAGGCAACAAAGAAAACATTAATGGGAAAGATGAAGGAAACAGAAAGTAACAACGACACAAATGAATGATTATCAAAAATCTGTAGGAACAAATGCACAGTTAGAATACGCCTACAGGTATCTAACTGTTGTTAAAAATGGGCAGGAAGGCAACAAACATAACATTGATCAGAAAAATGAAGAAAATACTGAAAGGAAAAAATGAAGTACTTAGTTCCATAAGAAATTAAGGTTTTTTTTAATCCGACAAGGATTTTTTTCCCCAGACCCAAGGATTAGAAAAGCAAACACAGAAACTGAGCGCAATGCACAGTACACTGGTTTGCAAATTAAATATGGGGGTCTAAAAAAAAAAAGTTAACTGTCTATTATGCAATGTGCTAAATTTGGAAAAACTGCAAACACTAACACACCTTTTTCTTTCATCACAGAAATGGAAAAAGTGATACTTCCACCAAGTACGAAAACCAATTTAAAAAAAGTTTATGGATTCTGAACAAAGTAAGGAGTACGTTTATTGGCAGGCATTTTCTACACATGGGAATCTACTCGTCTAATCTAAGGTACTAATATGCTGCAGTGCCTGTAGGCTGCCCTTTCATCTGCGGTGAGTAACTTACCACCTACGCCTTACAACCAAGTTTCAAGGAGTACAGTTCCTATCCACAACCATCGCTGCATATGTAAAACATGGTCCTTGTAAAGTAGATGCCCATAAATGTACTTTTCGGACCATCGTCTGCAGCCATGAAGTGAAGACACTAGGGCATCAACACAACAACCACAATCCACCACACCCATATTGACTTGTAGCTCCACTTCTTATGACTTCAGTCTTGCATGCATGGGCTTTAGCCATGCACCCAAGAGTGCAGGGTCTCCCCGCAACCACCTTGGTGATGTGTGGTAGTGGGGGTTATTCTATAGGTGTGTTATCCTTCAGTACCTCTGCCCAGAGGCTTCCCTCATAGATGTATGTCTGTAGATCTTACATGGGATGGGTGTGTAATGTCTTCCAAGTCTAGTACTTACCACTTTGTTCTTGCTTGCATGGCCTTAGGCCATGCACTCAAGACTGCACGCATTCCCCACAACGTGTCAATCAAAATGCAACACTACGGGTGTGTGCATGGGTGGCACATGTGGCGGTGGTTGTGGCCAGGGCCTACAGTCTTGTAAGTAAGGCCTTTGGCCTTCGGCCATGTATCCAAGTCTCTAGGCCCTGGCCACAACCACTGTAGCATGTGCCACCCATGGCCGCGTGATAATGAATATAATAATAGTCATTTGAAAAAATAATGTATTCACAGCATGTTGTCAATTTCAATCTTCCCTAACACCACACGTGTCCTTACAAATCTAACAACTCCCCCGTGCACTGCACGGGTTGAAATACTGGCCTTATTGGACCCCTCATTTTCTGTGCGTACAAGGAGACCATAGGACATATGTCATTGAGTAGGTATAAGTAAAGTTTTGGGTGCATGGCCTTCGACCCTGCACCCAAGAGTGCAGGGTCTCTTCACAGCCACCTCAGTGATGTGTGGTAGTAGGGGTTATTCTGTAGGTGTGCTATCCTTCAGTGCGTCTGCCCAGAGGCTTCACTCCTAGCTGTATGTCTGTGGATCTTACATGGGATGGGTGTGCAGTGTCTTCCACGTCTATTACTTACCACTTTGTTCTTGGGTGCATGGCCTTGGCCATGCACCCAGCACTGCATGCACTCCCCACAACTTGGCAATCAAAATGCAACACTACGGGTGTATGCATGGGTGGCACATGTGGCGGTGGTTGTGGCCAGGGTCTACAGTCTTGGAAGTAAGGCCTTTGGCCTTCGGCCGACAGCCATGCATCCAAGACTCTAGGCCTTGGCCACAACCACCGTAGCATGTGCCACCCATGGCGGCGTACTATTTAATATAATAATAGCCCTTGGAAAGAATAATGTATTCACAGCATGTTGGCAATTTCAATGTTCCGTACAAATGTAACAACTCCCCCATGCAGTTCAAATACTGGCCTTATTGGACCCCTCCTTTTCTGTGCGTAGAAGGAGGCCATAGAACATATGTCATTAAGTAGGTATAAGTGTACTGTGCGTACAAGATGTCCATACACATTACATCATGACGAGCAACCCCCAGAACAAGTGCATTAATCACCCATATCTTAAGACTGTAGCCCCTGGCCACAACCACCGTAGCATGTCCCACCCATGGCGGCGCACTAATCAATATGATAATAGCCATTGGAAAAAATAATGCGTTCACGGCATGTTGTCAATGTCAATGTTGCATACCTATACCCGTGTGCTTTCAACAGTTACACATTTCCTGTCCACTACATGGACTGAAGTGCTATCGTTATTACCCCCCACATTTACTGTACGTACAAGGTGTCCATAGAAATTACATCATGACGGCCAAAGAACAAATACATAGATCACCCATTCCTTACTGTGTGAACCTTTCCCAATGCTCTGTGAAACAGCAAAATAGGTTAATGAAAAAAGCATGTGTACGCTGGTTGTTGCTCCGCTTTCCGCGGATCCAAGATGTCGGGCGCATCCAAACCATCTGACGCAGAACACCTCTCGCAGCAGCCAATGGGCAGAGACGTCGCGTGTATGCGGTCATGACGGCAGCCCCTTAGCCAATCAGTTTCTTGTTAGTCCACCTAACAGGGAAGTGTGACCGCCGAGCGAACATAGATATCACTAATTATTTCAGACCTACTTTTTCATAATTATAAAGAAATATACTGCACGTATGGTGACAAAATTGACAAAAGCATGCTTTCTGGACCAAGCCCCTGTACCTGCCGCAAATGTTGTCAAAATCCGTCCAGCGGTTTCACCTGTAGCCGTGCGCAAGGTTTTTCCCCCATTCAGTCTATGGGAAAAAAAGACATTTTGGGACCCCCCATAACTCCGCTCCGCTCCCCCCTGGACGAATTCTCACCAAATTTTACAAAAAGATTCAGAGTGGCCCATATACTTCTGCAAAGTTTGGTGAGGATTCGTCCGGGGGAGAGGAGTTATAAGCCGCCCAAAAAGTGCTCTTCCTATGGAAACAGTAGTGGCCATGTATTTTATATATATATATATATATACATATAATAACACTTTGCATTCAGGCAGTTCTATTCAAATAATGGCAACTATATGGAAAATACACACTCTGTGGTACCACAATAGATTTAAATTCAGTAAAAATGCACCAACTGCTGACAGTTTTAAACAGGCATGTGAATTCTTAAGCAAGGTGTACTTTCATAGATCAAGGAAGAAAGGCAGGTAAGTTTCAGATTATAGGCAGTACACTTTCATGAGACTCAAAGAGTAACAATGTGCGAGAAGGTTTATAGTGATTTGGTCGAAAACAAAAATGTCGAAAGTGAAAATGTCGAAAAAAAAAGTCGAATTTCTTTTTTAATACGTTTTTTTTCTCGAAATGGGGGGATCACCCCTACCACCCTTTTTTTCTATTTTTGTTTACTTACTGAACCCAAAAAATAACATATATATAAAAAAAAAACGTTTTTTTTCTTTTTTTCCGACATTTATTTTTCGACATTTTTGTCATTCGACTTTTTTTTTTTCTACATTTTGACCGACCACCGTGCGAGAATCCCCCCACCAGGCCAACCTGTAATGGAAATGTTAGGGAGTACCTTATCTTTGTCTTTCACTGCTCAGTCCAAAAATGTTCAGTAATGCTCTGCTTTCTTTTTCAGGTTCTACCACCCCAATGTACCTGAAATGTCACACGAGAACAGGATCCAAGATGACTCTGGGACCCCTGGACGACTCCTGAGGCTAATGTGCAGTGGCAGAAGTAGGTGTCAGTTTTGGGGTACACCGTCTTTTGGATCTTCACTGCTGTAGCCACAGCATAAACCTGTGGATGGCTTCTGGTGACCTAGACTCGACCACTGGACTAGACAATGGACCCTCACCAAGGCTGGACCCTCGAATTCTGATGGCGGGAAACCCACTGGTAGACCTTCCTCTGCACAAAGCCAACTGGAATATTCTTCGGGGGGAAAAAGGGGTCAGATGTTGTGTCAGGAATGTCCCTTGAAGGATTCTTTAATCAGGTGGCACCTTTGCAGCTCTGGATTTCAAGCAGCACTATGCCAGGTTACCCACTCTTCTGGGCGGTAGGGAGCAATCTGGCTTCCAACGGTCACAAACACTCCTCCAAACCCTGGGTGGCACAGCTGGACTTCTTTGACTCAAGAGGTCAAAGCACTACTCTTCTGGAATCATGAAGACCCCTTCTCCGAATGGCAGGAACACAGGACTGGCTTCCAGGGTACTTCTGATGAAGAGTAGCAGGTGCATGATAGTCCCTCGTAGCTCGGGAAGAGGTCTCCTAACAAGGTCATCTCTTGGATCAGTCCTTGGAAGAACACAGCAGCTTTCGGATTACGTAAAGAAGATGCAGCAGCAGACTTCTTCCTCCAGCTGGGTTTCCAGGAAACAGCTTCTTCTTGCTTCGGCTTCGACTTCAGGTACTGAACAAATTGGTGAGTGGCAGATCCCCAGATATACACATTTGTTCCCCTTCACTCAGGCTGAGCCAGGCACAACAGCCAATCATTCACGAGTGCATTCATGCAGGCAGCCAATCAGGATCACAGGCATTCAGGACTTTACTATACCCAGAAACCCATAATACAGAATGTGGATTTGAGTGGGCACCCAGCCTTTCAGAACACTTTACTCCAGTCGCTCCAGTTTCAGTCAGGGCTGACTTAGGCATTGTGTCATACAGCCAAAACCTGACACCCACAAGACAGAATGTGAGTGGATTTCAGACTCAATTCATACATGTGCCACCCCAAAGGTGTACCTACTACATACAACTCCTGGAAAAGCTACAGTCAGTCTGACAGGAGGCAGCCCCAGAGCCATATTTGGTCTTTCCACCCAACAGCCAGTCAGGAAGAAAGGGACACAGCCAGGGCTTCCTAGGACTTTGGGAAACAACGTAAAAGGTAACCGAAACCAAGAGACTGCAGTGGCCATTTTGCCTTTCTTCAGGAATCCATTGATTCCTATGACAGGGCCTGGGTGTCCCAAAAATGGAGGACACTGTTAAGTCAGCAGGTAGCTGCCACCAGCCCACATCCTTCTCTGTGGGCAACACACAGGTGCCCAATAATATATATATAAGAGGTACAAGGGTGTACCCCCATCCATGGGGGCCATAATGGTATCCCATGGGTGTTGTTCACCAAAAGGAAAACATGAAGAGCTGCACTGACATAGGTCAAGGCTGGACCTCAGTGGCAGAAACCATCAAGAAACCACACACAGAGAAGTGGTAGATTGAGGACTAAGAGGCCCTGCCCCTCCAAATGGCATTTCCAGCATCATACAGGTGAAAGAAGATGAAGGGAAAGGAGGAAGAAGGGACTAATGACACAGAATGGGCACATGAAATTGGAGGGCTGATGATGCGAAGGAGGGAAAGGCTGTTGACATGGATGAAGAAGGCATGTAACTTGGGGAAAGGAACAGGGGAAGAAGAAGTTAGAGTAATCGCTTTCAAAGAAGGATTCATAGATAGGTTGAAAGTCTCTGGCCCCGTGCAATGGGGCCAGGGCCTTTCAAATCTTTCAAGTGAAAGAGGCCTCGAGCCACAGAAGGGGGCCCGCAACTGCCCCCATATTGCCAGCCAGCACTCTAACTATATTCTCGGGCTTACAGTGCACACTTTCCAGCGCTTGCCTTACAGGCAAGGAGTTTGCTTACAGGCTGGGATGAAATGAAGTGTAATGAGTCATAGATATTCAGCAGGCATTCACTGATTCCGCTCCCGACTGAGAGTTAATGACTTCATTGGAAATGTAAACGCGCTAGGATTACCAAAGCCAAACCCCCTCAACTATGCTCCATAAGAGTGCATATATTCACTTGCAGCAAAATCGTATTGTGCCTCTGTTTGTGGTATCCAGGCTAAGGTCTGGGGAGTAGAGAAGGGCAGCAGAGGTGGTGGCCAATTGTGCTGGGTGGCATGTTCTGTTGGGAAAGTGTTCCTTTTTATTTTGGGCTTTTATGTGGCACAGACGCTATTGCATTAGAGTAAAGAATGGCATTTTTGGTGGACTGCCTTTAGGACTGTTGAATTGGAGTTTGCTTGTAAGGTTTTGGGTGTTTCTTTGTCCCCGTTTTTTTTATATCATCTTGTCTGTTTGCATGTGTTATTTAGGCTACTCTCTAATCTTGCCATTTTCCCCTTTCTCTCATGATAAACTATTTTGAAAAGTACACATGCCCCTGGAACGTGCTATCCTGCCATTGTACTCATATGGCCTGGCCTGAGGCCTTGCCAATTGGAAGGATGATGTGTCCTAGGCATGGTCTTCCCCAGGCACCTCCCAGAATCCTAACTTCGCAACTGGGCCTGGCTGCACCCATATCCACGGGACACCTTATCTGGACTATGGGATATAATCACCCAATGTGCCAAATGGACATGACATGGTGCCTTAGCCAGTCAGCACTTCGCCTGTGTCATGGATGCCCATCATGCCATTGTCCCCTCATACCATCTCCTGGCTCCACCAGGCTACCCATCGAAGCGTCTGGTTGGAGCCTATGCCTAGTGGACACTTATTCCCAGATACCTCAAAGTGCCCCACTCTGCCCCAATGGGCCCACTTCAGCTATGCAATAGGCGCCATAAATACAGCCAGAGAGCTCACGTGGGCATTGCCTATGGTTAATTGGTCCGGAGGATGGTTTCAGGACATACCAGAGGCACCATAATTGTACTCACAGTGCCCTGGGTGCATGGCCTGCAGCCATGCCCAATGAACACTCCACCCACGCACCATATACAGTAAACATGACCACAGTGCCCACTGGGTATGGTCTGTGGCCATGCCCCAGAAACAGCAACCACGTCCACAGTGCCAATTGGTCACAACTCGTGGTCATGGCCACTTTACGCCTCCCCCATGGGACGACCTTCAGTACAGTTAACCTACCTGCCAACTCTTTCTGCAATATTTCCATTTGGAAGACTGAATAGGGTTTGGGTTATTTTGAATCCTTTTAAAGCATTCATTCCCGACAGAACTTCACAAAAGTAAATCCGAGTGGGCTGAGTGATGTTTAGAAAGTTTTATACCGTTTTTAGGAGACCCCGTACAACATTGCTCCCCTCACGTGGAATCTCACATGTACCTAGTAGGATTCCAATGCATTCTGGGAAGAGTCTTGCATTTTTGTCCATGTGGGTAAACGTTATATGCAACCCCATTTCTTTTTTACGTGTCACTGTCACCTCAAGTCTATCAAGAAAAACAAAAATGTCCGCATTGTCCTTTCCGGCTGGCCTGGGCCAGGACCATCATCACGTTAACAAGTGGACACATATATGCCTCAATGCTTGTTTAGTTCAATGTTCAATAAACATTATGCTTTTCACATACCTCGATTAAATACATGTGATATAGATCCGGATTTGTGTGTTCGTGTCTTCCTGTCTGTGTGTCTCTTTTTGCTTGTGCATGTGTGCGGGACTTGCCTGTGTTCATGCCTAGCGAACAGTGTGTGCCTTTGTTCCCCTGTCAGCAACTAAGTATCTGCATCTTTTTTTTACATTTTCTTTAAATGTTCTTTTATAACGCGCTTAATACCAGAGATTGGTTTCTAAGCGTTGGACTGGGATTCAAACCTGTGCTGTGCTGTGTTGTCTTGCTTCCAAGACAAACGTGTTTCCCCTGAGCTATCCTTCCTTACCCATCACTGAAAGAAAGCGAATATTGGGCAGGAACGAGCCTTGCATTGGCATTTTGCACACAGGGCCAATGGTTGCATTATTGTAGCAATGTGCACACTAGAAATGTATGTGCGTTGCTGTACATTGCGCAACATATAAATAATTGTCTATTAATATGGCAATGTGAAAACTGCAAATAAATGTGCACATCAGAACAACAAAGCAATTGTGCACAGTCCCCCTCCTTCTATTAATGTCTGTCCGTTTGTGGTTCAGGTCCCAAAGAATCAAGAGTGTACAGCGTGGCCAGGGTCCTCTAGCAGTCACCCCAGATAGAAGCAGAGTACACGTTGACCCATCAACAACTCCCAGGCACAAGAACGGAGGTCTCAGCCATAGGACAAAGTTACTGTTGTTTATTGGCAAACAAACAGGGATTACATCAGAAAAATGAAGTTTCACCCAGAGCTCTCCACTTCTGAGCGTGTGTTATCCGATTCTGTTGCGAGATGACGTCACAAACACAGGTTCCCTCCTGGAAACCTATCGACTATGCGGATTGGTCGGTATGAGCAAGCTCCATATAGAAAATACATAGGTTAGTTTAGGGATTGGTTGGCCATAACCAGTGACTCCTCCTAGGACCGCCTCTAAGAGCCCCATCTACAATGTTGCTGGGTCGCAGGAAGACCATTGGCCCCTGCAACACATCATATTCCCATGCTAAAGATGAATTTGGATTGGACAGAGCGTGTCCCCCCACCCAACCCTGGGAGCCCATGCAGTTCTCAGACTGCATGCACCTCTTGAAGGTGGTGGGAAAGATTATGGAGGTGCAAAGTGTTCTCTAATGTTGCTATTCTTTGATCACCCAAGCCCGTGAGAGTGCAGCCAGTTAACGAAATGCAGGCAACACTTGTATCTTTTTTACCTCCGGTTCTCTGGGAACTGTCTTCTCTGTCTAGGTCACGCGCGTGGCGACCACAAAATGAAGCCTTCTCACCTGTAATTATGAGAATTGTATCCAGAATTTCTGCAGGTGGCTCATTATCTTGGCAGCTGGAATTTTACTGCTCCCCCTTTGTCCTTGGCTGTGTGACCTGTTTCTGCTCGCCTCGAGCTGCGGTGACCGTGTCAGCTTGTCTGTGTTTCTCAAACGTGTGTCCTTCCTTGCTGGGTCTGATGGCCTATACCTCCTATATCGTCCCTTGTGGCTTCCCCATGTTAGTAGCAATGTAAGCATGTGCAAGCTCTATATATAGATTCTGCTGCACCTTGCGGCTTCAGTTTTGGCTAAGATATCAACATAGAGGCATGTATGTGTGTCAGTCCTCTGCCTAAGTGGCTCATAAGCATGCACTTCGTGCCTACATGCAATAAACGAGTATAGGTCTGTGTAGCTTCATGAGTGGATGGATATGTACTTCATGTATACGCAGCTACGTCAGTGATGACATCATAGATTTCTGGTTCTCCAGTCAGTCGACCTGATCGATCAAAGTCAATTCCAGTCCAAATCATTAATTGGGCATGGTCTAAACGGTTGATGCGCTACTTTGATGACTGTGGTGCTAGGCCTAAAAGAGCGGTGCATCTGTCATTTCTCTCTGTTCGGGTAGAGAATCGTGCAGGGGCCATGGGGGTCAGATTGACCCTTCATCGACAATAGACTATGAAAATTCAGCAGGTTTGCTATCTAAAACAACATAAAAAGCATCCTAGTCTAGCGCCTAACCTCTTTTCTTTGGTGCAAGGACCTATTTTCTCCCGCAGGTAGACAACAAACCTTTAATTGTAGTGGCAATTGACAGTAGCATTGGCATAACACTGTTCACCTTCACTCCCAGGAAGAAGACCTACTCTTAAATACTTTTTTATTTTTTTATTTATTTGAACTTTACTCAGTTACAACTAAGTTTTGTCAAAACTTCCACGTCTTCAGGATCTTGTTCTCTGAGAAACTGCAGAAACCTCCCCAAAGCTGGCCAAGCCACTTAAGCTTGCTTAAATTCCTGATTCTTCATTTCTGAGTCCTGCAAAGTGCAGCCATGTCGGGCTGTAGACGGTTAATCTGATCAAAAACAAGTTCAATAAATACTTTTAAGTAATTGCAAAGTGCCTGAATTAAACAAGCCCAACTGGCAATCAAAAGGTTCTCGAAACACTCTGGTGTTTTCCCAAGCGTTTCATTACCTAGAGCTGTATTGCAGACGCTGCAGATGAATCTCAGCGCACCAATCACATCAGAGCGTTTCTTTGTTTTGTTTTTATGATGTGTCCTCGGGTGCTTTGCTGCGGATCGCCTGTGATTGTGCATTGGAAATGAAAATATTTGTGGCAAGCCAGCTGAAACTGTGCGTGAGGTGGAAGGAGACAGTCTGATCTATGGACCTCGGCCTTGCATTCTGATGGCACTTGAAGTGTTTATGAATTATTTAAACAAAGGTCTCGAAAGAATAGCTGCGCAGTGGGAAAGCACCCAGCAAAAACACACAATGCAGATGTCTGTCCTAGTGTGAACCCGGGCTTGTTTGGACAAACGTTGCACACAAGATTTTCATTGTGAATGGGTCACCTCCCGAAAGCCAGGTGCACCAATATAATTATTCTGATCTGCATTCGCGCAGATGCAGGGGTCACCTTTCGAGTTCCTGCACAGTTGGTTGATCTTCTTCCAGGTCGAGTTACAGGCAGTCGATACTAGAACCTTCCGTGCGCCAGCCTATGGCGCACTTGCATATTCCCCAATCACACTTTCGCGGCCTGAAAATTAACCAGCCCGGGGAGGAAAGCAGAACAATTTCTTAGTGTAGTGTGAATACTGAATCCCTGTAGGAGCTAAATGAAAAACAGCTGCTCTTTGAGTGTAGCAGTCACTGAGCCTTTTCTCTTCTGGTGGCTCGGTAGACTTGGTCTTAGGCCCCATCATGCACTTGCAAAGGGTCCTACTAGCTTGATGCGCGTTCTGTTTGCATTGTGCCCAGGGTCCTTCCTTCTCAAAGAGCAGGCCTGAGCCCCAGCAACGCGGAGTACACGTGCTGTTTACCTTCCATCCGATCTTTAATTTGTAGAATGAATTGGAATGCTACGCTCTCCGCAGAAGCGAAGGGCCTACTGGAATGCAAACACCCAACTCCGAGCCATAGCGAAGACACGTGCAGATATATAAACCCCTCACTGACAGGATGGCACTTGCATCAATATTTGTGAGCACAGATGCATGCAACGTGCACCCATTGAACGTTTACCGGCAACTCGGCTGCAGTTAGCACGTGCAGTGAGCGTAGCTAAAAGGGCGGGGCACAGAGGTTCAAGAGGTGATAAATGGACCATGCTAAGTCAGTGGAAAAGGCAGGGGTGGACGAAAAATAATATTTCAAAAAAGGTAGCAGGCGCTCCTCTCCAGAAAGAACATGGCATGATAACCTGTTCTGAGATGAGCGTTTGCAGCACACGCTTTTTGCTCACTGTAGCTTTCACAGATGGGAAATATCCATTTGCATATCAGTCTTTGTCCCGCCCACATGGGCAGTCCAGCACCGAAATGCTATGGCAATTCCTCTCTGAACAAGAGTACCAACATCAACCCCATACACGTGTTTCAGCCTTGTTGGGCCTCATCAGTGAGGTGAAACTTTGTCTCTCTGAGCACAGTGAGCAGGGAGTCCACGTCTGGTTGCCCCCAGGTAACCCACTGTGACCAACCCCAAGTTCCTTGCAAATATTTCAAAAAAGGTAGCAGGCGCTCCTCTCCAGAAAGAACATGACAAGATAACCTGTTCTGAGATGAGAGTTTGCAGCACACACTTTTTGCTCATTGTACCTTTCACAGATGGGAAATAACCATTTGCATATCAGTCTTTGTCCCGCCCACATGGGCAGTCCAGCATCGAAATGCTATGGCAATTCCTCTCTGAACAAGAGTACCAAAAGCAACCCCATACGCGTGTTTCAGCCTTGTTGGGCCTCATCAGTGAGGTGAAGCTTTGTCTCTCTGAGCACAGTGAGCAGGGAGTCCACGTCTGATTGCCCCCAGGTAACTCAAGGTGACCAACCCCAAGTTCCTTGCAAATATTTAAAAAAAGGTAGCATGCGCTCCTCTCCAGAAAGAACATGGCATGATAACCTGTTCTGAGATGAGAGTTTGCAGCACACACTTTTTGCTCTCTGTAACTTTCACAGATGGGAAATATCCATTTGCATATCAGTCTTTGTCCCGCCCACATAAATAAACTTGCCCAGGAGGAAGGGAGCCCGTTTGTTCCACATTTTCAGTTTTCAAAAATAAGAAAGATGGTCCATACTACGAGTGCATAGGAAAGGTAAATACTTTATATACAAAGTTCCCCTTCTAAGAAATCAGATTGTCCTTTCAGCAGATATGCTCTGGCATGCAGCCCATAGGGGAGGGCTTAAAACATGTAATATGAAACCCACCTTTACTTATTGAGTACAATGGGCGGGTGGTCTTACAAATACAGGCAAACAGCAGGGGTTGGCTTAGAAGAGCAAGAGACAGCAGAATTCTCCTCCCATTGACACATGCAACTCCAGGCGATGCAATCCATGCCATCTACATTGGCCTGAGCACTGACAGTTTCACACAGGGTCAATGTAATTAGCCTCTGGCACTTTTAGGGTTAATACCAAGGTTTTTGACTGGCCATGGTCATGGGTGCTTAACCAGTCGATTTCCTCACTAAAGGTTCCATGGAGGAGGTGGAGGAAACAGAGGCATAGAGTGGAACTCGTATCCTTTCTTCCCTTCCCCCAGGAGGGGCAGAAGGGGTAGAGGATGGACAGGCCAGAATCATTTGCCAGCTCTTACAGCTGAGCAAGAGTTTGGGACAAGAGCCAATTGGGGGCAGGCTAGCACTATGCATAGAGAAGTGGTGCAAACTGTGTTGTGTGCTGGAGGTCGCATCTAGATGGGGCCCTCCACCCTCAGTAAATGACACCTGGTACTTGGTTCGGGTGTCCGGATGCATTGCCACTCGTGCTCCGGATGTCACATATTTATTAACTTGGCCTTGTGACTTAACATGTCACAAAGCTCTTAAAGGAACACACCAGACTCCTTTTTTATAATCACTGCATTTTCACAACAGTCACAACCGGTGACATCACAAGGTCGATAAGGCAGCAACCATGATGGCCAGATCTGGAGAGGCAAATCAGGGTTGGCCACAAGGGATATCGACTTCAAAGTCTTTGAGGTAGACCAGTTGCCAGCAACGTTCTCTCACTGGATATCTTCTCTCTGTCAGGACTTTACTCCCTCAGAGTCATACCCCCTCATTAGTCTACGGGTTCTCCTTCTCCATCGCTGGACTCCGGTCCTCCCATGTTGGACTCATCACTCCCAAAGCCTGGCCACCATGGGGGGGGGGGCTCGCTCTCCACCCTTTGGCAGGGCTACCTCTGATGTTTTCCACAGTACTGTCGGCCATCCTGCATAAATAGCTGAAGTTTCTAGTCATTTCCGTTTGGCCATCCGAGGCAGTGACCATTGTCTCCTTGGTCATCACCACGTCCATGGGTGTAAGTTCTCGGATATCTGGACCGTATAAGCACCTTGTCACCTACTTCCAAATGTTGGTCTTGTAACCCTCATCTGAAATGTTCTCTTTCATTTGCCATTCCTCTTCCCCACACCATGTCGTCCTCGATCACAAGAACTGGTATAGAGCTCATTGCTCGCACTTTCATTGTCCATGAGCAATGTGGATTACTTTATTTAGGGTCCTCATCCTTCTCTCAGCTTCCCTGTTTGCTCTCGGGCACACTGGGGTGATCTTATGATGTTGAATCCCTATGCACTGGAGGTGCTCAGAGAACCTGCAGCTCTGAAAAAGTGGTCCATTGTCTGTGCACACACCGTTGGGGAGCGCATGGGAAGCAAAGACCTTCTCGAGACCTGGCATCACATCTTCAAGCAACGTGGACTCTACAAACTCCACCTCTGGATACCGGGACCATTGATCTACGAGTACCATAAAGTTATTATACCCGCCAGGTGGAGCCAAAGTCCATGTGCACTGTTCCCCAGGTAACGTCACTCCAGTCCATGCATTCGATGTAGGGCTCCCTTTTGGAGTGGTAGTGCCGCCTGACACCACACACAAGCTCAGACAAACTCTTCCACCTTTTCTTCAAGGCCTGGAAACCAGACTTTCATCAAGAGCTGGCCTTTGGTCTTGACCACTCCCTGATGTCCTTTGTGAGCCAATTCCAGCACCTGCAGCACCAGGCTGGAAGGGATGACCATATTCCATCCCTTGAGTATCACTGCACTGTCCATGAATGTCAATTCGGATCACACTCACCACATTTGTTTCAGGGTTCTCCTTGTATCATGAGTGCGCTTGTTTAGTTTTTCCAGGACACGTTTCCAATCCCCTTGCTTCCCCGCTGACTGGAGCAGTTGGAAACAGTCATCATTCGCTGATATCTCTTGTATTTCTTCCCGAGACATTGATACGGGCGTAGACGCCAACAGTAGTGTAATAAGAACTGGTCCGTCTCCCTTTCCTCATCGTCCTTCCCCACTTTCTTTTCATCCGCCAGGTGTCGGGAAAGGAAATTGGCAGTGTTGGCACTCCCGAGTGGTACACCAGTACCAGGTCATACTCCTGCAGGGAAAGCAACCACCTCTCGATCCAAGCCGGGGGTTTGGAGGACGAGCCCATCAGAAAAGGGGAAGTGGCTTGTGGTCAGTGTCCACCATCACAGACTTTCCGCACACGTACAACTGAAAATGTTTCCAGCCCCATAGCATGGCTAGAGCTTCACGTTCTATCTGCCAATACCTCTGTTCCATAGCCGACATGCTGCTCACAAATGCCACTGGACGAGCATTCTCTTGGTTGTCAGGTTGTGTCAGCACCGCCCGCATGCCAAACGGGCTGGCGTCTACAATGATCTCTGCCTTCCTGTTGCGGTCAAAGAACGCCATTGTGTCTTCAGCCGTAAGCATGCTTTTAATATCTTCGAATATGCTTTGCTCGAGGGTGGTCCACCCCCAGGCGTAGTCCTTCATCGTAAGATTGTGGTGTGGCTCTGATAACGTGGCCAGATTGTGTATGAACCTCCTGCAGTACATGACCATACCAAGAAAACTATGTACTTCTGAAACACTTGAAGGGAGACCTGTATCCTGGATGCCCCTAACTTCTGTGAGTCTTTTTTCCCACTCTTACCTGTGTTTTGCTGTGTGTGTTTAACATTTTCTTGTGTTCTTAGACTGTGGAGCCTCACCTACTCCATATGCATCATCTTTTTACTGTGTGTTACACAGCACCTTCACTGCAGTGACACAGGGTTGTCTTGTAGACTTCCCAACTCCGACTCCATTTTCTGAGACTGACTACTGTCTCTTAGAACATGTAAAGTTGCCATTGACTTTATTAGTCTTTTAAAACTCGCAGACCCAGTACAAACTATCTTACATAGAGTTCTGGAAAGGTTTAATACTTATCCCTTTTTGTCTGTTTTTCTTGGAGCATTGTTTCGCTCGCTCTTCATTAAGACTTGGCTGGTGGCAGTGGTAACTACCCTATTTTTCCTACCGTGGTTATCTTAAATAGCCCTCGTATTGTTTAGGCTATCTTGGTAGCCTCAAACTTAAACCCGCTAGACCATATACATTTTTATATGGTTCCGGCTGGGTTTATTCACCATTTCTTTTTGTAAAAGTCTTTCTCGTGTTTTAGGTTTGGTTCCTTTGTTTGCCGTCCTTTCGCGGGCTTCTGCACAGAAGCCCTCCTTAGGTGCCTGAATGTCTGGGGGGGACAGGATGTGAGGGAGTTTAGGACTCCCTACACAGGGTCTCCTTGGAGACCCATGTTGCACTCTGATCTGATTGCCTGTGGTGACTGTCCCGGCGGGACAGCCACCCTGATGTGTGATTGACAGCCAGCCTGTGTGAATCGGGGAAAAATGCATAGAAAGCAGGTCTCTGGGGCTGGAAAGGCAAAGTCGCCATTGGAACGAGAGAATCGAAGAGGAGCTGAGAGAAGAGGACCCCTGCCACGAGTGAACCTCCCGTTGAAGCTCTGCTATGTTAAGATGGATTTCTGAACTCTGTCCTGGAGGGGCAGAGGTTCAGAAGGCCAGCCTAGTTTCTTGGAACAGGGTAACCTCTGGACAAGCCAGGCCAATCAGGGTAGCGATGGCGGCGGTCAAGACTAGGTCTCAAGAGGGGTGAGGGTAACTGAAAGCCCGCAATGAGCACACAAAGCAAGCACACTTACAAATTACTCCAGGCAGGTGTTATATTAAAAATATAGACACATTTATTACAAGGCCTTTGTAACATCGACCATAGTAAAGAATCACTGTAAAACTCAAGTAAACCAACACATCACAATCAATCCAATATATATACAAGACAGAGGGGTCTAACAAGTTAGAAGCACGAAATATGCAGACCACCTAGATGGGGAGGAAAACAGGCAGTGCGAATAATAATTAGACCCAGTCCGCCTTCAGAGGCACCTAACTAGAAGGAAGTCCGAGCCCTACGAAGAGTGGAGCCTTGTGCTCAAAAGTACCTGCATACGCGGGTGCCAAGGGGCCAAGGAGTGCCTCTTCGGGGAAATTAGGCAGTTCAGAGAGGTGAACAAACGATGGCGAACAGACCTCTGCTATTCAAGCGCGGCCTCCACTTGTGGGCAGAAGCAGGGTGTGAGTACGGAGAAAGGGTGCTGTTTTTCAACAGCGGGGGAAAGCCGCAGGCTCCTGCAGGAGGGCGACCGGTCTAGGGTATTGACTATTTACCGGTCCACGATGCAGGCAGACCCAGGCTTCTCTGGGTTAGTTTCTTCGCTGGCAGGTTCAGATGCGATCAGAGGGACGTCTCGGCACAGAGTAGATTCCGCGGCAGCAGAAGTCAGGGTCGAGGGTGTCCCAAATGCAGCGAACACGCACAGTTTGTTACCACAGCAGGGCAACGCAGCAGCCGCGTGTATTCCAGCCAAATGTACACTCTCACTTCAGACCTGGGAACGCCAAGTGTACGAATTCGTGTGAGAGTGACAAGGACTCGAATTAACACAACCTGGCGGCGGTACAGAGCAAGACTCCTGTGTAGGCTGGTCAGTCGCTGGATGGCCCAGAGACGCTTCCGAAGGCTTACTAGCAGGAGATGGTGAAGATGCGAGAATAGCTGTCCCCGCTATTCCAAGGGTCGAAGTACCAGTACAGGCCTTCTGGTTCGATCAAAGGTGAAAAGGGTTTCACAAGCGACAGCAGTGCAGAGGAGCAGTCCTTCAGCGGGTCACCAGCGATTCCTCGGTTCAGCTTCTTAGTTGCAGGATACTTGGCTCCTTATCCTTTCGTTCGTGAGAAACTCAGGAGATCGACATGGTAGTGGGGTTCCAGCCTCCTCTTATCCACGGTTCCCTTCGCGCCAAAACGGAGGGACCCAATGGGAGATCCGCTCATCAACACTCACACCATACGTGGACCTATCACGGACCACGGTGGTCCCAGGCATTCACACCACCCTAGACTCTCTGGCACCCAGGATGTGTATTGGGACCAGACATCCCAGCCCACATCCTGGAGGCACACACAAGGCCTGTAGAAGCCCGCGAAAGCATCTGTGTTTCGCGGGAAAGTACATGCCCAAATAAGGAAGGCCCCGGGTCGGCTCGACCTGGGGAAGGTGAAGGGCAAGAACGGTCAGCGACAGGACAAAGGAGCCTCGTGGTCTGGCCATTTTGGGAGCCAGCCACCATTTTGGCTAAGCGCGAAAGTGCGTTAACAGGCAAAAGGAGTTCAAAACACAAAGAAACGATCGCTGCCACCAGTCCCGTCCGTGAACACTTGCACCGTTCGTTATCAATCCATCGAGAGTTTCTAGGGCCTGTAGAATGACTAGAGACCCAAGAGTGCAGTAACTTAGCTTACAGTGCCCTCTTGTGTCAAGTTGCGCGAAAGCTGCAACATGATAAAGAAACTACGGAAAACAGCGTTTCCCGGTACTGACTGTCTTAAGGCATGTCAGTTTCCCCGTAAGAATGGAGCGAAAGCCCAGAGGAGTGCGCGGAAGGCTGGCTTCTCTGGCAAAGTCTAGATCAGGGTGTAAAACAACAGCAAAAAGTTTGGGGGTTGCCACATGGAAGGAAGGAAAATTACCTACAATTAGAAATCTTTCCTAACACTCGCCCTCCCAGACTAATGGACAGGGGGAACTAATCACCCCTGGATGAGTCTCTTGTTCAGGTCGGTTAAACATTCTGGACAACCCATCAGCATTGCTATGTTGGACACCTGGCCTATGCTCAATAGTGAAGTCGAAGCCTTGTAGACTATGGACCACCTAAGCAACTTTGGATTCTCTCCCTTCATGTTCATTAGCCACTTTAAGGGCTTATGGTCAGTTTGCACAGTGAAGTGGGTCCCATAGAGGTAGGGCCTCAGCTTCCGTAGGGCCACACACACAGAGAAACATTCTTTCTCTACTGTGGACCATCTGAGCTCTCTGTCCTTACTGGCGACTAATAAAACCAATAGGGTGTTCCTTACCCTTCTCATCTACTTGCGATAGTACAGCTCCTATCCCAGTGTCAGAGGCGTCCGTCTGCACAATAAAAGGTCTTTGATAATCAGGGCCCTGAGGACAGGGGCCTGGCACAAGGAGTCTTTTAAGCCATTGAAGGCCTTCTCACACTCGTCGGTCCAAGTTACCTTCTTGGGTTTCTTCGGAGTGGTGAGGGCAGTCAGAGGGGCAGCTATGGTGCCATAGTCTGCCATGAAGTTGCGGTAATACCCGTGAGTCCTAAGAAGGCTCTCACTTGGGTCTGTGTAGTGGGGGTAGGCCAGTCTTGTACTGCTTGTAACTTTACTGGGAAGAGGCTGTATCCTCCCTCCACCTACTTCATGTCCAAGGTAAACCACTGAGCCTTGTCCAATCTGGCATTTACTAGCCTTTATGGTCAAGTGTGCTTTCTGAAGAGCCTGGAGCACAATCCCGAGGTGTTTCACATGGTCTTCCCAGGTGGCACTGAAAACTGCTATATCATCCAGATATGCAAGACAGAATTCGTCCAACCCATTCAACACATGATTCACAAGCCTCTGGAAAGTGGCAGTGCATTCTTCAACCCGAACGGCATTACCCTGAATTGGTAAAGGCCGTCTGGAGTAGAAAACGCTGTCTTCTCCTTGGCATGTTCTGCTAAAGCTATTTGCCAATAGCCAGCAGTGAGGTCAAACGTGCTGAGGTACTTGGAGGCACCCAAAGTATCCACCAGCTCATCTGTTCGAGGCAAGGGGTGTGCATCTGTCTTGGTGACAGCATTCAGAGCCCTGTAATCCACGCAGAACCTCAATTCAGAAGTGCCTGCTTTTGGAACCAAAACCACAGGGCTGGACCAAGGACTACTAGAGGGTTCAATCACCCAAGGTCTAACATCTTGTTGACCTCGGTCTTAATATAAGACCGTACTTTGTCTGACATCCTGTATCCCCTACTTTTGGTAGGTACACTGTCTCCTGTGTCTATGTTATGTTTGCACCAAGGTGTCAAACCAGGCGACTGTGAAAACAGGGGGAAAACTGCCTAAGCAAACTTTTCACCTCAGCCTGCTGATCAGAAGTCAGGTGAGGGGCCACTCGGACACCCTCAAAGGAGCTATCTGAAGGACCGCTTTGGAACAGGTCGGAGAGGTTCAGACTCCTCTTCCTCAACATCTGAAGCCAGTAGCAGTGCTGCGATTTCGACTCTTGGGACGAAAGCCTTCAGCCTATTTACGTGGAACACTTTTGGAGCCTGTCCAGGCCTTCCAAGGTCCACTAAATAGTTAACCTCACCCAGGGGCTCCACCACTGTGTAAGGCCTGACCATTTGTCCTGTAAAGCTCGAGGCTTATGGATTCATGATCAGGACTTGCTGACCAGGTGTAAAGTTGATGAGGGAAGCTTTCTGGTCGTACCAATGTTTCACCAGCGCTTGTCCTGCCTTCAATTTATCACTAGCCAAGCCCATCAGAAGTACCATCCGTTTTCTGAGCCCTAGCACATAATCTACTACGTTGGTAGTAACAGGGGAGTGGGCATCTCCCATCCCTCTTTGACTATGGCTAAGGGTCCCCGTACAGGATGACCGAACAGAAGTTCGAAGGGGCTGAAGCCAACACCCTCCTGTGGTACCTCTCGGTAGGCAAACAGTAAGCATGGTAAAAGAAGATCCCATTTTCTTCTCTGAGGTTCTTCCAGAGCCCCAATCATGCTCTTTAACGTTCTGTTGAAACGTTCCACCAGACCATTGGTCTGGGGGTGGTATGCAGAAGAGAACTTGTAGGTGACCCCACATTCTTTCCACATAGCCTGCATATACTTTGACATAAAGTTGCTGCCTCTGTCAGACACAACTTCTTTAGGGAAGCCAACCCTAGTAAAGATGCCAAGTAACGCTTTTGCAACTGACTTGGCAGTTACAGTTTTCAATGGGATGGCCTCAGGATATCTGGTAGCATAGTCGACCAGCACCAGGATAAACCTATTGCCTGAGGATGTTGCGGGTCAAGGGGACCAACGATGTCGATCCCTACCCTTTCGAATGGTATTCCCACAACTGGGAGTGGTACCAATGGAGCTTGGATTGTTGAGCCACTCTTACCAGATAACTGGCAGGAGGCACAACTCCTGCAGTGACTTTCTACTTGCACCCCCATCTTGGGCCAGTAGAAGTGCATGGATAACCTTTGCTTGGTCCTCTTAATACCAAGGTGACCAGCAAGGGCACTTCATGCGCCAACTGCAGGAGGAAGGGTCCTAACAGCAAGGGGAACCACCAACCTCCTATGGTCTCCTTCTGTAGACTCTGTGGGCTCACTATACAGGAGTCCACCTTCCCAATAAATCTGATGCGTTCCCAGGAGGTTCACCCTCAAGCTGGGAGCAGGCCTGTCTCCTTAGGCCTTCCAGAGATGGGCACTCACGTTGGCCTTTACTGAATTCTTCCCTGTCAGGACCACCTTCTACTAACAAGTCTTTTAGTTCAGGATGGTCATTGGGGTCAAATACTTCAGGCATCGCCACCTCCTCGTCAGGCCCGGGCGATTGACCAACTTCCTCCACCGCAGTGGTAGGCGAGCTCGGGGGAATATTCTCTTTCCCTCGTCTTGACTTGTTGACTCCTTTCGCCTTGGGTTTCCCCTTCGGCTGGGGCGGCGTATTGGTCTTGGCCAATGCTGCCCGTGCTTGAGACCGTGTGATAGGGTCTTTCGGCAGTGTCTCCTACGAGCCCTAAAGCTCTGAGATCATTACCTAACAAGACCTTTCCCGGGACGTTTCTCTGAATGCTCACTGGAATCCTGACTGCTGTACCATTGATAGTAAGATTTACAGGTATTACTGGAAACATGCGAGGTGGGCCGTCAGCCAACTTAGTGGGCATCAGGAGTAGCCCTTCCTCTGAGTCTACCAAGGTAGAATCCACTACAGTTCGACTGCACCCACTATCCCTAAGAGCTGGAGTATCACTCCATTGATCAGCACACTGTCTTTAAAGTAGTGCTTGTGTTTATCTGGAATCCTAGCATAAGCCTTGGCGACTTTAGGCTCCCAGGAACCCAGGAAACTAAAACTACCTCTCTCTATCCCACTGGGAAGGAGTCTGAGGAGAAGGATGCTCCTGTAATCTCTTCTTCCTCGTAGGAGGAGAAGGCCAGATTAGCAGAGTGGACCCCCAAAGGTTTAACCTTACACCGGGATCCCCCTTCACATGGTCAGTTGCTCCACAAGCAAAACAAGATCATTGGTCTGTTTACATATGGGAGGCTTATTGTAACCAGAGTTCTGTTTCGGAGGCTGACCTCCACTACCCTGTGAGTTCTCTTGTGTCTTACCCTTATTTTTCTTTTTGTGGCCCTTTTGAGAAGAAGATTTATCAGATTCTCCACCCTCCTTATCTTTGGACTTTTTCCCTTCCTCCTGCTTACCAGGATGAGTTTTGTCCTTATGGGACACTCGATGTGACATCCATAAATCTGCTGCAATGGCAAGCTTCTTTGGATCTATCTCCTTAGAATCCGCCAAATGCTGCTTAAGCTCAGGGGAAGAAGATGCAAAAATATGTTCCAGCATGACAAGACTTATCATACCTTCAAAGGTAGAAACCTTATAACCTTCGACCCAGCCAGTCAAGTTTTTTAAGGATTCGGTTACATAAGATACCCAAGTACCACCTTATTTTTTCTTATATTCTCCGAATCGTTTTAAATATTGGGCAGGAGTCTTTCCAAACTTTAAAATGAGAGTTTGCTTCAATATTGCAAAATCTGCGCACTCAGCCTTCAACATTTCCATAATGGCACTGCAGCCAGAATGGGGCAGTCTGCTAAGTAACCAGGCAATTTTATCAGCATTGTCAACTTGTTGAACTGCACATGCATACTCAAATGTATTCAGCCAGTGCATAATGTCATTATTTTCCTCATACACACTGAGCAGATCTTTCAGAAACCTTGGATGAGAGGAGGCCCCAGACCCATGTCCAGGACCCTTGGATCCATTTGTAACCTGAAGCTTGGCCAGTTCCAACTGGTGATCCTTGTCTTTCTGTTTTCTGCCTGTTCGATTTTTAGTTTGACCATATTGAACTCAAGCTCCTCTGCCTAAAACAGCAGTTCTTGCTTCTTGAATTCAAGTATGGCCTCCCCATCAGCAACTGGCAGAGGAAACATTGGACATTTCATCCTCCCTGTCCTCATGGTCGCTGGAGACCAGTGCGGTGGCAGAACTGTCAGTTCTGCCAGTGAGAGCAGCCCCACCTCCTTCGCACTGTCCTCAGAAGTTATAGCGTCTAAGCTGAGCTTCTTGCCACGGCACGATTCTTTTGATCATTTCCATTTTGGTGCCTTGAGAGGAGACACCTCTCTCCGCACACATCTTTTTCAATGTTTCGGATTTAGAAGCATTTAAAGTTAACAAGGTATTTGTTTCCATACTGTTAGATAGGACTATGGCCTTTTAAAAGTTATACTACGACAATTCACTACGTGTCCTGGTAGGAATAACTTGAAATGCCTTAGCTCGTGCGCAACACTGGATACCTTCAGTCGTATCCCACCGCTGTACACCAATTTGTTAAGACGGATTTCTGAACTCTGTCCTGGAGGGGCAGAGGTTCAGAAGGCCAGCCTAGTTTCTTGGAACAGGGTAACCTCTGGACAAGCCAGACCAATCAGGGTAGCGATGGCGGCTGTCAAGACTAGGTCTCAAGAGGGGTGAGGGTGACTGAAAGCCTGCAATGAGCACACAAAGCAAGGACACTTACCAATTACTCCAGGCAGGTGTTATATTAAAAATATATACACATTTATTACAAGGCCTTTGTAACATCAACCATAGTAAAGAATCACGGTAAAACTCAAGTAAACCAACACATCACAATCAATACAATATATAAACAAGACCGAGGGGTCTAACGAGTTAGAAGCACGAAATATGCAGACCACCTAAATGGGGAGGAAAACAGACAAATAATCGTTAGGCCCAGTTCGACATCAGAGACCTCCTAACTAGAAGGAAGTCCGAGCCCTACGAAGAGTGGAGCCTTGTGCTCAAAAGTACCTGCACACGCGGGTGCCAACGGGCCAAGGAGTGCCTCTTTGGGGAAATCAGGCAGTTCAGAGACGGGAATAAAGGATGGCGAACAGACCTCCGCTACTCAAGCGCGGCCTCCACTTGTGGGCCGAAGCAGGATGCGTGTACGGAGAAAGGGGTGCTGTTTTTCAACAGCGGGGGAAAGCCACAGGCTCCTTTAGGAGGGCAACCGGTTCAGGGTATTGACTACCCAACGGTCCCCGATGCAGGCAGACCTAGGCTTCTCCGGGTTAGTTTCTTCGCTGGCAGGTTCAGATGCGATCAGAGGGACGTCTCGGCGCCCAGTAGATTCTGCGGCAGTAGAAGTCAGGGTCGAGGGTGTCCCAAATGCAGCGAACACGCACAGATTGTTACCTTAGCAGGGCAACTCGGCAGCCGCGTGTATTCCAGTCCCAATGTACGCGTCTCACTTCAGACCTGGGAATGCCAAGTGTACGAATCGTGTGAGTGTTGAGGGCTCGGAATTTAGCAGCAGCCTGACGGCGATGACAGAGCAAGGTTCCTGTGTAGGCTGGTCAGTCCGCTGGATGGTCCAGGGACGCTTCTGAAGGCTTACGTACAGGATTTGGTGAAGATGCAGGGTGCCAAACCTTCAGTGGGTCACCAGCGATTCCTCGACTCAGCTTCTTAGTTGCAGGATACTTAGCCCCTTATCCTTCGTTTGTGAGAACTCAGGAGATCGACATTGTAGTGGGGTTTCCAGCCTCCTCTTATCCAGAGTTCCCTTCGCGCCAAAAAGGAGAGGGCCCAATGGGAGATCTGCTCGTAAAACACTCACACCATACGTGGACCTATCAGAGACCACGGTAGTCCCAGGCATTCAAGACATACTAGACTCTCTGGCACCAGGATGTGTATTGGGACCAGACATCCCAGCCCACATCCTGGAGGCTCACACCAGGCCTGTAGAAGCCCGTGAAAGCATCTGTGTTTCACGGGAAAGTACATGCCCAAATAAGGATGGCCCCGGGTCGGCTCGACCTGGGGAAGGTGAAGGGGCAAGACGGTCAACGGACAGGACAAAGAACCTCGTGGCATGGCCATTTTGGAAGCCATGCCACCCCTTTTGGCCAAACGCGAGAAGCGTGGTTAACAGGGCAAAAGGGAGTTCAAAACACAAAGAAACGATCGCTGCCACCAGTCCCGTCCGTGACACACTTGCACAGTTCCTTATGAATCCATTGCGAGTTTCTAGGGCTTGTAGAATGACTAGAGACCCAAGAGTGCAGTAACTTAGCTTACAGTGCCCTCTTGTATCATGTTGCGCGAAAGCTGCAACATGAGAAAAGAACTACGGAAAAAGATGTTTCCCGGTACTGACTGTCTTAAGGGCATGTCAGTTTTCCCGTGCGAAGTGAGCGAAAAGCCCAGAGGAGTGCGGCGTAAGGCTTCGCTTCTCTGGCAAAGTCTAGATCAGGGTGTAAAACAATAGCAAAAAGTTTGGGGGTTGCCACATAGAAGGAAAATTACCTACAATATGAAATATTTCCTAACATGGTGCTGGTCTGAATCTTCAACTTCGACGACAGGGAAGATCTGCAAGGAATCTTCTCCCCTTGAGCTGGTGGGAACAACCAGTTTACGAAACTGCTCGTTAGGCCTCCCTTCGCTGGTTGAATTTGCTGTACAGAGCAAAGTGAACCGGATAGCAAGGAGGAACGGACCCTGCTTGTGTGAGTGCACCTTTTATTCGTCACTTTGCTCTGCTGCTGGTTTCTTCCCTGGGCAGTGCAGGACCATCCAATCTTCCTCCTTCTTGTCAGTCCGAGTCGCTTCAGGAACTGTGAACCTGCAGGACCTGCCAGGAACTTCCACCTCAGCTACAGCATTCTTCTGCTTTAAAGGTACTGTGCTAACCCGGTTGTTCGTTTCGTCCAGCCGCAGTGAAAGTGTGTGAAATCTTTTGCCAATCTGAGGGCTTGTCCTTCTCTATTCTTTAAAGTAACTTTTCGTCTGACCAACTTCGTTCTGAACTCTTCATTTTGAGCCTAACTTGTCCAGAATCTATTGGGTATGGTGTAGTGTATTAAGAGTGTGATATTTCAACTGCTTTACATTCGTGAAATGTTTTACAACTGATGTGTAAATAAATGTATATTCTTTTACTCAGAAACCTTGAGTCAGTGTTTTGCCTGAATCATAGTAATTGCTGTCCTTTGTGTAACTATTGATACTGCTCACTTACTCTTGAGATAAGTCTGGCTGCTCAGCCATTGCTACCACTTTACTGTGTAGTACAGGCTTGTACCAAAGGTGAATTTGTACTGTCACTTGTAGTCCTAATTGTGTGTGGTGTTCCAAAGGGTACTGCATATAATTCTGCCTAACACCCCTCTTTCTGCAGAGCATTCCTCATAAGAGACCTCTCATAATCAAGGTACGACATGGGCGCAAAGTGCTCCTGGAGGGCAGTCTTGGCCGCATTGAAAGACATGTCCACAGGCTGCAGAGTCTCTAAAATGTTGCTTGTCGCAGGGTCAGCCGAATAAAAAACATCAATCATTGAATTTTTTGTATCATCGCCATCTCTCCCTGATGCCGCTAGAAATAGCTGCAGGCGCTACACCCAGGCAGCCCACCTGGGGCCTAAAGCCAAAGGGGGCCTTGGAGACATTGAATTCTTGTAGGGGTGCAAGGGTCATCGGCGAGCGTGGCATTCTAGCACCAGCCAGTGCACCATTGTCTTCATCCGCCATGATAACTTGCACAGTACATAACCCTGTTTACACTGTGGGAATGAATGCTCCTTTCTCTACCTTATTAGTTGCGAGGACGTAGGTACCAGCACCTCTGGCGTGGTTTAGGTGTGCAGCTGGGGCCGTATCTCCCGTCTAAATCAGGAGGGTTGAAATGCATGTGACGATTTCATGTAAGAGAGTTTTGGACGTGAGAGCGTTGGAGACAACAAATAGAGGTTTTTCTCCGGTCGTAGTTACGTTTCATATTGCTAGAAGGACCAAGACTAACATCTCAACTGCGTCATACACAGTTTCTCAGACTAGTGAAAGCTGTTCGATGCTTCAAGGTGTATGAGGAGGTAACAGCCCAGTTAAAAACCGGCAGAGTATTGCAAATACCAATAGGCCTAACTAAGCTCGCATGAAGCAGCGTCATGTGCTATGACAGCAAGATGGGTCAAGTGGTAGCTGCAACAAGCAGGAACAGACACCCAAGGTTTTGGGGCACACTCAGCTAGAGGAGCTATGGCCTCCAGGGCATTGTTAGTAAAGTGTGACATTGATGCATGAGTTGATCAATGAGTAAAGTGTTACATGTCCACATGAGATATGTTGGTTAAATATCATGAAATGTAATAGCTTTGCAGATATATTAACAATTATAAGAGTTTATTACCAGTGTATAGAGTATATGACATTGAAGAACCCACCCAATTTTAATTACGAGTATGTTTGGTCTGGTTTCAGGAACAGAGATGAAGGCGACGTAGCAAGCTTAAAGTCTTGAGGTGATGCTGGTTCATGAAGTTTCTGGAAGTTTTAATGAAATGAAGGATGCAGAGAAGGTTCGCAGCAAAGAAAGAGGAAGATGTTTCCGGGTTAAGAGACGTTATATGTTGCAATGGACCGTGATTGGAGGAAACAGTCACCTGTCTTGACTAATGAAACTACTAATTTCTGCGAGCGATCCTGGGAAATGTATTTATGTTTACGTTTTATGTTTTTTCATTGATGCTGTTGTTCTCTGACATTAAAGAGAGAGAAGCATACCACTTTGCCTCTGTGTCTTTAATAGAATCATTCCTTTCCTGAACGTTAGTGTTGAGAATCTGTATTCTATGTTAAGACGGCGGTGAACATTATGCTTCTACTTCAATGTATTCCTGCCTCCAGCAGTTTAACAACAACAAAAATTCTGTAACTTCCAAATGGGAAACATATATACATGTATATATATATACATTTTTTTTGTCCTTTTTCACAAAAAATACATTTCCCTTCACTCCAGGCTAGCAGTAGTCCCAACGTCCTGGCACATGACCATAGTCCTTCCACTTCCTGTTCTCTCCT
>CM030317.1:1036274021-1036393556 GCA_002915635.3 Ambystoma mexicanum
TTTACCTTGCATAATGGGGGGGAGGTGAATTGTCAAAGAAAAGTGATTACATTGTCTTTTGTTGAAGTCATATCAAGTTTATTTTCTGTACTGCATTTTCATTCATCATTGCATTGTCCTTGAAGCCATAAAAGCATTCTCAGCTACTTTATCCTCTCTATATCACTTCTAAGCCATCAAAAAGAGTGTACCACTGTAACATTATCCCTTGTTGATCACTATCATCTTCATAAGTGTGATATCCAATATTAATATATTATAAAAGTATGATATATATATTGTTTAATTTTCAAATAAACCTTTTAATTTGCAAAACAAACCTACTTCTTGGCTCAGTGGGTCAGGGGGATTCTAAGAGAGGGGTGTTATATAAGGGTTGTCATCCAGAGTAAACGAACTGGACATAAAAATATATCAATAAGGGTTTCTCTCAGCATCCCAGACTAGGCATTGTCTTAGCTGTAGTGTTGAATTCAATCCGCTTACATAACCATACCAAAAAAAGTATTTTAACAAAAATGTTCCGCCACAGAGTCCTTCAGAATCTTATAAAAACAGGAGACAAATCATGCACAACCCTTCAAACCTACCGTAGAAAATTAATCTTAGAATCTTTAATAGACAGTGCAATCCTTCTCAAAAGAAATGTATTCATTGTAGTGTTAAACAGAATGAAAGCACTAACAAAACTAACTACTAAATTACAAAAAAAACTTCTCAATGAACCTAATGTCAACAAAAATACCTTCTTAAATATCTGCGGAGGTGAATGGAGTCACACCACGAGCACAGAACAATATTTCAATGAAGAAGCATACAAACAAAACCAAACAAACACAATTGCCATCCATAGCAGTGGACGAGGTTATGAAAAAATGTATAATACCATAATGGAACAAGAAATACTGCTTACAAAAATATCCTCAGAAAACTCAGAATTACCTCTCCATTCAACTGAACCAGAACGTCCAGTATACAAATGGCCATGCACATCAATGTGTAACACTCCCAAAAAATCTTTCAAATCTTTACGCCAGTTCCTCAATCAGTATGTGAAAGGCAAAGACAAAATCGAAATGAAAGTGCTGCAAAATATGGATACCTGTCCAGTGCGCAAATACACAGGACTACAAGGACATTCATTAGCCTGCATATCAGGACCTATTTGCAAAAGCACCTTCCATCATATCAAAATGATATCAACACATCATTCAACTATAAGAAATCTAGTCTATAATCTGTACTATGCTAAAAGTCCTGCTTTAGAACCAGCCAATTTAAATAACACTCTTCTACATGGTACACCCAAAGACCTACAAGAAGAAATCGACCATATCCAGAGAAAATATTTTGGAAGTTAAAGCCAGTTACAAAATGCAATAGCTCTACGACAGACTAGCAACAATTCTGCAAATGGCAACCTTGTATTACACACATACAAAAAAGAAATTCTAAAATTTAAAAGTATATCCGCTGAAGTACCAAACCATGTGTGGGTGTGTTGCCACAGAACTTTTCATAAAAGTAACACAACAACTATAGACATAACATACAAAATAGAAGACATTGAAGATTCCAAATGGTTCGAATTAGCTCTCTACCTTATGGCAGAAAACAAATATGAAATAACTGACCCCTTAATACGTTGCAGTTACTGTACTACAAAACTTGACAACAACCAAACTCCTTCACGTGCTATCACAAATAACTTAGAATTATTCCCACTACCAAAACCCCTGCAACAACTCAATTTATATGAGAGCATCATAATTCAAACAGTGCACCCATTTCAAGCAATAATAAGCCATCAACCAAAAACAGCAAAATTACCTCCCTCTGAATTAGTGAAAGGTATTCGTGGAAAGAGATTTGAAATAAAATATGTACACTCTGGGAGTGCAACGTCCAATACAGCAATCTTTAATTGTCTTAGTAAATGGTGTAGCAACAAAAGACAAAATAAATTGGCAACAACTCGTGGACTTACATAAAGTTAGACAAGCCTTGCAATATCTAAAAGACAATAATGAATACTGCAAAGCAATAAATATTGAAGAAAACGTAAGGGAAACAACTGAAATAATTCAAGAGTCACCAGAAACTGGTCAATTTGAACTTCTAGATCCTAAAACAGTATCCAACATTTTAGGCCATTATACAATTCATCCATTGCACTCTAATGACACCATAGATGATGCACTACAAACGTACCAAATGCGCCAAACCAAAGGATAACCAATCAGCATATGGGAAAAAGTATAGAAGCGCGTGTTTTTCCTCTACTCTTTCCTACTGGCAAAGGAGGAAGGTACGATGATAGACCCACCCAGATAACAGCATCAGAATACCGCTCGTTACGAAAGTATTCTGAAGATCCCAGATTTAGACAAAATGTGGAATACATATTCCACCTACTCTTTGAAAGTGAACTAGCAACTCTATGTTATGGAGTTGCACACATATTGAAATCAGGAACCCACTTTCAAAATATGTCAGCTACGCAATTAATACAAAAAGTGTAAGAAACAGATGAGGTTTTACAATCAAGCATTACAAATCTGTTTGCAAACATGCGTGGTACGAAAGAGTACTGTTTCTGACGTCATGGAGATGTACGTTGTATGATACAAAAACTTGGCCCACCCACTTGGTTTGTTACATTAAGTTGTGCAGAATATGCATGGGAAGATTTACATGATTTCCTACGCATATCAAACAAAAACAAAACAAACAAAGATATACTAACACCTGGAGAACTTTGCTCTCTAGATCCTGTTAATGTTTCAAGATATTGCCATCATCACTTCATTGCTATGCTATACTTTATTTGTAATAAAACTGTTCCTCCCCTCGGAGAAGTGCAACACTTCTTTTGGAGAAAAGAATATCAAGCCAAGGAGCACCACATATCCACATGATTTTATGGATTAAAGAAGCTCCTTAATTTGGTCAAGACAGTGATTCCACTGTTTTACAGTTTATCGAAAAATATGTCACTTGTGAAATTCTATCGAAAGCAACAAATAGTGATCTTCATGCACAAATTGTACAATTTCAAAGACACAAATGTGGCAAATATTGTCGTCGCAAATACAAAAACAAAGGGAAATACTACACCAAATGCCGCTTTGGTTTCCCTAGACCAGTTACAGAAACAGGTGAAGTGAACAACTTCATGTTTTCATTTAGACAGAGTGTTAAAGGTAAATCACCTAAGAACACGTATTACATAAAAAGAACAAGAAGAATCAAAATATATCAATGATTACAATACAATCATTGCTCTCTTATGGAATGCAAACATAGATGTGCAGTACATTGCAGACAATTCCACTGCAGTTGCACGATATGTTACAGCCTACTTAACAAAAGCAGAAAAAACAGAGCTTCAAGACCTCTGGAATGACCTATCATCAGACAAAACACTATCTCAGAAATTGTACAGCTTAGGCATAAAAATGCTCTCTCATAGAGACTGTGGCTCCTATGAAGCTGCAGAACATTTAACCGGTACTGCTTTGTATGGAAAATCTAAAAATATAGTATGGCTAAGTCTTGGTCCTGCTAAATCTAGAAAAAGAGTTCTCAAATCATATGAGGACATAGAGACATTAGCCAAAAATGATCCCAACAGGCAAGAAATGTTGAAAAACAATTTACTAGACACATACTACCCGAACAGGAGTAGCACTTTGGAAACCATGGGCCTCATTACGACACTGGCGCTAATGGGTTAACAGCGCCGTAAAAGGCTGCGGCGCTGTTAACCCATTAGCGCCTAATTACGAGGTCCCTTTGCAGGACCCGACCTTAACGGTTGGTCTAGACCAGCCGTTAAAGTAGGGAACCGCAAAGGGACCTTCGCGGTAAGTATGGTACCGCAATTTGCGGTACCGTACTTAGCGCCTTTGCCATTCCCATTATGCCCTATAGGGCAAAAATGGGAATGGGGAAGGGCCATGGGGAAATGGGGAAATACCGCCCCGCCAACCTTGGAATGGGGCGGTATTTCCCCATTTCACCATGGCGGACACGTTACGATACCGGCACCAACCATGGTGCTAATAGCGCCATGGTTTAGCGCCGGTATCGTAATGAGGGCCCATGTGTCTATACCACATAGCCCAAAACTTCACATACAAAAATAATATAAAACCTGATGAAAAAAAAAGGTAGATATACAGTGACAGATTGTGAAGGCAGCTTAGTAAAACTTACCAAACGAAGCTTAATTAATCATATCAAATTGTCATTAAAAACACCTCAACAGAAAGAACTATATTAACTATGACTCCTATGAAGATGCTTTCAAAGAAAATGAAAGCACTATTACTGATATAAACTTTACCCAGTACAAAACAATGTTGCACAATGAACAGCAACACGAAGAAGAACTCCAGGCAAAACTAGATAAGGACACTCCCGACAGTAGTCAACCTTCTGTAACAGGAAGTCAAGAACCTCTGGGACAGCCACTAATACCAAATGAGCTATGACAGAATGTGTCACTATGAAGAAGATACAGAAGACTTAACTGTACTGCAATCAAAACTGAACAAAGAGCAGCGCACCATTTTTCAAGAAGTAACAAAAGAAATTGCACATGGTGTACAACATGAAAATAAAGAATCTACCTGCAAAAATTACAAACCTATACTACTGTACGTCAGTGGTGAAGCTGGTTCAGGGAAAACATTCTTAATCAAAATCTTCAGCAAGTTCCTTCAACAATTGACAAACAACAAACTGTCAGCTGTTGTAACTGCCCCCACAGGTTTAGCTGCCTACAACGTAGGCGGTATCACTTTACACCGATTACTACTCCTTCTAGTAGAACACCAAAACAAATTAGAATATTACAAACTTTCTACCGAACCTGCAATGGAACTACGCAGAGTGTTAAAACAAATGAAAATGCTACTAATAGATGAAGTGAGCATGGTCTCCAACCTAACGTTGGCTTTGATTCACCTCAGATTGCAAGAAGTACTTAAAACAAACTACGAAGAGCTCTTTGGAGGAAAACACATTATTGTTTTCGGAGATTTTCTTCACTTGACACCAGTGAAAGGTGAACTTATTTTTAAAACCGTAGGACACAAATTCTGCCGTAAAACTGTTGGCAGCATAGGAAATGTCAACCTTTGGCAACATTTCCAATACAGTGAATTAACAGAAAACATACACCAATCTGCAGACCTCACTTACGCCAACAGTTTAAAAAGTATTAGAGTTGGTGTACTATCTCAAGAATCACAAGCAATATTAAAAATCCAGCACATCCATGCACTTTATGGCCATAACTCATGTGCTACTGATGTTATGGAACAATTAGCGCACACAAATGTCAATTGTATGTCCTTAATGCCAACTCTTGCAAGCTGTTCCAAATTCAATGAAACAATGTTGAAAAAAGAAATGCAACCAATAATTGAAATTTGCTCCACAGACAAACTGGACGTACATGGTATGGCACTACCCATGTGTCAACAAGCCACAACAAGACTAAATACCTTAGAAAATTCTATCTCCAACACAGCTGGTTTGGAGAAAATATTAAAATTATCCTTAAACTGTAGAGTAATGCTTAAACGTAACCTTGACGTGGAGCGAGGACTAGTTAATGGAGCAGTGGGTACAGTTGTTGGCTTTCAAACATGCCCACGTGACAACAACATTCAGTTTGTCAATATTCTCTTTGACAAACTTTCAGAAGTAAAAGGGATAGGGCGCTAAACAGCTCGATTCCTTCTCTTCAAAGACATGTATGTACGCAGAGAACAATTTTCTCTAACTCTAGCATATGCAGTCACCGTTCATAAATCACAAGGTCTTACCCTAGACAAAGCATTGATAGATATTGGTAACAAAGTCTTTAAAGAAGGCATGAGCTATGTAGCAATATCACACTTACGTACACTTGACGGTCTATTTCTAATCAACTTTGATGCAAGTGAAGTAAACGCTGATATTTCTTGCATTTGAGAATACAATAGACTACGTTCACTATATACCCCCATCTAAAAACACATCCTGTTCCACAAAAAGCAAAACCTTGTCAAAGAAAACTACTTCAAACAGAAATGCAACAAGATCTGACTGCAAATCCTCCAAAGAGAGTAAAAGAAGCTAATACTTCATCAATTATCACAACCAAAGAAGAACCTATTACTCAAAGTAACTCAGGTACTTCTTCAAAGAAGCAACACACACTCCGAAAAAATGACTTGGACACTGAACTATCTGGTCCATTCAAACGTTCAAATATAACTGATGTAAGCTGCTAGCCAAATGTAGCAATGAATATTCTATTACAATTACCACCAATTGTTGACAACATTTACCTACACAGTACAGACCAATTGTGTTTGCAAATGTTAGTACTTCATAGAAATGCAACAAACAATCCTCACAACACGTATAGTGTTCATGGAATAAGATCCACAAGAATTTCTAATTGTACTTACTACAAGTACTTGAAAACAAAAACATACCTATAAATGAAATCTTCCAGATTTCATACATCTGGAAACATACATGCACTCTCTGCAACAATGTGACACAGGAACACATCCCTAATGAGCGCTTCGTGTATGTATCCATACATAATTGTGAATCCGTTCCATTTCAGCAGCTTGTACAAAATGCAAACCATGGCAGATTATGTACTAACTGCAATTCAGATAATCGCTCCACCTTACTAATACAAACACATAGTAAATATGTAATACTAATGCCTCTACGTTACAATGCAGATGGTACCAAAAACAACTGCAAGCTGTCTGGATTCACACATGGTCAAGTATCACTTGGTAAGAAAACCTTCACAACAATAGGTATAATCTACCATGCAGGAGCCACAACCACTGCAGGTCACTACACTGCATATATAAAAAAGAAATTTGGATGGTTCGAATGTAATGATAGTACCATTACTCTAAAGCAGAGATTACCAGGACATCTTACAAACACTTATTTAATCTTCTTAAAACCAACATTTAATAACTAATCTGTACTTAAGCATTAACAAAACTTCAATTAAAAATCTATAAACTGTTAGAATACGCCAACAGGTATCTAACTGCCTCAAGATTCTATAACAACCAAACAGGTAAATTAAAACCACTAAATTATAACAAAAAATATACAGTTAGAATACGCCAACAGGTATCTAACTGCTCCACAAAAACAGATAGAACATTAACCAGAAACAACAAGTGAACACTGAAAACAAACAAACAAATAGACTGTAGCATAACAAAAATGGTTCTTTTTTAATCCGACATGGATTTTTTTTCCCACAGACCCAATGATTTGAAAAACAAACATAGAAACTGATCAAATGGCACAGTACACTGGTTTGAAAACTATTAAATAGGCGGGTCGAAAAAAAGCTGAAATGTCTATTATGAAATGTAATAAGTCTTGCTAAAATACATACACTAACATGCTCTTTTCTTTTATCACAGAAATTGAAAAAGAATATGTACTCCAGTTACCAAACTCATGAAAAAAAATATCCAATCTCAAAAAATCAAACAGTAAGTATATTCTAATAGAACGCATAATTACTGCTGCATAAAGGAACCATTGAAGCAAACATCTAACCATACACCACAATACAAAACGTTCACTTCCATGGATATGTTATACTACAGTGCTTGTTACCAAACTCTACAATCTTAATGACATGACGTAGCCAAAACTTCACATACAAACTATACAAATCAAACAGTACAGAAACTGTACATTTCAAACATTTGATAGATATTCAATACTATGGGTGTGATATGCTGCGGTGGTTGTGGCCAGGGCCTAGAGTCTTGGGTGTATGGCCTACGGCCTATGGCCTGTGGCCATGCACCCAAGACTCTAGGCCCTGGCCACAACCACCGCAGCATATCACACCCATTGATCACACCCATAGAATCAAACATTTTAACTGTCTATATGGGCCCACCCATATCACACTTTCTGCAACGTTTGGTGAGAATTAATTCAGGAAGAGCATAGTTATAAGCCACCCATGGTACCTTATAACTTCAGTGCATATAACTGCAGTCTTGGGTGCATGCCTTTGGCCCATCTGTTACTCCCTAAACCTCCCCAAGCACTCTTGCACACCAAAACACTCCCCAAAACTGCATTTCGCCTCTGTTCGCTGCCGCGCTGTCGGCAGATCCAAGATGGCGGGCGCATCAGAACAATCTGATGCACATCATGCCTCACTCCAGCCAATCCACAGACATGTTCCGTGTCCGCGGACATGACGCGAGCCAATTAGCCAAACGATGTCCTGCCCGCAGAGCGAACAGGGAAGTGTATCCGCGGAGCGGACATATATATCACAAATTTTTTTAGCGTCCAGCGGTTTGGGCTGTAGGCGTGCGCAAAATTTTTTCTCCATTCAGTCTATGGGAAATAAAGAAATTTTGGGACCCCCCCTATAACTTTGCCCCCCCTGGACCAAACCTCACCAAACTTTGCAAAAAAATTCAGAGTGGGCCATTTTGCAAAGTTTGGTGAGGATTCGTCCAGGGAGAGCGAAGTTATAGGCCACCCAAAAACTGCTCTTCCTATAGGTTTAGCAACTTAACCATAACTACACAGCCACTAGTGTGGCTGTGGAACATATAGGGAATGAGATATTGACTTCAGTGTGGCCGAGCAATATAAATAAGTAATATTGTGTGAGAGGCCACGATAAAGAGGATACGTCCTATACCTAAGATTTAAAGAACGTTAGAAGAAATCTTAATCTAAAATCCCGTTTGTGGATGGCGTAGAAAATGGGTCCGATTAAAGACAGACCTAAAGAGATAGATATAAGTTCCGTGAGGAGTATTTTTAGAGGGGAAGATGAGTCTTAGAGAAAAGATCGAAGGAGCTTTATGTGACCGGTCAAGTTTGTTTGTTTGTTTTATGTGGTTTTGAAAGCATGCTGACGTCATAGCTAAAGAGAAAATGTATGAAAAATAAGAAAAGTGCGGAGTTGAGGAAAAGAAAGTGATTGTTTTAGTTATATTTGATGGTTGTTTTTTGCAAGACTAAAATAAAAATTGTGAGTAAACGGAATTGTAGCTTGCAACGATTGGTGCTCGCTCATATGGTATTGTTCTCTTGAAACGTGCTTTAAACCTGTGATCAAAAGCAAACTAGTGTTAAATAAGTTAAGAATAGACACATTGAAAATGGAGGATGTAGTGCATCTCTGCAAGCAGTTGCCAAAACATGCACCTAAACTTAGACAGTACAGTGCAGAATGGGTTAAAGGAACCATAGACAACATTTTTATGCCATGGCTACAAGGTGGATCCCTATCCAAGGCAGTTTTGCAGCATATGACGACATATATGCATGCAGCGTATACTGGGAAGAAGCAAGACAAGCGCCTAGCGAGCCTAGAGTTTTGGAAAATGTACAGTAGGAGCGAGATGAGCTGCCTCCTATAAACTGGATACTTAATATATGTAAAGAGGGGGTGAAGAGCCCTCTGCTCCACCCGCCCCGTCTGAAATTGCAACGAGAGTAAGAAAGACGATGGGTTATACCCACTAAGGGAACTTAAAGCAGCGGCAGGGTATAGCAATCCGGCTTATGAGTCCCCTATGCAAAGTAGTGACAAGGGCCAGAGAAAATATTGAGAAAGATGTAATTTCTAAAGTCCCGAGAGACATGGAGAGATGCACTAAGGAAAGAAGCGATCGACCAAGTAAATCTCTAGGTATAGGAAGAGAGATAAAGAGATGGAAGGGAGAAAGAGATAAAACTGATGAGATAGCGCTCTTACAGAATGGATGGGAAGTCAGATTTTGCTTAACTCGATGGTAAAGGCATTGAAGACGTAAGACAAAGGGGAGATCAAAACAAGCAAGATAAAAAAGACAAAGAAAGGGAAGACCGATTAAAGGATGAAGGAGCAAAAGGAAAGATAGACAAAGACAAGAGCAGTTCTATCAAGACGACCAAGCTAAAAAACAGTAGAGAGCAGAAGAGCAAAAAATACGTGACAATAAACAAAGAACGGTTGATGAACAAGAGAGGCTGGAAAGAAAAAGAATAGAAGAAGAGGAACAAAAGTTAAGGGATAAAAGAATGCAAAGATGAAGGGATGAGGAGATACAAAGGAAAATAAAAGAAGGGATATGAAAAAGAAAGAGGAAGACAGAGTGAGAGAGGGAGCTAGAAAGCAAAGAGAATTTGACGATGATATGGAATGTAAAGAAGGCAGAGAGCACGCAGTCTTGATTACTTGGAAAGGAAGTAAGAAATCCTGATCCAAAAGTAGCATGGGAAGATATAGAGGAATTCTTCCCAGAATACGAGTCATTACCAGGCCAGTCTAGAGCAAATCTAGAAGACAAGTTTGACTCGAAGAGCATTGGGGAAGCAATCGATAAAGTATACCATGACATGAGAGCTCAGAAGAGCCAAAGGGGAAGGGAAAAAATGATCATCTCGAGAGCACTCAGTTGTATGACACAGGGAGGCCTCATGTAGTGCGAGACATAAGGAGCTGTCTTTGGACAGACTAACTCTAAATAGAGATGACGAAGAGAGAAGTTGCACGAAGAGAAATGTCAGACGAAGAAAAGGAAGCCTTCCATGGGGAGGGAAATGATGACGTATGTGGTTGTGAGGGATGCTTTTCTATGGATAAGGAAGTAAGATGGTCGGACCTAAACATGCCTGTATCTAAGGTGTTGGAGCCATTGACACAGTCAGACCAACCTAGGGATAACTCCACGGTCAGGGGGGGGTCACTGCCTTATGTAAGCAGATTAAGATCATTGCAGGTAGACGGCGATATGGTAATATTGTCCCTGTAGTGGACAGACAAATGATGAGAGACGAGAATGAGTTTGGGCCGTCTCAGTTTCCCTTGTTAGAAAAAGGAGGAGCCAGACTACACTATATGCCATGGCCCCAGATGTACAAGGATAATTTAAGGTGTAAACTCCCAATTTGAACTTCTGGCGCTGGGAAATAGATACATGAATTAGAAAAAATGACGGGAGGAAACACGTTGGCTATAGGGGACATTAAGGGTCATTTAATCGCTATACTTGGTGAGAGAGCTGATGACGTTTGGGCGAGGGCAGGGTATGCTGGTGTGACTACAGTCAACACTGCTCATGATGGAGCACCGTTCAATAACTGTAGAGCAGCAGTCTCGAAAGTGCTTTGAGTACTGTATCCGGACACGTCCGATATGGGAGCTATAATGACGAAAAAGATGAAGGAAGGAGATGATCCGTTGATTTATATTCAACATTTTCAGGAATCTTGGGCGTTGAAACGCGTGATTCTTGGGGAAAATCTATACCAGTGTTCTATCATATATAATGCAAAGGGCTGCCAGAGCCAGTACAGAAGCAGCTCAAGAAGTTAGTGGGGATAGAGGCTAAACAGTGGTCGGAAATTCAGCTGACCATTGCGCATTAGTGCAGACTCTTGCAAGAAAAGAATTGCAAAAAAGACAATGCTCGCAAAGGCGAGGAGGCAAAGTTAGTGCAGAAGATACTATCCAAATACGCCATTGAATGGGGCGATGTTTACGAGTGTAGATGGACCCAATTCACAGCAGATTGCAAGTATGCCGCAAGTGAATAACCAAAGACAGTTTGACCAGAGTATTAATGGGTTTACTCCGCAAGAAAGGGGATTTAGAGGACAAGGTTGGCAAAGTTATCAAGGGAATTGGCAGAGTAATCAGGGAAGCTTTCAGAATAACCAAGGTGGGATTTCTAAATATGCAGAATGGTAATCAGAGTATACAAAATGGGCCGGTTGGGAGACCACCGCCTATATGTTGGACATGCGGAATGACAGGGCATTTTTCTCGCAAGTGTAGAAGTCAAGGGTTCATGCAAATGGCAGTTTTCAAGAGGGGGGGTGTCAAATCCACCTGCATATTTGCAGCAGAGTGGAGATTGATTTGCACAGAATCAGACAGTGCAGCAGCAAGCACTGAGAGTACAACAACGTGTACAACCACAGCAGGTAGCATTTAACCTGCCACAAGGGCAGTCGCAGCAATCGCCTATGCAGCTTCAGCAAACCACGAACACAGGTCAGTTAATGACTCATGGAATAGGGGATGTCACTGCCAATGGAGGGAATCCTTGGATGAGGCTGAACCCACAATAGGACAGCTCACTGGGAGACCTGATGTGGTCAATACTATCCGTGACGCCAAACCCTTGTGAGGAACCAAGGGTGGATGTCTGTCACGACCCGTATCCAGAAACCCCCCTGGCCAGCCCATGGGCCAGGAGGGGTCTTGGATCGGGTCCCTAATAAACTCAGGCATCCTTTACTGAAGCCCTCTTGGGGCCAGTCCTGGCGCCTTTGGCGCCAGGCTCATACTTCATAAGGACTTGTGTTTGTGGGAACTACTTTATCTCCAGTGTCAGCCAACATGGAGGCATCCCCATAGCATCCCTTGGAACCAAGCTATGCGGTACATTGTTTTGGGTGTGGTAGCCTAGGAACCTACTTTACCTGGACTACTTTTTCTGAAGCTATTTATACAACACCCGACTTGAATGACACGCTTTGCGTTACTTTGCAATCCTGCAACGTGACGCTCATCGTGTTCTGCTGTACCTGCGAAGCTCGGAAGAACAGCATCTGAAAAGAGACAAAAGGACATTGTTAATAGCAGCAGTTTACCTTTAATTCCATCGCTAGCTGCCCTCAGCTCTTGCTAACAGCATCCAAGGATCAGCGGCGTCTCCTGAACCAACAGATCTGCAAAAGAGGGAGAAACAAGACATTAGACATTTTACAATCGTGCCTGAAGCTTAACACACGAGTCGCCCATCGACCAGCATCACCTTGGATTTCTTACACCGGGTGAGCACCGCAATCTACGGAAAGAAAAGGCAACAGGTTAGCAAAGCAAGGCATCATAGCGCAGCGCATAGCGCCTACTTACCGCATCAAGGCGCTCTCAATGCACCATCTTTATCGGCGAGTCCCAAATTCAGCCAATGCTTCACAGTGGACTTCTGCGCATCTAAGGAAGAGAAAAGACATTATTTAAACCAAAGAAAGGCATACAAGCATAACAATAATAAGACCTACCTGAAAGACTCAAAACGGGCTGGCATCAGTGAAGTAACTAGATCGCACTCGCCCGCAAAGGACAACGCCCCCCTGCTGAGAAGGCAGGACGGAGAGCACACCAAAACCCAGAACAAGGTGAGGAGAGGTCCGGAGGGGGTTGCGGGCATACGGGGTGTTGGGAGGCTCTTACCCCAGTTGCCCAGTCTTGAACATTGCCCACCTGTATTCTAGGCAGAACATCCCCGCTGACCCCACCTGGGAGCCGCTGAGAAGGATACCAGAGTCTCCACAGCTGGGTGGCATCCCCGTGGATACCAGGTGAGCGTAACAACGTCAGTATAGGAGGCAAATGTTTTTAGTTTCTCGTAGACACGGGTGCAACACGCTCATGTATACGAGAGTGAACATTTTCAATGTCTGGCAATGCTACGAATACTCAGGGGTTCACTGGATCCACGAGCAGAGTTCCTTTCACTGAAGAATTACCAGTTTCTATAGGAGAATGTGACATGAAAGTGCCACTTCTATATTCTAGGCAAACACCTGTCAATATATTGGGACGAGATTTAATGACTAAGTTGAATATGACAATCTTGTTCACTGATGAAGTTATAATGTGTTCAACACTAGGAATGCATTATGTAAATGTGTGCGAAATGATCATGGCATATGCAGGACAACTAGTTATGAGAGCAATTCCATTAGAACCAGAGGTGTTTCAATATGGGGATCGCATCCTGTTGTCAGGGTTACCAGGCCTCACAGGCAGACATTTTTGTTTAGACCAAGAATACCTATGCTCGAACAGCTATAGTACAAGGGGAAATGCCTTTGCTTGATGGACATGATGATGAAGGAAAACAATGGCGCGCAGTAATCGCCATCAGGGAGGATTACAGATTAACTGACGTCACTGATGAAGATCTGTTTGGAGATAATACATCTGATGACGATGTAATATTTGAGACGTGCATTACTTTGGGTAAGAGTACTTAAAAATAGAAGTTCCTCAGAAAATTATGATAGCACAAAAACGTCCCAGGTATTTGATGAAGATATGGCGAAAGTGGCAATTTCATTATGGACCACCAGCCCTTTGATGTAGGCTTACTGAGGGGGTTGGAGAAGTGAAGATTAAATTGAAACCAGGAGCAATTTTACCTCGAGCATGCCAATATCCCATGTCTCGAGAGGCAGATGAAGGTATTTTTAAAACGATTTCCGCCATGGTAGAACAGGGAATCTTAGTGACGTCAGAGTCATCATGTGATACTGCAATTTATCCTGTGAAAAAAGGGAAGGGGTCTTGGAGACTAATTCAAGAATTAAGGCCAATAAACCAAATTGTAGAAGCTCAGTTCCCTCTACTCCCAAACCCATCTACAAATCTATGTAATATACCTGTTGACGCATAACATTTACAGTGATTCATTTGAAAAAATGTGTTTTTCTCAATCCCATTGCATAACGACTCGCAGGATCTGACATCATTTGCGTTCAGACAAACTCACCTGAAAAGCACTTGTTACCCTAGGAGTACTGTGAGTCCCCATCGATTTTCAATAGAGTCCTTCAGATGGGCTTAAGCAATATCACTTTGGAAAGTGTTGTGTTGCAATACGTAGATGACATTTCAGTTTGCAGCACCCCAGAGGAAGAGTGCAGACGTGATTCTGTCCAACTGATGATTATACTCGCTGACACAGGATATAAAGTTGACAAAGAAAAATTACAATATTGTCAACAAGAAATGTTGTACATAGGCCAATTGATTTCACATGGAGGAAAGAAAGTTACTCCTGAAAGAGCTGAGGCTATTTTAAAAACAGCTAAGCCACACACAATAAAACACATGCAGAGATTTTTGGGATTATGTAACTACGTCAGAGCATGGGTCTTCGACTACAGCTCGTATATAAGGCCCCTATTACAGGCCCTAAAGAAAGCACTGGCAACGCAAGAAGAAATCGTGTGGACTGAGGAAATGGAAGAAGGGTTTGACAAATTGAAAAAGGCGATTTGCATGGCTCCAGTTTTAGGGATTCCCAATTATGCTGAGGAATTCTTCCTGTTTTCACATACAGACGGCACTGTCATGACAGCAGTCCTTTACACAGAGAACCACGTTGGGGTACACGCCCCTTGCATATTAGAGTGGAATCTTAGACCCAGTGATGAGAGGACATTATCCGTGCGAACAGAATTTTGCAGCCGCCGCGTTCACCATAGAGAAGGCTGCAAGCATAGTATTGGTATGTTCCATGACGTTGTTAGTTGAGCATGCACTATTTGCCATTTTAGAAAAACCAAAAGGCACATTGACTTCTCAAAGGGCTCTGCCTCTCCTCCTCTCCCATTAATGGTGGCACCCGTTGGGATGTCCTCTTGGCCCCCTTCCGCTCCTCTAAGGCCATCATTAATGTCTACACTAATGGGACCATCTTGGTCCAAGGCCCTCAGGCCAACCTTCACCTCTTTGATAGACGCTTCCCACGCCTCATCAACTTCCTTTCCTCTCCTGCTGTCCCCCCTCCTCTGTCCTTGGCTACCTTGCCTCTACCCTCCCTCCCTGCCCCCTCTCGTGCTCCTTCTTCACCTCCTTCTTCAACACCTCCGCAGGGCGTATCTCTGATCTGTACCCCCCCGGAAGTTCTTCAAGGATGGCAACCTTCTCCACATTGCCACTCTAAATTCTCGCTCTGCCATCAAGCACTCCTCTGATATCTGTCACCTTCTTGAGGAACTGGACCTCGACGTCCTCTGTCTCACTGAGACATGGTTCACAGCCAGCTCTGCCACCAGCTTTGACACACTCCTACCTGACGGTTACAAGATCCTCTCCATGCCCAGGCCTAACCGTGCAGGGGGTGGTGTTGCCCTTATCTTCCCTGAGTGGATTCCTGCCACTGTCACTCCTACGCAGACCTACTCCTCTTTTGAATGTCTTGTCTGCCGACTCTCTCTCTCTCCTAGCCATTCCCTCACCGTGGCTACTATCTATCGGCCACCTGGTCAAATTCCCTCCTTCCTCTCTGAGTGGTCTGACCTCTCCTCCTCACTCCTGTCCTCAACCACTCAACTCCTCTTTCTTGCGACTTCAACATCCACCTGATGCCTTCCAGTCCCCCCACTTGTCTCTTTCGTGACCTCTGCGACTCTCTCTCACCCTCTATTCTCCCGTCTGGGCCTACTCACTCTGCTGGGCACACTCTTGATGCTCTGATCTCTTCTGACCTTCCCCTCTCCGTCCCTCTCTCCACTCCTCTCTCCTGGAGTGATCACTTTCTCCTATCCTCCCACCTCACCCTCCCTACCCCACAGGCAAAGCCACCCTCTTCACTGCCACCCACCTTCTCGGTCATCCGACCCATGAAGCGTGTGTCAGTTGAGGCTTTCGCTGCTACCTTCTCGCCCCCCCTGCCCCTTCGGCTGACTCCCACCCTGACACAGCCCTCTCTATGCTCCACTCTGCTATATCTGCTACTCTTGATATCCTTGCCCCCGTCATGAGAATCCGCCTGAAGCCCAAGGCCAATTGTAACTCCTGGTATGACTCGGATCTCGTCACCCTAAAACGCAAGTGCAGGGTTGCAGAGAGGAAATGGCGTGCTTCATGTTCATCCTCTGACAAACTGGCCTGCCGCCTGCTCCAAAGGCAGTACCGGCTCTCCGTTCTCACCAAGAAGAGAGCCCTTATCCAAGCCCGCATCTCTGCGGCATCTAACAACTCCGCCGAACTCTTTAAAATCTGCAAGGAGCTGGCCAACCCTGTGCAGTCTCTACCTCTCCTGTCCCCTCCCAGGCTCTCTGCACTGCACTGGCCTCTCACTTCATCTCTAAAACTCAGGACATCCTGTCCTCGCTCTCCTCCTTTCACCCCCTCCCTCCCTTCCCGGCTCTTCCTCTGGCCCTTCTGCAGTCACCCCTCCTCCCTCTTTCTCTACCTTTCCACTTTTCTCTGCTGACGAGGTTTCCAGACAAGTCCGATCTATGAAAGTCTCATCTAAACAGGTTCACCCTGTTCCTCCAAAACTATCAAGGACCACATCGACTCCCTGGCTCCTGCCTGGCTGACTTTGCAACCACTCCTTCGCCTCTGGAGTTTTCCCTTCCCCCCTCAAGCACTCCCTTGTGCACCCTCTTCTCAAGAAACCCTCTTCCGACCCCTCCTGCCCGGCTAACTATCGCCCTATCTCCATCACTCCCTTCCTGGGCAAGCTCCTGGAGAAACTGGCCATCTCCCAGCTTAACATCCATGCTGAATCTGTTGGTAGTCTTCATGACCATCAATCTGGCTTCAGAGCTGCCAGAAGCACGGAAACTGCTCTCCTGAACATCCGTGAAGACCTTCTCTTGAACCTTGATTCCAACACTCCGTGTGTTCTCATTCTGCTCGATCTCTCCTCTGCCTTTGACACTGTCAACCATGCCATCCTGCTCAACCGTCTCCGTGCAAACCTGGGTATCACTGGTCAGGCTCTGGCGTGGCTGACCTCTTTCCTTTCAAATCGACCCTCCCAGGTCCAACTGGGGTCCTTCCTCTCCGACATCTTTTTCTCCACCTGTGGTGTCCCCCAGGGATCTAATCTCTCTCCCTGGCTGTTCAACCTGTATCTGGCACCCCTTGCCCACCGCATCGCCACTCTCTGCCCTAATTTCCAGTGCTATGCGGACGATACCCAGCTCATTTTCAGGCTACCCTCAGCCTCACACCCTCTCCTTCCCTCATCTCTGACTGTCTGTCTGTTATCCAGGAATGGTGTGCCGCCAATGACCTCTGCCTTAATGCCAGTAAGACTGAGATTCTACTCATCGGTACACCCACTCCCTCCTTCCCTGCAGCTCTCTGGCCTGCCTCCCTTGGCCCCCTCCCTGCTCCTACCTGCAAGGCAAAAAACCTTGGGGTCATCTTCGACTCCACACTCTCCTTCTCTCCTCATATTTCTGACGTCGCTAAGAAGTCACACTACCAGCTGCACCTCCTCAGAGGTATTCTTCCCTTCCTTTCCTTCCCCCAGAAGCTCACTGTCTCCCGAGCCCTGGTTCTCTCGAAGCTGGATTACTGTAACAGCCTCTATCTTAATCTGCCTGCCTCCACTCTCCGCCCTCTGCAACTCATCCAGAACAGAACTGCAAGACTTGTCCTTGGCCTCAAGCCCAGGGACTGTATCTCTCCAGGACTGAAATCTCTACACTGGCTTCCAGTGGCTGCGAGGATAAAGTTCAAAACCCTCTGCATTGTCCACAAGGCCTTCTGGGGCCTGGGTCCTAAATACCTTCAACTCTCTCTTCCCAAATATCTTCCTTCCCGAGCCCTTCGCTCATCCGCCTCCAACTCCCTCAGGGTCAGCCGCTTCTCGAAGCAACGAGCTGGGGGTAGATCTCTCTCCGCGGCAGGGCCTCCCTCTGGAACAGCCTTCCTGCTCCCTGAAACTTGAGGAGAACCATCTCCGGTTCCGGAAGCACCTCAAAACCTTCCTCTTTGCTTCTGCTTTCTCTCTCCCTCTCCCCTGCTGAACAGCTAATAGTCCTCACTGAAACTGCACTGATTCTGCAACTGGACCACTCTTAACGGCCTCGGTCCTGGGCCCAGCCACTCTCCACTTGCACTGATGCCTTGGAACCCCTCTGCACTGCGGGACTGTCTCTGTATCCCTACAGCCCCCCCCCTTTCCCAGCACTTGTTCTGCACCTACCTTGCACTTGCCACCAGCTGGCCCTATTTATTTATTACTTTACGCCACTTACCTTGTACTGCACTTCCCCCCTCCCCTTCCCCTTGCACTTTTTCCCTCCCCCACCCCTGCACTTGCGCGATCTGAATGACACCTGGCCTAGTAGGATTGTTGTCTGTCTCCCCTTGTTCCTCCCTCCCTGCCTCGTCGCGCCTTGAAACACCTGTGTATAGGCGCGTTACAAATGCCATATCATATCATATCATATCATATCATATCATATCATATCATAGGCAGTCATATCAAATCCAGCGATCAAAATAGTTTGATGTAAAATAGTGAATCCTGCCATGTTTGTAGCTGAGCCAAAGACAGAGGGAGAGCCTCTACACGGTTGTGCGAATTATGAAGAGTTCTGCGATGAGCTCCCTAGAATAAAGGAGAATGCATTAGCAGGGGGAGAGATTGTTTTCATTGACGGTTCTTCAAAGATCGATCAAAATGACGGACAGAGATATACAGGTGCCGCTGTGGTAAAGCACACGGCTAATGGGAAATTTTGGGTACTTATTAGTACTCGATTGGTGTCTGATTATTCAGCACAGGCTGCAAAATTATTGGCATTGATACTCGCGACCGAGAGTCACGCAGACCAGGAAGTAACAGTGTACATCGACTCCGCCTATGTGACATCAACAGTGAACGCAGGGCTAGCACATGGAAAAGTAGGGGCTACCTCAGAGCGGACGGCACGCCAGTGCAACACGCCGCCTTATTGGATAGGCTCATTAAGGCACTACAACTCTTTGGATTTGCATTAGCACCTGACTTAGTATAACCACCTTATTGCACAAATGCATCCAAGCAGAACCTGCCTGTCAGCACTTCTGTCGCAGTGCCCTACACTCCGCCTTACCCTCCTCTCTATCACAATCATCACGCTGGCCCTCTGGACTATCAAAAGTATGTCCCTCACTCACGTAGAACTCTCACCAGCACCTCCCCATAGCCAAACCACCTCCACCCTCCAACAGAACACCCAACACAGCCTACACACCAGCAAACTTAAAGGCCACACCCTCATCCCCCATAGGCTTCTCAGGCTCACAGCATGCACCAAGCTGCACATCAGTCACCGTAACACCCCAGCCACTACCTACTTCAGAAATCTCAGACTCAGCTCTCGTACATCCACATGGAATACACACACACCTCTTGCCAGCCAACAGTTTTCCAACACCCTATACCCATCCAATACCCCACACCCAACTCTAAACTGAACCATCCACCTAAACACCAAGCTATCACTCCCCCGGCCCTAACACTAGCACACACTCCCGCCAACCAACCCCATCGCCCTATACCGATCTCAAATGCGCACTCATCAACGCCCGCTCCCTCTCGGCACATGCACTAGAGCTCAGTGACCTCATCATCTACAGTAATCTTGACATACTAGCCATCACGGAAACTTGGCTCCATGAAGCATCTGGCCTCTCCATCTCCCCTGCTCTCCCTCAAGGATATACTATCCTAAAACAGGACAGAAAAACATCCAAAGGTGGAGGCGTAGCCCTCATCTCCAAGGACACCCTCTCCATTAGACTCTGCAACTCACAGTGGGAAAACAACGCTGATCTCCTCGTTGCAAAACTAACACTATCCCCCAACTGCACCATCAACATCGTAATCACTTACAGGCCACCAGGCTCACGACCTGACTTTCAAAAGCACCTCCTCCAAACCATAGGGAATAACTTAAAAGACTCAACCAAAACCATTCTGCTCGGAGGCTTCAGCCTAGGCCTGCATGACCCAAAGGACAAAGCAGCTGCTTCACTAGCCAAAGAACTCTCAAATATGGGGTTTGACCACAAAATCAATACTCCTACTCACAGCAAAGGCTGATCCATTGACTGGATCGCCGACAACAACTGCTCCACATCCATTACCAACATGATATGATATGATAGTTTATTTATATAGCGCCTATACACAATGTGTTTAAAAGCGCTTCAAGGAACGGGAGGGAACAAAGGAAAATACAATGACATTCTTACAGGCCATGAACAGTAAGGATGTGAAATTAACTATCGTACTTGGCCTGACGACATTTCAGATAGTGCAAGAGATAAGACGTAGATAAGGAAGGGAGGGGAAGAGTGGGAAGGAAATGGAAACAGACAGGCGACTACCGTACTAGGCCTGACAACATTTCTGGTAGAGCCGCAGAAAAACAAAAGGTGAGGGAGAGGGGTACAGAAAGGGAGGAGAGGAACAAAACAAGAGACTATCGTAGTGGGGCCTGATGACATTTCAGATAGTGCAGGAGGGGGGGGTAGGGAGGAAAAAAACAGTAATGGGAGGGTGGAGGAAACAGGCGAGGTTGCTATCATATTAGGTCCAGGGACAAATCTGATAGAGTAAGTGCATAGAAGAAAGTAAGGGGAGGAGATAGGAAAAGGGAGAAGGGAAAGGAGGAGAGAACAGAGAGTAAGCAGTCAAAAAGAGTGGAGAAGCAAGAGTGGAGAGTGAATACAATTGCAGAAGTCAGTAGTAACACATAATGTTGCAAGCCTGGATACAAGATGAAGATGGGAACAGCATGATTCAGGGGGGCCACCATGAGTACAAGATGCAAAGGAAGTCCAGCATGAGAGTTGAGAAAGGGTGACACACCGTAAATGAATGAAGTCCATAAAAGTCAAATCCAGCATTGGCCACAAGATGGTGATGGTGAAACCAGAATGTATCAGGACAGACTCCTGCAGAAGTAGGCTGGAGGGGGTTGAGGGGGAGCAGGGTAGAAGAATCAAGCAAAACAGGCAACACCTGTGTACGAGAAGGGGGCACAAGGGAACATCACAGGGGGACTAGAGGGTGTAGGGATGGACTGTGGGGACAGAGGGGGTAACACATGTTGGTGCATGCTTACCTGCTGTCTGAGCAGGGGGTCAAGCCCTGTGTCTTCCTGGTCCGAACAGGAATTGCCCTTTTCTTCGTCTGCCCTTTGCTTAGGACGCCCGGGCGAGAGACGCCCTTGATCTAACAGTTAAGAGCAGGAAGGAAGAGGCAGAGCTAAGAAGGTGGGTGGTGCTTAGTCCAGGTGACCTAGATCCACTAGCACCTGCTCCCCATCTGCAAAGGAAAAGAGGTTAGAGGGCTCCTTAAGTAGGGAAAAAGAGCGGCAAGCAGGAAAGTACCAGGTGGGTGGGGCTTGCTAAGTGGTGCAAAGAGTGGCAGGCAGGAAGGCACCAGGTGGGCGGGGCTTGCTAAGTGGTGAAAGAGCGGCAGGCAGGAAGGCACCAGGTGGGTGGTGCTTAGTCCAGGTGACCTAGATCCACTTGCACCTGCTCCCCATCTGCAAAGGAAAAGAGGCTGGAGGGCTCCTTAAGTAGGGAAAAGAAGCGGCAAGCAGGAAGGCACCAGGTGGGCGGGGCTTGCTAAGTGGTGAAAGAGCGGCAGGCATGAAGGCACCAGGTGGGTGGGGCTTAGGCCAGTTGACCTAGATCCACTTGCACCTGCTCCCCATCTGCCGACCTAGATCCACTTGCATCTGCTAGCCCTCGCATGGACATACCACCACTGTATTCTCTTCTCTATTCCAACCACTCCTACTCGCAAGCGGCTCTCAAATGTGCCACCCGCCAAAACCAGAAGTTCTAAAAAACGAACTCAGACTAACCTAGCACCTCTCCTTGACATCCCTGATCTCAAACCTCCTTTTATCAACACCCCCATCTCAATGGCCAACACCTATGCCCACGCCCTTACCCAAGCCATTGAGTCCATAGCTCCCCTGGAAGAAAAAAATCAATGCACTTCAACTCATGGTTCACGGAAGAACTATCATCCTAGGCAGAAGACAATCAGGCTTCCGCAAGGGCCATGGCACAGAAACCGCCCTCCTTGATCTTAAGAACCAAATCACTAAAATAATGGATGATGGCAAACCCGCCCTCCTGCTCCTCCTTGATCTCTCGGCTGCATTTGACCTAGTTGACTATGACATCCTCACCTGCCAACTATTAAACGCAGCCCACTTTTCAAATGAAGCCACCTCTTTCATAACCTCCTTCCTTCAAGGAAGGACCATGAAAGTATACTCTGACCAGGCCAACGCGGCCCCCACCATCATCGACAGTGGAGTCCCACAAGGCTCCTGCACCGCATCTACACTCTACAACCTCTTCACCAAACCACTTTTCGACATGTTGGACGCGCTCGGCATAACATACACAAATTATGCTGACGATACTTAAGTCCTCCTTCCCCTCTCTGGTGAATACAACCAAGACGCAGAAGCTCTTCTTCAGATATATGCCACCATTCAAGCCTGGATGGCTATCAATGGTCTCTGCTTAAATGGGGATAAAACCGAGATCATCATCCTAGGCCCCAAGGAAATTCTATTCAGACTTAACCATAAAGACACTCACTTCACCATTGAAAACACCAACATACCAGTTTCCACAGCAGTTAAGAGCTTTGGAGTCTACATAGACTCCACACTCTCTATGACAAGACAGGTCAGCACCATCTCTTCTGCCTCGGCCCTCATTACCAAACTTGTATATGCTATTAAACCCTTTGTCACCACCCAAAACTGCCTCTCCATCACCAGAGCTACTATAGGAGCCAGACTTGACTATTGCAATGCCCTTCTTGCAGGCACCTCCTCTAAAAACATCCAAAGGCTCCAAATAGTGCAAAATAACGCGCTCCGCTCAGCCCAACACATCCCCAAAAACGACCACATAACCCAGGCCAGACGGGACGCCCATTGGCTCCCAGTCAAAGAAAGGATCGACTTCAAAATCCTCACCCTTACACACAAATGTATCAATCTCTCAGCACCATCATACCTATCAGAAACAATAACTCAGAACATCTCTGCTCGCCCTAAAAGAAGCCAGCATGATAACCAACTCCGAGAACCCCCCATAAAAAGAGCTTATGCAGGTGGCATAGGCTTCCCCTGCTTACCGCCCAAACTCTGGAATGCTTTACCTAACGTGCTCAGAGCAGAACCATCACTCTATTCCTTTTGCAAATCACTTAAAACCACATTGTTCACATAGCCTCACATAACACTGGCCCCCAGGCTTCCATGTCCGCTAACTCTAGCCACACCGCAAGCGTAATTTATTTGTTACCTCTAAGTTGAAACTAAATGTAAACTACATGTAACGTCTAAGCTTAATTCCAAGTTGTAAATATTTGCAAATTCTATGTAAATACTATGCTTTCCTCCCTCTGTAACCAGGAAGAATATCTGTAACAGCGCCATGATGCCTCCGGGCTGATGTGCACTTTAAAAATACGAATAAATAAATAAATCAATAAATAAAAACTCCCAGTAGGCATCGCGGTCATTAAATGCGCAGCCCATACTAAAGGGACAGATTTTATCTCACGTGGAAATCAAGCAGCAGATGTTGAGGCCAAGCGCGTTGCGATTACAGATAAAGAAATGATGAACGTTGAGACTTGTGATGTGAGTGAAAAAACGAGTATTATGATGACTGGATCTGAAGGGCGTAACCACTTGTCAAAAACTCAGTAAGTAGATGTCCAAGGGGAAGCAACTCAAGAGGAAAAGAATTTGTGGACGCAAAGAGGGTGTTCTTTAAACCCCTCTGAAGCATTGTGGCGACAGGACAGCACTGGTAACCCTGGTAAAGGGTAAAGGGTGGCGCTGGACCAGCTACACTATGCTGCACATACAACTAGGGAGAATCTTGCCGTAACTATTGCTGAGGAATGGTTTGTACCAAATTTAATGGAGCATGTTGTATTTTTTATAGTGAACTGTAATAGTTTGTCAACAGATTACGGCTGGGCATACACTGCGCACAGTTAGTGGAGTCATTCTGAGACCTATTGGACCTTTTCAGAACTTGCATATCGACTATGTCGACATGATACAAGTATGTAATGGATATAGATACCTGATTGTAGTGGTGTGTCCTTTCTCAAGGTGGATACAAGCAGGCACATGTAGACACCCAGATTCCACCTGTGCAGCAACATTTTTAGTGCAGGAAGTATTTCCTAGATGAGGAGTGTGTGAAGGTATGAGGTCAGATAATGGTCCTCAGCGAATTACGGTGGTGGGTCACTCTGACTAGGGCCTCTCGCATCACAAGGCGAAAGTCCAAGCTACGCCCGTCCAAGCCACCCTCCAACCAGCAGATACCCTTCCCTACCCACACAACCTGCTCACCACAATGAACTGCGCTTAGGGAGACGGACAGTAAAGAGAACCACTGATAACACCCAACTTAATAACCCTTATCACCCCCCTTCCCCACCTAGGACAGCGACTGAACGAGTCTCCGACTCCAGCCAGAATACCATCCACAGACGAAGCCCAAACTAGTAGCGGACACCCCCTCACCCGCCACTACACCACAAGACCACAAGACAACCAGACCAAAGCAGGACCAACTAGACGTCACCAAACAAAGACTAAACAACTCTCAATCCTACAATGCCGCACAAACGACCCATTCCAAGGAAAGACGAAGAGATGAAAGAACAAACACTCCAGAACAGCAACTTAGAACAACAACCATAGGCTGGACCCCCACAGACAGGATCACAAAACGAAGGAACTCTGAGAGAAGAGAAAAATCCCTCTACTTAACTCCATACCTCGCAGACAACTGGCCACCACGGCAATCCAACCCAACATTAGAAGCAGCAACATCAAACAACCTAACCCAAGCCAATAGAGGAAGGATGACAGACACAAACAACAAACAGACGACCAACACAATAACCCCCTACATCACGAAAGCAAAAGGAACTTCCAATCAACAACCACAACTCCAGGAAGACGAACCCGATGAAAACACAAAAAACCCAAGACATACCTAGAAGAACTCTTCGAAGACGCTGACACCCCGAATCCCACAGCCCAACAAGTGACTGACCAGGAAGGAAACCTCAACACCGATCGGAAGATGACCTCGACAAAGCCCAAACCAAACAACACCTCCAAACTTCACTGCAATCTAATAAACGCAAGATCCATGTCAAAACACTCAACAGAGATCTTCGACCTACTTGACGACAACGGCATTGACATCCTGTTCATCACAGAAACATGGCTGGAGGACAACTACAAAATAACACTCCAAAGCTGCCTTCCGGCCGACTTCAAATGCCTGCAAATACACAGAAAAAACAAAAAAGGAGGAGGCATCGCTATAGCATTCAAAGAACACCTGAAAATAAAAACTGATGAACCACTCAACATCCTCAACTGCGAAACCATGGTAATACACCTAACAGCGAGCCCAGAAACCAACATCACATTCATCCTGGTATACAGACCACCAACATATGATGCAACATTCGTCGATAACTTCATAGAAGCCATCACCAACTTAGCCATCAACCACGAACACCTAATCATCCTGGGGGACTTCAACATCTGTTTGAAGACAGCCACGCCAACTCCCAAAACTCACTAATTGAACAACTCAGCACCATGAAACTATGACAACTAGTCAAAGGAGCAACGCACTCAGCAGGACACACCCTAGACGCAATTTCGCCAAAGAAAAACTCATCACCACGGCACCCCCGATACAAATACTATGGAGCGACCATCTCATCATCCCATTCGTTATCACTCTGCCTACCCAAGCCTACATCCAAAATCCGAAACTCACAACCACCACCAAAAGAAACTGGAAACACGTCAAAGAAAGCAACCTATTCGAACAACTGGAACTAACGAAACCCTCAACCACAGAACTGGAACTAGCTGACCTAGATGGGAAAGCAGAGATACTGCACAAATGGATCGCAGATACAATAGACAAGATCGCCCCAGAAAAACCGTTCACCCCATCAAAAGAAGAGCAATGGCAAAATGGTTCACCCCACTATTAAACAACATGAAAAAGGAAAACAAAAAGATGGAATTGGAATGGAGGAAAGAATACAACCCAGGGAAAAAAACACTGTACCAGAAACAAATCTGTTCATACATGAAGGAAATTCAAAAGGCAAAGAGAAGACATTACGACGACAGAATCAACAATGCCACCAACACACAAAAAGAAATGTTTAGCATCATTGAAGAAATGAGAAACCCACCAGGCTGTGATTACACCCCAACCCCCTCAGAAAAACTATGCAACGACCTGGCAGACCACTTAAAAAAAAAAATCAACAACATCCGTCAAACCATACAAAAGCGACCAACCAACCACAACATACAACCCAACGAACCTAACACGGAACCACAACACAAACTCCGAAGCTTTCCTGAAATATCAGCGGAGCCATTCGCAATGCTGGTAAAACAAAGCAAGAAAGCGGGATCACCCATGGACCCATGTCCCCCAGACATCTACAAATCAATACTCGCGCAAGGATCGCCAGCAGAACACTACAGAAACCTTCTAAATCTATCACTATCCACAGGGACTGTACCGAAGATCTTCAAATCAGCATACATCAAGCCACTCCTGAAAAACACAAGTGGTGACGTAGATGACCTTTCCAACTACAGACCGATCTCTAACATCCCCTACCCAGCAAAACATCTCGAAACCTACGTACATAAACGAACCCAAGAACACGTAGAAAAACACCACCTGCTGGACCAAGCTCAAATCGGTTTCAGACCAGTAAGAGGAACGGGAACAGCACTACTATCCATCTGGGATGACCTCAAAACTAACGCAGACTCAAACACTACCTCAGCCCTTATTCTGCTCGACCTCTCCGCAGCCTTTGACACAGTTAGCCACGAAACCCTGACCAAATGACTAGAAGACATAGGCATAACAGACACAGCACTACGCTGGACCAAGTCATTCCTAGCAGACAGAACGGAAACCGTATGGGTAAAACCTTTCAAATCCACCCCACAAGTTAACGACTGTGGAGTACCACAAGGATCCTCACTATCTCCACTATATTTCAACATCTATCAGACTCCGGTCATCAGAATCTTCAAAAAATACAACATTACATGTTACAACTACGCAGATGACTCTCAGATGATCTACAAAATCAAAGACACTGATGCCGACCATTCAACCATATCCGACTGTCTAAAAGAAGTGTTCAACTGGATGGATGCCAACAACTTGAAAATCAACCCAGGAAAGACAGAAATCATGATCGTATCCAAAGACCAAGAGAATGAAACCACCATCCCATGGCCTATGGAAATGGGAAATGCACCAACACCATCGAAGGTAGTAAAAAATCTGGGAGACCTAATGGACAACAACCTAACCCTGGAACCACAAATAAATGCAACAGTGAAGAAATGCTTTTTCCTCCTCCACACGGCAAGAAGAATTCTACCTTTCCTCTCCTTCACGCACAAAACACTCACTATCGTCCCCCTAATCATGTCAAAAATTGACTATGCAAACAGCCTCTACCTCGGAATACCAGAATACCTCCTGAAGAAACTGCAACGGATCCAAAATGCAGCAGCAAGACTACTCCTCAAACTATCCAGAAGAGACCACATCACTCCAGCCCTAAAAACACTATACTGGCTCCCAGTAAAACATCGCATCACCTTCAAAACAATGTGCATAACACACAGGGCAATCAGCGGACAATGAGCAGAATTCCTATAAAAGAAATTAACAGTCTACAAACCAATGAGACCCCTCCGATCAAGCAATGAAATCCGCCTGGAACTCAAACCATACCTTAAGAAAAAACTTGGAGGCACCTCCTTCTACCACTTTGCCGCAAAAACCTGGAACACCATCCCAAAAGAAATAAGGAACACTGAAGATCACCTAAAATTCAGGAAATCACTAAAAACCTGGCTCTACAACACCACAGACTAAACCTGGAAACCAAAACTGCAAAAAGGATGAGTAAACGAAAAGACACGGACATCCCCGACCCAAGAGAGTAACTCCCACGGCACCTGGACGGGTGACACCGAATAGACTGGAACACAGGCGGCACGCACGGAGACAGAGTCAACTACCCCAGACAATTCCACCAACACTTTCGCCCGCCCCTTAATTACCGCCAGGTATCACAGTGGTGTGGAATCATCGAGATATTGGCAATCACCCCTCTACCTGAGAGGTTGTCATTGGCAGGGGCACTGGCCACAGGAGAATGAAGGGAGGATAAGGGGAGCTATGAGAGAGCATGTTAGAGGTGGGGGCCAGAGGAGTAAGGAACCTGTATGCCAATCGGACCCAGATCAGGACAGAACCACATCAGGGGAGACTACGCAAGCCAAGCGGATCAATTCAGGATAGAGACGCAAACTAAACAACCGTACTAACAATTTCCCTTTTGCATACACCTCTCAAATTCCAAACCAAACACAACCAAAACCTACAGCACAACAAACTGCACAAACTTCACTACATCACAACAACAAAACAAAAACACACATAGCCTTGCACAACAGTACATGACGACTACCGGCTGCAAACACCCCAGGCCCAGCCAACGGACCCACTTGGCTGAGGCCGCCAACAGCACATCACTGCTCTCTTGCACTTTTCCTGCTTCCTCCCACTAACTCAACCTCCCCTCCTCTTTCAGAGCCACCAGAGCGCCAGGGGACCACTCCGGTGGTGATAGTGCACGGTACAAATGTCCTTTAACATTAACATTTAACATTGACACAGTTTTTGAACAGATCAGCTTGCTGCTTGGTATAAAGCACATGTTTTCTTTGGCTTATCATCCACAAGAGAATGGTATTTGTGAGAGGCTCAACGGCTTGCTTAAAGAAAGAATAGCCAAGTTGAAGCTTACCTTGAAGAAAGGGTGGTTGCATTGCCTACCACTGGCATTATATGCTTTGAGGAACCAACCAGGTTCTGACCACCATCTCACACCCCACAAAATTGTAACTGGGAGGTGAATGAGAACACCCCTAATGCCTCCATCCAGAGTTAGAAGTGATGCTCAGCCAACTTCAGAACTGTTAGGATTGGAATTACGTGATTATTTGAACTGTATGATTTCCAGTATCTCTGTTATTTCAGGACAGCTGCAGAGACGAGGGTGTAGAGCAGTGCAGAACACAGAAGGAGATGCTTCAACAGACCAATCTCAAGAACTTTCTGTTCCCCAAATATTCCCAGTAGATGCGGTTCTAATCCGCAATCACGTGAGGAAAAAGTGGGACGAAACCCGTTTTGTGGTCCGTTCATTGTGGAAGACATCACGCCGCCTGCTGTCAAAGAGCAGGGCAGGTATGCGTGGATATTTTTTGGGGACGTTAAAATCTTTGCTATAGAAGCTCCTCTGGCTGCACCCCTACAGGACGAGGCAAGTACAAGCATCGGGAAGAACCACAGCACGTGCAGACGAGGTCTATGACGAGGAAGAAGGACGCAGAAGCTGTCAAGTAGAAAGACAAAGAATTCATTGGACTGTGGCTTGAGTGGGGACACTCCTTTAAGTCATTTAAAAAAAAAGGGTCAAGGAAAAGCTATTTTGAACACTCTGCTGTCATTTCAGAGTGAAAGAAGATCTTTAGTTCTTAAAGCCACAGGATCTTATTGACTTTGAACTGAGGCATGCTTAAGCCTTGATAAGAATAAAAGTGATAAGATGTTATAAACTTTGGACTGAGGCATGTTTAAGCCTTTATAAGAATCAGATTATGCCAGATTTAGATCATGGACACAGCAATTGGAAGAGGGTACAATACCCAGCTTCATATGACACTGAGCTCTTGTTTGGATTTACCCATGGTGTTACCCAGTGATGACCTTACTAGGAACATTCTCACCTATTTTGATTTGGTGCTGTGTAATTACCCTTCGCTGGTGGGAAGAACCACCCGCATTCCTGCTTTTTTACAAAATCCTAAGACTGAAGAAGATATAAGAAGATTACTTATAGTCATCACTGAACAATTCTTGCGGCTACCTGAGTACAATGAGGAGAATACAAATGCCCCTATCAAACGAAGCAGCTCATAGACTTTTCAGTGTGGTGTTCTTTCGTCTGATTGAAGAGTATCCTCACCTTTTTGAGAGACACACTGATGTGAAAACCTTTCTAAGAGATCCAAGAAACACTGCAAATCTGAATGTGATCCTGGAAGGTATCATCATCCAAGTGAGCATTTATTCTGAGCACAGGTCGGTGTAGAAGCTTTCCTTTGAGGGACAGATCGGAAGGCTGCTGACAGAGAAGGAGTTCTGGTTCCTGCTGAAAGAAATTCAACATGTCGCCTGGGCTTAGGCAGATTCGAGGCATAGATTGGGAGATAATCTATGTGATTCAGATTGTTTATGACTTACTGAAGTCGTTTTTCTTCATACTAAAGAGGCGTCTCCATTTCGACTGGTGAAAGACTGATTTCAGAGACAGCAGCTTCGAGAAGCAGTTCACAATGCTGATGTATTAAAGGTTGTATGCTTTTTCTTCTTTAGGTAGTCAAGATGGGAAGCTTAAACAGCAATGTCATTCTACCGCATGAAGAAAGGCGCTCACGTTGTCCAAGAAGTAGATGTTGTAGGTTAACGTATCACTGTGTAATCTACACTTGCATTGTGTTCATAATCGTACTGCTTTCCTTAACTGTGAGAACTGCATTTTATATTGGTGCACATGGAGCTAATACCCCTGTGCATGTTTCTGAGCAAAGAGAAAATGTAAGCGTGGCAACTACCAGGCAGTCTAGACCCTATATAATTATTCCTTTCCCAAAGAAAGCTGGCAAATTACCTGAGCTTGAGATGGATTTCACTAATAATCATTCACAAATAAAAAGTGTTGCAGAACTTATTTCTGGACACCAACGACAGGCTCGACGAAAGGCAAGGCAAGGGGTTGATAAAAGGTGAGCCTACACAAGTAACACATGCAAAAACACCTGGTCCAGTGACAATTGACCCAAAAACAGTTCCAAAAGGAAGATCCCAGATGGAGATTATGAGAGACATTTTCATGCCCAAATGGGATGCTGAACAGATGAGACGATCTGAACTTTCTCTTACACAGTGAACCCGGACGGATGTTCCTGGGATTAATTCAGTCAGAAGAAGCTATGTTGGTACACTTCATGATATGATTATGGAAGGTCATATTAAAAGAATGGGACCTAAAAGAGGCACACAGGAAGATAATTATTAATTAAATGATACCTGGACAGCATGGCACACTTGGGAAATAACATATGGTACCAACACACAAAGGAAGTTGTGAGAAGAACTTCAAAGGAGGAATGCTTTGCATGTGCACTCCTGCCATCCAGTATGGGGAAGTCAAAGATCTTCATAGCTGTTGAAATAGATGTGCACACAGCACATTGTCTTTCACACATAGCACTTTGCAAGACCATAGGCCAGTTCATAGGAAGCGGCGCTTCTCTCAAATGGGCAACTGAAGGGACCGATCCAGATGAAGATGGTTATATTTAAGGTATAAAGACAAGAAACAATGCAAAACAAGGAATATCGTGATTAGATATGAACAATCTGGAGTAACAGGAGCGGAAATCAGAAGGGAGGTGAATAATAAAATGGACAGTCCAGGAAAATCTGTTCGAATTTGGAAGAACAGAGGTCAAATGCAGATCTGGGGATCAGTGTTATCACCAGATGGTTGGGAAAAGGGAGTGTTGATCTGCAGAGCCTGAATGGTAACTAATCTTCCTGAATCCACAATTTTGAATGTACAAGAGGTGTGCAAACCATTGTGGCCAAGACTTTCTAAACTACTGACATGGGTCAAAGATAAAGGAGGACCCCTACGTGTCCTACACCAGCGAACTCAGATAAAAATCTGGGTGTTCTGCTTTCATCTTCTCTCTCCATGGCACCCCAGGTGGCGTCTGTTTGCAAATCTGGGCATTTCAAACTACAGATTTTATATAAGGTGCCCCCCTTCATTCCAGCTAAACATTGGGCTCCTGTGGTGGCTGCCCTGGTTCTGAAGACCACAGACTACTGTAACTCTCTTTACCTGGGTCAGCCGAGCTACCTCACTAAGCGCCTTCAGCTGCTTCAAACACTGCGTCTCAGGCGGTGATTCACCCTCCTCCCTGTGCTCACATGACTCCGCTGCTCAACCAACTTCATTGGCTCAAAATTGAGAAGCACATTCTTTTTAAATCCTTGTGCATGGTACACAGTGCTTTCTACAATCAATGCGCTGAATACATACAGGAAAAATGTTCCTGCTATGTGCCATCCCAACCCTTGTGCTCTCAGTCGGCTCTATTGATCGCTGTTCCGCGAGTTAGGCTGTCCCGGATTGGCAGTCGCGCCTTTTCTCTAATGGCTGCCATAACCTAGAACAGCCTTCCCTCCCATCTCTGTGCCAGCGAAAACCATCTGGTCTTCCGCCGTGCCCTTAAGACTCAATTGTTCTAGTACTTTGCTGCTGCACCTCACTGCCTTCCCTAGCGTCAAGATACCTCCAGGTGAAGGTGCGCTTTAGAAATTCATTCAACATAACATAACATAACATAACATAACATAACCCCTGCAAATAGTACCTTTGGAGAGCTCAAAGCTATGTTTCAGAGGGAATGGTACAAGAATAGTTGGAGAAAATGAGAAGTGTGATTGTATCTTTCATACATCAGGGATGGTGCATGGAACAGCAGTAATCATTATTGGGCTTGAGGATCCAAAGCATACATAAGGCTACCTAAAGACTGGGGGTGGGGGACTATGCACACTGGTGAATGTCCATGTTCCAGCATTATGATTCCAAAGAGTGATCTAAATGTTGACAGTTTCCCAAAAGCAGATGCTCACCTGAGGAAGAAGAGACATGTGGAGCTGATGAAGAGGATGAAAAGAGAGAACTACTTTTCAGCTAAATCAACAGAAGCCTTTGACTCTATCCCATATGAACACAGACTGCTCAGCCAAACTTCTCCAGTGTTCACGGTGATCTTCATGCCAAGGATCCAAGTTGGAGAAAATACCAAGTGGCTTCAGATAACCAAATGGGAATTGCTGCAAACAATTAACACTACTACAAAGGGATTCAATGCAATCAGAGAAGAGATGAGAGCCATAAGACTGATGAATCTCCAGACTAGATACGACTTGGACATGATCACAGCTATGGATGGAGGTGTTTGTGGAAAAATTGGAGAATCATGTTGCACATTCATACCTTCTCATGATGACGAGAATGGAACCTTGACAGAGGCCATAGACATGCTGACGAAATTCCATGGCCAGATGATAGACTAAGTAGAAGACATTGCTGATGACAGCTGGTTTGGATCGCTCTTCTCTTGGGTTCCACAATTGATGACAGATATGTTCACATTTCTTGGAGCCCTGATCATGTTGGTACTGCTTCGATTTTAAGTGATCAAGATAATAATCTCACAATGCAGGAAGACAGTGAAGAAAGCCATAAGGATGAAGATTGTGATTGATGTTGAACCAGGATGGAAGCCCAAGGATCTGATAGATGATGAGATCAGAGACTTTGTGAAGGCGAGTATCCATGCACCTGAAGGAACGAAGTTCCTCTATCCAAAAATCATAAGAAGTATGTGGGAATATGGATCTATTGCAGTGCAAGTGGACAGTGCATGCTCATGACTTGGAACAAGGATGAGCATGTGAAATCAGCAGGTTGTCTGAAAGGAGTGATAACGATATGGATCCCCAAGAAACATTTCTTCAGGCCAGGATGTCTAGAGGTGAAGGAGGATGAGATAGTGGTTGATAAATCGCCCAGAGGGGGGAGTGTAGAGGAGGAGCCACGTACTCCCCCTCCAACTGCCCCACCCTTATTACCTATAGAATGGGAACCAAAGTATGTGACGTATGTGGAGCAGTTGAACCAGCAAAGAGCAGAGCGTGGACTCTGTGCAGTACCCATAAGAGTACCAGTACCTAAGAGAATATGGGAGGCAAGGTACCCATTTAGAAAACCGTACCTGCATGCAAGACAATATGATGGCCATTTGAATGAGATTCTTGAAGAAGCAGAGCTGAAGAAGCAGAGCAGATGAAAGGCATGGATGAATGGTGACGTCACACAGAAAGAGATGACGCACAAAGAAGAGATGCAGAGACCAGAGAATGCAGATATTCTATAAGGCATCAAGAAAGCTACAAGGATAAGTGACATCTTGGGCTCAAGGTGGAGAAGCTTATGCCACAGAAACAGATGAAAATATCAAGTCATTTTACACATGTTACAGATGCAATTGAAAAGCAAGCAGCAAAGTAATCTTGAAAACTAGCTTCAAGCTTTATAATAGATAGTTCGCGGCAAGCGCCAATATATACATATAGATGCATATGGACAAATAAAAGACGGATGTTGCCACTACACAGTATAAAGCAGTGCTGAACATGAATAAAAAGGCCTCACTTCAGTATGTCACAGTTAAAAGCTAATTTAATTGTAAAATGAATCTCAGCAGAAGGTCTTGGATGAGCCAGGAAGCCAAAGTCTTATCAAACAAGAATTGGCTGACATTGGATACAAATTGTGTAAAGGAACAAGAGGCTCCTGTTCAGGAGGATTGAGCAAAACAAAATACGTCAGAGGACTATTAAAAGATAATATTAAATACACGAAAAGCTTGATTTCATGGTGTCCAGTCACGTGGAAGAAGGAAGTTGGACGATGGAAGTGGTCAGACCTTCGCATGAGGGTAGGCTGTGCCTACACTCCTTAAGAATTCTCAGAGCACAGTACATGAGGTGATGATGGATTGATATAATAATTGATGGGAAGCTAGTTTCTAGATGAGCTCACTAACAGCTGGATGTTCAGCCTGCGTGCTGCTAAACGTAGGTGGAAAAGTATTGATGGGGGTTAGAAGCCAACCACTTATAGAGGACCGCATAATTAAGGGTCCTCTAGTGTGTAACCAATAGAACGTTGTGTATTTAGTGACGTTTGTAGTGACCATTTTGAGGGGAGGTGTCATGATTTCTGCCCATCTTGTCCCCAGCCCTCCAAGATGTCAGGCTGGAGCCAGGCCACGATCACCTAAATGGCCCTCAAGGGCCTCTCCATCCCTCCAAAGACTCACTTGGAGTCAGACTTGGCGCTTGTGGCATCAGACTCACTCACTCCTATAGGATAACATTGGGGATTGGACTTGTAATGCATTGATGGGGACAAGATGGATGCCCCCACATATTTCGGTTCCCAGAACTGCATGTGCGGTCTCGTCTTTTGGGTGTGGTTCAGCCCAGAGTTACCTGGGATACCCAGAGACTATTTAAGCCACACCCAGGCTGAGAAGCATGCTTTGCGTTTTCTGCACCTGCAGCGTGACTCTCACCGTGTTCGGATCGGTCTCCAGTGGGCCTGCATCTTTCTTCTGAGCTCAGCTCCTGCAAGAACAAGAAAACAGTTAGGAACAGCCTTACCTTGCAGCCCTTCTGCCCATCATTCAACGCTCTTTCTGTTCTGCGGGCATCTTCGGCGGTGTCATTCCCATCCCGGCACGCCGCTTCCTAAAGAAGAGGAAAAGAACAGTGAAAAGGCATTAGTAAGCATTCTACAGCTCTTCGCTTATTTTTTTTTAAATACAGTACAAGCTTCAAACGCTTACCTGAATCCCAGCTGCTCTGGGGGAACTGTGTCTCCGGAACTTCTCATCCATCTGCGAGGGGGAAAAGACACTCCAGGTTAGCGTGGAAACATCTAGAGGCGCTGCATACCGCGCTTACTCACCGCTTTTGTTCTTCACACCCGGCATCCACACTGACAAGGTCGCGGCACATAAAAGACACAGAAAAAGAACTCAGTTCAATACAAATAGGAAAAGGGGGCATCGCGCATCACGCTCTCACTCACCTTCAGCGCCACTCATCTCAGCAGCACGCCGCCATCCCCGGATGCCAGCAATCATCTAAGAAGGAAAGGAATGAAGTTAGAGAACCGCTCAAAGACTCCTCTCGCCAGTGAAGTAACTAGGCACCAACGAGCCCGCATCAATCAACGCGCCCGTGCACTGAAAGCAGGACGGAGAGCACATCATCCAAGAAAACAAGGTGAGCTGTGGATCAAAGGGAAGGGTTGTACCCCGGGGAGGAAGGGGTTCAAGCACACAGAGACAATAGGGAGTTAAACTCTACCAATCCTGTGTTTCAGGCCCAGTCGCCAGTCGAATAGCCTCCAGGGAAGGGTTTGAGGTCATAAGAGGCCGGGACCGGCTGAGTGACGTCCCCGTGGATACCAGGTGAGTGTTACAGGAGGGCTTAGTTGCCCCACCTAATGTTATGCACCCTATCACTTTCCTTTACGGTTCTATACTGATATGGAACTTATACTTAGCTTTTCACTTAGAGCCTATCACTTTCCTCGATAGGTTTTTGTAGTTTTCCACGTAGGTAGTGACGCAGGTCAACGTCAATGATGATGATTTTATGCGATATAACCTCAGTTTCTACTAAGATGCGTTGAGTAAGAGGATCGAACGAATGCTGATGTTCGTTGTACACTCATTTTTATATACTTGTTAATAAAACAGACTCCCCTTTTGCCAAACTACCTGAGTCGTTTTGATTATTGATGTATGAATAAAATCTGCATCCCATCCATCTACAGGGTTTTGCTACTCATCTTAAAGGGCTGGGCAATACGGTTCACAACCTTGGCCCACCCTCATGGTTTGTCACTTTAAGTTGTGTAGAGTATGCATGGAAGACTTGCATGATTTCCCACGCATAGCAAATGAAAACAAAGCAGGGATAGACATGAAAACACCAGGAGAACTCTGCTCTCTTGACCCTGTAAATGTGTGAAAGTACTTTCATCACTGCTTTATTACCATGCTGTACTTCATTTGTAATAAAACAATTCCTTCCCTTGGAGAAGTGCAACACTTCTTTTGGAGAAAAGAATATCAATCCAGAGGAGCACCACACAATCACATGCTTTTGTGGATACAAGAAGCTCCTACATTTGGTGAGGACAATGATGCCACTGTTTTGCAGTTCATGCACAAATATGTCACTTGTGAAATCCCTTCAGAAAGCACACATAGTGACCTGCAAGCAGTGCACAATTCAATGAACAATGTTGAAAAAGGAAATGCAACCAATAGTGCAAATTTACTCCACAGACAAACTGGGTGTGCACAGTATGACACTGCCTATGTGTCAACAAGCCACAGCACAACTAAATTGCTTAGAAAACCCAACACAGCTGGTTTGGAGAAATGTTAACATTGTGTTAGGTTTAGTTAATGGATCACTTGGTACAGTTGTTGGCTTCCAGACATACCCACATGACAACAACATTCAGTTAGTCAACATCCACTTTGACAAACTTTCAGAAGTTAAAAGGATAGGACACTCAACAGCCCGATTCCTTCTTTTCAAAGACATGTATGTACGCAGAGAACAGTTTTCTCTGTCTCTTGCATATGCAGTCGCTATTCATAAATCGCAAGGTCTAACCCTAGATCAGGCATTTAGTGATATTGGCAGCACAGTCTTTAAAGAAGGCATGCGTTACATAGCACTGCCACGTATACATACACTTGAAGGACTATTTCTAGTCAATTTTGATGCAAGTAAAGTCAAGGCTGACATTCCTTGCATTGTAGAGTACAACAGACTACGTGCACGCTAAACACCCCTTCTCAAAATGTCCCCTGTTCCTCAAAAGGGCAACCTTGCTAAAAGAAAACCAGTGCAATCACAATTTATAAGTTATCTACCAACAGCACCACCAAAGAAATTGAAAGCAGCTGCTACTCCATCAATTAGCACAACCACAAAAGGATGTAGGGAAAAGGCCAATGCATATCCAACTGCACAAACAAAGAGAAGTACCTCTTCAACAAAAGAAAGTGGAGTTCCATCAAATGACTCAGACATGATACTGTCTGGTCCATTCAAATTTTCCAATGCAACTGGTGTAAATTGCAATGCAAATGTGTCAATCAATGTTCTATTCCAATTGCCACCAATTGTTGAAAACATGTACTTGAACGGCACAGACCAGTTGTGTTTGCACATGCTACTCCTTCATATACATGCAACAAACAATCCTGACAACACTTACAGTGTTCTCATGAATAAGGCAGGAATTGGACTACTGTGCGGGATGTGTGAGATTCACTATAAAAACACAAGAAGATCCACAAGCATTTCTAATGTACTTACTGCAAGTGATGGAAAGCAAAAACATACCTATAAACGAAATCTTCAAGATTTCATACATGTGGAAACATACATGCACTCTCTGCAGCCATGTGGCGCAGGAACAAGTCCTGAATGAGCGCTTTGTGTATGTATCTATACCTAACTGTTAATCCATTCCATTTCAGCAGCTGGTACTACATGCAAATCATGGAATATTATGTACTACCTGCAATTCAGACAATCGTTCCGTCTTACAGATAAACTCGCATGGCCAATACATAATAGTAATGCTTTTACGATACAACGCAGATGCTACCAAAAACAGTTGCACCCTTTCTAGCTTCACCCACAGGCAAGTATCACTTGGCAAGAAAACCTTCACAACAGTAGGCATAATCTACCCACTGGTGCCACAACCAGTGCAGGTCACTATACTGCATACATTAAAAAGAAATGTGGTTGGTTTGAATGCAACAACACTTCAGTTACTCTGAAGCAGAGATTACCAGCAAATCTTGCAAATGCCTACTTAATATTCCTGAAACCAAAATGTACTCACTTATCTACAAAAGTAGCATGTAACTGCAAACGAAAAATAACCTTCTGCCCTGTGAAACTGGAACAACTTAGCATACACCAACTGGCCCATGAGGACATCAGTTCCGAAGCTATACAGTTTTTTCACCAATGACCCAATGATTATAGTCACAGAAGCAACAACTATGGAAAACACACACTAATATTGTTTCACCCATAGTACTTAAAAAGAAAAGTACTGAGTATGAGGGTCTACAAACTGTCCTCAATGACCTGTTTAATGTCCAACTGTTAGAATACGGCAGCAGTTGTGTAAGTATGCCTATACCACTGCAATACATATGCAACAGCATGTAACTGCACCCAAAATAATGCAATGGCACTTGCAAAAGTGGAAAATGGAAATCCGCCAACAAGAATGAAGGTGCTTAAAGACATACCCTGCAAAACTGTGAAGCTGTAAACAGTTAGAATACGACAACTGGTATCTATATAATCCTGCAATAGTACTTCCCATTACTACCCAATTTAAAATCCATTAGCAAAAATAAAAGTTATTCTGAGGAAGCACTTGAAGACTTATTAAGTATCAACAACCAGAATACAGCAACTGGTATCTTTGTACACCCACAGTACTACAATGTTACTTCCAGCAGGTAAACTGCTAAAATCAACCTTCAGCAATCAAACTGCTACAAAACATACCCGTCAACAACTTTCAAACTACCAACAGTTAGAATACGCCAACTGGTATCTAACTGCAACCATACCGCCACCACTTCCAAAAAGCAAAACACATACACCATTTCAATTCCTCCTGCTGCAACAGTGCTTATAACAGCAAGATCATATAGATGTACACCTTAAACATTCCTATAAGTACTGCACATGTCAATGAAACAGAGTTTGGCACATAACATCAAATGATTGTAAAAGGTTATTTTTTAATCCTGCATGGATTTCTTTTCTCACATACCCAATGATTATGCAAACAAACACAGGAACTGAGCACATTGCACAGTACACTTGTTTGAAGCATAGTACTTGTAATCTACTAATTATGAGGGTCCACAAAGTACATAAATGTCTGAAATTGTGTACAAAACGACATTATGAAGTACCTTCCCTAAGATGTTTTTTTATCACAAACAATGAAACAAAGATTTCTCCTGAAATTCCACATGCAACAAAGAAAATATGTGCCCGTAGTGCCACAATATTCAAATGTGCTATTGCCACTTCAATGGTATTCTGTCAGTGAGTACCAAAAAGGTATACAGCGCTCAACATTACGTACAGAGAGTATACGCTTATTGGTGTCATGCTTCTTTGTAATGAGAAAATTGCATTTCTATACACATATTTGTGCAATCCATATGCCAGTGTCACATTCTTGGGTGCATGTCTATATTATGCTGCTGTGGTTGTGGCCAGCCCCTAGGCTCTTGGTTGTATGGCCTATGGCCTACGGCCTCCGACCATGCACCCAAGAGTCTAGGGCCTGGCCACAACCACCGCAGCATAATACAGCAATGCATGCAAACATCTGCCCAGTGACCAAAACCCACACACATAATCCAGATACCCGAGTCCCTATCCACTTCTATACACATACAATTACTCTTCTTGCAACCAGTGGTCAGACTGTCAAGCACCCAAAACTCTAGTAGTGGCCGACAAGCATCACAGCACAAGCATCACAGCATAATGCACCCATGAACCCAAGAATCTCACCACTGCCCACAACCCACACACACAATACAGGCGCCCAAGACCCTGTCCACTTCTGTACACATACTATTACAGTGCTTGCACCCAATGTGCAGACTCCACAGCACCCAACAGTCTAAGATCTGGCCACAACCACCACAGCATAATACAGCCATAAACCCAATAATCTGGACAGTGGCCACAACCCACACACGTAAGGCAGCTGCCTGAGGTCCTGTCCACTTCTGTACACATACTATTACACTACGTGCACCCAGTGCACAGACTCTTATACACCCAGGAATCTGGGAATGCCCCAAAACATGTTTTCCAGCCCTGTTCACCACTGTGCTATCCGCGAATATCCGCGGATACAACATGACAGGCGTTTCGGGAAAATGTGATGCATATCACGCTTCTGTCCAGCCAATCAGCGGGCGCATTGGATATCCGTGGGCATCACGCGAACCGCCGAACCAATCAGAGTCTTGTTCGTGGAGTGAACAGGGAAATGGCTCCACAAAGCAGACCCAGATATCCCAATTTTTTTGGCACCTACATTTTGCCTGTTTTAAAAAAAACTACTGGACGGATTTACACCAAATTTACAAAAGCACGCTTTCGGGACCAAGCCGCCACTCCTGCTGTAAATTTGTTGAAAATCCATCCAGCGGTTTGGGCTGTCGGCGTGAGCATATTTTATTTCCATTGCATCTATGGAAAAAAAAAAATTTGGGACCCCTCTATAACTTTGCCCCCCCTTTATGAAACCTCACCAAACTTACCAAATACATTTAGAGTGGGCCATATACTTTCTTTGCAAAGTTTGGTAAGGATTCTTCCAGTGGGAGCACAGTTATAAACCGCCCAAAAAGCGCTTTTCCTATGAGTTCAGCAACTTAACCATAACTACACGCCCGCTACTGCAGGCCGTGTAATATAGGGCGGCAATAGCCGCACTATAGTCAAGGAGGTGAGTCAGACTCCCATAGGAACACCTTAAAAGTTTTGTAAAGATTTCTCAAAAATGAAAAAATAATTTCAAAGTTGCGCCCTACTTCCCATTCATTTTCCCATAGACAAACAAGGTACATTTTTGCCAAAGCGCCCATCCCAAACGGCTGGACTGATTTGGACCACGTCTGAAACAACTTGGCCATAAAGTATTCAAAAGCTACTGTTTGGGGTTATTCTGTGCTGCAGTTATTTAAATATTTTACGGTGAAGGGGGTGCCCCCTTCTCATAAATAGATAGCTATATCTCAAGGCTTTACCCAAAACTGGGTGTTATTAGAAATGAAACAGCCGCCATCTTGTTTTTCTCTCGATCTGAGAGATTTTCGAGGTTATAGCTGAGGTTATGGGAAAATGAAATGTAGGAAAAAAACCATTTAGTGGGCAAAAAAGATGCAAATCGATAGAGGTGTGGGTAGTTAGAGGGCACAAAGTGAAATATGGGAGTGGGAGGGGGTCTATGGACAGAGTTTGCAACACAAGGTACAATATCACACAACTTGTGCTGTGGGGGGAAATGGAGGGGGCCATCTGTGGAGTGGTGGAAGTTGGCACAGATGAGGAGGGCACTTGGTGAAGGCCTAGAAAGCACTTCTTTACACGGTCTGTTGCTGATATTTAAGGTGATGGCCAGTGACACAATGGCTATTCAGGTCTCCCATCCATGCAGTAACCAGGACACACCCTGCTTAGTTTCAAAGTGAGGAAAGGGCCAACCCCTCAGGCATTTTGCCTGACAAATTAGGCAAACTTACAAGACCACTTCGAGAAATGAGCCGCCCTTTCCTTTCTTTCAAGCTAAGCAGGGTCTATCCCGCTTGATGCTAAGCAGGCTCAGTCTGCATGGATGGGCGAAAGAATGGGCATACAAATTATTATTTTTGAAACCGTGCTACTGTTAGTTCTTTTTGTTGCCTTTTGCTGAATTGCATACTGGTATTTGTAGTCTCCCAGTCAATAATAAAAAAAGATATATTTGTACAGCTACAGTAGGTTTCCCATCCATGCAGTAACTGGGACCAAGCATGCTTAGCTTCTAAGTGAGGAAGGGCCCAACCCGCTCAGGCCATGTTGCCTAATAAACAAGCCCACGTTACAAGACCACTTATAACAACATGGCCTAATGAGGCCGTATCTTTGGTTGTTTTGAAACTAAGCAGGGTCAGTCCTGGTTACTGCATGGATGGGAGACAGTCCACAGTCCCAAATGCTGTGTGTTTTCTTAGTTTTAAATATCTCACAACACACGGCATCTACATTATGTTTGCTACTGTCAGTCCTTGAAAGTTTTGCAATCACAAACCATTTCTTTACCTTTTGATGAATTGCATTCTGGTATTTGTAGTCTCCCTGTCAAGATGGGGGGAATAATGCCACAATTGTACACTTTTTGCCTAACATAATTCTATAAAGGATTTATATATTTGAGTAACACTATGGTATGTGTACTTTTCAAGTTATCTTTATAAAGCAGAATATTGTTGAAAGCCAGACATGGGGGTGAAAAGGGGAAATGATGAGAAGGCAAGTAAGTCATGAGTATTTGCCCACAGTGTGGCAAGAGAGTTTACAATCTTGGAGACTTGTGCAGTTATTTTCCCCTGATTGTGGCTGCTTTCCAGGGAATAAGTAAAGGACACGTGGGTGGACAGTGGAACTTGTTTTCGGAGTGCAGACACAACCCCCTGGATTGTCTGAGGTTGGCAAGCTTACTCAAGTATTTGGCTACCATTGATTTTACTCAGGTTGTCATGTTCCCAGTGCAGGCATTTACACACAAGACCAAAAGTACTTGCTTTGTATTTTGTTTTCCAGGGAATATTTCTCAACAGATTTCTGGGTTTAAAAGGTGAGCACGTTTTATACGTTGCCAGCATATTTATTGGAGGATTTCCTCTCTCATGTTATTTCTTTGGTGTTCATTACTTTTTTAAAAGTCCAATGCTATTTTGTCTTGTGCACTTACTTCTAAGGAGCAGGTCTATTGAACTACTTTTTGTATATTTCACTTTAAGATATATGTTCAATTACTGTACACATATTCATGTGTACAGTAATTGAACATATATCTTAAATCTTAATTTTTGCAAAGGGGCAAAAGTATGGGGGCATATGTTACCTGGCTAACCTCTGTACTCGGGCCCAGTTCCCCTCCTCGCCAGTTGCACACCTGCACTGCCCCCTGCACTCGGAGGCTGTTCTCTGTATCCCTACAGCCTCCTACCAGCACCTGATGTCCGCACTTACCCCGGCACTTGCCACCACCCGGCTGCAATTATTTATTGTATTAATTGCTTTTTATGTATTTTACTGTTATCCTATGTACTGCACTGCCCCTCCTCTTCCCCCTGCACTTTTCCCCTTCCCCTCTCCCCTGCACTTGCACAATCTCAATGTCACCTGGCCTAGTAGGATCGCTGTCTCTGTCTTCCCTCTGTTCCCCCCCTTGCCTCGTTGCACCTTGAAACACTTGTGTATAGGCGCGTTATAAATGCTGTATCATATCATATCATATCATATCATTAATGATGTTATATCTAATGTGAATATTGATGTAATCTGTTATATACAATGTAATTTGTGTTGTCACCAGTGATGTCATCAGTGATGCTATTTGTGATGTCATCAGCATTCTCATACAACATGTAATTAGTGATGTGATCAGTGTGGTCATGGGCTGTGCAATAGGGAGCGCAAAGTTAAGGTGGGTTTAGTCGAATTTCAGGGGGTTTTATTGCATTAAGTTCTCACCTTAATGTCCCTGCAACTAAAGTGTTTTCCCTGAACATATATATATAAATATATATATTATAGGGCGGCGGTCGCCGACCCATAGTTAACTTGAATCAGAGACACAAGGGAACCCCTCAAAATTCTATTGTTAAAAACTTTTGATTCTAGTAACGGATGCGGTTGAAATTTCAAAAGTGATTAAAAGTCTGCAGGCGGCCTACTGCATGTTCATTTTCCCATAGAAAACAAAGGTCACTTTTTGCCAACGCACACAGCCTAAATCACTGGACGGATTTGGACCCGGTCCGAAAAAACTTGGGCACGAAGTGTTGACTCGTGGTCCATGCATGGTTTGGGGTCATTCCGTGCACAGTTATTTAAAATTTGACAGAGAAGGGGGTGCCCCATTCCCCAAAAATTATAGTTATATCTCCCATGGTGCATTGCACGATCATGGTTTTCAGAAGTGAAACTACCACAATCTTGCTTTTCTCTCGATGCGAGAGATATTCGGGGCTATAGCAGAGGTTATGGGATAATTAAATGCAGTAAAAATCTATTTGCAGGTCAAAAAACATACAAATGCCATCAGGGTAGAGGTGGGGGAATGTCTAGAAAGCACAGAGTGAAATGTGGGAGTTGGACGGGGTTTAGGGACTGAGTTTGCAACACAAAGCTTTCTGTAGCCTCGAATATCCGACATCTGAAAGTAAACTGCGTCACAGAAGCAGCGTGTGCTCTGGGGTGAAACGGAGAGGGCAGGTGGCTGTCTGGGGAGTTGGCACTTAGTGATGGCCTGGGAAGCATTTTTATTTTTCAGCTGTTTTGCCAATATTCGCTGCTGCTATATCCGAGGTTACAAAAGACTACAGATAACCGTGGGTATGTGTAGTTTAGTACCCACAGTTAAATTCTTTCCAATTTGTTTTGGAATTATATTTTTATAACTATAGTGACATTGGGGGTGAGAAATCACTGGCTATGCAGCTAGTGACTCAATTGCCATCAAGGTCTCCCCCTCATGCAGTAACTAGGACAGACTTTACTTAGCTTCAAAGTGAGAAAGGGGCCAGCCTCTTCAGGCCATGTTGCCTGATAAGTGGCTGACCTTACAAGACCACTTAGAAATGGAAATACCCTTTTCGTGCTTTGAAGCTAAGAAGGTTAAGCCCCGCTTTGAAGGTGAGCAGGGTCGGTCCCGGTTGCTGCATGGATGGGCGACCGAATGGGCATCTGAATTATTTACTTTTTTTTAAACCATGCTGCTATCAGTCCTTGAAGTTTTTGCACTCAGAGACAATTTTTGCCTTTTGCTGAATTGCATTCTGGTATTTGTAGTTGCCCAAATACTAAAAATAGTTTTTTTCACAGCAACAGTGAGTTTTCCATCCCTGCAGTAATTGCGACAAACCTTGGTTAGCTTCAAAGCGAGGAAGGGGTCAGCCCCCTAAGGCCACGTTGCCACCACTTAGAACACTTAGAGAAACATCTCCTAAGGTGGCTGGATACTTCCTCGCTTTGAGACTAAGCAGGGTCGGTCCCGGTTACTGCATGGAGGGCAGACAGTCCACGGTCCTGAATGCCATGTGTTTTCTTAGTTTTAAATGTCTCATAAGACACGGCATCCGCATTTTTATAAAACAGAAAAGATTCAATTTTTTAAAATCACATTTATGGTGAACACTGCTATTAGAGAACCCTGGCCTTTAGGAGTTTGAGACGCAGCACTTCACCATTATGCTACAATAATGTTATTGTTTGGATTTTCACAAGTTTCATACCTAGTCTTTTATCATTAAACATATTAAACTGTGCGTATGTTCATGTGTGCCAGCATTTGATTTTCGCTATGGGGGCAAAAGTACCTGGGAACATGTTATTCTTGCAGCTGATAATTTTTTACCCTTTTCTGTGCTGCTTAATTGCTGGTAATTGGGGTTGTGCGATGTATCACAACAGTCACCAAGAGACTGGCCATAAAACAAGGGACTTGCAGCACTCTGCTTAACCAAAGTGTGTGATCCTCTGCAAATAATTTAATCGCACTGGGTATTAACTAAAAATTGGGAGTTCTCAAAGCCTGCAATGTTTTATACATAATAAAAACATAGATGTTTACAGCTACCGTGACATTGAGGGTGACAAATCACGGGTAACCCAGGTCTCCCATCCATGCAATACCCAAGACTGATTCTGCTTAGCCTCAAACTGAGGAAAAGGCAAGTCCCCTCAGGCCATGCTGCCTAAGAAACAAGCCAAAGTTACAAGACCACTTAGAGCAACATGGCCTGAGAGGGCTGGCCCCTTCCTCACTTTGAAGCTAAGCAGTACTGTGCGTATATTCATGGGTGCAGCTTTAGATTTTCGCTATGGGTGCAGAAAGTACCTGGGCATATGTTAGTCTTGCAACCGGTCATTTATTTCCTGTTTCGGTGCTGCTTAAATGTATTTTTAGTTGGGTTTGTGCGATGTATCACAACAGTCACCAAGAGACTGCCATAAAACAAGGGGCTTGGAGCACTGAACAGGACATTTCTGCATGGCCAATTAGGTGCACGTCATGGCGTGACCTTTTCGCTGCAGGTTCTGTTTGGGTGCGCCCAGTTAAACGCAGCCAGTTGGGGCAGAGACCTATCGGCGCAAAGATGTTTTGGTGCAAGTGGTCGCAATTGGCATGAACCTGCAGGCACTTTGCATTTTGTAATATGGATTAAACGTGAAAAAGATTTATTTACTGCAACATTATAAAACAGGATGGGACATATATTAGACTGTTGTTGCAGAATTGAACACGTATTAAACATGAAACACATTTATTTACTGCAACATTATAAACTGCATGCAACTATCCCACTCAAACATGCAACTATCCCACACAAACATCTTCACCCCATGTACACACACAAGCTCACATCAAACACACACACATTGCATGCACACCCTTTCAGATGACATTCCCACCCTCACACCACTCATCCCCCTTACACTGCTCCGTCTCTGGGTAACATTATGAAACAGAAAAAATGACATTAAAAAAGTCTCATTTATGCTGAACGCTACTATCAGAGAACCCTGGCCTTAAGGAGTTTGAGACACAGCACTTCACTGTTATATAAACAGTGATGTTATTCTTTGGATTTTCACAAGTTTCATACGTAGCCTTTTATCATTGAACATATTAAATGATAAGCTAATTATGAAATGCATACTCCATGAAGTACCAGGCCATTGTAGCCTAGTGTTTAAAGGATCAATTATGTATGTTTTTTTTATTATTTAACTAATTTAATTTAATTTTTTTAATGCAACAGAAGTGGGAGGTGGCAAGGTTTGTTGCATGGCAGTCCTGTGATCTTATTTAGTATGAGGGCATTTAGACGTGGCTGCAATGTCAGCCACATCCAAACATCCCTCGTGCCAAAATTTACGGTGCCAGAATGGCTTTCGCACAAAATGGGCGCACCAAAATGGGCGCTGCTGGGGAATGGCCATGCCAAATTGGCCCGTGCCAAAATGATGGCACTGAAATGGGGTGTACTGCTTGGAGAACGCTGCTTAACCAAAGTGGGTGCTACATGGCAAATAATTAAATCTCACTGCGCATTGCCTAAAAACATTGTGAGTTCTCAAAGCCTGCAATCCGAAATCCACGGATAGTGGTCTGGGAGCATTTTAAAATGGACAGTGGGCAGTCCATTGTGGCGCCTTGAAACACTTGTCTACAGGCATCTTATACATGCCATATCATATCACACCAAAGGCCATACCCACTAACCATGGCTGAAGACCATGCTAGTGGTCAGGAAGTGTTCTAAAATCTATCAAATAACAAAATCCTTGATATTCAAGGAAACAACTTTAATTGCAGGGATGTTAACGTGAGAACTTAATGCAACAAAAACCTGAAAATTCAGCTAAAGTCACCTTAACTGCGCGCCCCCTGTTGCTCAGACTATGACCACAATGATGACAATCACTGCTCTCCGTTAGTACATTTGTGAAAGAAAGTCAAAACACACATGAAATAAGGGAGCCTTCTGGCAAAGGATTCTGTGATAGATATGTCATACTTCAGCTCACATTCACTGGTGGAAGATGACATATATTGGATCACCATGACATGTACTTTGCACAGTGCTGTACTCAGTCTCCAGATTTACCCTACAAATCATTTTAATGGTAGGTTCAATGGACCAACAGCTATTTTGTAGCTGAGCCAAGCTGCATCCAGAGGGCCACATCAAAATATCTATGCCCTCCACACAAACTAAAAAGGAAGGTTTGTTGTAAAGGTCCAGGATCAACGTTGCCAAAGGGGGTGCACATACTTGCTACAGAAGTAGGGGAGTGCACGTACCAGCTACAGAAGTAGCGGGGTGACATCATGGTGGGGACATCACCGAACGTGGCGAGTGCATAGGGAAACAGAAGCAGGGGGAACACAATGAGGGGTGAGTGGTTTATTGTAAGTAAATGGGGTAGGGCACCAGCACTGGTGCAGGATGGGGCCCAAGGTGCCTTGGGGTGGATGGCTTATGGGGGAATATTGAGCAATATGCGAACAGTAGAGAAGCCATTTTGCTGTTGGCCCATGGTAGCAAAGTATTTTCACAGTCAGCTCATAATAAAAGAGCTGCAGGCTATAGTGAAAGCAGCGTGAGTTTTGAATATTCAGCAGAAAACTGTGCACAGCAATGTTGCAAGACAGAGGTTTCCCAGGAGCAGACAGTCCCATCGAAGGCACTCAAAGAGATACTTTCGACGCCCTTGAGCTAGGGTCCTGGGTGCATTGAGATGAATTGGCAGAAAAATATCAATTAAATTTCAGTTAATTAAAATCCAGCCACAGTGTGGTATAACTTCGTCACACTACAGTTGGCAGTGAGGCGTGAGAAGGGACCTGGGGCGGGGGGGCAGAGCAATGGGGAACGTTATGGAACGTGCAACAGGGACCCAATCAGTGGCGAGAGGTATTGGTGTGTCTAGGGTGCAACATTGTAAAGTGCTCTTGCCGATGTCCGCAGGGCACATCATTGGTCAGAAATGGTGGGAATGTCTTGCTCCAGCCATCTCAAGATGTTAGGCCCAATCAGCATGAAGCAGTTTATCCATTTTTAAATTGGGCAATGCCAACCAATGGCAAACAGATGTTTTTGACGGATCAGCACATTATGTCATTGTGGGCAGTGGAAGAAGGTTTGTGATGTCACAAGAGGTGTTAAGGTGATTTTGGCCAAAAAGAGTTTTTATCCAATTAGGGGGACTTACGATAAAGAATCATATAGGTTTCTGACATAGTACCACCAATCAGCGTGTGTGACCTGCCCTAAAAATGTAACTAAAATGTTGTATGGCAATTCTGTAATTTGCGTATAAAATGTTCAGCCGCTGTGGGCGGTGTCGCGCTCATTTCATTCACTTCAGTTCCATGCGGCTGTCTGAACCACAGTTCCCAGCTGTGTGTACCAGCTGTGTGGGTCCAATACATCTGCGCTACTTCTTGCTTGGTGTACTCCCTGTCTGGATTCCTTTTTCTTTACTGTGATTACTTTTTGGACAGAGGTCCCATGGTACAGCTTTTCGTACCTCCTACTTATGGTGCCACTGGCACAGGATAGAAAATAGCAAAGGAACCTCACTAAGCGTGTTGCCCTGGGCATCACCCACTCCTGTGACAGCCCTGCGCGTCCCCTTCAACCTTTTTAGCAAAAGGACTCCTATGGGCATCTGGCAAGCAAACAAGGCAGTTCAGACTTCATAGGGAATGCAGATGAAGACATTCCATCAGGTGAGATTATTTCCAGGCAAATGTCACAAAAATAGCTTGCAAAAACCAGGCAATATCTAACTCAGTGGGACCCAGTACCAATGCACAAGTTGCCTTCTGTTTCCAAGAAGCATGACAAGGGAATACCCTTCTGAAATGTTATAATTAAGACAAGGAAATAGGTTATTGTGAAGTACAGGGAGTGCTTGGAACAGGGATTCTTACGGACACATGCATTCCGGCTCTGGACAGTCAACTCCTGCCATCCCAAAACAGTGCACAGCACTCTGCCTGTCCGTTCCCCTCTCCTTCACAATTTGAAAATAAAATGTGTGATACATTTGTTTTAACGCAATTATTGGTTATAAATATTGTTTTGCCACTCGTTATGGATGTGAAGGTAAGAATACATCAATACATATAAAACGACACCCAACTCGACACCCAAATTCTTATCCCGATTACTGGCGACTTACAACACAGACTCCAAATGACTCAACGACATTTACCTCATTATCCAAGCTTGGATGGCTAAACATGGACTATGCCTCAACAACGACAAGACTGAGTTGCTCCTTGTAGGCACCCAAGCCAGACTCAACAGACTGGACAAACAATTCAATGCTTTCAATATTGATGGTAACAATATTACTGTTTCCAAAAACGTTAAAACCTTAGGCATCTACATTGACTCCTCCATCTCCCTGACAAGACAAATTAACATGACCACCTCCACCACTGCCTACACGTGCAAGCTAATCAACGCTTGCAGACCATTCCTGACTACAGGCAACTGCCTCACCTTAGCTAGGGCTTTAGTCCTATCTAGGATAGACTACTGCAACACCCTCTATTTAGGCACTAACCAATACAATTAAAAAAATCACAAACAATCTAGTACCCAAGTAACTGTGCGACAAATTAACACGTAAGTTCTTGGATCGACCTGTTAGATCCTCACATTCCAGCTGCCTTATCATCCCTAGATTCAAGCTCCAAAAGGCAGGAGGTAGCAGCTGCCCGGTCTTAGCAGCCAAAATGTGGAACTATATACCTGCAGCCATCACAGCCGAACCCCCCTTCCATAATTTCAGAAATAATGTAAAAACCTGGCTCTCATTGAACGAATCCTAAAAAACCTGTGCTAAAGCTACTACCTCTAACTACCTTATATTATATACTCGTACTCTCTCTTATTGTAAATTTGATTGTATTATGTTGTATATTTCTGCCGTACGCAATCGTAAATCTACTCATGACTTTGTGTGAATCTCCTACTGTATACCTGCCAATCATATCCTCACCATGTAAATACCTGCCACATGTCTTGTAAATAATTATTGTCTGCAACTGTAAATGAACTTTGTTATGGAACTGTAAGAAATGCGCCCAGATGCCTAAGGGCTTGGCGCGCTACGCAAATAAAATACAAATATAAATACATTGCAATAGTAATTTGTTTGTAAAATTCAACGTTAATTAAAATAATGTCTTTGTAGAAAGTATTAAATAACCAAATAGTGAAAAATACACACCTGAGCTGTACATACCTGAAGAGAAGAACCCAAACAGCTCAGGCAATATCCCCTGGGAATCTTCCAGAAACTCAGACTCTTCATGGTGAAATGCTGCAAGAACATATTCTGCTTTATAATGTTTCTCAAACAGAATACACCTGGCTGAACGGGAGGCCATTTTCACTTATTTCACTTCCTCTCCTGCCTGTAAGTAAAACAATGCTCAAAGCCACTCAATCACAAACTGGTAACGTGCCTTGAAATCCACTTACCATATCTCCTCCCCCCATCATGTGCTGGGGTTCCAGCCATATCTCCTCCCCCCATCATGTGGTGCGCTTTCCGTTTATAATGTTTACACTGGAGTGCTTTTCTTTGCTCTGTTTGATCAAACATGAAGACCCATAAACACAAGGACTCATTTTGTTCTTTAAGTGCGGCCAATGCTGATTGGTGCTTATTTTATGTGAACTGATTTGCATATTTAAACTTGCAGTTTGAATCCGTTTCTCACCGAAGACGCCCTTGCAATCTAGACATTATCTTCAGTTAAATGCCTAAAAGATATATGAGAGGATAGGCGACATGTGATAGTAAATATGTACTAGAGATTGATTCAGACCAATGGGTTTCTGGAGGATAGCTCCGGGGCAACGCGCTCGTCTTGGAGGCAACACGATGCGGAGCAACACAGGATCGATCCCCCCGTTTGCGCTTAGAAACCTCTGGGTATTAAGCTCATTATAAATTACCAATTATAATGATTGTAAATTCACTCAGAACAATACAGCATTGCAAATGCGTTGGCTTGACCTCACACCCATCCTAAGCAATCACTCTGCCTGAAAATGTTGAGTGACAATAACTTAGTGCTCTTATGCAGCAGCTGATAAAGGGATTATTTTTGTTGTTTTTCAAAAAGAACCTGATATACATTATTACATTGTGTTCCCATTGAGGTTGCCTTTGCCGGGTCATTTTGAAATAATAATTAGTTTGGAGTTGAGTTAAAACAGACCCCATCCCTGTGCCCTACCGGGTACCTCAGGGATCTTGCATCTCCCCCACACTTTACAACATGTACACTAAACCGTTGTTGACCACCTCGACAAGCTTGACATTCCCTACACCAATTTTGCTGATGACAACTAAATCCTACTGAAACTGGAAACCACACCCTGGATATATCTACAGCATCATCCAGACTCTGTCTCAATGATGACAAAATGGTGCTGCTCACTGTGGGATCCCCCATGGGCTCAAACTTCTGGGCTTTGCCTTCTCATCTTTTTCCATCCATGGTCACCCTACCCTTGTTTCCAGTCAGGTGAAAACCCTGGGCTTTACCTTGATGCAGAACTATCTATGCATAAGCATGTCATTCCCCTTGCCTCATCTGCAACATACGCTACTAAACTGATCAACCTCAGTAGAACATTTTTATAAATGATTATACTCTGACAATTGCCTCACCTTAGCCAGAGCAATTATTGGCAGTAAGTTGGACTACTGCAATGCCTTACTCTCTGGCACCTGTGCTAAAAACATCTCCAAACTGCAACTGATTCAAAGTAATTCCCACCAGGCTGCTTGGGGTATGAAGCGAATCCCAAGTGAGACGGGATGTCCACTGTCTATGAAGCGAATCCCAAGTGAGACGGGATGTCCACTGGCTATGAAGCGAATCCCAAGTGAGACGGGATGTCCACTGGCATTGAAGCGAATCTCAAGTGAGACGGGATGTCCACTGTCTATGAAGCGAATCCCAAGTGAGACGGGATGTCCACTGTCTATGAAGCGAATCCCAAGTGAGATGGGAGGTCCACTGGCTATGAAGCGAATCCCAAGTGAGACGGGATGTCCACTGTCTATGAAGCGAATCCCAAGTGAGACGGGAGGTCCACTGGCTACCTGTCAAAGCCTGTATTGAGTTTAAGATTCTGTCAATTACTCACCAATGCATACACAATTTTGCACCCGTTCCTCAACCAGTGCATATCCGGAAAAACAAGACCTCGCTGTCTTCGTTTCTCTTCTGACATAGCTTTATTTCCACCCAGATACAATAGGAAGTGATCAGGAGGAGCTAGCTTTCCTGTCATGGTACCCACCCGGCGGAATGCACTTCCTCCATGGATCCAAGAAGAAAAATCATACAAACTTTTTAGAAAACATCTGAAAACCTGGCTGTGTAACGACTAAGGCTCATCATCTCTGCTTGTTTATGCGCTGCCTGTCTATGATTTAAGCCATCTGTCAATGATGCCAATTATGTACTAGCACTGTGATAACTCTGGGTCAGGGCGCTGCTAACAAACGCAATAAATAAATAAATAAATAAATAAATAAACCTATCAATATTGGAATAACTGCATAATTCCAAGCCATGCGTGGCTGATGGCTTGACATGGGCCCTTTATACCTCTGGGTGGGAGTCTGCTACTCTACCCGAGCCTGTTGGAGAAATTAAGAGTTGATCCTGAACCTCTCTTCAAGGTAAGATCTGATTTTAGATTCTGATTACTCCAATTACCTTTACAGCTAAAGTGTACACCCTGGCAGTCAAGCTGATGGGCTTGTTCTCTTTGGGCTCCTTTTAATTCTAACCTAATCTCTCTGCGCCTCAGTCCGCTTATGTAGCTGAAACAGTTCTTCCATTGCTTGTTTAGTCTGAAATAATCATTTTCATTTGGAAATGTGACTTTCAACAGAGGATGCCAAACATGTTAGTGAGCTACTCCTGCAGGAAGGAGGATGGCACTGGCAGGAATATCCCAATAACAGGGGGTGACCAATCCTACCTAAGCTGAAGGAGCATACTGTCCATGGTCAGTATGTATAAAGGGATTGATAGATTTCACACAGGAGATGCACCCATGGAGTTACCGGTAGGATGGGGGGTGGGTGCGATGAGAATGGGAGGAAGGGATCTTGAGAGGGGAGTAGGGTTCAGGTGGGTGATTAGTGATTGGTGAGATGTCCTTTGAAGCAGAGGGTGTTCTGCTCCTTCATTGATTGTGAGATGGTGGGAGCCATTCATATCTGCATTGGCAATTTGTTCACAGACAGGGTGCATAACAGTATCCTTCAATCATATTACATTTTGGTTTCATACAGCACCAAATAAACTGAGAAAGACAGCTCCAGTGTGCTTAGGAGTCCAAAGTGGACATTGAATAAACATTGGGGATACCTGAATCCAAATGAGATGTACACGCCTCCTCTTAGGCCACCATTAGGAGGGGCAGACAATAATTGGGATGCAAAAAGGGCACCCCACTGGCTGCGTACGTGGCAAAGAAAGGTCTGTCCTCTATAAAGAAGGTGCACTGGAGGCTTCACAAGGGTACATGACACTGCTTGCAGACAGTGAGTGACCTGCTGATACACTTGGTGCCAGACAGTCACTACTCATGGCTCCAAAGTGAACCTCTAATGGAGATACTCATACTGCGCCTCATTTCACATTTGTGGAAAGTCCAGCCAACCAGTTAAAAATAGTTGATACTGGATCCATTTGGTGGCATGTTGGTTTTTGTTAATCTGCACTAGGTACATAAATAGTTGCTTGCAATTCCACCTAAAAAATAGTTATTAGTGTTTGACAGTTTCTGATTGTGTTGACATGTATGTGCCTCTTCATTATTGGCTTGAACATGGCTATCTATTCTTTTACATGCAGGCATAATAGACAACCCCAAGTATGGTTCCTCTACTCCTCCGTTGTGGCTACGGTAGGGATGCACGTACAACATCCCAGCCAGGTAAAACAATTCAGGTTGAGAAAAACCCATTAGAAAGTACTGTCATTTGAGCAGATGGAAGTTTGCGCTGCAGGAGCACACACATTGTTTTAGTTACTTTTGACACTCACATAGCAACACAGGAAGAGCAACACAATCTATTATTGTTGCATTTGCAGAGGTCATAGATAGGGCAGCAGTGCAGGCCCGAAGTTAAGGTGTTGTATTTCTAGCAACATAGTGTATCGTGATGTGCAGGAAGGACTGAATTGGGTGGAAGATGGAGTCAGCAAGGTATTGTGGTAGAAGCGAGGTAGGTGTGCTAATATGGCAGGAGTACCTGCCATTTTGGATGATTAAGGCCAAGCACACGATAAATACAAATAGAATAAAGTCTATAATGTGAAACTGTGCTTCCTTTCCGTTCCCCAGGAGAGAAGCCGAGGTCAGAGGCACCCATGGTACGCAGTGCTAATTGTATCCAGTTGCAGAGCTTGAAAAGGGTGGGAACGGAATGTGAGCTGGTAGGGATGCACCCTTTGAATGACACAGTCATGAGAACAGAGCATAAGGTTTGGTTATGCCAATGGGCACGACAAAGATTTACAGCACTACAGGCTTCCCCAATGGGCAGTCATCACCATGAGAATTACAAGTAGACACACAACCAAAAGAAAATAAATCCCTGAAATTGACACTCGAGAGTGGTGCCCTGGTTACCTCATTACTGGGAACCTTGGGTTTGAAGGAGATAATGGGAAAGCCATGTCTGGATTGTTTTGTGATTTGGGATAGGAGGAGCAGAGGTGATGTCAATAAATTAAGTACAAGGTCGGTGAGGCAACCTGTGTGTGCCTACGGCATCTGGGTTGATGCGAAGGCCATTTGTCAATTAGTGCAGAGTTTGCTTCACCAGTTTGCTTTGATTGCGTTTGGAATGTAGGTATGCCCTTCACGTGATGGTCTCAATTTATGAATATATCAATAATGGGAAGCCATCAATCATGTATTTGAGTTTGAACGTGTAGAGCACCACTCGTTTAGGGGGATGGGTTTATATTAGATGTGGGCAATCATTCCAGGTACTATAGAGGGGGATTAGCATGCTCTATAGGTGGTAGCCAATGGGGTAGTGAGATTAAATTGTACTCATTATTATGCATCGTATTGTTAATCTGTGGTTTCGACGCAATAACATCTGTAACATCTTTAGATAAGAGGACATCCTTGTCAGTTCAGTTCTACGGGACCGTCTGAGACCTTTATGCACGTAATAAACCTTGTTTTCCCTTGCAGAGAGGTGCAGCGATTATTTGTCTTTTTGGATTATTTTTACGCGTGGATTTTAGGTTACTTTCCTTTCAATTTGGTGACCCTGACATGATCCCAGACTGTTCCTGAAGTTGGGGGTGTCCCAGCCATGCATCCCGGGGTCCGGCGCCCTTCTGCAGCGATCAGTCCCAGTGCATGACTTGAAGAGGTTTGCAGGTGCTGTGTTGCCTGAAGGCCTCTCTGCTCCCAGATTTTGTGGCCATGGGCAGGATCCCATATCGGAGGAACTTGTGAGAACGTATAGATTTATGTGCACCTTTGCGGGAGAAAACAATAAGGGAAGAGTGTGTATGTGTGGAATGAGTTAATGGTGGGTGGGTGGCGTGTGAAAGACCATGTAGCATATATAGTGGTTTTATATAAGGTGATGTCACAGTATGTGGTGAAAAGAGAGTAAACAGGAACTTCTGCATTGTGTCGGAAAGGCAGCGCTGCAGAATTGAATAAGAGGTGAGGTCCAGTATATGGGGAACGTGGAATCCCTCCAATGGGCAAATAAAGGGAGTGTGAGAAGGAAAATACCCTCATCCTGAGGCAAAAGAATAGAGAAAGGGTCTATACCATATGTAAAAAAATGTGATTTTGTTTTGTGGGCCTATTGTATGGTGGATCCGGGATCCCTTCACATGGCACATGGGGGCGTAAGGAGGTATGTTCCCTCATTTTGAAGAGAACACTACCTACACTAACCTGCCCATGGATCACAAAATCTAAATCACTCTAGCATGACTGCACATTCACACACAGATGCATGTCATCACCCTCACTGTATTGCACACCCATCAGGCGATGCAACAGGGTTCTACATCTCACTAGCATGACTATACCCTTTCGCACACAGGCGTACATCATCACACTCACTGTGGTACACACCCATCAGGCAAGATACAACGTTCTGAACACACTAACCTTGCTGTGCACATACTCACACAGACGTATGTCATCACACTAACTAAACTACACACCATTAGATTATACACATTACCTCAGCAGTTATGCGCTACAAATACAATGATGCAGATCAATAAAACCAGAACACAATGCGAGCGCTTTCCATTAAATATTCCAGATTTCCTCAAATCTGTAATATCATCAAGTCCTTGACATGACCTGCAAATCCTCAAAATCGTTATGCTAACCACATAACCTATTATTATGCAGGTGATGCACACAATCACCACAACACAAGAGTAACAGGGGATACCAGGGATATCTATGTACTGTGACCTGGCCTGGAATGAAAATATAGAAAATAACATAGAAGGTCAGAGTACTGTTGTGTTCAGAAGATAGGTGCTGGTGTACTGTACATGTCTGCAAGGTCACGCTAATTCATTGGTGCACGAAACCTACTGTCAAACATCAACGTCCACCAATGAACAAAAACCTGAGATGAAACAATTGAATTCAGCCCAGTGGACACTCAAATATAATTAAATATTTTTATTGACATTATTAAACAAATCATTAAAAAAAAAAACTAATTTTTCAACAATAAAAATCTACAGTAATATTAGTATCAAAAGTTCTGTTCATGTGGATCAACCCTATCAATTCATCATTGGGCTGACCCGATACATCATTCCCATCTATAAAAACCACTAACAACCACACTATAACCACATCACTTTCATACACATCCATTCAAAAATTCATTCAATAATGACAAACATCTCATCAATAAAAATCAAACATTCTAAAACACCTATTATACAATTTTTATACAATTTTTTGATCCATTATTAATATGAACCATAAAGTTTAGCACGACTGAGCCTATTCCTCATTAATGTAATCTCTTATGGCTCGGGCTAACATGGCTTTACACTATTCACAAATAATAGTACACTCCCCAACCCGACATGTTTCTTTCTGTATAATATTCTGTAAACAGAAATTCTTCAGGGTCACTGTGGTCCAGCGAAGTAGGGTAGAAAGTAGATGGAAAAACTGATAAGAGACATGTAGAATACACCAGCGGAGCTCACCTGCATAAGAACACAACATCAATCAGGCCAAATGCTTAATTTACAAGATTGATCATTACTACCACCGTGTTATCAATAAACGGGGCGTAGAAAAGGTGATTAATACCTTCCTTCTTCCTTGAACCTGTTAAGCTGATCGGCCCGAGAGGACCGCGTACCTGTAATCTTGGTGGTTGGTCTTGCTGAGGTCGCCAGTCCGGAGTCCAGGAACTGATGAATTAGCGGCACGAGGAATCAGCCCCTCCACCACCCAAAAGAGGAACTGGGTGAAGGTTGGACCGACCCCCAATGTCACGATAAGTACTCGCCAGATGAGCGTGACTCGAGGATAGATGGCTCAGGTTGGTGACACTGTAGTTCAGGTAGAGCCGATTGTAGATATCATGAATCTTCCGGAACCAATGTAACAGTGAGGTATTACAGTTGATAGAAAAAGTCCGGTTGGTGCTGATAGTTCCAGGGGTTGGCAGGATTAGGTTCGGAGGTAGGCGAAACAGGAAGAGAGAGAACAGCTGGAGGCTAGCTGGTACCGAGCAAGTCCCGGGTATGTCTGAAGATGGGCAGACCCAGTGCCGACAACAAGTCAGGGTTGGAGGCAGGCAGGCTCAGGACAGGCCCCAGGTAAGGCTGGAGGTAGGTTGGCTCAAGACAGGCCACAGGAAAGTGCTGGAGGTATGCTGACCCAGGACTGGCCACAGGTAAGGCTGGAGGCAGGCTGGTTCGAAACAAGCCACAGGTATGGGCTGAAGACTGGCTGACCCAGGACAGGCCACAGGTAAGGGCTGGAGATGGGCTGACCCAGGACAGGCCACAGGTATGGGCTGGAGACTGGCTGACCCAGGACAGGCCACAGGTAAGGGCTGGAGATGGGCTGACCCAGGACAGGCCACAGGTAAGGACTGAAGGTAAGCTGACCCAGGACAGGCCACAAGTAAGGACTGAAGGTAGGATGACCCAGGACAGGTCACAGGTAAGGACTGAAGGTAAGCTGACCCAGGACAGGCCACAGGTAAGGCTGGAAGAGAGCTGGTCCAGGACAGGCCACAGGTAAGGGCAGGAGGCAGCTGGCCCAGAATAGGCCACAGGTAAGTGCAGGAGGCAAGCTGGCCCAGGACAGGCCACAGGTAAGTGCAGGAGGCAAGCTGGCCCAGGACAGGCCACAGGTAAGTAAGAGGCAGGAACAACGAGGCGAGCAAAGCGAACCGCGTTGAGACGCGACTCGCTGTGAATTGCGGCCTCTTTTATGGGCCGCCGGCGCCCGAAAGGCCTGGGACGCAAGCCGTTCCGTTTCCGGACGCCGGCGGACCCATAACGAGGCTTGAGAAGCAAGCCCCGCTAGGGAGATGAGTTCGGCCCACGGCGCATGCGCGGAGCCGAGAGAGAGGCCTTCCGCGCATGCGCCGAAGGCCGCCAGCCCTGTAGCCCGCCACTCCCCTCCCGGCGAGCCCCCGGAAGCAGATGCGCGGGTAGACTCGCCAGGAGGGGAAGAGAGCGGCAGACCCCCGTCTCCCGCGTGACATAACACTATGCCCCCTCCCAGGAAGGCCCGGAGCTCCGGGTTTCCAGGGAAACCGTACATAGAACTCACGTATCAACCGGGGAGCATGTACATGTTGGCGTGGCTCCCATGTACGGTCACAGGCTGGGTACCCCTTCCAGTCAACTAAATAGTGGAGCACCCCTCTACGGAAACGGGCATCACAGATCTCGTGTACCTCGAACTCTGGGACACCCTGCACTAGGACAGAGGCCGGACGGGGAGGAGTGCGGCCATAAGCATCGACCACATAGGGCTTTAACAAGGACACATGAAAAACGGGATGTACATGCCAAGAAGGGGGTAGGCGTAGGCGAAAGGATACAGAGGACAACCGTTTGGTAATAACAAAGGGACCCAAGTATCGAGGAGCCAGTTTGACGGGCAAATTGCGGAGTGGCAAATTCTTTGAGGACAACCACACCTTGTCACCCTCCTGAAAGTCGGGTTCTACACTCCTCTTCCTGTCTGCCTGTCTCTTCATCCGATCCTTGGCCTCACTTAGGATCTTGCTTGCCAGTTCTTGTTGATTCCGAATGTGTTTGACCAGATCATCAGCAGAAGGAACAGTACTAGATGGAATGGGTTGAAAGGGCATGAATCGAGGATGTAAACCAGTGGAACAGAAGAATGGACTGACTCCGGTGGAAGCATGGACGGTGTTATTATATGAAACCTCGGCCAGATCTAGTCCATCTTTCCAGTTAGATTGTGTGGCATTAGCAAAACAACGGAGGTACCCCTCCAAAGTCTGGTTAGTTCTTTCGGTCAGCCCGTTGGTCTGTGGGTGGTAGCCTGAGCTTAGAGCTCTATGTATTCCTAAATGACTGCATACCTGTTTCCAGAATGAAGAAAGGAATTGGGTTCCTCTATCCGATATGATTTTCTCTGGTAGGCCGTGCAGCCGGTAGATGTCATGCAGAAATGCCGAAGCCATTTGGGTAGCTGTAGGGATCTTCCGAAATGGGATGAAATGAGCCAGTTTAGTGAAGCAGTCTATGACCACCATTATACAGGTGTAACCTTCAGATGGGGGCAAATCCACAATGAAATCAGTAGCGATTGTGTGCCATGGATAGAGAGCTGTTTCAGTGGGCATTAATAAACCCAATGGCCGTTTTCTGGGAACCTTGCACTGTGCACATATTGGACAGCTGTCGATGTACTTCTGGACCTCAGTCGCCCAACCTGGCCACCAGAACTGTCGAGAAATCAACTCTTGAGTGGCTCTGACCCCACGGTGTCCTCCTATGGGTGAATCATGGAATCCATGTAAAATGCCCCTCCTAATGGCTCCTTTAGGTATGTAAAGTCTCTTCTGAAAAAACAAGAGTCCCTCTCGTTCAAAAACTGAGTGACGAGTAAGAAGGGTTGTTCTTTCGGGGTCCAACCGAGTGGCTTCTGCGATGGACTTAAGGTGAGAGGACAAAGCCAGCAGGAAATGGCGAGGAGAAATCAATGGCTGTTCAGGACCTTGCGTCCCATCAACATTTTCCAAGGACCTGGAGAGAGCATCTGCTTTTATATTGGAAGTCCCCGGGATATAAGTGACATGGAACTCGAATGGAGAGAAGAAGAAGGCCCACCGGGCTTGACGAGGAGTCCGACATTGCAGAGAGCGAAGATATTGCAGATTGCGATGGTCGGTTCGCACTTCTACAGAAAAACGGGCTCCGAGGAGAAAATGTCTCCATTCCTCGAATGCGGTCTTGATGGCCAACAATTCCCTTTCTATCACCGCGTAGTTTCGTTCGCTGGGACTCAACTTACGAGAAAAATAGGCAACTGGATGTTCCACTAACGTGGCTGGATCTTTCTGGAGAAGGACTGCTCCGACCGCGAAGCTGGAAGCATCGGCCTCTACAATGTAGGGCAAGTCCTCCTGGGGATGGCGCAGGATGGGAGCAGCCATAAAAGCCGATTTTAATACTCCAAAAGCCTGGGAAGCCACAGGACTCCATTCGAAAGCGATCTTGCTGCTGGTAAGACTGGTGAGGGGAGCTGAGATCCGCGAGTAATGTGGAATAAAGCGCCTGTAGAAGTTTGCGAACCCCAAAAATCGTTGGAGAGCCTTGATATCGTGTGGGTGTTTCCATTCTTGTATGGCTAGAACCTTCTTGGGATCCATCCCAACTCCTTCTTGATTGATAACGAATCCCAAAAATTCGATACTGGTCTGGTGAAAGCTACATTTCTCTGCCATGGCGAACAAATTGTTGATGGATAGTCGATGAAGGACCTCACGAACGTGTTCCACATGCTCGTCCAAGGACTTAGAGAATATCAGTATGTCATCCAGATAAACCCAAACGGATAATCCTAACAGGTCACCAAAGATGTGGTCCATAAATCGTTGAAAAACAGCGGGGGCATTACATAAGCCGAAGGGCATAACCCGGTATTCAAAGTGCCCAAAAGAAGTTTTGAAAGCTGTCTTCCACTCGTCCCCATTCCTGACGCGTATCAAATGATATGCTCCACGGAGGTCCAATTTGGAGAAGATTTGTGCAGTATGCAGGGTTTCAAGGATGCTACGAATCAAAGGTAACGGGTACCGGTCCTTGGCTGTAATGTCATTCAACTGTCGGTAGTCGACACAGGGTCTCAACGTGCCTTCCTTCTTCTTTACAAAGAACAGGGGAAACCCTGCAGATGACTTTGACGGTACAATGTACCCCTTTTCTAGACTTTCAGATAAATATGCTTGAAGAACTTGCTTCTCGTCACGGGTCAACGCGTACAACTTCCCATGAGGTATGACATGGTTCGGCAACAGGTCAATGGAGCAATCAAAGGACCGGTGTGGAGGAAGGGGTATGTTGCCGGGTTCAGAAAATACCTGTTTGTAATCGGCATATACCTGTGGAACCAGGGACGTGGAACATAGATGGACCCATTGTTGTCCGTCTTTAGGAAGTCGAAACGGTCATGGTGGGAACAGATAGCTTGCATCCTGAGCACACCTTTCGGAGGAAAAGGTTAAAGTCTGAGTTCTCCAGTCTATCAACGGATTGTGATGTTGCAACCATGGTAGTCCTAGGACCATCTTGTAGTTAGGTGACTTAATAACATCAAAGGAGAGTTCCTCGTAATGATCGTAATCTGAAGAGCCAACCCGACCGTGAACTGGCTAATAGGCCCCGAAGACAAGGGGGTACCATCAATAAGCTCCACCGACAAGGGAGTAGGCCTGGAAACGAGTGGTATTCTATGTCGAGCGACGAATGTTTCGTCGATGTAGTTGCCGGAAGCCCCACAATCCAGCAGACCAGATATCTCCAGGTCTCTGTCTGGTAATTTAATCCTGACCTTTAGGGTCTGTAACACCACTGGTTGCATGGGCCGACGAATGGAACAAATAACCGAAGGGTCTGGGGAGGAGATGGGACCTGTCGTTGCCCTTCCTATAAACGACAGGTCTCCTAGTTTCCCGACTTCTTCTTTTGCGGACGTAAAGGACATATACTCAGATAATGCCCAGCTGCTCCACAGTAAAGACGCAGACGCAAAGACCTCCTTCGTTTCTTCTCTCCTTCCGACAAAGGCCCTCTCATGGCTCCTACTTGCATGGGCTCAGATCCGGACTCGGTTGAACCAAATGAACCAGCAGGCGAGTTGGTCGTCCGGGAACCGCTTCTGTCAAACCGACGTCTCTCAGCCTTTCGTTCGGTTAACCTTTGGTCAATACGAAGTACTTGATCAATCAAGAGTTGAAGACTCTCCGGCTCGGGGATGTGGAGTAATTCGTCTTTGTACTCCTCTCTCAGGCCTCGACGAAACAGCGTTTTCTGTGTAATTTCGGGCCACTGAGAGTCGGTAGCCAAAAGTCGGAAGCGACTGATGTAGGTGATGACGTCATTGCTTCCCTGTTTGTAGTCCATCAACTGATTCTGTGCGACGGAGCCAGGTTCGGCGTCTGGAATACTTCAGAAAGGTTTTTTCGAAGGCAGCAAAGTCATTCAAAATAGGACTGTTCGTGACCACAAACGGGGTTGCCCAAGCTAATGCGTTCCCAGTTAGATTCCCCAGGATATAGCCAATCTTGGCCCTATCGTTGTTAAAGTGGGTGGACCTGAAGAGGAAATGGATCCTACAGTGGTTACAAAACTCTGCCACCCGTCTAGGATCGCCGTCAAATTTGATGGGTGTTGTGTGAGCCAATGGTCCCTCTCTCTGAGACGAACTGGGTGCTCCTTGTGTTATCATTTGGCGTAATGTTTGATTCTCTTGATGCAGGGCGGTCATCTCAGCTCTGAGTGCCAGCAATTCGTTCCTCATTTCTTGCGATTCATCCATCTCCGAATCTGAAGGCAGGCGTCTCAATCTGTTAAGCTGATCGGCCCGAGAGGACCGCGTACCTGTAATCTTGGTGGTTGGTCTTGCTGAGGTCGCCAGTCCGGAGTCCAGGAACTGATGAATTAGCGGCACGAGGAATCAGCCCTCCACCACCCAAAGAGGAACTGGGTGAAGGTTGGACCGACCCCAATGTCACGAATAAGTACTCGCCAGATGAGCGTGACTCGAGGATAGATGGCTCAGGTTGGTGACACTGTAGTTCAGGTAGAGCCGATTGTAGATATCATGAATCTTCCGGAACCAATGTAACAGTGAGGTATTACAGTTGATAGAAAAAGTCCGGTTGGTGCTGATAGTTCCAGGTGTTGGCAGGATTAGGTTCGGAGGTAGGCGAAACAGGAAGAGAGAGAACAGCTGGAGGCTAGCTGGTACCGAGCAAGTCCCGGGTATGTCTGAAGATGGGCAGACCCAGTGCCGACAACAAGTCAGGGTTGGAGGCAGGCAGGCTCAGGACAGGCCCCAGGTAAGGCTGGAGGTAGGTTGGCTCAAGACAGGCCACAGGAAAGTGCTGGAGGTATGCTGACCCAGGACTGGCCACAGGTAAGGCTGGAGGCAGGCTGGTTCGAAACAAGCCACAGGTATGGGCTGAAGACTGGCTGACCAGGACAGGCCACAGTAAGGGCTGGAGATGGGCTGACCAGGACAGGCCACAGGTATGGGCTGGAGACTGGCTGACCCAGGACAGGCCACAGGTAAGGGCTGGAGATGGGCTGACCCAGGACAGGCCACAGGTAAGGACTGAAGGTAAGCTGACCCAGGACAGGCCACAAGTAAGGACTGAAGGTAGGATGACCCAGGACAGGTCACAGGTAAGGACTGAAGGTAAGCTGACCCAGGACAGGCCACAGGTAAGGCTGGAAGAGAGCTGGTCCAGGACAGGCCACAGGTAAGGGCAGGAGGCAGCTGGCCCAGAATAGGCCACAGGTAAGTGCAGGAGGCAAGCTGGCCCAGGACAGGCCACAGGTAAGTGCAGGAGGCAAGCTGGCCCAGGACAGGCCACAGGTAAGTAAGAGGCAGGAACAACGAGGCGAGCAAAGCGAACCGCGTTGAGACGCGACTCGCTGTGAATTGCGGCCTCTTTTATGGGCCGCCGGCGCCCGAAAGGCCTGGGACGCAAGCCGTTCCGTTTCCGGACGCCGGCGGACCCATAACGAGGCTTGAGAAGCAAGCCCCGCTAGGGAGATGAGTTCGGCCCACGGCGCATGCGCGGAGCCGAGAGAGAGGCCTTCCGCGCATGCGCCGAAGGCCGCCAGCCCTGTAGCCCGCCACTCCCCTCCCGGCGAGCCCCCGGAAGCAGATGCGCGGGTAGACTCGCCAGGAGGGGAAGAGAGCGGCAGACCCCCGTCTCCCGCGTGACATAACAGAACCAAAGGAGCTGTCAGAGGACCGTAATCCACGAACCAAAAAAGATAGAAGACACCATGTGAATTGGTACCTCTACAATGTATCCACCATCACCAACACCTCATGAATCTCCTAGATATCCAGACTCAACTAGGAAAAACTTTATCAAAAGGAAAAAAATCCTATGACCAAAACAGTTATGTGAGACCATCAGAGAGTAAAGGGAAATGAAAAAAATGAAAGTAATTGCTAGCAGAACACTCACGTTCAGTCTCCTGTGACTCTCGTAGGTGAAAAAACACTCTTCATCGAATAAACGCCTAGATGAGGGTCATCACTGGGAACAGGCACCCGCTCCAACAGCAAAATAGTGTGCAATCCCTAATTTTGTAGGGGAAGCCTCCTCACAGATTCTGTATGAATCAAATAGTAAATTGTCTTAAACACAACGGTAAAGATATAATTGATAGTCAGAGCAAATATAGTTCTGAACAATCATATATCTGAAGTACTGGAGTAACCACATAAAGAGAGGGCAAATATAAGTCACATCTGTTCCAATGTGGTAACATCCCATAACGTACGTTTCCATTGTACGTGTGAACATTCGTAGAACCAATAATTACCTGTTATGGCAACCTCGAATGTTTAATGGCCTCGGTTTAAATCTCTACCATGTCTCTAATAGAACTCTTCCTGTGAGGTAACATCAACCACGATGTTTAATTCAATCATGACCGTAAAGGTATCCAATCCTGAAAAAGGAAAGTACAGCCATGACCGGGAATCAGACGACACGTGAAGACAAGACTGCACTTAGGTAAAGTTGTTAGCCTCAAAATAACCCCCGTAAATTCAGCAGATTACCTAAACATTAGGGCTGCCATAAATCTAAGAATGAATAATGACTTACTCAGTACTGTGTTCTGACCTGGAGCTAGACCGAGTTCATAAATAATCTTACACTATTCACAAAACGACATTTATATATGAAGTATGAGCAACAGAAGTCTCCCGTGCTTATTATATGGCCAACAGTTTCTTAAAATAGGTGGGGAGCATAGTTAATCCGTGTAGCAACCTCATCTGAGTATCAGTGCGCCGAAAAAGGAACAAAGAAAGGGACCAAGCCCACATGTAACCTTACCTCCGTAAATCGCCAAGCGGCAGTGAAAATAGCCGCGGGAAACGACACTGCCAGCATATTCGAAAGTCAGTCTCCGGAGGACTCGCAGATAAACATCCTCACGTGATCACGTGAATAACACGTGATTGGCACGTAACGTAACTGGGCTGGATGGAACACGCCCCTTAGACTGCGAGCCTACACAAACGGCTCGTCAGTCAGCTGAATCATTGCAATGTCGGCATTGAAAAAAATAAAATAAAGCAAACCACGATAGTTGACAGCGGTGATGGTTGAAATAGAACACCCGAATGTTTGTGCACAGTAAATATCATTGTGCATCAGATAATATGACATGTAAACTCGTGTAACAGTAAAAGTAGGTGCATTAATACCCACTCGTACCAACGTTGGAAACGCTGTAAAATAAAAATGAACGCCAAACCCCACTGTCCATTCACATGGGAGCAAAAGACACAGATCTCAACTCACCTTGAGGGGATTCGCGAAACCGAGGTAAAGATCATAATGAAACCCAAATATAGAGAGAATGAAGAGGTTAAAAATTCCATTCAATCGCCTCATTTAGACCAACTATGTTGCTTTTACTCAGAAAAATAAGTTTGTTCTCCTCCCTCGATAAAGTATTGTTTATCTGCAGCACTATTATTAGTGATCGTGATCTTTTTTAGTACTGTCCATCTCAGATCTTCCCAGTTGTGATTCCACAGCTTTTATGTTCGCTGATACAAATCTTAATTTTACGTTCAGTTTTGCCAATATAAATCTTGTTGCAAGGGCACCAAATAGCATATATGACAAAACTAGAGTTACAATTAGTGAATGCTCTTTCTTCCCACGGTCTAGAGAATCCTATATCCACCTCAGTAGTACGTTTAGTCAGGGGGCAGCAAGCACACTTACCATAAGGAGCATGTCTCCTTACTTTGGGTAACCCCCATTGTTGAGTGATGGTGGTTTGTTTGTCAAACTTATTACAGATGTCATTCCTGCACACCATCTCTTTAATATTGCGTCCCCTTTTAAAGGCGCACCGTGGGGTCATCACCGGTATTTTAACGTGTGCTAAAAGATGCCAATGCTTTTTGACAATCTTAACCACATAATTAGAAAGGTGGTTAAAGGTACTCACAAAGACCAGTGAATCAGATTCAGATGAACAGACTTTCGGTCTATACTCAAGTAGAGCTTCCCGATGATTATTGGAGGCTCTCTTCAAAGACCTTTTCACTATTTTATCAGGATATCCCCGCTGAATCAGATTATGACTCAAGTCCAAGGCTTCTGACTTAAACCTCTCTTTCTCACTGCTATTCCTTTTGAGTCGCAAAAACTGCCCGAAAGGTAAATTGTCCCTTAAGGATTTAGGATGAAAGCTGTCATATCTGAGAAGGGAATTCCTATCTGTGATTTTGTGAAAAGGTTTCAATCCCAACAAATTACTAACGGGATTAGAATAGATAGTGAGGTCTAAAAAATCTATCTGCTCCCTATTAAAGTTCATAGTGAACTTCAAAAAGGGATTAATCCCGTTTAGCCACTGAAAAAAGGATTGTAACGTAGTTTCATCACCGTGCCAGATTAACAGTACATCATCTATGTACCTTCGCCATAGCGAGATGCATTCTTTAAAGATATTATGTTCACTGTAAACACTCATGTGTTCCACAAAGTCCACATAAAGATTAGCTAGGGAAGATGCTACGGCCGAACCCATGGCTGTGCCATGGACCTGTTGGTAAAAAAGGCCGTTAAATTGAAAATAATTTTCGGTAAGCGCCAATTCCGTGCACCACAAGATGAATGAATTGGGTGTCATGCCAGAGCTGCGTTTAGTTAGCAATAACTCTTCGATCACTTCCAGTGTGGACGACTGAGGAATTTTGGTATACAAAGACAGAATATCCAAGGTGGCAAGGATATCATCCTGTGGATTGAAATGTAAATTTTCAATCAATTTGATGACTGCCATCGAATCTTGGACATAGGACTTCATTTTGCCAACAAAACCTTTCAAAAAGGAATCAGCAAATTTAGCCAACGGTTCCAATACTGTATTCGTGCCTGACACTATTGGTCTACCCGGAGGATTCAATAGTGTCTTATGAATCTTCGGCAGAATATAGAATAAAGGGACACTGGGGTCCTTCTTCACCAAATACTCAGCTTCCTTCCGGGTTATCCAATTCCTGTCTTTTGCCTTTTCTACTTTCAGGGCAATAATATTCATCAAACGTCCTGTTGGTTCCTGTTCAACAGGTTTATAAAAGTTTGTGTCTGAAAGTTGTCGTAAACATTCTGTGACATAATCTTGACGGTTCAGTAACACTATTGTGCCACCTTTATCAGCACCACGTATTACTATGGCTTTGTTGTTTTTAAGAGAATCAAAGGCTTTTCTCTGTACTCTGTTCTCTGTACTTGAACAATTTTGAAAGGTATGAGGAGACTGGGTGCATTCTAACTTTTCCAAGTCAGCTAAAACGCTTCTCTCAAGCACCACAGATTCTGGACTGTGGCTGGTCGTGGCTGGACAAAAAGAGGAAGGGTTGTGTAAACCACTATTCCTATCTTCATCTTCAAAAGGGTTTTCATGAAAATATTGTTTTAAATGTATCTTCCTAAATAGTTCCTCTATTTCCACTCTTGAAACAAACCGGTCATAGGAAATAGTAGGGACAAATCCGAACCCTTTTTCCAAAACAGATGTTTCAATCGGTGTAGGTATATATGAAGATAAGTTTATTAGTAAGCTTTGTTGTTCCTCGTTACTGGTGGTTCGTAATCCCAGTTTTGTAGGTCCTGGTCTAAAAAACCAACAGAGGGTCCCCTCCCTCTAATAAATGCACGAGTATTTTGAGACCTGCGTCTGTTGGTATTACCACAACCCCTATTATTACCACGTCTCTGTTGTCTACCACCCCCTCCACGAGAAAAAGTATCTTCGTCCGAGCTATGTGAACTGAACGAGGTATTTGGATACCTCCCATGTTTTTGTTGTTGAGTTTTAGGTGCCCCATCATAATGTTGATCCGGCACATACCCTTCTTGAGTATATCGGAACGCTTTTTCATGAGAAAAATCTGTGATATCTGCTTTTAGCCGTCTAATACGATCTCGTACTGTGGATTCTTTAAAGTCATTCATTTCTCGAATGATCTCATCTAGTCTCTTGGTGTATACCTCCAGCGGTACAAGTTTTTTAATGGCTTCTTCTAATTTGGAGTGTTCTTCAAGTTGTTTAATTGACATCTCCTTAGCGGTGTCAATTATTAGGATGAGCCAGTCCCTTCCACATTTATTCGCAATATAACTCCACCTGATGATAAATTCTTTGTTATCCAGGAATAATCTCGGCTCATTCCTCACCACAAGGCCTTGTGGTAAGACACCGTTACGTAAGTATTCCAACATAATGGTGTCGTCGAGTTCTGTACGGATGGATCTTTTGCGAATTTGAAAAAGCTCGTCCCAGTTGCTAATATTGGTCAATGGGGAACTATCTCCATCATTAGAGAATAACCAGGATTTAGCCAATAGTTCAGCCACATATTTATCATCATAACTACGGGTTTTGTCAGCCGCCATTGTGGCAATACAAAAAGTAAACTAGTTGATCTGGAATATCTAAAAGAAGTGACGAGGTGGAAAAAGACACAGTGAAAGATGATACTGAAATACCCTTGATTATAGGAAGGAAAAGGGAAGAAAAAATCCCACGGATATGAACCGTACAGAAATACCACAACACAAGAGTAACAGGGGATACCAGGGATATCTATGTACTGTGACCTGGCATGGAATGAAAATATAGAAAATAACATAGAAGGTCAGAGTACTGTTGTGTTCAGAAGATAGGTGCTGGTGTACTGTACATGTCTGCAAGGTCACGCTAATTCATTGGTGCACGAAACCTACTGTCAAACATCAACGTCCACCAATGAACAAAAACCTGAGATGAAACAATTGAATTCAGCTCAGTGGACGCTCAAATATAATTAAATATTTTTATTGACATTATTAAACAAATCATTAAAAAAAAATAATAATTTTTCAACAATAAAAATCTACAGTAATATTAGTATCAAAAGTTCTGTTCATGTGGATCAACCCTAGAGAGTAAAGGGAAAGGATGAGGGTCATCACTGGGAACAGGCACCCGCTCCAACAGCAAAATAGTGTGCAATCCCTAATTTTGTAGGGGATGCACACAATCAACCACACAACCCGGCATCACAGTAAGCAGTAAACAATGGGGGTCATTATGACCTGGACGGTAAGGGATACCGGGCACCGGTAATGAGACCGGTGCCGGCAATCCCTTACCGCCCTATTCTAAGTTCCCTTGGCGGGGAGCGTAAGGAATGTGTGGTCTGACCACACGTCCCTTACGGGTCCCGCTAAGGGACCAGGGCGCTAATAACGGGCTTGCAAGTCGCAAGCCCGTTATTAGCGCCCTCCACATTCCCATTGACCCCTATGGGGGCTCAATGGGAATGGGGATTGGTTTGTGCAATGGGGGCTTACCGGTCCCGCCAGGGTCGGACTAGACTGGTAAGTCCCCATTGCACAACACCGAACACAGACACGGTATGGGAGGCAGCCATGGAGCTAATAGCTCCATGGCTACCGCCCAGGTTGTAATGACCCCCAATGTCTTTGTAAGTCCAGCCAACAACTCTATGCTTCTAAGAGTCCATGCTGCTGCATGAGTACATAAAGTCCAGTCCTGCAAATCCTCAAAATGTTATACTGTTATTTCAAAATGTTGTACTTGCTAACCAACACATTTGCAAGGAATCCTCTAACACAACTTGCGATAATTAAACACTTTCATCCACAGAAGCGCTGCCGGCCCACACTCCAAACATTCACAAAAAAGATGTCATACAGTTACCTCATGTTTCACACACAGAAGCACTTCCGGCCAACACACTGCAAACTTCACCAAACAAATGTCATAAAAATCATACTCAAGTTGCACATAACAATTTCACTTTGCTTTAAACTATGGTAAACATGGATGAGGGTAAACGTGAAATATCTTCACTGTCAAAATCAGCATAGCGTACCAGGATTACTTAACAACAGCACAACTTGCCATTAACAAAGGAGAACATATTATGCAAGCACGTTCACTTGCCCCGTTGGAAACAGCCCTGCGCCAGTCCAGGCAGTCACAACAAATAACTCCACTTTAACAAGGCTGTTTTGTGACTGTCTCGGAACAAAATGAACGAGCATCTTTATTATTATATGTTTATGGAACTTCACTTCACGTTGAAATAAAACAATTCCTGCAACCTTCTGAAGCGGCCAATGGTGAAACAGTACCTTAACAAAAATGTCAGGAAACCTCTGCTGCATTAGCGTTCCGATGGTGTCAAACTACATCAGTGCCTTGATCACTGAACTCCCAAACGCAGGTCTGTGGGGTAAACCGTCCTCTTGAACGCAAAGCAGGTAATGTTCTTCCAGGTTCCCAGCTTCACTAGGGGCACTTGCATCATCACGGCGGGGAAGCGTATCATGGTGCCTTACTCTAATCACTCGCTTTTTCACAGTGCGAGGACTCCATTAACTTGGGCATTCCAAGTAGTCGCCAACCCCTGTGTACACTATCATGACGTCATCAGAAGCACTCTGGAGTGGAGGCCAGAGGTGCTCCGCTTACAACACAACAACGGGATTCCTCACCCCTCTGTCTAAACCTTGATCAGGATGTGGGCCTCACAGCAGGTGAGCCCCTTCCATGCCTCGCATGCATCGTGGACCCCTCCTCAAATTTCAAACTCCTCCTTTTGCGCATTGCTGATGCAACCAGTGGCCCAGCAAGTTCCGGGGGGGCATCTTTATAGGGTAACTGGGTCAGGCACAGCACAGCTTCTCAATTGCCAAACACACAGTCTTAAATGGTACCGCTGGCTACAGGCCAACCCTGATTCAGAAACAAACTGATGTGCATCGCCCCTGCATCGCCCCTATGCTCTACAATATCTTCACCCGGCCCCTATGCCACATCTGAGATTCTCTCGGCATAGGGTACACTAACTATGCCGATGACAGTCAAATCATGATCCCCCTTTCAGGCAACTACATAGAAGATTCTAACACCCTCAACTCGTTCTATTCCACAATTTAGACACGGATGGCTGCCAATCATCTTTGTCTCAACAGCGAAAAAACAGAAATCCTGAGTGTTGGTCCTCCAAGCGCCCAAAGAATCCTCAACAGCCAATACTCGGCCTTCATGGTCGACAGCTGCTCTATTCCTGTCTCTAACAGTGTAAAGACCTTAGGGGTCTACCTAGACGCCTCACTCACCATGACCAGGCACATAAATGCCATTGCCTCTTCAGCTGCTTATGCTACCAACATCCTTTATGCAGCCAGACCCTTCCTCTCAAAATATAACTGCCTAACCATTGCCCGTGCAATTATTGGATCCAAGATAGACGACTGTAATTCCCTCTTCAATGGCACATCTTCCAGAAACAGCCTCAAATGTCAAGATATCCAGAATAACGCCCTCAGAGCAGCCCTGAACATACCGAAATGAAAGCGCATCTCGAGTACTAGAAGAGACGCACACTGGCTACCCATTCAGAAGAGGATCATCTTCAAAACATTGTCCATTACCCACAAGTGCCTTTCCAACACAGCACCACCCTAACTCTGCAAAAGAATTGCCAAAGCCCACTCCTCAAGACCCAATAGGACACCCTACATTGATAAGCTTACTGTTCCCAATGTGAAAAGATGCAAAGCCGCAGGTTCCAGCTTCCCATACCTTGCTGCCAAGCTCTGGAACGACCTCCCACCCTCCTTGAGGGCAGGGAAATCCTACTGGAACTTCCGCAAAACATTACAAACCCAACCTTTCACCTAGACTCTGTGTTTATATGGCAACTGCCATCAGGCTATACCGACCTTACCTGGTATCTGTATGTAACTTTACCTGCTCAACACAAGCCTAAGTCTTTGATTTGTAGGATTATTGTCAGTCGATCTTGACTCTGTATGTGTGTATGGCAACTGCCATCAGGCTATACCTACCTTACCTGGTATCTGTATGTAACTATGCCTGCTCAACACTAGCTTGTCTAGTTCTTTGTACCTGCAATAGCGCCTCGATGCCTACGGGTTGTATGTGTGCTTTACAAATGAAATAAATAAATAATGTAGAATCAAAAGTAGTCACTCTTTCCTGAGAGCGGAGAGCAATGCTTACTCTCCTGAAAGGCTGGGGAAAGTCTATCACAGCCCTACTAGCCCTGGGTGCTGGGACAACTCACTGGGGGGCAGTGGGACCTGTCCTACTGCCTTCAAAACCCAAACTCCTTCTGTGTGCATCCCCCGCAGCACCTTACTTGTCCTTCCTTGTTACTTGTCCATCTGCAGATGACTCTTCAACCGCTCATACTTGTTGACAGTTGTTATGATTAAGGGTCCTTCAGGCAGCTTAGGTAAGGCAGAGCCTATTACTTTATTAAGTTACATAAGTAGGAACACAAGATGACAGGACACATGTAGGAGCAGGGAGGAGCCCACTGACTCCCACCATCCAGCTGCATGGTTGCAACTGCCTTAGGTGTAACACTCACACAAGACAACAGTCCAACTCATCCACATTATGCACATGACATCACACAGTCACTGACATTATTCAAACTCTGCACACTCTCAAGTCCAGTCACAATACACTCAAGTACAGTCATAACACAGTGTTGATGAAGGTGTTTGAAGAGGCCTGCTCCCTCCTTGTATGACATTGGTGGTTCCATCCCTAAGCCAGAGAAGCCTGCAGAATATTGTGAATCCTATCGCCCTCTAGAAATGTTGAGCCATGACATCAAAATACTGACCGCGTTGCTGACGGGTCAGCTGCGCAAAGTAATTGCCACCTAGATACACAAAGATCAAACAGGCTTTGTGCCCAAATGGAGTCCCTCTTGGAATCTCTGCCACTTACAACATTTAATAGACCAGTCTAACCTCCAGAGTGCTGCGTATGTAGTGCCATCACTAGATGCCCTCAAGGCGCTTCACTCGGTTTTCTGGGAATGGATGTGTACGGTTCTGCAAGGTTTTTGGCAGGGGTAGGGCTTTCTCCGTTGGATCATGTTCCTGTATACACAACCAATATCAGGGTGAAAACTGCAAGGCAGGTATCTGACCTATGGGATATGCAGAGAGGCACTTGCCAGGGTGCCCATTGTCACCTATGCTTTATATACTAGCATTAGAACCCCTGGCAGTGTATTTGTGACAGGAATACCAGGAAGCTGGTATTAAATTGGGAGGATCCATATACCTTGTATCTATCCCTTCATGCTGACGACGTCCTCCAATATATGTGCGAGACAGACCATAATCAACCCATTATCCTAGATGTTCTGGATGACTTTGCAAGAATGTCTGGAATTTCTTTCAGTACGCAGAAATCATGCCTTTTCCCTCTGGCTGGACTTGCCGGACTTGGGACTGAAATGGGAAGTGCATACATTCAGGTACCTGGGTATTCAGATAGCGTGTATGCCTGAGGATATGCATGTTAGAAACATGATTAGGTCGATGGAGTGAAGAGGTCCATGAAATTTTGGGAGAAATTACCACTTTCTCTTAAGGGTAGAGTGGCCATAGTGAAGATGATTGTTCTCCTGCAGTTGCTTTACGCTTCACGCACGCATCACTTTATCACGCGATCTCCATCACTCCTTTCCTGGGCAAACTCTTGGAAAAGCTGGTCATCTCCCAGCTTAATCTGCCCACTGAATCAGTTGGTTGTCTCCACAACCACCAGTCTGGCTTCAGAGTGGCCAGAAGCACGGAACCGGCTATCCTGAAAATCCTTCAAGGCCTGCTCTCTAACCTTGATTCAAACCTTCCTTCTGTCCTCATTCTCCTCGATCTTTCTTCTGCTTTTGATGCAGTCAGCCATCCCACCCTGCTCAATCGCCTCTGTGATATTACTGATCAGGCCCTTGCCTGGCTGACCTCCTTTCTCACTGATCGACCCTCTTAGGTCCAACTGGGGTCTTTCCTCTCGTCTAACTCTCTCTTCACCTGTGGTTTTCCCCAGGGGTCTAACCTTTCTCCCTGGCTGTTCAACCAATATGTGGCACCTCGTGCCCACTGCATCGGGCTCCCCTTGGCCTCCTCTTCTCCGTCTCTCATTCCAGACTGTCTGGCTGCAATTCAGGAATGGTGTGTTGCCAATGATCTCTGCCTTAATGTCAGTTAGACTGAGATCCTCCTCATCAGAACACTAGCTCACTCCATTCACCTGTCATGATGCCAACCCCCGGAGCATCAGGCCAGGCCCAGCACCCCCGGAAGCAGGCATCATGCCCTCGGGTAAAAGCACAGCGGCCCCTTATAGGGACTCTTTGGACTCAGTCCTGGCGCCTTTGGCGCCAGGCTCATGTTGGACATCAGTCCTGGTGCCATAGGCGCCAGGCTCATAAAGGGAGGTGTTTTGTGCACTTACCTGATGCAGACCATGCTGCACGCTTCAGGCCTCCCTGAGACCTGAAAGGGACTATTTTTTCATAGGGACTATTTTTTCATTCGGGCGTGGCCAGGGAAGGATACATACCTAGTTGGGGAAGGATACATACCTGGGACTTCTTTGGAGGCTATTTAAGCCACGCCCAGACAGCAGCTCATGCTTCGCGTTGTTCTGCTTCTTGCAGCTTAACGCTCACCGTGTCTGCTCCTGCTCCTGGACTACAGCCAAGTCCGTCTTGAACCTGGAAGACCTGTAAGGAAGGAAGAGAAGAGAAAGGTGAAAACCAAGGATTATTTCAAGCTTCTTACCTGCATCCGGAATCTTCTCGCCAGCATCCCTGAAGGAAGACTTCAATTTAAAAGCATCGCGTTGCTCGCTGCAGCGCCACGCTTCACTCACCTGTCCTGTCCTCGAGACATCTCCCGGCTCCATCGCGGCTGTCAGCATCGGACACCACATCTCTGCACCTAGGGGAGAGAGGAAGAAACAAAAGGTGAGCAGAAGGACACACAGAAGGAAAGCCTGATTAACAGCCATAATACTTACGGGCTTTTCTTCCACATTTCGGTTTGGCGCAGCCCCGTTGGCAGGTACCGTACCCCGGCCCCTATGGGGAAAGGACTAGAGACATTTCAGAGGAATGATAAGGACATCTAGAGGGATCGCCCTCATTACTACTCACCCGGCAGGTTAACCCCTCGACGCATCGCCTTCATTCTGCACCTGAAATAAAGGACAGATCACAGGTGAGAAAGACAGCATAAAGGGGGCCTCACTTGAACTTTGAACTTTCATACTTACGGCGCATCGCTCAGGAAAGTCAACTGGATTTTGCCAGCGCCATTCTGAAAACCAGTGAAGTAACTGGACGAACGCGCGCCCCTGCACCAGAAGCAGGATGGAGAGTTCAACCTTCCAAACCATAAGGTGAGCTTAAACCGGGTTTGGAGGAATAGAGAGGAACGGAGGGGGGAAGGGGGGAGCTAGCACACCATTCTGCAGACTGTTAATCCCCTTTCTCATCTGCAGAAGGATATTCCTACGGGCCAAGGAAGCACGATTTGGAGGTCCTGTCCAATCGGTGTTCCGGGTCCTGCGCATCACGCTAGAAGAGGCCGCAGTAATCCAGACTAGATCAGCGCCCCCGTGGGAACCAGGTGGGCGTTACAGAACGCGAAGCCTCCCTACAAATTCCCACCCAGACGCTATGGAAACTTCTGAGACTGACCAACTGGCCCAACTACTGGGGGAATTACGGGCCGAGGTACACGCCGCTCGTCAAGAGACTAATGCCCTCAGAAGAGAAGTGATTGTAACAAGGGAAAGGACTGATGACCTGGCTAGACAGCTTTTGCAAGGTCAAGCTGGACAAACTCCTTTACCCGGTTCCGGGGGGAAACCCACTCCTGTGGTGTCCAGTAACCCTGTGCTGATTCATCTACCTGCAAACATGCAGCTGGCCCCACCCGAACGCTTTGCTGGGGACCCCAAACGATTCGCTGTATTCATGAATCAGTGTCGTTTGCACTTCCTATGCAGACCCGGGGCCTTCCCTAATGATCAGACCAAGGTAGCCTTTGTGTTGTCATATCTCAGCGGATGTGCTGTCGATTGGTCAGTCCCACTGGTAACTCAAGATGACCCGATTCTTCGTGATTTTCAAGGATTTCAAACAAGCATGGAAAGGTTATTTGCTCGACATTCCCAGGGACAGGCTCTGGATGACGAACTTCTATCTCTGCGACAGGGCAATCAAGACCTTCTATCCTACATTGCAACCTTCAATAGACTAATTGTGGAAACTGGTTGGCCAGAGGATAAAAGAATCACGTTATTCTATCGAGGTCTACGCAGAGAACTTAAAGATGTCCTGGCACAAGTTGTAAATCCGCCCCAAGAATGCACTGAATATATAGACTTAGTGGTCCAGTTGGATCACAGGCTGCAAAACAGAAAAGCAGATCGGTCCAAGTTTGAAACCCGGGTGTGGGCCAAAACCCACGCTAACCCCAAGGGGGCTGATGCCTCGGAGCCTATGCAAATCGGAGGAGTTAAAGGACCCCTAACTCAAAAAGAACGGGAAAGAAGACGACAGATGCAATTATGCCTTTATTGCGGGTCCTCAGGACACTTTCTACGAGATTGCCCGGTTAAGCCGCCCAAGAAGGTGGTAGGAGCTGCTGATAAAATCCATGGAAACTCTGTATCGGGAAACGACCACGCCCGGCAAGCATAGGGGTCCGCTTGCCGAGCTTGAAAACTAATTCTCAGACCTCGCATTTCATTGTGCCAATGGTCCTCATAGATCTGGAACAGCCAAAACAGTTGCATGCTATAAAGGCATACATCGATAGCGGGGCTATAGGAAACTATGTGGATCGAGAATTGGTCTCTAGGATAAACCTCCCTCTGCGTCCTAAAACCAGCAAAGATGTCATCACCACTGTAGATGGAACCGAAATTACCTCTGGACCGGTAACACATTCCACAGCTGAGGTGACACTTGTAGGTCCGGATGGCCATCGGGAGGCAGTTGTGTTTGATGTGATCAAGGCTCCACAGTTTCAGCTTATTCTCGGAGTCCCTTGGTTAGAGACACATAATCCTCGAATTGATTGGTGAGCGAAGAGAATAACCTTCCCAGATTGTGCACAAACCTGCTACCCAGAAAATACAAAGATTAATCTAGCATCAGTAACCTCTGTCCCTGTGCAACTATCTCCAGAGCACCAAGACTTTCACGACGTCTTCCAAAAGGAACAGGCCAACATGTTACCTCCCCACAAATCGTACGATTGCCAAATCGATCTGGTGCCCGGTGCACAACCCCCTTGTAGCAGGATTTATGCCCTTACTGAACCTGAGAATCTGCATTTGAGACAATATTTAGATCAATACCTCGCCAATGGTTTCATTCGCCCGTCAAAGTCCCCGGCATCTTCAGCTTTGTTCTTCGTGCCTAAAAAAGAGGGCGACCTTAGGACTTCTATCGATTACCGCGCATTGAACCAGATAACTGTTAAAAATTGTTACCCTCTGCCTCTGATCCCTGAACTCCTTGACCAGGTGAAGGACGCTTGCGTATACACCAAGTTAGATCTCCAGGGGGCTTATCATTTGGTACGAGTAAAAGAAGGCGACGAATGGAAAACGGCCTTCCGTACAAAATATGGACTATTCGAATACCAGGTGATGCCTTTCGGGTTGTGCAACGCGCCTGCTGCCTTCCAATTCTTCATGAATGATGTCCTTCGGGAACTCATCGATGTCTGTGTTATCGTGTATATCGATGACATTCTTGTGTACTCCTCTTCGGAATCTGATCACAGAAAACATGTCAGGGCCGTCCTAGAGAAACTGCGCCAGCACAAACTGTTTGCCAAGCTGGAAAAATGTGTTTTCCATACCACCGAGGTTGAGTTTCTCGGATTCATCCTGACACCTAAAGGGGTCCGAATGGATTCAGGGAAAGTGGATGCCATCCTCAAATGGCCATCACCTAGTTCAGTGAAAGGTGTCCAAAGCATGCTTGGTTTTGCCAACTTTTATCGCAGGTTTATCCCGGAGTTTTCACGTGTGGTGCAACCCATCACTGCACTCTTGCGAAAAAATAAACGTTTTGAATGGACTGAGGAAGCCGATACAGGCCTTTCAGGAGTTGAAAGCTAAGTTCACGTCCGCACCTATTTTGAAGCACCCGTGTCCTGATCTCCCATATATAGTCGAAACCGACGCGTCCAGCTTAGCCCTGGGAGCTGTCCTGTCTCAGAGAGACCCTGATACCAACCAACTGCACCCCGTAGCATTTTGGTCCAGAAAGTTCTCACCGCCGGAGATAAATTATGCGATTACCGATAAGGAACTATTAGCCATTAAGTCCGCCTTTAAGGCTTGGCGCCATTATCTCCTCGGCGCCCGGCATACCATCACCGTGATCACTGATCACCGAAATTTACAATATTTAAAAACTGCCAAGGCCCAATAGTCTCGACAGCTCCGATGGGCTTTGTTCTTTGCTGAGTTCGATTTTGTAATCACCTACCGCCCCGGTTCTAAGAATGGTAAGGCAGACGCTCTATCCCGAATTGGAATGGAAGAAATAGACACAAACTCAGAACCTGTGCCGATAATTCCCGAACAAAGAATTTTGGGAATAACCACTTTACAAACCCTTGAAGACATTCAAGCACGAGTAAAACAAGTCCTGGACTCTTCGCCTTGCAGGATTGGATCAAAAAGGGGTCTAACTTTTCAGTCAAGGATGGCTTACCTTACTTCCAAGGACGCTTATATATGCCAGAAAAGGAATTGCAAGAACTGGTTATTTCCCGTCATCATGACACCCTGATGGAAGGACATCCTGGCATTGCCAAAACTGGGGAAAAGGTTAGACGACAATTCTGGTGGCCTTCCTGACGAAAGGATATTAAATCTTTTGTGATGTCCTGTGGAGTTTGTGCCCAAAACAAAGGTCAGAAGACAAGACCCGCCGGTCTTCTTCAGCCCTTAGACATTCCACCAGCACCTTGGCACACCCTGTCACTAGATTTTATCACGGACCTGCCCTCTTGTAATGGTTACAATACTATTCTGGTCGTGGTGGATTTATTTTCCAAAATGGTCCACTTTATTCCGTTGAAAGGATTACCTTCAGCCTTTGTTCTTGCCAAGGAATTCCTCGAGAATATCATCCGTTTGCATGGATTCCCGTCCATACTAGTCTCCGATCGGGGAAGCCAGTTTATTTCTCATTTTTGGAAAAAGTGTTGTCAGCTGGCACAAATCGACGTAAGACTCTCGACCAGTCACCACCCACAGACCGATGGTCAGACGGAGAGAACGAACCAGACCCTTGAACAATTTCTACGATGTATTTTGCACCAATCGGAGGGTAATTGGAAGGATATTCTGTGGGTGGCTGAATATGCTTATAATAACCCGACACACTCTGGAACGGGTCAAAGCCCCTTTTTTACCCTATATGGACATCACCCTCGTACTTCAGAATTGGACTCACATTCGAGCCTTGAAATGCCCGCAGTGGATCATTTGCATTCTACGATAACTCAAGCCTTCAAGGATGCAACTGCACATTTGCAACATGCGAAAGAGAAATACAAAAAGAATGCGGATCTACATCGAAAGGAGGCACCTCCGTACCAAATTGGGGATCAAGTATGGTTGGCTACCAAACACTTATCGCTCAAGGGACCTCGAACTTTTAATCCAAGGTATTTAGGCCCTTACTCAATCAAAGCTATAATTAACCCAGTAGCAGTCAAGCTCGATCTACCAGCCAACATGCAGATTCACCCCGTTTTTCATGTGTCACTTTTGAAACCAGTACAACCAGGAACCAGATTAATAAAGCCACCAGACCCAATCCAGATAGATGGAGTGCCAGAATTCGAAGTAAAGAACATTTTGGATTCCAAAATCTTAAAATCAAAGCTTTTCTATCTAACTGATTGGCAAGGGTACGGGCCTCAGGAAAGGTCTTGGGAACCCAGTGATCACGTACATGCACCTCGGCTGGTAAAAAGGTTCCATCGGAATTTCCCAAACAAACCGAAACCTCCAGAAGGAACGACCTTGGGAGGGGCCTTGGGGGGGAGTGCTGTCATGATGCCTACCCCCGGAGCATCAGGCCAGGCCCAGCACCCCCGGAAGCAGCCATCATGCCCTCGGGTAAAAGCCCAGCGGCCCCTTATAGGGACTCTTTGGACTCAGTCCTGGCGCCTTTGGCGCCAGGCTCATGTTGGACATCAGTCCTGGCGCCATAGGCGCCAGGCTCATAAAGGGAGGTGTTTTGTGCACTTACCTTATGCAGACCATGCTGCACGCTTCAGGCGTCCCTGAGACCTGAAAGGAACTATTTTTTCATAGGGACTATTTTTTCACTCGGGCGTGGCCAGGGAAGGATACATACCTAGTTGGAGAAGGATACATACCTGGGACTTCTTTGGAGGCTATTTAAGCCACGCCCAGACAGCAGCTCATGCTTCGCGTTGTTCTGCTTCCTGCAGCTTAACGGTCACCGTGTCTGCTCCTGCTCCTGGACTACAGCCACGCCCGTCTTGAACCTGGAAGACCTGCAAGGAAGGAAGAGAAGAGAAAGGTGAAAACCAAGGATTATTTCAAGCTTCTTACCTGCATCCGGAATCTTCTCGCCAGCATCCCTGAAGGAAGATTTCAATTTAAAAGCATCGCGTTGCTCGCTGCAGCGCCACGCTTTACTCACCTGTCCTGTCCTCGAGACATCTCCCAGCTCCATCGCGGCTGTCAGCATCGGACGCCACATCTCTGCACCTAGGGGAGAGAGGAAGAAACAAAAGGTGAGCAGAAAGACACACAGAAGGAAAGCCTGATTAACAGCCATAATACTTAAGGGCTTTTCTTCCACATTTCGGGTCGGCGCCGCCCCGTTGGCAGGTACCGTACCCCGGCCCCTATGGGGAAAGGACTAGAGACATTTCAGAGGAATGATAAGGACATCTAGAGGGATCGCCCTCATTACTACTCACCTCGGCAGGTTAACCCCTCGACGCATCGCCTTCATTCTGCACCTGAAATAAAGGACAGATCACAGGTGAGAAAGACAGCATAAAGGGGGCCTCACTTGAACTTTCATACTTACGGCGCATCGCTCAGGAAAGTCAAGTGGATTTTGCCAGCGCCATTCTGAAAACCAGTGAAGTAACTGGACGAACGCGCGCCCCTGCACCAGAAGCAGGATGGAGAGTTCAAACTTCCAAACCATAAGGTGATCTTAAACCGGGTTTGGAGGAATAGAGAGGAACGGAGGGGAGAAGGGGGGAGCTAGCACACCATTCTGCAGACTGTTAATCCCCTTTCTCATCTGCAGAAGGATATTCCTACGGGCCAAGGAAGCACGATTTGGAGGTCCTGTCCAATCGATGTTCCTGGTCCTGCGCATCACGCTAGAAGAGGCCGCAGTAATCCAGACTAGATCAGCGCCCCCGTGGGAACCAGGTGGGCGTTACATCACCTCTCTCTCTGACCACCCATTCTGGACCCTCTTCATGCTACTTCCTGTGAGGTTAAGACCCTTGGGGTCATCTTCAACTCCTCACTCTCCTTCTCTTTCACATCTCTGATGTCTCTAAGAAGTCAAACTATCAGCTGCACCTCCTCAGAGGTATTCTTCCTTTTCTCACTTTCTCCCAGAAACTCACTGCCTCCAGAGCTCTGGTCCTCTCTAGACTGAACTACTGCAACAGTCTCTTTCTAAATCTTCCTGCCTCTACTCTCCGGCTCTACAACTTGTCCAGAACAGGACTGCAAGACTTGTCCTTGGCCTCAAGCCCTCGGATCGTATATCTCCAGCCCTAAAGTCTCTCCACTGCCTCCCAGTGGCTGCAATGATTAATTTCAAGACCCTTTGCATAGTCCACAAGGCTTTCTGGGGCATGGGTTCAAAATAACTTCATCTGTCCCTCAGTAAATAGCTTCCCTACCGAGCACTTCTCTCCTACATCTCTAATTCGCTCAGGGTCAATGGTTTTTCAAAGAAGTGGGCTGGGGTAGATCTCTGTCTTTGGCTGGGGCCTCCCTGCCACTTAAGGAGAACCATCTCCGATCCCGGAAGCACCTCAAGACCTTCCTCTTTGGTTCTGCTTCCCTCCACTTCTCACATGCTGATCTGTTCTGTCTTGGGCCTAGTAAGATTGTTGTTTTGTTCTCCCTTGTTCCCCTCCCTTATCTCGTCACGCTCTGAAACATGTGTACGAGCGTGATACAAATAAAATATCAATATCTATAAGGTCTTAACTAGATTGTGATACTGTCACTGAACAGAGACAAGTCACCCTCCTGGACAACTATCAACTCTCCTTCAACATTTCAGGTCTTTCGCTGGTTCTGGTCTTCACCAGCGTCTGAGATATAGCTCTTGGCAACCATTCTGATCCCTCTTTCGGGTTCTGGTTTCTTCCAGCATCTGGTATATATAGCCCATCGAAGGCTTTCTGCTTTCTCTCTCTTTCAAGTCTCTGACAGCATTTCACATATAGAGCCCTACAGACTCTCAGATGTCCTTGTTCTAATCTCCACCATTGTCAGATATATAGACACCCACAGCCTCTCAGTTCTCTTCCTTGGTCTAGTTTTCACCGTTGTCTGAGATATAGGCACCCAATTGTTCTCAGATCTCTTCCTTATTCTAATCTTCCCCATTGTCTAAGATATAAATGCCCACAGACTCTCAGATCTCTTCCTTGTTCTAATCTTTCCCATTGCCTAAGATATAGTCGCCAACAGACTGTCAGGTCTCTTCCTTGGTCTAGTCTGAGATATGCCCCCAATGCTGAGATATCAACCCCCAAAGACTATCAGTTCTCCTCCTTGGTCTAGTCTTCACCATTGTCTGAGATATACCCCGAACGCTGAGATATGGACCCCCAAAGACTCTCAGTTCTCTTCCTTGGTCTAGTCTTTACCATTGTATGAAATATAGTCCCCCACAGACTCTCAGTTCTCTTCCTTGGTCTAGTGTTCACCATTGTCTGAGATATAACCCCAACGCTAAGATATGGACCCCCAAAGACTCTCAGTTCTCTTCCTTGGTCTAGTTTTCACCATTGTCTGAGATATAACACACTTGTTCTCAGATCTCTTCCTTGTTCTAATATTCCCCATTGTCTAAGATATAGACACCCACACACTCTCAATTCTCTTCCTGGGTCTAGTCTTCACCATTGTCTGACCGGTCTTCATAGGAGAATGTGACATGTCTGTGCCTTTGTTGTATTCATGACAGACACCATTTAACATTTTAGTAAGAGATTTAATAACAAAACTTAACATGGCAATTTCATTTACTGAGCAAGGAATTGCATGCTCCACTCCATGAATACACTATTTTAAGGTGGGAGAGTTTATATTGGACTTCACTGGACAAGTGGCTCTGCGGGGCATTCCAGTAGATCCATAGATTTTTCGATATGGGGAAAGCTTTTTGCTGACATGGCTTCCTGGTGTGGTAGGAAAGATTGTGAGACTACCTGATGAGTTTTTATTCAGACTGCAAATACCTATGGCTGAGGAAGGTGGACAGATTATTCGTATAGAGCTGGAAGCAGGTATAGTATGAAAAGAGGTGGCAATGATTGAAGCGATAGATGATGAGGTTAGACCATGGAGAACAGTGATAGCTCTTGAGGAGGGGTACAGGCTGACTGACATAACCAATGATGATATGTTCAGGGAAGATCGAAGCAATGATGAAATGGTGCTCTTCATGAGCTTTACATACTGGATAAAGATAGAGAAAATGGAAGTCCCACAGAGAATGGTGATAATGCGGCAGCAACCAGCATTTCTTCCGGAGGATCTTGAAAAGGTGATGAGTGCCCTATGGACCAGAGGCCCCATTGATGCAGGTTTATTAAGGGGTATAAGGTAGGTTAAAATAAAGCTTAAATCAGGTGCAATTCTACCCCAAGCAAAACAGTTCCCCATGTCTCGAGAAGCAGACATTGGGATATTTCAGACTATTTCAGCACTGATGAATCAGGGGATTCTGGTGCCATCAGAATCATTGTGTAATACTGCAGTGCACCCGAAAAAAAAATCTAAAGGGTGGTCGTACAGATGTAGTCAGGATATGAGACCTCTTAACCAGATTGTAGATGCTGAGTTTCTTTTAGTTCCTAATCCGACGACAATATTGGGCAGTATCCCGGTGGAAGCTCGATATTTTACATTGATCGATTTAAAAATATGTTTTTCTTGATCCTGTTGCACAAGGACTCACAAGACTTGACTTAATTAATTTATTTCTAGGTTGTTGAAGCACACAGGCATCAGGGTGCCCAAACAGAAACACAGGAAACATTTGATGAAGGCATGGCTGAAGAGGGCGTTAGTTGAAAAGGAAAGAAGTGATTGTATTCCTTTACCAGCATTCCAGATATTTTCGGCCTTGAAGGGGAAGTATCTCCCTAGACAACTGGAGAGGGCAAATGTAGGGATGTTGAGCATTGCCAAGTCAGGGAACCGCAGCTTCCTTGGTGGCTCATTTATGTTTAGCCAAAAAGACCAAAATATACTAGGCTGCCATAAGGATACTGTGAGTCCTACAGATGGATGTAGGCAAAATCGATCTTGAAAGTGCAGTGACACAGTACGTAGATGACCTATTGATTTGCAGTACAACAGCGGTTGAGTGCAGACAGGACTCTATCCGATTAATGACTATTCTAGCAGACAAAAGATATAAGGTGGACAAGGAGAAGTCACAGTATTGTCAGGAGGAAGTGTTGTACATAGGACAGTTAATTTCACACAAAGGAAAGAGAGTGACACCTGAGAGAGCTGAGGCAATCATGAAAACATCAAAACTGAACACAGCGAGACAGATGCAACAATTTCTGAGTTTGTGCAATTATATTAGAACCTGTGTGTTTGATTATGGCACATACACAAGACCACTTCTGCAAGCATTAAAGAAAGCACAAGTTGGTAAATTAAGACTAGGATGGACCGAATAGATGGAGGAAGGATTTGAAGAATTTAAAAGAGCAATTTGTACAGCCCCTGTTTTATGGATTCCCAAATATGCAGAGGAATTCTTTTTGTTTTTGTACACAAATGGGACAGTCATGACAGCAGTGCTTACACAAAGTACCACATTAGGGTAAAAACCGCTGGCGTATTACAGCAGGATTTTAGATCCAGTTATGAGAGGGCACTTCCCTTGTGAACAATCTTTGGCAGCTGACGCGTTTACAATTGAGAAGTCCACAAATATTGTCATGGGCTGCTCTATGATCCTTTTCGTGGAGCGTGCCTTGCTTGCCATTTTAGAGAAACCCAAAGGCACATTGACATCCCCAAGAGCGTTCATAGCTGAGACCATAGAAGAAGGTGATCATGTGCATGACTGTGCAATTATGTTGAATTTATGATTATATACCCCATGTGAAGGAGAATGCTTTGGCGGGAGGGGAGATTCTCTTTATTGATGGTTCTTCGAAAATGTATCAGACTATTGGGGAAGTCATTCAGGCGCTACAGTACTAAGACACAGATTAAATGGCGAATTCGAGGTGGTGGTAAACACAAGGCTACTTTTGCATTTTTCAGCGTAAGGCGCATAGTTGGTAGCTCTTATTGTCACGTTTGAAAAACATGAAGGACAGGAAGTGACTGTGTAGAGTGATTCTGCCTATGTGACTTCAAGATTACACAAAGGGTTGGCACGTTGGAAGAGGAGGGGCTACCTCCACGCAGACAGCTCTCCTGTGCAGCATGCGTCCTTATTGGATAGACTCATTAAAGCACTCCAACTCCCAGTAGCCATAGCGGTTGTTAAATGTGCAGCGCGTACTAAATGAACAGATTTTATCTCTTGCAGGAAAAAAGCTGCAGATGTAGAAGCCAAAAGGGTTGCATATTCCCCAGAAATTTCGAGTTTTGACACTACAGAAAGGTTCGGCTACAATCATGCTGTTACAGGAAGGGTTTAATATGTTGTCAATAGCCCATTCAATGGAGGTTCAGAGGTTCAGAGAAGCACACAGCAGGAAGAGCAGGAAGAGCAAGAACTGTGGAAACAAAGGGGATGTTCTTTATTCCCCACAGAAACTGGCAGGACAGCACTGGAAACCCAGTGATGCCAGTAAGCTTGCTCAAAATCACTCTTGAACAGCTGCATTATCCCACGCATGTCACTAGAGAATGTCTTGCTGCCAATATTACAAAAGACTGGTTCATTCCTAATTTGTTAGAACACGTTGCACTGTTTATGGTGAATTGCATTGTGTGTCAAAGGTTTACTGATAGGCATACACTGAGAACGATTGGAGGTGTAATACCTCCACCAAATGGTCAATTTCAGTAATTACATATCAACTATGTCGATATGCTACAGATATGTAATGGATACAGGTATCTATTAGAGGTGGTGTGTCCCTTCTCTAGGTGGATCGAGGCAGGTCCGTGTACATACCCTGTTGCGACTTGCGCTGGAAACTTTTTAGTGCGTGAAGTTTTCCCGAGGTGGGGTGTGTGCTAGGTACTAGGATTCGATAAAGGGCCGCATTTTGTCGATGAGCTATTTGAACAGTTAGGGCTTTTATTAAGCATAAAATACAATTTTTATTTTGCTTATCACCCACAAGCGAACGGGATATGAGAGAATCAACAGCCTCCTTAAAGAAAGGATTACCAAGATTAAAATAACTTTTAAGAAGGGATTGCTGTATTGCCTTCCCCTGGCCTTAAAAGAATGTCTCTCTCCTGGCTGCTCGCCTTCGACTGTCTGTCTCAAGACTTTAATTCAGGGTTCTCTTAGTTCATACGTGCATCAGATATGAAAATGCCATCATCTCGAAACCAGTTGATTAGGAGGGTCTATTTTGGTACTCAGTGTCTCCTGTAGCTCCTGCCAACTACTCACAGGTCTGGTCTTCCAGATGGTGTAATGCTAATCATCATTCTCAGTACTTTCCTTAATGGTTTTATTAAGATGGTCTCTTAAAGTCCTTCGTCTGACTTTGACCATGTCATTCTCTTCCTACTCGACCCTTCTGCGGTTTGCTATATATTTCTCATGGGTGAGGCACGACCACTCCTAGGGCCTCTCTAGTAAGCTCTTTCTCTGAGTCCTGGGCGCAACATGTAATCTTAATTAACAGCGCCTTTCAAAGTCTCTCATTAAGGGATTCCCCACTCTTCAACAGTTATCTTTGGTAACTTCTTCCATCACTCATCGGATACTCTTTGCAACTTTCTCAAATCGTCATTCATAATATCTCGGCTCACTTTATATCTCTGCTATCTTCCGCACCCTTTGGCTGAAGTGTGACCATCCCATGGGCAGGAGCCCATCCAGAGTTGCCGTCCCAAGGAGAAGCACGACATCTACCAGCACAATCCAGCCTGTATTTGCAGGGTAAAACGAGACACATTGCTGCGACCTCTGAAAGAAACCCACCGCCCGCAATCCACTTATTGAAGCCCTCCACGTTGTCTGTGATCCTCTGACTACACGCGGCAACTAAGAAAATGGCCGCCCTTTGCATCTGTTGTCAGGTTGCCTAGCAACCACCACGATCGAGCCCTACCGCCCATTGGCTCTGCATATCTGTATCCTGGCCACATTGCTGCCGGAATGCGAGATCTGGCCTGCCTTCTTATGGCACTCTTGAGGGCACTGGCCGTCTTCTGTCCCCACACTTTGGCTGAAGTGGGACCATGCCATGGGCAGGAGCCCATCCAGCATTGTAGTCCCATGGAGAAGCTCGACAACTACAAGCACCATCCGGCCTGTATTTGCAGGGTAAGAGGAGACACATTGCTCCGACCCCTGAGGGCAGTCCCACCGCCATGCAATCCACTTATTGAAGCCCTCCACATTGTCCGTTGTCTGCCGACTACATGCAGCAACAAAGAAAATGGCCACCGCATGCATCTGTTATTAGGTTGCCTAGCAACTACCACGATCGAGGCCTACCACTCAGTGGGTCTCTATATCCTGGCCACATTGCCCTTGGAAGGCAAGAGCCGACACGCCTCCCCACAGTTCGGCTGAAGTGGGGCCATCCCATGGGCAGGAGCCCATCCAGCGTTGCAGTCTCAAGGAGAGGCACATCTACCAGCACCATCCAATCTGTATTTGTAGGGTAAGAGGAGACACATTGCTCCGACCCCTGATGGAAGGCCCACCGCCCCGCAGTCGACTTATTGAAGCCCTCCTCGTTGTCCGTGATCCGCCGACTATACGGGCAACAAAGAAAATGGCCACTGCATGTATCTGTTGTCAGGTTGCCTAGCAACCACCATGATCGAGCCCTGCCGCCCATTGGCTCTACATATCTATATCCTAGCCACATTGACGCCGTAAGGCGAGAGCCTGCACATCTATTTAAGGCACTCTTGAAGGTACAGGCCTGCCTGTGCCTGTCCATGGCCGTACAAGTACCCTCGCCACTAAGCCTGCTCCTTTGCATGCCTAATGCTCACTATCTTGCATACCGACAGTCCCCCCTACAAACCTACGACTAACTGCCCATCCCTGCACCTTGCCAATCTACCGCCATAGGCTACGTCTCTGTGTGTGGCCCACTTGCGTTCGGCATCCACAGAACTTCCATGATCCGACCCATATTTAGAGGCCACGCTTTCATCATGACCTTGTCTGCATGACGCATTGGCCTTGCCGACAACTTACCATTATGTGGCCTCCCAATCACTTCTATATGGCTCATTTTTTTTGTTATATGTAGCCTCTATGTGACATTACGCTATACCTACAGTAACTTTGCCAACAGCCCCTTTGTATTGCGTGCCTATATACCCCGAATTATATTGCCATCACGTATCATTACTTTCAAAATTGTGTCAGCTCTAGCCGCTGCCCCATTGCATTGTGCGCCTTTATGCCACGAATTGTACTGCCAACACGCATCATTGTTTTTCAAATTTGTGTGCGCTTTAGCCGCTGCCCCCATTGTATTGTCTGCCTTTATGCCCTGAATGTTGCTGTTATCATGCACGTAGGTACGCCTGCATTCTTACCCCATGCTACCCCCAAATATCATTCCAATCGCTTTTGAGCTGCATAGCCACCTTTGGCACTAATCTGATTGCCTCACGCTTACAATGATCAATGTGTCTACCTCCTTCTAGCAAAAGTAGTAGATTCATGTTAGACCAACAGCACTCACGACCACTGGGAACTAGCTCTCTCTTGTCTGAAGCCGTAGGGTGTCAACTGCCTGAACTTTCTGCATAATTGTTTGCCATGCTAATCATTTTTTACGCTGCTGCGACCTATGTGACAACTGCAACCCATTACTTATGCCAAAACTCACGTAATATGTTCTTCAGTCTGTACCAATTGCTGAATGGATGACCCTCACCTAGACTACAATCGGTCGCGCTCACACTCTCGTTCATAATGTGTTAATTATTGGTCGCTATATATTGCTTGTTCATTGACTGCCTACACCTTTTACTTGTTATTTGTCAAATACTAGTCATTTCATTTTGCTTATTAACGGACTACTTCTGCTTCCTAGTCCACTTGGGACGTACTCCCACAAACTGCCTAGCAGCTTGTGCCACTGACATCGAGTACACCATATTAGCCACACGCGTGCTGCTGATTGTGAGCACCCCCCACCTATACTTAGTCAACACTTTCTCCTCAATGGACTAAGTATGGTTGCTTCTAATTTAGTTATTGACGTTCTCCTGAGCCTCGCAACACTTTGTCTATTTCCCTTAGGTGCACTGATTGATACCCAATCTGCTAAGAAAATGCCTCCATCCCACGAGATCAAACCTTCACCTTTCCTCCCACCACTACAAGAATTACGCCACATGTTCACTATCATTCCGACTCCATTCCTATCTAAACTGTCACCAAACCCGGACTATAGTCAGTCCAGTCAAACAAGCCCTTTTTACCTATCCTCCAATACTCCTGATCAATGGATCGAGCGGCTCACCTCCAAACCTACCTCTAACCAACCATGCCGCAGCGCCCACAGACACAAAAGACTTGGGTCTAGGCTCATCACTGATGCACACCCATCCAACATCTACCCCGAGATAACAGCACAGCCTAATGCTCATGACTCCACCACGCCAAGCCCACCGTGCCATTCTACCACTATCGCTCTACCTAAAAAAAATAAGCAAAAGCGAGGCAGACCTCCCGCACTTCCCCCTCAAATTAAGCCACCTCACACTATGTCCCCCCTCATTAAAGGGGCCTTAATAAACACCAGATCTGTCGTTGCTCATGCAACAGACATAGCAGACCTAATCATAGACAACAAACCCCACTTCCTTGCAATATATGAAACCTGGCGCCATGCTGCTGCAGGTCCCTGGCTAATGTTTGCCATTCCGGACTCCTATACCATTATCCGAGCGGATAAGGAAACCTCAAAAGGTGGAGGGGTTGCCTTCATAGCTCGGGCTAACCTGGTACTCATCACACGGCTCTCAGACAATACCAAACCTGCATCACAAATCTTAGTCCTAGGAGATTTCAACCTAGGCCTGACCGACCCTAATGACCAGACTGCTAAGTCATTAGAAGAATCCTTGAGTGAACTTAACTTTATGCAAAGAATCATCCAACCTACACATGCAAAAGGATGAATGTTAGACTGGCTGGCTGACCATAACTGCGCCACTACAATAACTACTATCGAACCCCAGGCATGGACTGACCACTCTCTGATTACCCTCACCATTAATGTTACCCGACCTCCCACAAAAACTAAGACTTTAGCGCCACCCTTACCCACAAGGAAAAAGTGCAACATAACAGCTGAGAAACTAACTCCGATTATGATCCCAATACTGAACTCTACCACGACTGAAGACCCTGAAGAACTAATAAATCTTTTTAACAATATCTTGACTAAGGCCTTAGATTCCATCGCCCCATTGAAACTCTAAAAAAACAAACCAAAAGCCTACGTCAACACTTGGTTTACCCCAAACCTGAAAACCCTCAGAACTGAAAACAGGAAATGTGAAACTACCTGGAAAAACCTACCGACCAAAGAGAACAAAGATAAAGTTGCCGAAATGTCCACTTTATGCAAAGCAGAGATTATTAGAACTAAACAGGAAACATACAACGACAGCATTGAGAACACTAGTTCCAGTATCAAGGAAGTATTTGGAATTCTAAGAGAGCTAGAATCCCCTATAGCCCCTGATGATTCTCACCCAAAAAAGAAAGGTTGGTGCACTTGCATCCAAAATGTCTGCACCAACAAAATGGCCACTCTTCAAAATAAGATTGCCACCAAACGACGTAACATCAACACTACTGATTCCTCTCAGAAACCGGTAATAACATCTGCCCAAAATACTTAACAAGAATTCAAATTCCCCCAAGTTACCTCACCTGAGGTTGAAAAAACCTTTTCGATGCCAAGGCGACATCTGTCCGGCACAAATTATAAAAGATGTTGCTAGAGATCTCGCCCCTTTTATCACAAGGATAATAAACTCATCCTTCAAATCATGCAGGTTCCTACCAACCTCAAAGAAGCTTGGGTACTCCCTTTACAAAAAAAAGCTTCCCTTGACCCCACCATCCCTACTTACTACAGACCAATAACCACAGTCCCTTTCTTACTGAAAATTATCGACAAGGCAGCCTTCATCTAAATCCAGACTTACCTTGAGACTAACAACCTTCTAAAGCTTAGGCAATCTGGCTTTAGATGACTCTACGGAACAGAAACAGCCTTAATTGACTTGAAAATACAAATTGACCTCATATAAGATAACACACAATGCGCACTACTCCTACTGCTTGACCTCTTTGCCGCCTTCGACTTGGTGGACCACAACATAGTTTGTGAACATCTCACATCTTCGGCCAACTTCTCACAAGAATCTGATAATTGGATCAAGTCCTTCCTAAATAACAGAACCATGAGAGGTTTCTCTCCCTCTGCCAGCCCTTTACCCACCACCTGTGGAGTGCCACAAGGCTCCTGCGTCTCCCCTACATTATATAATGGTTTTACCAAACCTCTTTTCGACATATTGGACCTCCTGGGTGTCATCTACACCAACTATGCAGATGACACCCAGATACTGATACCGTTATCCGGCCACTTTGACACTGACAACGCCTTACTTAACAAAATGTACCTCGTCATTCAGGCATGGATGACTACCCACAGTCTCTGCCTGAATGACGAGAAGACCAAAATTCTCATTTTAAGGGTGTCCACCTACCTCAACAAACTAAATCCCAAATATGTGTCCTTTAACATAGACGACAACATGATCAAAACTGCCAGAGAAACTACAACCTTAGGTTTTTATATCGACTCCACCCTGAACTTGAGGAAACAAGTTAATGCCACTGCCTCAGCCACAGCTTACACTTGTAAGTTTATCCATGCCTGTAAAACCTACTAATCTACAAACAGCCGCATCACACTAGCTTGAGCACTAATCTTGTCTAAACTTGATTACTGCAATGCATTATAAGCAGGAGCTAACAAGCAAGTGATAAACAATCTACAAACCCTACAAAATAACGCCTTGAAAACAGCTTTGAGTATTCCATGGAAATATCTAATTTCCGAAATAAGATGAAGCCACATATGGTTATCCATATGGGACATCATGTATTTTAAACTTGTCTCCATTTCCCACAAATGCCTTAACAATGCCCCCCCCTCAATACCTCAATACCTAAAAGACTAAATCATCCCAAAAACCTCCTCCAGACCAACCGGATCAGCAAACTCCTGCTGCATCATCACACCTCGCTTTAACCTGAAGATAGCTGGAGGCTCCAGCTTCCCTGTTCAAGCAGCCACAGCCTGGAATGCTCTCCCACTCAACCTATGGACATAACAACCCTTCCACAGCTTCAGATCTAACACTAAAAAATGGCTCCTTACCAACGATGCCCCCACTGCAGCCGGGCCGGGATACCGCACATGTCATGACAGAGCCCCTTGCCCCATAAGGAGAAGTCACTCCCAGTGAGGTCCAACTTGCCCAGACACCTAGGGAGGATCTTGCAGAGCAGGCACACCTTCCTAACCCCAAAAGCGGGAGGCTCCCCCCAGGGTGAGGGGGCAAAAAATCTCAATTCATCATAGACCAGAAGACAAGACATCAAGGTCTTCCGCAGTGTATGTTATTGTTTTGTTAACCAGCACACAAAATGAATGATTACCTTGGTCCTCCCAAACAAAGCAGATAATCCGTTTTAATCTTTGTGTGACTCTTTAAAAGAGGGAAGGGCATTTTGAGAGACAAAATGGTGTTGATATGTGGCAAAGGATCTATTAAAAAAGAGAACATTTTTTAATTTCACTAACTTCATATACTGCCTATTTTTAAAATGTTAGAAAGTCAGTATTTAATTATCACTTCCAGTGTATGTTGTAGTCCTAACAAGAAGATTACACTTGCCTTCACCCGAAGAAGGGCATTATGAACACCCGGTCTGAGCATATAAATAATGTTCTTATTGTAAAGTATCATTACAAGATGGAGAGACTGGCACACGCCTATTGTACCATTTTGTCATGCACCTATGATAAACGAGAAGGGAAACAAATCAACAATGAGGATTCCTAACCGCTTTGCACAACATCAAAGCAAATGTTTAGGAACATAGGAATGACCACAGATTGTTATACTTGACAAGTGTGTCTGTGATAAAAAAAAGGGCCCTATGCTTGAAATACTAAGTGCATTATACATGCAATGCCAGATATGCCTGGGCCCCATTGCACAAACATCATTATAAAAATGTATATGCAGGATGGTCATAAATGCTGCTGTATTATTTTGTGGCAAGACCTCTATCTACGCAGCAAATATGGTGTATCTACTTTCACAAACACCTTTGCAACTGTATTGTTCAGCCCCAGTTGGGGATATTGGTCATCGCTGTCAGTATTTCTCATGCTTTCGACCAAGCTAAGCGGTGGATCACAAGAAAGTCACTTGACCGAGTCAGGTTGCTCATAAAATAAGCCTCTCAGCATGGAGAGTCCATAAAAATGCAAAATGATGCATCTTGTTAGACAAAAGCAAAGAAGAAAATCACAAGGTGCAGGATCATTAACTAAATCCACAGAGCACAGAGGCGCATGACAAGTTAAATAGATGCACAAAGAACAGCACCCATTGTTGTACATATTACTTTGAATGAAGATTCTTTTAAATTGCCCACCAAAATTAGAAACAAAAATCTGTTTTCAAATGCATTCATTTTTCACTTGAATTACCCTGTCTGACTTTTCTCCTTTTTTTTCTTGTAGTCTTTGTATTTACTAAGAAGGTTTAAATAAAAGAAAATCCAAAAATAAGTGCAGAAAAGATAGATACAGACTAAATGAAAGCCTCAGTTAAGTAAACGCCCCTTCAATTTCAAATGGGAGCATACTGATTGAGAAATACGGTTTTGTAAAGACTCATGTAACATATTTTATGAACGACTCTGGCTTGTTCAGGATTGCCTGGTGCAAATATTAAATGATCTGTTGAGATTTCTGTCTTTAGGTATAAATAGCACATGTGTTTTTATTTCAGCATCAGGTTTATAGAATATTTTGCAACACAATTCTTAACCATGATTTTCATGAACAAAGCACTGTCTGGATATTTATGTTCAATCATGTATTTACTCACAGGCCAGCCAGTCATTTCAGTTTGAAAAAGGTGACGTTTAAGGAAACGTATAGCATTAATCTTTTCAGCGGTGAGTATTTGGAATTCATAGATCCAAGAGGCCATTAACACGATATAGGTAAAGCTATAGACGACCCAGTCACATTATTATGTGTTGTCTTTCACTTTGATACAGTGTGGTGGCCTATGATCCTCATTCATTTGCTTTGGTCTTATCTGTTAGTACAGCCTTTGGACATGTGTGTTTAAGTGAAATTCCTTGACTGAAGGGACCATTGTACTCCTCTTTCTTAGTCCCCAATCCTCCATACCTATGAGTGGAATAATAAATAGTGCCCCTTTCATAAAGTTCTCTGCAGGCCTCTTCCACGTGCCCAGGCAGTAACTGACTGACGCCTAGTGTTAGAAGGCAAGATAGGAGGGAGTGTGGAGGAAAGGAGACATTTTAGGAGGAGTACAGTAGTCACTATGGCAAGTCATTGTCAGTTACTCCCATGCCCTGTCCCTTCCTCAACAACCTTGGTAGATTATCACACAATAAGATCCAGAGGAGTGTAGGTCCGATGCTGATCGAGCTGAAGGAATTCTGCAGGTCCAGGTAGTAATGCTTACAGAGAGCAGAGGGAGAGGCCTATTTAGCAGCCCTGGCAATGGCTGCACAGGGAAATATGCTCTTGCCCTGACCGCATGCATGTGCAGCTCCTTTGGGGAAGCCAGATTCTGGAACCAATCGCTCTCTGAGATGCAGGAGGCAATCCCTCTGGCTGGGGCTGCATTAGAAGCCAGATGGCATTGAGACGATCCCCCACATGGAACGAGAAGTGGCTCTGATGTGTTCTGATGTGAATGCAGGGGGCATGTTAAGCTTTTATTTATTTCCTGCACTTTGGTGATGGGCGTGAGGCCATTTGATCGTTTAGAATAAAAACAGTGCAGATTGTTGTTGTTTTTTGTTTGTTTATGTATACATTTCTATTGTTTACATTTTAAATGAAGCCCCCATATCAGGAATCTTGCAGCAGGAATCTTGCAGCAGGAATCTTGCAGCAGGAATCTTGCTGCATGGATACCTATAACAGCTAATTCCACATTTGTTTCTACTATCTTTCAAAACCATGTGGATCGCTCCCTTGGGGAGTAATCGTACTTGTAAGGGGCCGTGCACCCGCCACTCAGAATGGTACATTGTTGGCACAAAAGGGTCATGGTTGGAGCCTGTACAGGCTCCCCCAACTGGCAGAGCATAGACAGTGACAGTGAACATTTCACTTGCAAAGAACTGGTACAGCATGAGCTCTAGATCCATGCAGACTTTTAGCTTCCATGCATGTGGAGAGTTCTTCTCTCATGTGACCCTCCAAACAAATCAGCAGCTCTTGCCAGTTACACGTGCTGGCTGGGGAGTGGGGAGTGGAGCAGGTGATGGAGCAGACACAGGGGATGCACTGTGAAAACATACCTGCTTTCTGCCCTCTGTCTTAACAATAGCTCATTACTAGACTTAACTGTGCGTGAGTGAAAGGGCCAGGAGAATAAATTGGGCTGCTTAGCGCAGCTGTTGCTGCCCTGAACAAGGCAGCGATACACACACATACACACGCATACACACACGCACAAACACACACACACACTCACTTGCAGAATGTCTCCACTCCCAAGTCTGCCCAGTATGCCCAATAGCCTATCTCAGGCTGTGAAGGAGGTGGGAGAGGGGAGCCATATAGCAAGCCATAAAACTGCAGGGAAATGCAGCTTGGCTGGAGCACAATTGGCCCTGCAGATAAAGAGCAATAAGCATCTTCTATGTTCAATATCACCAGCAGTAGATTATTAGCTGCTCCACCCAGGCTTTAAAGTCACATTAATTTGGAGAGTCTGACGTTTTCATCAAACTGCTAGCATGGCCTTCCAAAATATTGAATTTGTTTAATACATTTCACTGTACGTTTATTGTTTGCCCAGCATTTTAACATCACAAGACCCATATAAAACATTTTCCTTCAACATGCACATATTCCCAGCCAGCATGATTATCTTGGATTTATAATCTGCAGTGGATATAAATATTCTGGCAAGACAGTATTGTTAAGTATTGCTTTAATAGTTAGCACAGAAAATTGCAAATTAAATGGGCATTGTTTTTAACTTTCCAAGAAAGGCTTGTATGGCATTATCAAACTCCTCTCCAACGTCCTGGAGGTGGGCCTCTTCCCTGGCCCCGAGGTCTCTCAGGGATGCAGCCATGGCCTCCTCCAACTCCCTGCGAGTTGCTTCGAGGCACTCAGCCCGCCTCATTTGCCCTGCGCATGGAGTTCTCCACCCTGACCATAGTGAGCCGTGCCTCTTCCGCCCGCCGTCGCTCCGCATCTATTTGCCGGCCCAACCGCTGCCACACGGAAGACACTGCCAATCCAGGATCCTCCTGCCCTCCGGCCGATGCCTGTCCCTCTGATGTTGATGGCCCTGAGTCATCATCGCTCCCTCCTTGAGCCTGCTGCTGCCGTGCATGTGCCCTGCCTGTTGATGCCTGCACGTCCTCCTCCTGCTGGGGTCCAGTTGATGGGCTGGCCACCCCTGCTGGTCCTCCGACTCCCAACTGTGGCAGGGATGTGTCATCCACCAGCCTGGCCGCTGGGTCAGGGGCAGCTCCACAGGGTGCCCAGGTGATACTTGGGCAGGAAGATGGCACGGAGGACTACTGGCGCATAAGGGGTTCTGTTGAAGAGGGGGTCGGTAGAAGGTCCAGCACATGAAGGAACCCCACATTGGTGACCCGTCCTAGTAGGTCGACGTGGCCAATGAGGCATCCGAAGTAACGTGCAGTGTCCTCACGAGAACCCTACATATCATCCCGAATGCCACGTTGACGCAATGCCACCCCAGCCAGGACAGGCTCAACATGGTCCCGTATTGCCACGTCCTCAGGGAGAGGAAGGCCAGTTGTTGTGTGCGCATCCCCTCCCTGAAAACGGGTGTGGACGAAGGCATCCCTGCTGGTGCGAGATGATGCAGCCACAGGATCGGGGACAGGATTACACACAGGCACCTCCCCGGCGGCCTGTGCTGCCTCCTGTCCCTGCACCACTAGCACCCATGGAATCCCCCCGCCAGACAGCGTGTGTGGCCCTTCCACAGCCTCCTCCTCAACCAAACCCCCCACCAACCTGGATGACTCCTTGCCATCTTCCTCCATAAGCCCCTGTGGGGTCTCAGCTGCCCCTTCTGCTGCCGAGGAGTCCACCTCCGACTTCCGCCTCTTGGACCTACCCTTGGCAGATGCGGCCGCGGATGCGGCACCAGACTCCTCACTCCCCGACGAGATGACAACCTGGAAGGGGAGCTGGGCCTTGCGTCGCTTGCTGGCAGTGGGATCCTTGCTGCTGTGCTCCACATTACCGTCTCCGCCCTCTTCATCAGTTGATGCTGCAGACAGGGATAGACAGAACACAGGCATCATGGCACTGTACAATGGTCTGATACACACATGACAGTTGCACATGAGTGGCAGTGTCAAACTTCACACATGGCATCACACTCCCCAACACACATATCATTTGAACCCACACATATGCTCAAATTAACAGGAATGTTGCAGCAGGCAGCACCATCCATAAACATACAACAGCCTGAGCATCCGAAGGTTAGCCTGATGTCACATGCAACCCTTGGAGTGCTGAACACATGCACACAAGCCACCAGACACACATGCATCTGTACATCTCCATCACCTGTCGCAGTGAAATCATCGGCATCCATGTCACATCTGCCAATCAGCCTCCTACATGTCGGTGTCACAGGCATCCATGGTGTATCACACTGGCACACATGTCAAATACACACACATACGCACATGTACATTGTGCACATACATGAAGGTGGAACCAGCATCCATGTGTCACACCACAACCATGCCACAGTATGCCGTCCTTCATTGTCGGTGCGTGAACTTTTATGTCCCTGGGTGCCCCCACGTACTGCGGGAGGTCAATTCCACACACGTGGGCTGCCAGGGGTTGCGTGCACAGTTTTACTGCAGTTTTGGGTTGCCTGAACGTTGCGTGACCAGTCACTTTATCACCGGGGTCATATATAGCCTTGCAGGTGCACAGGGATGTTGTTAACATCGTTTCATCGACTGCCACGGGCCCAAGGGCAATGGTAGCTGCAGGTGCAGCTGTGGACACCACCACCCAGGCTCAGGGTGGGCCAGCGCATGCTGCATTGGCACCGGAAGAGTCCCTGGATGATTTCCAGGAGTTCAGGAGGCACAGGGTAAGTGCACGCAGGGCTGCCCTGACCGAGGCACATATCCCTGGGGCAGTATTGTCGTCTGCTGCCCTGAGCAGCGGGGTGTTGGAAAGTGCATGGGCAGATGCAGCTGACACCACCCCGGCTGTGAGTCTACCATCCAGGACAGTCCCGGTCAGTGACCTTAGCACAGCAGATGTTGCTGAGCAGGGTCAAGTCAGGGTCACCCAGCAGCCACCGACCCAAGTCAGGGCTACCGTCCTTGTTCCACCTGCCACTCCCTTGGTTCAATCCACCAGCACCGCTGCCCATACTGATCAGAGCAGCATTTGCCAGTCAGGATTCGGACCAATGTCCAAGAGGAGGAAGGTTGCACCTGCGGTAGAGGCTGGGTCCCCAGACACAGCTCCGGCCTCCGGCACATCGAGGCAGAAGCCTTTCTGAGTGCAGGAACTGGACTTCCTTGTGGAGTACGTGCGGGACCACAACTGTGATATGCTAGTGGGGCCGAATTGTCACACTACGGCTGCCCATCGTATGTTCGACTGGAAGCAAGTTGCGGATTGTGTGAGTGTATTTGGACATGAGGTGCGCACAGCTCAAGAGTGTAAAAAGCGTTGGGATGACCTCCAATGCAGTGCTAAGGCGAAGCGTGCCTCCAATTATGCTGTGACTGGGTTGACTGGCGGTGGGTCACCAGCTCAGGAGGAAGACCTCACTTTGTATGAGTCAGTCCTTGCAGGGTTCATACCGGCAGGATTGGTCGAAGGAGTGGGAGAGATGCTGGACTTTGATGCCCCGTCCAGTGAGTGTTGTTGCATGTTTGTCCAAGCCATGTGTGGTTTGCTTGTGTGATGTGTTGTGCTTGACTTCCACTACATGTCATGTGTACATGGTTCTCATGTGTGAGTCATGCAATGCTTCACTGATGCGTGGCTGCTGTGCAGCATGCTTGACATGTAGAGCAGACGGGGACTGTCCCCATCACCACACTTGCATCCTACTCACATGCTAGTACCCAGCTGCCCCTCCGGTCCATGTTCCAGCTCACTGGCCCTTCTGCATGTAGCCTGGGGTGTCTTTCCTCTCAGCACTGGGACTATGTCATTGCATGACTGACGTGCATGTGTGTTCTGCCTGCATGCAGCTACTCCGCGTAGGCATGCTCCCTTGCCCCTCCACCCCCCTGCTCCCCACTTTCACCATAGCACTGATGTGCATCATGTTGGAGTACTGCAATGGCCTGTTCAAGGCTCCTGTGTACATACACACTTCCCCCAGCCAACCTGCCAGACACATTCAGTGGGGTACATCCTTTGTCCTTGATGCAGGGTGTCTCACTTGGACTGTGCAGATGGAAGATGCTCCGCTGGGACATGAGTGCCCATTCATGCTCCATGTGCATTCCATGCATGCCCCTATGTGTCCTTGACTGGATGATCATTGTAGTACGTGTCCAGGATGACCTACATTTCATAGCATTTGATCATCCATTCCATGCCCACTCTGGCTCAGTCCTTCATCACGCACATGTTTAGGGTGTCACAGTCTGTGTGGGGCACAGGCCTCCCCCTGTTTCAGGCCCCCTGACTCTGTTCAACTGGTGTAGAGGCTTCTGCACACATGGGTGAACTGCTGAGGGTTCATAATATATCCTGCTTACTGTCCCATTATCATCTGCTGTGTTGTCAGTTGACTCAGATGATGCAATTGACGCTAGTCAACACTGTCTGCCAATACACAGGTCTCTGGTCACCCTTTCGCTGCCATGCATTGGCTCCCTGCATTTTGACTTGGGGGGGTTTGCTTTTAGCCATGCAACCCATTGCATGCACATTTCACGTGATGCCTGAACTTGCCCTTACACTGCCTTCATGTTTATTGATAGATATCATAATGTAGATAGTGGGTAATGTACACATGTTCTGCACTGCATTAACCCACTTCTGAGCCGTGTTACACCGTTCTGCATGCCTGCTCACTACTGCAATGTCAATGTGACCTGGCATGTATGGTCAGATGTTCATACCTTCTCTGTCATGAATGCCACAGGCACAGGTGCATCCTGTGACACATGTACTCAGTATTGGAACTCCCTAGTGGTTGGTCAGCAAAGTTGATTGGTCAACCTGCGGCCTATACCAACTGGCATAGGGCGCAGATTGAATTTTGCCTGCCAATTGGGTTGTAATGACTGTGTAGCTCCCTTCATGTGTGTATGTGCACACTTTCACATACATCAAAGCAAGCAGCGTTGTAGCTGTTTGCTTTGCTGTATTGGATGCTGTTCATGTTCACAATCAGGGACGTCATTTAGGGGTCGCCAGAGGTCGCAACTGCGACCTCTGAGGTCTCCCTTGCGACCTCTGTGGTCACCCTTGCGACCTCTAGAAAAAAAAGAAAAAAAAGTTTTTTAAAAAAATATATATATATTTTTTTTGTAATGCAAGCTCATGGGCTGTGTCCAGCACCATATGGCTCTTTAGTTTTGTAGTGGCTGGCTTTCTTGTTAAATCCCCTTAAAAAAAAGAAGAAAAAGAGTGACACAAGTCTAACACTTTCAGCACTGACCCTAAATAAGAAAGAATAGGAATACCAAATAATGTGTCTTTCTGGAATTCTATATAATAATTGCTAGACTCATTAAAGGTTTATTTCAGGCACCCTTCAGGGGGTGAGGCACTGATTTAGTCTGTTCTTAAACGTCTCAACTCAGCCTTTCATCCTTCTGAGGTCGATGAGTACCAACACAGGTTGGGTGATATTGGGTGTATATTTTTTCTATATAAAGTGCTTAAGCGTAAGTGCTATATAACAACACATCAATATCATTTGGTCATAGTGCTTGCATTCACAGTAATTTGGTAATATGGGCCTATACACACTGATCTTAACGATACATATGGTGATCCATTCTTGTATGAAATGTACATCACATTATAGTGATATCGTAACCATATTTTTTGTAGTGTACAATGCTATGCGATAGCACTTCCTGTTTTGTCAATGGGTGAAAGGTCGCGTTCCATCGCATCCCGCGATATCACTTCGGGGTGGGATCAAATGACATCACTTCCTGTGATGTCACCAGGGGGTCAAGGGTCGTGTGATGTCACTTCCGCTACCTCTGGCATTTTGGTGAAATGACCTCCCTGTTCACAATACAGGTGTATGGGGAAAAAGGTGTTTTTGAACGCTTTCACATGTACATATGCAAGCAGCTTCAACATTGTGTAGTGTAACATTGCGACTGCTCACTTATGTGTTTGTGAAAGTGTTCATTTACACATGTGTCTTCTGCAGATTTTTTGTTGACTGACTAATATGTAGTTGATTGACGTTAATGCTAGTGAGATTTCTGCATTGCGCATGTTATGTTGAACTGGCATGATCCTGAAGGTGCACTGTTGTGCAGTATGTGTACTCCCAGGCCCACTTAGCTAATAAGGTGGTGCCTGGCCATGGAGATTTTACACAAGGAATGATGGAATAGGGCACATTCATAGCCCAATGTGCTCAATCAGGCCCTGATGGGTGTTGTGGAGGCCTCATGTCCTGCAGCTCGAACCGTACTGGGCATTATGGTCCCTCATGCCTGGTTGCAGGCCCTTGCTTTGCTTGGGACATTCACTGTATCTACCTGGGCCATGCCACCCGGTACGGGCCGAACTGCAGATGGATGGAGCTATATTGCTGATGATGCTTTAGCGATTCATGTCTACATGCATATTACGTGTGTCATTGTGTGTTTGGATTCACTTGCAGAAGTGGTCAATTTGCAGTTCAGACATGCTTATGGTATGTTCCATCTCTTTGTTGCATCTGTCTTTTCTGCCTGTGACATGTGCCTGACAGAGGTGGTGTCTGATGGAGTTCATACACTACATTTTGTACTTGTGTAGGCTTTGCTATTTAGACACATCCATTTCTGCTTTTGGGATGTGTTTGCATATCAAGTACACTGGATGCATGCCAGGTTCTCATTTGTGTGTGACATGTCTGCTTCATGTGTTGGCTGTCAATGTGATGTCTGTGTGTGGTGGTTATGTGCTTCTAACATGTGTACCCATGTTTGTTTTTTTCCAATTTTCAGATGATGATGCAATGGAGCCAGAGGATGGTGTTGTCATGCCAGGCACAGAGTTGCTATCACACCAGCAACCCTGCACAAGTGGGGGTCGTGGGGTGGTAGACCACGAGAACCCACTTATGTTCCAGACCACCGTGTCTAGGGCTGGCAATGAGTCTAGCCCAAATGATCACTCTGAGGACAATGTTGAGTTGGATGTGCGTCGGGTCCATTCGTAAAGGGTGAGTGATTCTGATGTGGACGCGCCTCTGTCTGCGACACCTGCAGTGAGGGGCCAGACGGTCATGGGACCTCCGCCTGTGGTGGATCGGGACACAAGGACACGCTCCACACCAATTGCTGATGTGCCTGGGGCATTACGTCAAAGGAGGAATGTAGTCCTGCAGCCACGGGCGGTGCCAACCCACAAGGACCACGGCTCCTTGGCCCCGCGGGTGTCAAGCCCAGCAACGCGGTGGCCGTGCGCCACCGGGGTATACTGAGTGGGAGCAATCCATGGTTGCCAATTCAGAACAACAGGGGGCAGCAATTGATAATATCGCTCAGAGCATGGAACGTGTGGCCCAATCCGTGCTCCCCCTGCTAGGCAGGTGGAATCTCCAGCAGCGGGCGCAGTCCACGGCCGCTGCTCAGGCTGGGCATGGCGGCCTCAGACAGGGCACGCCGGGCTGAAATGGTGTCTCTGCATCAAGCAATTGCTGCTCACGCAGAGGCACACAGGGAGGCCCTGAGGGATGACCATAAATCCCTCAGATCTACTCTGGGTGTGCTCTTGATGTCCCAGAGGCAGCGGACAGAGGAGAGGTTGGAGCAGCTTGAGAATACCATCTCGGCTGAGCTACGTGCTTGCCGGGAGGTGTACCAGTTGTCCAGCCAGGCCATGCAGGAAGAACTCTGTGTTACACGTGTTACCTTGCAAGAGGAAGCACGCGTATCACTGAGGTTCTGCATGCTGACCTATGTGTCATCGCCGCACAGAACCAGGCTCACCGTCCCACAGACTTGCTGCCGACGAGGGGCAAGCTGCGCATAGGCGTGGTCAGGGTACTGTGCCACGTCAACCTTTTCAGCCAGAGGGTGAGGAGGACGACGACTTATCTCCCACACAGGTCGGCTGTGCAGGCGTTGAGCCCATGGAGGTTTTTTTTTTTTCTCAACATCATCGCATGTGGGTGTTGAGGTGCACCCTGTACCTCCCCCCTCCTGGGTGCCTCCCCCCCGGGTCGTATGTGGCCATTTTTTATTTTTATAGTTAGTTTAATTAGTTAATATAGTTTTAAATTGCTTGTCTATTGTGCATTCATGTGACGGTGTGGTGCTTTGTGGCTTTTGAAAGCATCCACTGTCTGTTCCAGCTGGGCCTTCAAGCTTGTCTCGTGTATGTGTTTGCAGCTTGGGGTCCTGACTCACATATGCCACTCCTGCTTCCCCTATCCATGGGCTCGCAAGGATGGTTCGGTGTTACAACCATTTACACAAGGGCATTGGACTTTCGTCATATCTGTGGCCTGTCTGCTGCTGTACTTACTTGTGTTAACACCCCTAGTGGGGATTAATGGAGTTTCTCCACGGCATGTCTGCAATCAATTTTGGTGAGTACATGATTGATATGTCCATTTATTGATGTTGATTGTGATGTATGTTCTTTTCTTGCCTGTATATGTGCTTGATGCACTTCATGCTGTAGACAGTAGCCTGCACCTTTGGCTGTCAAAGTCACACTGATGGTGGGAGGAGTTCGGATGTAGGTCTCAGACATGGCCCAGTGACAACCAGCATGAAGACACACACACAGGAAACTTTCCAGCCTTATTAATAGCTTTTATGCCCTTTCTGCAGGAAAATGAGCCTCCAGACTACCTTTCCCAGCAGACACGGGCCAAAGAACTACTGAAACCTGGCCACGTTGGGTGGTGCACACGTGCACATGCGTGCACAAGAGGAAGCACGGGGCTTGTGCTCAGAAGTCCGAGAGAAGCAGACGTGTTTCCAGGAGCTCCAAGCAAGGTGAGCAGCACAAGGGGCTACACCCCAGCAAACCTTCCACCAGGCCCCTTGCACATGAATGCTAAGTAGCCCCAGTGCTGGGGAGCTTGCCAGGCATTGGGGAAGAAGCGCACAGTACAGCTAAGATACGTTGAGGAACAAATGCCAAGTAGCTTTACAAGTTGTCAGGGGCACACACAGGGGCCGTCACCCATATTCTCGAGTGCCCCCTGCTCCATAGAAGCTGAGTTATTAGTGCAGTAGCGTTCCTAGGCAGAAACTAATACAGCACACTGGGGCACCCAGCGAGTCACAGACTGAGTGAAGTGCATATCATTGCATGTGCAAATTGCCAGGTGCACTACCTATTGAAATGCGCGGCTGGCAGAACACGACTTGTACTGAAGTCGCACCTCGCCATACGTGTCTTGCAGCTCACCCAGGGACCATTCTATCTTGTGTGATTCTTGACACATTGGTCTTCCAATTACTGCACAGCCATGTGTGCCTGCCTTACTGCATTGACAGTGCATGAACCATCACGGGGGCAAGCTAAGGTATACGAACAAAGCAGCGCAGCAGACAAGAGTGTTTGTTTGGAGAGAAGTCACTTAGTTTGAGGCAATAATGGTGTTGTGTGTGTGTGATGAAAACACACACAGATTAGTAACTCACGCTCTCTTTACAGCATTGAACTGCTCCTGTTACCGGACCTGAGAGTGTGCAGGCAGGAGGCCAGCCGCCACCCCAGAGATAAGTCTCTCTTTGGCTTGCATTTGACTTGTTTTGTACAATGTGCATGAAGAACATGGTTTCTCTGATTGAGTAAGTGTTATTGACAATAGTTGTATTTTGTATTTTGCATACTTTATCTTGCCCATCCAACTTCCCTCTCCTGCCCCTCTTTCCGGTTATCCTGAGTACCAATGCCTATCTAAACAACAGGTCCCTGACCCTCTTTCCCCGCTGGGATCTCGGAGGCCTGTGTAAGTTTTACCTTGTAGGCGTCCAGACCAGGGAGGGGGTGGTTGGTTCATGCAACTCATGCGCCTGGAGACCGGAGCTGTGACACTAACCATCAGTTGTTGCATCCTCATTGTATATTGTGCACTGAAAATGGTACCCATCCTGTTGGACGATTGTTGAACTGTGCTACCTTGGTTGTTCTATCATTCTGCTTGGACATGTGCTTGAAGATTTTGTGCAACTTCAAGTCATCTACTGGACACTCTTCCAGGGTTTTTTGGTGGCTACAGGCTTTTTCCCTGGTTTGGGGGTTTGGCTGCTTGGAGTTCTCTGCAATTTGGTATTTTTACCAGTTAAGGTGGCCTCTGAGGGGGCTGGACGGTATTTACACGCAAGGTGGATCATGGAGACCAAGGGGTAGGGGTATCCTGTAGCCAGTTGTTCAGAAGGTCATGGTGATGTGTAAATGAGGGAGGGCCTTTTGTTGTTGGACAGTTGGCTTGGGCTAGTATTTGGGCACTCTCTGGCATTGTCATTGTGGGGTACTATGTACATGATGTGTTCTGCTGGTCAACGGCTGTTCCTGTTTTGTGTTTACTTTTTAGGTGTCAAGGGATTGTTGTGGCTTGGCATGCTGGGGTGTACACATGGGCAATGTTCGCATGTGATGTGTACAGGACACTGAAGGTGACTTGATTTCACATGCATATATTGATTGCATGTCCCTACTGACACACACAGTTACACAATGCTCCACCACACGTACAACCACACTTCCATGCCCACAGGTCCACACAGATTGCCTTCTCTGGCACGCTGTGTCCCTGCAGCGCATGACCAATTACCATTTGGGGATTGTGTGCATGCAGCAATAGGTTATTTTTTTGGTTTGTGCTTTTTATGTGATGCTCAAGGTGTATCCCTAACACAATGGCTGCTCACTGTGCTGTGTGCTGAGCAGTGTGCTGCAGGATACACACATGGCCAATGTGCATGTGAACAGGCATTCAGTCTTTTGATGATGCTACCATTGGTGGCAAGCATTTGTGTATGACTTTGTATGTGTGAGAGGTTGTGGGTCAGTCATTTCATCTGATTCCATGTCAGGCGTGATTGTATCTGGCCTCTTTCCATTTATAATATGTCACTTTGTATGTAATTGGTCATGTGTTGGGTTTTTGCTGTTTCATGCCATGTCATGGTGTGGCAGACATGGATGATGTGGGTTGGGAGGGTTGGGGTGACATACCAGTGATTGTCATGGCCTGTTTTGCAAGGGGGTGGTGTGATACACACCTTGCATGTGTTCCTTTTGGTCACACAGGATTGGTTATGTTTAAGTAGCTAGGGATGCACACAATGTAGCACTTCCGTGGCAACATTCTCAGGGTGGTAAGGTTGTGACAGTTGACTGTCTCTTTGTCATCATCGATTGTCACCTTGTATGTACCAGACCTGTGGGCACTCCGCAGGGGTGGGAGTTTAGGTGAAAAATGTGACCACAAGCTGGGTTCAGGCTGCCTCGCCATGGGCCCTTTCCCCTCCCATGGCCAGCGCCTGTGCATGTGGTTGGGGATGTGGGGGCACCACCATGTCCACGGGCACGTCCCGCCGTGTCGCAACATTGTGCAGGACACATGCTGCCACAATGATTCTGCACACTACTGGGGGTGCATATAGTAGCTGTCCGCCTGAGCGGTCAAGGGAGCGGAAGCATGACATGAGCACTCCAAATGTGTGCTCCACTATGCCCCTGGTTGCAATATGGGCTGCGTTGTATCTTACCTGGGGTGGTGTGGTGGGGTTCCGGATTGGCATCATCATGTGGTTGCTCAGAGGGTAGGCACTGTCCCCTGGGGAGGTGATAATGGTTGTGATTAGTTGGGTTTGTGTATTTGTCTGTGTGTGACATGCATGCTTGTGCACAGGCATTTTTTTTTTTTTTTTTTTTTTTTTTTTTTTTATTTGTTTATAGTTCAAAGAACCTTTACAAAATAGCACCTTAATACAAAACAATAAGAACAAATAAAAAAGTACAGACATTTGTACTCACCTAGGAGCCATGTGTCACCATGCCTCCCAGCTTCCAGGGCCCGGCTCAGGGCATACATTCTGTATATGAAACTGTCATGGGTAGACCCAGGGTAGTTTGCATAGATAGAGGTGATGATTGAACCTGCACGTTGATGGAATGCCAGTGCTTGCGGTTTCGATAGATGTGCTCAGTGGCCCTAGGTGGACGTAGGGCGACATGGGTGCAATCTATGTCACGAACACTTTGGGGAAGTGTGCCACCATGTAAAAGTCCTGGACCATGGCCTGCCTTTCTGCGGGTGTTCTGGGCATGTATATGTGCCTGCAGACTGAGGTATGCGCAGTCATGATTGCCAACACCTGGTGTAGGCAGCATGACTGCGTGGCCTGTGAGACCCCCCACTATGGCAGTTGTCTGCTGAAATGACCCAGTGGCCAGAAAATGCGTGTGGCGGATGTGTTGACGCCTGTGTGCGTCTTTTAGCGTGTGCAGGTTTCCCATATTCGATTCCATGAATACGTGTTGTTCGCGTGTGTGTGGCTGTTCTGTGTATTTCCCTGCTGTACTTCCCCAGTTACGCCTTCTTTTTCACGCGTTGTTCCCCATTCCGCGTGTTCTGCCCCCTTTTTGGTGTGTGCTCCGACGTTGTGCACTTTCGCTGTGCGCGTCACGCACAGCGTTCGGGATGTTGCTGTGACTTGTGCGCCCTAGCGCGCCACGTTCAGATTTGGCACACATCCCGGAGTAAACACATGTAGGCCTTTCCATGAATCTCACGCGTGAGCGTGCGCTTGCTTTTTCACGCTTGCGCCAGCTTGCGCCAGCTTGCGCTAAAATGTAAGTGTTTACAATGAATATGTATAATTTATTTTGTTTTATTATGCTAAATGTGTGTTTTAACTTGCCTGGATATTTCTTCTCATTCTTTTTATGTAGTGCGAAAGGTTAATTTACCATATGCACTTGAACAAAAAATGAATGTCCTTGGCTGCAGGTTAAGTTCTTATGTTGGAAATCACATACAAGATGCTTGGCCCTTAACACGTTTGGAGTTAACCTTGTTCATTTATCACAGATAGTTCTTTTGCTCCTACTTTTCCTTGGCATCAACAACCCAGTCTATGGATGCAATGTACTGAAAGGCCCTACAATTATTATTGTTATGTTTATTGGGGGAATATGTAATTATTCTTATCTCACAAGTGCACTCTTTTTATAATGGTGGCTAATAGGAGACAGACAGCTGGAAAAACAAACTCTTTTCAGCAAAGCCTCTTGCACTTTTGAAACAATTTCTGGTTTTAGTTCATTTTCTGAAAATTATTTTTAGGTCCATATTTTTGACATGGTCCTGCAGGAATGTCCCATCACAATGAGGGTGCATGGCGTTTATGTGAGAGTTGAGAGGGACACAAATGGTTGCTGCAGAAAATACAAACACATGTGCTCCTTACACCTGACGACAGAAATCTCAACAGATCTTTTAATATCTGCAACAGGGAATCCTCAACCAGCCAGAGTGGTTCATGTTATATGTTAAAAGAGCCTTTATAAAATCCTATTTCACAAACTGGCAGACCTGCCAAGAGCATAATGAATAGAGAGTTATGAAGGACAACTAAACTGAGAATTTAGAAGTTTACAAAGAGAAAGAATACACTCTTTCCTGACCCTCTGCCCTTCCTTTTCACCCAACAATTTCTCTCCTTCTACACCAAATGTCCGTTTCACACTTTTTCTTGTTCCAAACTTATTTACTGCTTTAATATTGTATATATGTTTAAGTGTGTCTTTGGCAAATCATGCCCAAATATGCTTTTCCTCTTTTGAGTTTGTTAATATATGTTTTTTCTTTAACAGATTTGTACCCTCATAAAAAATGTTTGTTTTCCTTATGTATAATTGCATAAATGTACATATTCTACGATAAAATTACTTGCTGGTTTACAGAATTTTGATTTGGCCCACATCAGAACTTCGGTGAAATAACTATAACACTGTTACTAAAAGATCTACTATTGAGATCTATTGAACTTTTTCTTTATCACGGTGGAACTGTTGTTTTATTGTTAATATTTCTCAAACAGCATGTTCCCATTTGCAATTGAAGAAATGTTTACTTAACTGGGGTTTTCATTCAGACTGTAGATATGTTTTCAGCTATTTCTTTTCATTTATTTTACCAAACCAAAATAAAAGGTGAAACGGGGCAATTCCAATGCAAAATGTATGCATTTGTATGTATTTGACAAAAATACAGTTATTTTTGTAAGTAATTTAAAAAGAAATCCTCCTTCAAACTAACATATATAACAATGGGTGCGGTTCTTTTTGCATCTATTTAACTTGTCATGTGCATCTTTGTGCTCTGGGGATTTAGTTTATGACCCTGCACCTTGTGAGTTTCTTCTTTGCTTTTGTCTAACTTGATGGATCGTTTTGCATTTTTATGGGCATGTCTAGATGCTGGTAAATCTGAGAGGCATATTTTATGAGCAAGATATAAATGAGGGTTAGGATTGAATGGTTAGTGCGCTCTGACCCTATATTCTGCTTACAGAGCCTGGCTGTGTGGCAGTCACAGGGTGGTATACCCCCATCCACCCTAAAATACAGATTGAGGCAACTTGGTGTGACGCTAATCGTGCTCAACCAGATTATCCAATGATGGTAAGATTCTGTTGGCTCGCATTGTAGAAATAACATGAACAGTGATCATGAAGAGATAGACTGGTTCCTTTAATGTTGATAACAGCCGACACGTGTTTCAACACAGAGGTCGTTCTCAAGGCTGTGTAATGGATCACATATACTTTATTGCATGGACAAATAAAGATAAAAATAAACCACAATTGTAATTAAATTCAACAGAGAAATTGTGCACTCTAAAGCCCATAGTGACATTGGTACCAAGCAAAGATGCACATGAAAAATTGTAAATCAAGGAAATAGTAAAAAAAGAAAAAGAAAAAAAAAGCAAATACATACCATTTGGGCCATCGATTGGGCATAGAAGAGTTTTGCACAAAATTAAGATAAACAAACATTGTCATGAGCATTGTCTCCAATAGAGATACTTCCACATTACACATCTATAGCATATCCCAATGAAACTCCCAATCTGGGTGGCACATGCTTGCCTTATTTGGGTGAAATATCACATGCTGCTACAATGTTGAATTAGGGGCGAATGGTATGTGGCACCCTGAAACCTGTGAACGATATGGGGTTAAACGTGAACCAGGATGAGGAGTGTCTGAATGCAATGAGATGATTGGTTAAATAAGACCAGCCGCCACAGGTGCTGTGTGCCGAAAATAAACAGAGGTACGGAGGATGGGATGGAGAGTCCTTACCTACTGCTGGTTAGGAAGCCTGTTGGGCACGTATGATAAAAGACAATACAATATATGCAATAATACCACACAGAATCGGTTTGGAGCCCATAGAAGTGTAAGACTTACCTGAATTAGAAGAGTAAGTCAGACAAGTAAAATCCCTGTTGGGTCTGCTAACACTGTCTGTATCCCTGACAGATTACACAAATTTTCAAATTTATATTTTCAAAGTTACGAGAAAACTGAAAGTACACAAATACTTTGCGTCACAGGTTAAGACCCATGCGACTCGTACACTACCAGACCTGCTTAGGTCACTATCCTTAGTGGACATAGAAAATACTCACCTACTTATGTCGCTTGAATCTGATGCAGAGGCTTCGCCAGAAAGCCTTTGCCAAGTCATAGGGGTACATGCCCGTAATTTGAAAATACGGGAACCTAAACTCAAGTCCAGGTTCACACCAAATTTTCCAAATGAGAGCTTCATAGACACTTTTCATGAAGCTGTCATCAGCGACATCCACACACATTTCGACAACAGGAGTCGGAAGCATCAGCCTATCACACATAACCTTAGTTCAAGTGAAAGACTATGTTGGGATATTTTGGCTCCAGATAATGATGAATCACCCACCACACATGAAGAAAAAGGGACTATCCCTTTAAAAGCGAACATGGATGTAAGAAAAATTAGTGGATCAGAGAAGGAGCGAGAGAGCCATACTCTGTGGAAGCCCTCTGATATAGCTACACCTTGGAGGGATGGAGCAGAGGGGAACTGCAGAGCCCGCAGCATTCTGAGAAGCAGAGAAAGCCAGAGCAAGATGCTGGAGACCCGGAACCTAAACAGCGGAAAAGCTTTGGTCAAGTCAGAACTTTGAGGACCATCCAACGTGGCGGCGTAACCGCAGAAGCACCGTAGTGGGCCTAGAAGCCGTGTAATGACTCTGACACCAGGTGAAGTGGGAGACCTAAAACCTCCCATCAGAAAGCATTTGCCAAACATGGTAACCTACAGAGACACCGAGTTGGGGGCGGTTACAAATCCCAGAGTGGGGCAACAAGGAACCAAAGAAGCAGACCCATGAGAGTCTTAAATCCTGAAATGCCACAAACGACGGACAGAGGTACCGTGGTGGAATTTAGAAGGGGAGTCAGTCTGGGCAATATAGCTTAAGTGAACAAAGTTGTGAAAAGTACAATATTGTTGTTGGGACATTGAAAAAGCATAAGTGTTTGTATAACGAGAAACCAAGGAAAGTGAGGCGAGATATTAAACATGAGGCTTTGACAAAGCCGGAAAGAGTATCCTATGAAGATGGAAGAAGTTACCAAACTTAATGGTTGAAGATTGGGGTAATCCCTTAATGAGAGACTTTGAAACAAACTATGAATCAAGATTACATGTTGTGCCAAAGGCTCAGAGAAAGATCCTAGTAAAGAGACCCTGTGCCAGTGCAGGGTTCCCTCCTAAACTAGTACAACTGTAGCATGGGCAGCCCTTCCACTTTTATTGGGTCAGCGATGGAAATGTAACAGAAGAAACAACACTTAAGGGAGGAAACAAACATAGTTCCCATAAACAATTATAAGAAATATAGCATGTTAAGTCACTGTTGATCTTTCCTGTCTGCAAATGATAAACAGGGAAAGTCAGCCGAGCCAGACACTTTGGGAATATCTTGTGACACATATGCAGTAAAAACATGCTCTAGACTTGATTATTTAGTAAAATGCTCAGCAGGCCTGGGAACAGGCACATCCTGGGAGGTCCACTGGCTAAAGAAAATTGGAGCAGGAGAAATGGTGCAGCCATTTATGCTGCACACACTAAAACAGAACACTTTACAACATCTACTATTAATCTCTGCCAGTGGATAAGCAACTTAAAACGCCTTATGTGTACAGCACACAAGCAGGTCTAACTTTAATTGTAGAGAATTACACATTTTGGAAACAAGTAGGGTTCTGTGTGAATGAATAGAATCCACACCTTGCCATAGATTGGCCCTGACACCTCTGGGCGTTTGCTACGGTACAAGCATTTGATAATAATAATAATAATAATAATAATAATAATAATAATAATAATAACAATAATAGTACTGCATATTGACACAGAACCCTGTTTGATTTTTGCAATGTTTTTCTTACTTGCTGTAAAACATCGATGTAAATATGATAAGATATTTGTAGGTTGGGTAGTTGGAGTAGGAGTACTGACCAATCAGGTTCAATTCTGCTAGAGAGCATAACAAGGGGTGATCTTACACTGTTAGAAATATTCAGTGATGGATAAGTGTACTTTATTCCATGCCTATGAAGATTGTTGCCTGCTGGTCTTCAGGAGGAACCTATCTTCATGTTTGATAAATTAAGTTTACTAGGCACCTCTTTAGAGAAGGGATGGTTTCAATGTATGTTTCTAACGGGGAGGGTGAGTGCTGCAGACAAAGCAGGGTGCATTGGTATCTGTGCTCCGATCCTTCAGGAGGAGATGTGGTCTTTGCGTATGGTGGCTGGGGATGGTTTGAAGAGACTGACGTGAATGAGACTGAATTTGGCACACTCTTGATTGTGACGATATATACATATGACTCTTCCAAGCATGAGTAAGATTGAGTGGATTATGTTATGTGGCATTTATGCTTCAGTAGGTGTTCAATTCACAAGTGCACGATGGCATGATGGCTAATCCGTTAAAGAAACCCAAATGGTCCAGCTGTGGAAGATGCGTGCCCATGTCACCAGTCATGTGTCTGCTGAGGTTTTGAGAGACGGTCTGAAGGCCACGTGGTTGTCACCTGCATGGGGTTGCCTGTGCATGCTGTTGCAATGTTTGCTTGCCATGAATTATACGAAGCATCCTCTTTGACATTTCTGGTTAGGGTGTTGGATTTCTATGAAGCCCGATTCTGGATAGAATTCTGACTCACATGTAGAACATTTATTTCATCTTAGTGGATTCTGGGCCATTGCTTTTTCAGAGCGTATTCCATTGGATTGACAGGTTGGTATTAAAATATTTGGAGTACTGGAATTTTGTGCTCCTTTCTTTCCAGTCTTCAGGGGAGCCAAGCCTCTTCATTTCCTGGAGAACAGCTCAATGTATACCTTTTACCAGGATATATACTATGATAGCAGATGAGGAAGAGGAAGCAATTTACAAGGATTGTCGGTGCATTCACTTTGCAACGCTATCCAAAGGTAGCTTCAGTCCTAAGTAGGGCATATTTGTATCTGGTATTTAATATTGCAGAAGATGTATACTAGGTATTTCAGAGAGAAGAGGTGGAAAATGGGGTGTAAGGAAAGGGGAGAAGTGGGATCCTAAGGAATGGACAAAGCACAAAGAGATGCATGTTACAAGAAAAATTAAAACTCTAAACATCTTAAATGGACTGTAGAACAGCCAATACTATTCTAAATAATGGAAAAAATAAAATGTTAACATAAGTGTGTAACATTGACAGATTCAACTTCTGTGAATAGTGAGCAATCGTAAATTGGTTCTCTTTCAGTAAAGAATTTTCAACATGAGAGTTGTAAGGGCTTTTCTGAACTTAAGGTGGTTGAGCTCCACTCTTAGATCCAGGCATAAAGCATTCCAGTGGGCGGACCATGTGACGGCAACTCTTTTCTCCCAAATGCGTTCTTGTTGTCATTGCCAGCAGTACACAATTCGGCAGGTCTGGCTCACAAGGTTCTGTTGACAGCACGTTTCACGAGCTGGAAAGGTATTTTGGTCACATATTCAACTCGGCTTTTCTGTTAATGAACAGGATATGATATATGATATGATATTTTATTAATAGCGCACCTATACACAGCTGTTTCAAGGTGCAACAAAGCCGAGGAGAGGAACAAGGGGGGACAAGATAACGATCTTACTAGGCCCAGTGACATTGAGATTGCGCAAGTACAGGGGAGAGGAAAGGGGAAAAGTGCCGGGGAGGAGGAGCAAGTGCAGGGCATAGAATCTAAACATTGTAAAACAAGAAGAGAAAGCTGGAGATATTTGGTCCCAGGCCCCAGAAAGGATTTGTGGACAATCAAAAGGGTCTTGAACATGATCCCTGCAGCCACTGGGAGCCAATGGAGAGATGTCAGTGCTGGAGAGATACAATCCCTGGTCTTGAGAGCAAGAACAAGTCTTGCAGCCCTGTTCTGGATGAGTTGCAAAGGACGGAGAGTAGAGGCAGGCAGATTTAAAAAGTGTCTGTTACAGTAGTCGAGTCTAGGTAGTACCAGAACTCTAGAAACAGTGAGCTTCTGGGGGAAGGAGAGGAAAGGAAGAATACCTCTGAGGAGGTGCAGTTGGTAGATTGACTTCTTATAGACGTCGGAGAAGTGAGGAGAGAAGGAGAGTGTGGATTCGAAGATAACTCTCAGGTTCTTAGCCTCACAGGTGGGAGCAGAAAGAAGGTCAAGGGAGCCAGCCAGAGAGTGAGAGTAAAGGGTGGTGCAGGTGTGCCGATGAGGAGGATCTAAGTTTTGCCGGAATTCAGACAGAGATCATTGGTGGCACACCACTCTTGGATTGCAGACAGACAATCCGGGATGAGAGAAGGAGAAGAAGCGGCGTAGGGGAGCCTGAAAGCAAGCTGGGTGTCATCCGCATAGCATTGGAAGTTTGAGCAGAGAGCAGCAATGCGGTGGGCAAGAGGTGCCAGGTATTGGTTGAACAACCAGGGAGAAAGGTTAGACCCCTGTGGAACACTGCAGGTGGAGAGAATGATAGAAGAGAGGAAGGATCCACGTTGGACCTGGGAGGGTCGGTCAGAGAGGAAAGAAGTCAGTCAGGCCAGAGCCTGATCAGTGATACCTAGGTTATCACAGAGCCAGTTGAGCAGGATGGCATGGTTGACTGTGTCAAAGGCAGAGGAGAGATCAAGTAGGATGAGGACAGAGGGGAGATTAGAATCAACGTTAGAGAGCAGGTCTTCACGGAGGTTCGGGAGGTTCGGGAGAGCAGGTTCCATGCTTCTGACTGCTCTGAAGCCAGACTGATGGTCATGGAGACAACCAACTGATTCAGTGTGAAGATTAAGCTGGGAGATGGGCAGCTTTTCCAGTAGTTTGCCCAGGAAAGGCGTGATAGAGATTGGGCGATAATTAGCCGGTAAGGAAGGGTCGGCTGGGGGTTTCTTGAGAAGATGGTTCACAAGCGAGTCCTTCAGGGGGGAGGGCAAGGTTCCAGAGGCGAAAGAGTTGGTCTTAATGCCTACGCTGAATTACATTGGTAGCCAATGTAGATTATCAACACGTTCTTGAGTGCCAACACTGGCTGATTACCCCATCTGCTTCTACTGTAGGCACACCATTTCCTTCCTGGATAGGGCAGGAAGTTGACTGTTTCCGTAGGTCAGCTTGGACATAGCTAGAGCCACTGCCTCTTGGCCTTTATATGTCATTCCAATGGATATACAAATCTTGTGAAGCTGACTCAGTATGAGTAGGTGTAAATATTTAGCATCTATGGGGGCATTTACGTTCAAAAGTGTGGAATGTGAACTGTCTCCATCTGCTCATTCAAGTCCATGTATTGTTCAAACAGGGACACCAAAATATAAAGGGATTTACATCCTCAATATGGGTATTTGAATTCTTCCAGAAACGTGCATAGCTCATAACAGGCAAGATTCTCAT
>CM030317.1:1036393576-1036429768 GCA_002915635.3 Ambystoma mexicanum
ATGACACACAATGTGTCATCCCGCTACCCGGCATATACATGGAGGATGCAAGAACTCTCAATCTAATGTATGACCTTATACAAACATGGATGATAGGTAATGGATTAGCGCTCAATAAAGACAAAACGGAGTTGATGGTGGTAGGGACCGAGAATAAAATAAGAAAACATGGTCCTGACTACAATTGTTTTTGAGTAGCAGGGTGTGATATTGTGACAAAGAAAAAAGTGAAAAGGTTAGGGATTGTTTTAGATCAGAACCTGACTATGCAAGCTCATGAAAGCAACATGGTTTCATCCTCGGCCTATTACATAAAATTTCTAGCTCAACTTAGACCATATATTTCTCAAGCCAATTCTGAGACGGTAGCGAGGGCCATTGTCGGGTCAGAAATTGATTACTGTAGCAGTCTTTTAGTGGGAATTTCTAAATCCGAATGCAATTGTCTTCAAGTTATTCAGAACAGTGGAGTGAGACTCACATCTCAGACGCTAGGCGTAATTTGCATTGGCTTCTAGTTGAGGCAAGGATTCACTATTGCTTGTTAGTGATCACCCATAAATGACTCCTGGGATCAATGCCAGTCTATCTGAGTGAGGTGTTGACTGAGAATTTTAGTGTAAGGGCACTTAGGTCTCATAACACTAACCAGCTAAAGGTACTGGCATGCAAATCTAGCAAGGCCATGAATTGTACATTTGCTTCAGCTGCTCCAAGGGCATGGGACGCCCTGCCGCCAGATCTAAGAGAACTGAGTTCTACATCAATATTTAGAAAAAGGCTGAAAACATTTATATTCCAATAAGGATTGTCCCCAGGCTGGGGCCTTCCCTCTCATTTAAAGTGACTCTCAAATGTGTGTTTCTGTCCTGTTTTGTCATGTACGTTATGTTTTCTTGTGCACCCTTAGGTCTCAGGGTCCATAGTGGCGTTATGAATGGATTAATGTAAAGTAAAGTAAACTAAGGTACAAAAGCCGGCAAAAGCAGTGGCTTTCGCAGTCAAGTGCATGACCCTATAAGGGATTTTCTGGCTTCGTAAACACCAATATGGCAAAGAACAAGCGAAAGTCTTGTGGCGTGGCTAATTTAGGGCACTAACAAGGTTTAGTAGCCATACGTAGTAAATGCAAATGTTCAGACCAAAAATAAGGTGATAATTTAACTTCGGCCACGAGTGTTAGGGAGAATTCTCTGTTTAGGCTGAATTTCCCTACCTAGTGAGTCCCCCAGCAGCTTTGCTGGATTTCTGGGGTTTAATTTTTTTCTCCTGCCAAGAGTGAGACTCTTTTACCCTCACTCTTGGACATGTTGAAGTGTGTTTTCTTGGTTAAACCTTGTGTTGAATGGGCTATGGGGTCTTTTACTCCATAGGGCCTCATGTATTTTGTGATGTGGGTCACACAGCACCCTCTGTGCCGTGACCCAGGGTTCCTAGGGACTCCCCAACATAGACTCCATACCCTGGACTGACTACTGTCTCCCAGGGCATGTAAAGTCACCAAAGACTTTGCTAGTCTTGAATCCTGAACAGAACCAGTACAAACCATCATATTGTGGACGTACTGGCTGGGGCAATTCGATTGCCCCAGGGTCTGTTAGTCGAGGGGCACGTCTCCGCCCCCCTGATCGAGTTTGGCTGGTGGCAGTGGAAACTACTTTTATATTCGACGCGAATATTTCCTATGGGATTTCCCATTGTTTTAGGCTAACACATTTAATTATTTATTTACGGTAGCCTTAAACATACCGCCGGTTTATATATTTATTTTTATAACTCCGGTTGGACTTTTTGCCAAAACTTGATTCTAAAATGGCGTTGGTGTCGCCTCTGTAACTCTGACCCAAAGTGGAGCCCTTTGTTCCACTTTTGGCGGGCTTCTCCACAGAAGCCCTCCAAAGTGGTGCCACTCTGTCTGGGTACTTAGGAGGGGTGGAGGGGGATTTAGGCACCCTGGACTGAGTTACCTTGGTAACTCAAGTCGCACTCCGTCCTGATTGGCCCAAGTGGTGAGCCGCCCGGCTCACCACTTAGCATGTTTGAGTGACAGCTAGGCTGGTGAATGGGGTTTGCTGCATAAAAGCAGGGCTTGGGACTGGGACTTCAGAAGTCGCCACAGGACAAGAATCCGACGAGGGAAGAGCTGAGCCGACCTGCTTCGACGACACCACCCGGTGGAGCCCTGCTGAACCGTCTCACCACTTTTCCGACGACCGAGGAGAACTCTTAACGGAGTGGCTCCTTCCCTTGACTGGTGGGGACAACCAGTTTTCGCCTTCTTTCCGTTCTTTGAGGTATCTCGTGGCCGCCTTGCCTGTGCCAAGCACCCCGGCATCCGGAATACCACACTTTACCCCATACCGCGAAAGTCGGTACCAACCCTTTAACCGAGGACTCCGCGGCTGGTTCTTCCCGGGCAGTGCTACGACCTTCTCTTCTGCTCTTCAGCGAGATATTCTTCTCCCCTGACCGACGTCGAGCCTTGCTGTCACTGCCTGGAACAACTGCCCCGCTGGAGATCCTTCCGCTTAAGGTACTGTGTTCCGCCTGGCTTCCCTTGCCACCGACTGTACGGGGTAGATTTAGTCCCCGGCTTTCGAACCTGGGAGTGCCTGGGACACTTTGGCTAAACTTTCTGAGCCACTCTAAACTCTTTTTGACTCTTTGCAAGACTTTGAATCTCTAACTAACAGTGTGATCTTGGGCACATTTTCGCTCCGGCTACTCTAAGAGTGGCCCTGCCTAGTGACTTTTGCTCACCTGTGACTTTATTCTTCTTTAAGCCTATTGCAAGTGTTCTGGACCTTAGAGTGGTGTGTCTAACCTATTTCTGCTTTTCTCTCCCTTTCTTGGAAACTACAGAGTGTCATCTAACGTTAAGCACTCACCTCTGTTTTAATTAAGTGGTGTTAACCTAGAGTTGTCTAGATAGGAGAAAGGATTGAATTTACTTTCAGTATAACTGTGTTGAAGTGTTTACCATATTTTTGCTAGAGTGTTTTTTACTTATGTGTATTTTAAATAAATAACTATATACTTTTGAAACCAAGCTCTGGTCAGTGTTTGCTTGTGCTATTGTGTTTTGGTACATATTGTGTATACTTTGCATACTGCCTAACTCTTCTTGAGAGAAGTCTGACTGCTCAGCCACAGCTACCAGGTAAATCTGGGTGGTACAGACTGCTACCAAAGGGTTTACTGCTCTACCTGTAGTCTTAAATCTTTTGCAGTGTTCCCAAGGGAACTGCACAGGTTTCTGCCTAACACTGGTGTACAGCGTGGATTTGTATTGAGTATACATTTTATTGTGCTTTAGATACCTTAGTGCAACTAACCACAAGCTTAGCACTGAAAAAGTAAAACCTCTAACATGTCAGTTATAGAAAGCTATAGTCAAGAGTCCCTTGCAGCCAAAACTGCTGATTGTTTAAGAGTGCTCTGTAAACATAAGGATCTCCTGACTAAGGGCAAGAAAATGGAGCTGATTGAAAGATTGTTAGCTAACCAAAGTCTGGGTGATGGTTCAGAGGAACCTACCACTCCAGCAACTGTAGATGACAGTATTGAAATTAACATGGAGCAAAATGTTGATGATTTGAGAAGAGTCAGAAGAGGAGGGTGAGGCTGTTGTAACTGTCCCCCTAGGCCTCTGCCTGCTCTACCTGCTGTGCCTACGGACCTTTACCAGGTCCCACATTTAGTCCTCAGTACTTTGAACTGGAGAAAATGAAAGCTAGAATTGGAGTATAAGAAACTTAATGCTCAAACTGACAAAGAACTAAGGCTAAGGAAATGGAGCTCAAGTATGACTTAGAAATGAAGAAATTATCTGTTGAGAATGTTTCTCTCTCTGGCTCCTCTAGAATTCCAGTCCTAAAAGACCCCGGATGCCTAAAGAATTGGTGGTATGTATGAGCCTAAGTTGGATGTGTTGGATTGGTTGTCTCTGTTGAATATAATCATGGCTCCAGAACATCACAGGAAATGACTTACTCACCTGGTTGTTCTCTAGGCTTCCCCTGTTGCAACTGATGTGTAATGGAGATGGGGAGGAGATAGGAAGGACTATGAATGTGTGAAACTAGCTTTGATAGCTAGGTTTGGGAAGACCCCTTCCCAGTATCTTAAGAGGTTTAGGAGCCTCAAAAAGCATGATGGTACCCCTTGGCTACCTGGTGAGTGAATGTTTGAAAAACTTAGAGGATGGATTAAGGTTACAAGGTGAACACTTATGAAGGTATGAAGAATTTGTTTATGTTGGAGACTATTTATGATGCCTGCTCTCCTGAGCTCAGACAACACTTGGCTGATTCCAAGGAATTAGATTCCGGAAACTAGCTAAGGCTGCTGACTTGTGGGTTGCCAACAGGGCCACTCACAAGGATTCTGGGGTAACTCAGAAGAAGGATGGGGAGAAACAGCCTAAAAAAGACTCCAAAGAGAATTCTAATAATTCCTATCCAAAGAGGCCCCAAACCACAAAATAACCAGGGTAAGCCACATGGGAAACCTAGTCAGGCTACTGTACCTTCTGGCCACAAGCCAGAAGGAGGTCAGAACAAGCCACCCTTCCAGAGAGCATTTGGACAATGCTATCTGTCAGGGTACTGACCATATCAAAGGAGATCCCAAGTGCAAGGGTAAACCTGCAGGATCAGCACAGTCTCCTTAGCCTTCACTCCTGAGGATGAAGTACAGATGGCTAGTGCCCACTTTGAACTCTTTGCTGAAGAACCCTTGGTCTTCAAGCAACTGTAAACTTAGAGCCTATGGGTCTGTTAGTCCCCAGAATAGGGTTGTGTATAACTCCCTACCTTTAACTCTAAGGATTATGTGGACAGTGTTCTTGTCAATGGCCAGGATACTCCTGCCAGGAGAGACACTGGGCCAGCAGAACAGTAGTGATGAAAGCTTCTTTCAACCTGAGATGTGGCCAAAGCACCAAAGGTCCCACTAAGATGTCTGGAGGCCCTGTCCAAATGTTCCTATTCTACCAGCCCTCATTCAGTGTAACAACATGACAGTGAGGATCCCTGTCAGTGTTCAGACTGAGGTACCTGGGAAGGTCCTGTTGGGGAATGACCTAAGAACTCTAGGAGTAGTGTCACATACCCCCAGGCCTCCCAGTATGGAGAAGCAGAACTTAACCAAATTGGCTAGACAGGCTACCTTGAAGGACCCTTCTAAGCCTGTGGGACCCTCTACTGAGAACCCCACTACAAGCCCTGGTGTTAGTAAGTGACCTCTAACCCAGGCACATTCAGGATAGTATGCTAGGAACATGGGCGCCCAACCAAGCTCCATCATTGTTCCCTAGTCTCAGAGTCTCTGACTCCCCCTGCTTCTGAGGAAGAGGTGGATAGACCAACTAGGCCCCTATCTGGACCTGAGAGAACTGGTAATTCTCAGTGCTGGTGGAAAACCAGAAAAGAAAAGTCTAAGGCCAAAAACCTCAGACTGTTGGACCTTCTACTGAAGACCCAACTCAAATCCTAATATTAGGGGGAAACTCCTAAAATAGGTAAGGTAGATCTAAGAGGAAGGGAAGCAGGTACATTGCCTAACCCCAACCCCTCCAACAAGAGGCCTAAGACCCAACCTGCTCCCACAAGAGAGGTGGTGAGGAACCTTGGAGGCCCCTCTAGATCTAAGGGAATCCTTTATAAGGACCCCTTGAAAAAGCCTAACATAGGTTCAGAAGTTGTACCAACTTCTGAGGGACTGGTCAACCAGATCCCTATAACAAAAAGACTGATGTTCCTCAAAGGGTCTGTAGGTCCTTTAGCTTGCAAAAGAAAACCTTTGAGTTCTCCATTGAACATAGGTCAAGGTGTCACCATCAAAATGCTGATGGACTCTCTAGGATGTATATCATCGACTAGAGGTATGAGGTTCATCCAGGAGTGGATAAATCCTCCTGTCCTTAGTCGGGGGGCGAGTGTTAGGGAGAATTCTCTGTTTAGGCTGAATTCCCTACCTAGTGAGTCCCCAGCAGCTTTGCTGGATTTCTGGGGTTTATTTTTTCTCCTGCCAAGAGTGAGACTCTTTTACCCTCACTCTGGACATGTTGAAGTGTGTTTTCTTGGTAAACCTTGTGTTGAATGGGCTATGGGTCTTTACTCCATAGGGCCTCATGTATTTTTGTGATGTGGGTCACACAGCACCCTCTGTGCCGTGACCCAGGGTGTCCTAGGGACCCCCAACATAGACTCCATACCCTGGGACTGACTACTGTCTCCCAGGCATGTAAAGTCACCAAAGACTTTGCTAGTCTGAATCCTGAACAGAACCAGTACAAACCATCATATTGTGGACGTACTGCTGGGCAATTCGATTGCCCCAGGGTCTGTAGTCGAGGGGGCACGTCTCCGTCCCCCCTGATCGAGTTTGGCTGGTGGCAGTGGAAACTACTTTTATATTCGACCGCGAATATTTCCTATGGGATTCCCATTGTTTTAGGCTAACACATTTAATTATTTATTTACGGTAGCCTTAAACATACCGCCGGTTTATATATTTATTTTATAACTCCGGTTGGGACTTTTGCCAAAACTTGATTCTAAAATGGCGTTGGTGTTCGCCTCTGTAACTCTGACCCAAAGTGGAGCCCTTTGTTCCACTTTTGGCGGGCTTCTCCACAGAAGCCCTCCAAAGTGGTGCCACTCTGTCTGGGGTACTTAGGAGGGTGAGGGGATTTAGGCACCCTGACTGAGTACCTTGGTAACTCAAGTCGCACTCCGTCCTGATTGGCCAAGTGGTGAGCCGCCCGGCTCACCACTTAGCATGTTTGAGTGACAGCTAGGCTGGGTGAATGGGGTTTGCTGCATAAAAGCAGGGCTTTGGGACTGGGACTTCAGAAGTCGCCACAGGACCAAGAATCCGACGAGGGAAGAGCTGAGCCGACCTGCTTCGACGACACCACCCGGTGGAGCCCTGCTGAACCGTCTCACCACTTTTCCCGACGACCGAGGAGAACTCTTAACGGAGTGGCTCCTTCCCTTGACTGGTGGGGACAACCAGTTTTCGCCTTCTTTTCGCTTCTCGAGGTATCTCGTGGCCGCCTTGCCAGTGCCAAGCACCCCGGCAACCGGAACCCCACCACTTTTACCCCAACCACGAAAGTCGGTACCAACCCTTTAACCGGAGGACTCCGCGGCTGGTTTCTTCCCGGGCAGTGCTACGACCTTTCTCTTCTGCTCTTCAGCGAGATATTCTTCTCCCCTGACCGACGTCGAGCCTTGCTGTCGCTGCCTGGAACAACTGCCCCCGCTGGAGGATCCTTTCCGCTTAAGGTACTGTGTTCCGCCTGGCTTCCCTTGCCACCGACTGTACGGGGTAGATTTAGTCCCGGCTTTCGAACCTGGAGTGCCTGGGACACTTTGGCTAAACTTTCTGAGCCACTCTAACTCTTTTTGACTCTTTGCAAGACTTTGAATCTCTAACTAACAGTGTGATCTTGGCACATTTTCGCTCCGGCTACTCTAAGAGTGGGCCCTGCCTAGTGACTTTTGCTCACCTGTGACTTTATTCTTCTTTAAGCCTATTGCAAGTGTCTGGACCTTAGAGTGGTGTGTCTAACCTATTTCTGCTTTTTCTCTCCCTTTCTTGGAAACTACTAGAGTGTCATCTAACGTTAAGCACTCACCTCTGTTTTAATTAAGTGGTGTTAACCTAGAGTTGTCTAGATAGGAGAAAGGATTGAATTTACTTTCAGTATAACTGTGTTGAAGTGTTTTACTATATTTTTGCTAGAGTGTTTTTAACTTAGTGTGTTTTTAAATAAATAACTATATACTTTTGAAACCAAGCTCTGGTCAGTGTTTGCTTGTGCTATTGTGTTTGGTACATATTGTGTATACTTTACATACTGCCTAACTCTTCTTGAGAGAAGTCTGACTGCTCAGCCACAGCTACCAGGTAAATCTGGGTGGTACAGACTGCTACCAAAGGGGTTTACTGCTCTACCTGTAGTCTTAAATCTTTTGCAGTGTTCCCCAAGGGAACTGCACAGGTTTCTGCCTAACACTGTGTACAGCGGTGGATTTGTATTGAGTATACATTTTATTGTGCTTTAGATACCTTAGTGCAACTAACCACAAAGCTTAGCACTGAAAAAGTAAAACCTCTAACATGTCAGTTATAGAAAGCTATAGTCAAGAGTCCCTTGCAGCCAAAACTGCTGATTGTTTAAGAGTGCTCTGTAAACATAAGGATCTCCTGACTAAGGGCAAGAAAATGGAGCTGATTGAAAGATTGTTAGCTAACCAAAGTCTGGGTGATGTTCAGAGGAACCTACCACTCCAGCAACTGTAGATGACAGGTTGAAGTTAACATGGAGCAAAATGTTGATGATTCTGAGGAAGAGTCAGAAGAGGAGGGTGAGGCTGTTGTAACTGTCCCCCCTAGGCCTCTGCCTGCTCTACCTGCTGTACCTACTGGACCTTTACCAGGTCCCACATTTAGTCCTCAGTACTTTGAACTGGAGAAAATGAAGCTAGAATTGGAGTATAAGAAACTTAATGCTCAAACTGACAAAGAACTAAGGCTAAGGAAATGGAGCTCAAGTATGACTTAGAAATGAAGAAATTATCTGTTGAGAATTTTCTCTCTCTGGCTCCTTAGAAGTTCCAGTCCTAAAAGACCCGGATGCCTAAAGAATTGGTTGGTATGTATGAGCCTAAGTTGGATGTGTTGGATTGGTTGTCTCTGTTTGAATATAATCATGGGCTCCAGAACATCACAGGAAATGACTTACTCACCTGGTTGTTCTCTAGGCTTCCCCCTGTTGCAACTGATGTGGTAATGGAGATGGGGAGGAGGATAGGAAGGACTATGAATGTGTGAAACTAGCTTTGATAGCTAGGTTGGGAAGACCCCTTCCCAGTATCTTAAGAGGTTTAGGAGCCTCAAAAAGCATGATGGTACCCCTTGGGCTACCTGGGTGAGTGAATGTTTGAAAAACTTAGAGGGATGGATTAAGGGTTACAAGGTGAACACTTATGAAGGTATGAAGAATTTGTTTATGTTGGAGACTATTTATGATGCCTGCTCTCCTGAGCTCAGACAACACTGGCTGATTCCAAGGAATTAGATTCCCGGAAACTAGCTAAGGCTGCTGACTTGTGGGTTGCCAACAGGGCCACTCACAAGGATTCTGGGTAACTCAGAAGAAGGATGGGAGAAACAGCCTAAAAAAGACTCCAAAGAGAATTCTAATAATTCCTATCCCAAAGAGGCCCCAAACCACAAAATAACCAGGGTAAGCCACATGGGAACCTAGTCAGGCTACTGTACCTTCTGGCCACAAGCCAGAAGGAGGTCAGAACAAGCCACCCTTCCAGAGAGCATTTGGACAATGCTATGTCTGTCAGGTACTGACCATATCAAAGGAGATCCAAGTGCAAGGGTAACCTGCAGGGATCAGCACAGTCTCCTTAGCCTTCACTCCTGAGGATGAAGTACAGATGGCTAGTGCCCACTTTGAACTCTTTGCTGAAGAACCCTTGGGTCTTCAAGCAACTGTAAACTTAGAGCCTATGGGTCTGGTTAGTCCCAGAATAGGGTTGTGTATAACTCCCTACCTGTTAACTCTAAGGTGTATTATGTGACAGTGTTCTTGTCAATGGCCAGGATACTCCTGCCAGGAGAGACACTGGGGCCAGCAGAACAGTAGTGGATGAAAGCTTCTTCAACCTGAGGATGTGGCCAAAGCACCCAAAGGTCCACTAAGATGTCTGGAGGCCCTGTCCAAATGGTTCCTATTCTACCAGCCCTCATTCAGTGTAACAACATGACAGTGAGGATCCCTGTCAGTGTTCAGACTGAGGTACCTGGAAGGTCCTGTTGGGGAATGACCTAAGAACTCTAGGAGTAGTGTCACATACCCCCAGGCCTCCCAGTATGGAGAAGCAGAACTTAACCAAATTGGCTAGACAGGCTACCTTGAAGGACCCTTCTAAGCCTGTGGGACCCTCTACTGAAACCCCACTACAAGCCCTGGTGTTAGTAAGTTGACCTCTAACCCAGGCACATTTCAGGATAGTATGCTAGGAACATGGGCGCCCCAACCAAGCTCCAACATTGTTCCCTAGTCTCAGAGTCTCTGACTCCCCCTGCTTCTGAGGAAGAGGTGGATAGACCAACTAGGCCCCTATCTGGACCTGAGAGAACTGGTAATTCTCAGTGCTGGTGGAAACCAGAAAAGAAAAGTCTAAGGCCAAAAACCTTCAGACTGTTGGACCTTCTACTGAAGACCCCAACTCAAATCCTAATATTAGGGGGAAACTCCTAAAATAGGTAAGGGTAGATCTAAGAGGAAGGGGAAGCAGGTACATTGCCTAACCCCAACCCTCCAACAAGAGGCCTAAGACCCAACCTGCTCCCACAAGAGAGTGTGAGGAACCTTGGAGGCCCCTCTAGATCTAAGGGAATCCTTTATAAGGACCCCTTGAAAAAGCCTAACATAGGTTCAGAAGTTGTACCAACTTCTGAGGGACTGGTCAACCAGATCCCCTATAACAAAAGACTGATGTTCCTCAAAGGGTCTGTAGGTCCGTTAGCTTACAAAAGAAAACCTTTGAGTTCTCCATTAACATAGGTCAAGGTGTCACCATCAAAATGCTGATGGACTCTCTAGGATGTATATCATCGACTAGAGGTATGAGGTTCATCCAGGAGTGGATTAAATCCTCCTGTCCCTTAGTCTGGGGGGCGAGTGTTAGGAGAATTCTCTGTTTAGGCTGAATTCCCTACCTAGTGAGTCCCCCAGCAGCTTTGCTGGATTCTGGGGTTAATTTTTTCTCCTGCCAAGAGTGAGACTCTTTTACCCTCACTCTTGGACATGTTGAAGTGTGTTTTCTTGGTTAAACCTTGTGTTGAATGGGCTATGGGGTCTTTTACTCCATAGGGCCTCATGTATTTTTGTGATGTGGGTTACACAGCACCCTCTGTGCCGTGACCCAGGGGTGTCCTAGGGACCCCCAACATAGACTCCATACCCTGGACTGACTACTGTCTCCCAGGGCATGTAAAGTCACCAAAGACTTTGCTAGTCTTGAATCCTGAACAGAACCAGTACAAACCATCATATTGTGGACGTACTGGCTGGGCAATTCGATTGCCCCAGGTCTGTTAGTCGAGGGGGCACGTCTCCGTCCCCCTGATCGAGTTTGGCTGTGCAGTGAAACTACTTTTATATTCGACCGCGAATATTTCCTATGGATTTCCCATTGTTTAGGCTAACACATTTAATTATTTATTTACGGTAGCCTTAAACATACCGCCGGTTTATATATTTATTTTTATAACTCCGGTTGGGACTTTTTGCCAAAACTTGATTCTAAAATGGCGTTTGTGTTCGCTTCTGTGACTCCAACCCAAGTCGAGCCCTTTGTTCCACTTTTGGCGGGCTTCTCCACAGAAGCCCTCCAAAGTGGTGCCACTCTGTCTGGGGTACTTAGGAGGGTGGAGGGGATTTAGGCACCCTGGACTGAGTTACCTTGGTAACTCAAGTCGCACTCCGTCCTGATTGGCCCAAGTGGTGAGCCGCCCGGCTCACCACTTAGCATGTTTGAGTGACAGCTAGGCTGGGTGAATGGGGGTTGCTGCATAAAAGCAGGGCTTTGGGGACTGGGACTTCAGAAGTCGCCACAGGACCAAGAATCCGACGAGGGAAGAGCTGAGCCGACCTGCTTCGACGACACCACCCGGTGGAGCCCTGCTGAACCGTCTCACCACTTTTCCCGACGACCGAGGAGAACTCTTAACGGAGTGGCTCCTTCCCTTGACTGGTGGGGACAACCAGTTTTCGCCTTCTTTCCGTTCTTTGAGGTATCTCGGGCCGCCTTGCCTGTGCCAAGCACCCGGCATCCGGAATACCACACTTTACCCCATACCGCGAAAGTCGGTACAACCCTTTAACCGGAGGACTCCGCGGCGGTTTCTTCCCGGGCAGTGCAACGACCTTTCTCTTCTGCTCTTCAGCGAGATATTCTTCTCCCCCTGACCGACGTCGAGCCTTGCTGTCACTGCCTGGAACAACTGCCCCCGCTGGAGGATCCTTCCGCTTAAGGTACTGTGTTCCGCCTGGCTTCCCTTGCCACCGACTGTACGGGTAGATTTAGTCCCCGCTTTCGAACCTGGGAGTGCCTGGGACACTTGGCTAAACTTTCTGAGCCACTCTAAACTCTTTTGACTCTTTGCAAGACTTTGAATCTCTAACTAACAGTGTGATCTTGGGCACATTTCGCTCCGGCTACTCTAAGAGTGGCCCTGCCTAGTGACTTTGCTCACCTGTGACTTTATTCTTCTTTAAGCCTATTGCAGTGTTCTGGACCTTAGAGTGGTGTGCTAACCTATTTCTGCTTTTCTCTCCCTTTCTGGAAACTACTAGAGTGTCATCTAACGTTAAGCACTCACCTCTGTTTAATTAAGTGTGTTAACCTAGAGTTGTCTAGATAGGAGAAAGGATTGAATTTACTTTCAGTATAACTGTGTTGAAGTGTTTTTACCATATTCGTTGCTAGAGTGTTTTAACTTATGTGTATTAAATAAATAACTATATCTTTTGAAACCAAGCTCTGGTCAGTGTTTGCTTGTGCTATTGTGTTGGTACATATTGTGTATACTTTGCATACTGCCTAACTCTTCTTGAGAGAAGTCTGACTGCTCAGCCACAGCTACCAGGTAAATCTGGGTGGTACAGACTGCTACCAAAGGGGTTTACTGCTCTACCTGTAGTCTTAAATCTTTTGCAGTGTTCCCCAAGGGAACTGCACAGGTTTCTGCCTAACAACGAGCATGTCCATATAAAAGAAACCAAAAATCCCAAGTGTAAAATGTTAGGGTGATAGAAATGTATCCCTTTTGCACTGCACTGTAAGGTGCTGTATGCAATGTTAAAAGGGAGAAGCATTCAAAGAGGAAATTAAGTTTCCCAGTATTGATAGTCTGAAGGACTGGTCAGTTTCCCCATAACAATTATCAACAGGCCAGTGAAGTGAAGCTGAAGGATTTACTTCCCTTCAAAAAAGTAAAGACAGGAAAACAACAGAGCAGAACGAATGGGGTTCCATAAGAAACTAGGTAGGGAAAGGCTGCAAAAAGAAAATCTTTCCTAACAAGTGCACACAATGCAGTTGTTGTACAGTTGGCACTTCAATGACTAATGTGATGGTCCCGTAAATATGTGTATGATTCATGTCTGAACATGTTCTCTTTCTTTCACACAGATCAGCCATTCATCTGTCATCTCCACACTTAGTGATAAACTCCAGTTCCCGTCCTTTCTACGCACTGTGCCAGGTAACACATTCCAGAACATGGCACTGGCACAGTTAATTAACCACTTTGATTGGACGTGGGTGGGGATGGTCATTTCAGACGATGACTTGGGTTTCCTGGGGGGCCAGGAAGTAAGGCAGTGGATAGAGAGAAACGGAGGCTGCGTGGCGTTCATGGTACAAATACACCTGCGCTACACTCTGGAGAAGGTGCATCAAGTGGTGGACATCATCCAAACCTATTCAACGAAGGTGATTATTGTTCACAGTGCAGAGGTTCATGTCAAGGTGCTTCTGGAAACGCTCTACATGCAGAAGGTAACACAGCACGTCTGGATATTCTCTGCATCCTTTGCAATAACCCCTGGTCTCTTCACAAACCAAGCTTGGAACATTTTAAATGGGACCATCGGACTTGTACCGTCCACAGGCCCCATGCCCAGATTTCAAGAGTTCCTGTCGGACCTCAATCCCAGCACATCTCCTGATGATATGTTCCTTAAAGAATTCTGGGAGCAGGCTTTCAGCTGTGAATGGCCCAGATCCAATGAGACATGGACTAAGGTTGAAAATGCTCAGGGCAGGGTGATGGAGTCTTGCTCAGTGACAGATACTTTGGGTAAAAGAACACCATCCACATTTGAGCTGCATGACCTAAGTTACACGTATCACAGCTACCTTGCAGTGTATGCCTTTGCCCATGCGTTAGACAATCTGATATCCTGCACAACCGGTCAAGGCCCTTTCATGAATGGAACATGTGCAGACATCAAAGACATCAGACCATGGCAGGTAAGAGATGTTATGGATATCCACATAAATCACAAACAAAAGCAATCAACGACAAGGCATTGTTGAGATAATGTACAACAAAGAGTGAATGAGTAAGTGAATGATTATTTGAGTGAATGATTTAAATGGTCAGTGCATTAGTGAGCTAATAAACACACAAGCGAATCACTGGAAAAAAGCTGCTTAATTGAGTGAATGAAACAGTGAGTGAATGAGCCAGTTCGCTATATAGGACCAAGTGGAAAAAGAATTATACTTTAATTCAGTGGTGTATTTAAATGTACTGCTTCCTTAGGCCCAGCTAACGGGAGGAACGATAGCTCAAGGGCAACGCGTTTGTCTTGGAAGCATGACAACGCAGTGCAACACAGTTTTGAATCCCGATCATGCACTTATAAACCACTCACTGGTATTAAGCGTGTTATAAATTAACAATAAAATAAGTGCATGTACATCACTCCCCAATTTTACTCCACCGCTGCCATGCTTTGCACCTTTAACAGATTCCATCCCTTCAACACACTCTGTCCACCTTGGCCAAACTGTGCCCCTCCGCCCCCATTTTGTCCCCTATTTTGGCTCCATAACAACATAGGGGCGTTTCACAGGCTGTGTCAGGGATCAGAAAGTTATTGCTTTCAGTCTATTAATTCAAGCCTGTAAGCCTGTAATATTTTATGTGATGTTAGTTGAAAGAACGTTTTCAGGCCTATTTTTTTTTTGTTTATGGATGACTTGCATCCTTTTTGCACTCATATAATCAAAACCAATACATAACATACAAAATTTAAAATACATTCAAATAATTAAAAAACATAGAATTCATACAAAAGTCCTCCATGAAGGACTATCTTAAAACGACTTAAAAACTGTCCCCATTGACTTTTATTAACATTTTGCTAGCCACCTCCCACACATGCAACGCCGCAGTACTGATTTTTCATACACCCGCCTATAACCTGCTCCTAGTTCTTCACATTGTGTTAGCAAATGCCTGGCATACTCAATGGTTCTCCCACAGAGTCTGCAAAGCCTTTGCGATCGCGGAATACCACTCCATGCACCCCTGTTTTCCAACACCTTGAATGTTTGATTGACCTAGTCATTGTCGGGTATCGCTTCCATATCAGGTATAATCTGGGACTGTGTCTATCAAAGGATTGCCTGACATACTCGCCAAATTTCTTTAATCTACCAAGATGGGTTAGTGCAGAGTCTATGTCATCCATCCTTGCTTTATCAGGGATTTTGGCCAGATTAAATTCTAGCCATGTTTTCGGGGTTTGTGTAATCCCAATCTTATCCCTATAATGTATTACTCTAGAATCTAATTCCCTAAACCAATGGCTGGTCTCATACCTGTTTGCATGTTGTGTAGTGAGCAAAAGTAAACTATCTGTGCCTGCTCGGTCAAACTTTATTTTAGCCCATAAATTACAGGAGGCTACTGACCATCGCATTCTCAGAGAAGCAAACCCCAGTTCTGGTCTAATCGCCTGGACTGAGGTACCAAGGGGTAGACTTAACATTAAACACAAGATTCTTCTTTCTAGTTTCTCAATTGCCGCAACCCTTTTCCAGGGAAAGACCTTCAAGGCATACATAATTGTGGGAACAATTGATATTTTATATGCTAGAAGTTTTGCTTCAAGACATTTTCCTCCTTGCATGTCAATTGTTTTCCTAAGAGGTAACCATTTCCCCCAGGCTTTTTGGGTCACTTCTTCTAAGATAGAAACCGCCGTAAACTTTGCCATTATGGTAATTCCCAGAAAGCGATAGCTATTGGTGGTTTCTACTCTTTCTCCCCCTAACCACCACTCACTATTTTATTTATTTATTTACTTATTTATTTATTTGCATTTATAAAGCGCACAAACTGCCCTCGGGATCGAGGCGCAGTTACAGCATTTTCACTTGGCAGCAGGTTAGACATAGTTACATTGCTTAGGTAGAGGTTCAGTAGTTAAGTACATACGCTGCTCTAGTTCAGAGGTTACAGGGAGAACAGCTGAGCAGGTGAGGTTCACTTGAATAATGTGGTTTTCAGTGCCTTTCTGAAGGCCATGAGTGAGGTTTCTGTTCTGAGTTCGAATGGAAGTGAGTGCCAGGATTTTGGTGCTAGAACCTCAAAACTGGTGCCACCGGCTTTGGTTCTATTGAAGGTAGGAATAGTGAGCTGGTGTGAGTATATGTCCCGCTTAGGTCTGAATGTTTGGACTTTGTGTATTCGTTCCACTAGATAGGAGGGTGCTGATTGGGATAGGCATCTGTGGGTTATTGTGAGTGCTTTGAACAGCATGCGCTCTCTGATGGGGAGCCAGTGGGCATCTTTTCTTGCCTGAGAGATGTGCTCTCTCTTAGGAATGCTGAGAGCTGCTCTAAGTGCATTGTTTTGGGCGATTTGTAGTCTGTTGATGTTTTTGGCGGATGTACCGAGTAGGAGGACATTGCAATAGTCTAGTTTTGCACCTATAGTTGCTCTGGCAATGTTGAGACAGTTTTTGGCTGAGAGTTACGGTTTTACAGCATTGATCATTTTGGTTGTGAGTGCTGCTGAGGAGGAGAAGTAGCTGACTTGTCTATCCATAGATAGTGTTGAGTCCAGGAAGACTCCAAGGGTTTTTACAGCAGTTGAGACTGTGACTAAAGCTGAGACTGAAGCTGCAGTAGTTTTTTAGGGTCTCTTTGGGGCCAACCAGTAGAATTCCGGTTTTGTCTCCATTGAGACAGAGGCCATTTGCTGCCATCCAGGCCTGGATGATGGCGTATGTGTTTTGTAGGGCTGTGAGGTCATGTGCGTAATCACCAGTAAGAGGGAGAAGAATTTGTGAATCATCGGCATAATTGGTGAATGTTATGCCGAAGTCTTCTAGGTCATAGAACAGTTGTAAGGTGAAAAGGTTGTAGAGTGTAGGGGAGGTGCATGGGCATTGTGGAACACCACAGCCAATAGGAGATGGGATGGTTGATGCCTGGTCTGAGAAAACCCTCATGACTCGGCCCTCGAGGTAGGTTTGGATCTGCAGATAGGCAGCTTTGTCGAGGATTTTCAACAAGAATGGCACTGTGGTGATTGGCCTGTAATTGTTTGGGGAGTCAGGGTCTAGTGTGTTTTTTTTAGCAGTGGCCGGACCCCAGCTTCTTTAAGGGAAGATGGAACTGTGCCAGATGTGAATGAAGCATTCATGAAGGCTGTGATGAAGGGGGCTAATGCTGCCGCACAGTCTTTGATTATGCTTGCTGGATTGCTGGATTGGTGATTTATCATCATTGTGTCACCAAATATCATGATCCTTGTTTTTTTATTGTTTGGCTTGAGTGACAACTCCAATGAGAAGGAGGATAGTGCGGTAAGTGAGTGTTGTAACCCAACTTTAGTCCTGTCCAGAATCAGCACATCTTATGCATATGAGATACAAGTCAATCCCTTGTTACCATATTGCGGTGGGGTGTTATGGACTTCCCCCGATCTTCTTGTCAGCAGGGAGAGATATATGTTAAAGAACAAAGGGGCTAGGGAACACCCTTGCTTCAAGCACCTTCGGGTAGGGATACTTTCAGAAAGGGCCCCTCCTGAGACAACCTGATTCTTACTGCCGTATCTCCATAAAGGCTTTTATGAAGTATAAAACAGGCAAACAGAGCAAACCCCAGTTTGGCATCCAGGTCAGATATCAGTGTTAACATGGTCCGGATAGGGTGGGTTGTAGAACACCCTTTCTGAACCCTGTTTGATGGTTAGTAAGAATACCCATTTGGGTCACCCAATCTTGAGTAGTTCGAGAAGGATATTGGCAAATACCTTCCCGCTGCAATCTAACATTGCTAGGAGTCAGTAATGTTCCGGCCTATCTCCCTGGCCTTTTTTAAACATGGGGATCAAAATAGCCTCTTTCCATGTCTCTGGGATCTCCCCAGTATGGCATGTCTGAAGAAACATCTGTCTTAACGTACTGGCCCATAGCTCAGGGTCGCTTTTCAAAGTCAAATTCTTTAGGCCATCTGGACCCGTGGCGCTAGATGATTTTCATTTCTTAATTCATGCCACAAGATCAATGGTTTTCAAAAAGTCACCAACTTTACTGTTGTATAAGTCCTGGGTGACCTGAACCGTCTTTTCCGGGCCCCAGAAGGATTTTTTAATAAACTCCATCCAGTTATCCTCAGTTACAGTGACTATCTCCTTCTGTGGCCCCGGCAGTCCCTGAGCCTTCCCTAGCCAGTGGCAGAACTTTTTTGAGTCCTTTATTCTTATTATTCTGTTCAGATGTTTCCACCCCTCATCTTCTAAGGACTCTCTGTGATTATGGAGCCAGGATTTATAATTATTCCTTACAGCCGTTAACCACTCTTTTGAAATTGTCAGGGATCCTTTAAAGTTTTTCCCTAATTTCCTAATTGCCAAGTTCTTCTCTTGTTTCTTCCTAGCAATAAGGGGGTCATATCGCTGAGTTGATCGCAATACCTTCTTATACACCCCTTTCTTAGATATAACAGCCCCAGATGCTACTCGGCAGAAAACTTCAGCAATGATGTCTTGTACCCTCTCTCCTTCTTTGACTACCAATTGGGTCCTTAGGAGAGCATTAAATCTGAGCATTGATTTTGGGGTCCAGTGTAATCGGTTGCCGTCCGGGATGACCTCTACGCTGTTTCTCAAAAATGTTTTTGGTCTAGGAATGTTTTCATATAGTTTGACACTAAGCATTACGTGGTCCCTAACTTTAGTGGCCATTAACTCTAACTTCAAGGGATTAGGCTCAGCCTGCTTATTCGCAAATATAAAGTCGATACTTGAGGAGGATTTACCGTTTGTCCAAGTGGTGTTCTTTACCCCAATCTCTGGGTAAATAGGAGTGAGGTCAAATTCTGCCATTGTTCTCAGCCATGCTGTGGCTCTCTGGGTACACTTCCCCCTAGATGATGGCATTCCATCCCTCTTTCTCAACTGAGTTCCCCCTACAGGGTAGCCACAGTCCACGTTAAAGTCCCCAGCTATCACCACCACCCCACTCTTATTCATGGCTTTCCATGATCGAAGTGTTCTAATAAGAGTATCTTTGATTTCCAAAGTCATGGCCCCACCCAGGGGGTCGTATAGCGTTGCTACCAATATAGGTGGGGATCTATCAATGGGCTTATCAATAGTGGCTGCTAAGAAATTCAGATTTCAGGGACCCTCTGTAAATTCCGCCAAATTGAACCAGGTTTTCGCCCCTATGCATAGGCCCCCTTTTGGTCTTCCCGTTAACGGATGTTTAGCTAATCTATGTAGTATTGTGTAGCCATCTAACACGCAATCTTTGCACAACCAGGTTTCTTACAAACAAAAGCAAGACATTTCATTCAGGGTCGACAATATCTCTGCATTACATAAAAATGACCCATGTCCTCTAGAGTTCCATGATAAAATTGTCAAACCTCTGCTAGGTTGTATCACATTCCTTTGTCACTCCGAGGTTACTTGGATCGCTTCCCATTGGCCTTCCACTCTTCTAGCGTCCAAATCAGATAACTTCTTATCAATAAGTCTCTGTTTTTTTTAATTTATGGTTTCTTTATAACAAACCTGTTCCAGGTTAGTAGCAAAGAAAACAAACAGATCAAATCCCAGTTGGTTTAACGCTCCTTGATTTTTAGATATCCTATCACCCACCACCGGGGAAATGCAGGTCATTATCACCCAGTTATCCACAATGTCTATCTCAGGTAGTTCCTGTTTTACGATATCTTCAGAGGATATCACCAACGGGCTATTTGCCATGGGATTTCATTCCCCCATTTTCATGTGCATTAAATCCTTGCACCAACGAGGGTCCTTAGCTTGTCGCTCTTTGATTAGAGTTCTTGGTCTTAACTGGCTTACTCTCCCTTCCCAGGATATCCGGGAGTCCAGTGTACTAGCTTTTGCTGTCCTGGTTTGCCCAACCGATTGTTCAGCTGCTCTTATAGTCACCACTGGCCCTGATTGTTGGCTTTTGCAACTTGGCTTTTTTGACAATCAAGGAGGGGGACATCCTTATGGGTGAACTGGTCAGTAATCCCCACCAGCTGTTGGAGCCCTTCTTCCCCTTTGTTCAACACTTTCAGCTCTTTCTTAGTATGAGGAGGTGGAGGATTAAAGATCCAGCCATCCAGTGGGCCTCTGAGTTGTACTTGTCTAATTTCCACGTCAAAGAACTTATTCGTAACCGTTGTTAAAGTTTTGGGCTTAGCTGGACTTGCTGTTTAAATGGTGGCTCCTTCACTGCTTGCTTGTTTGTAGTTTTTTGCTTTTTCCTCAGATCTGCAGATGCTTTAACCCGCCAATATTTTCTTGGAGGGGAATCGGAGGCATTCATAAGAGATTTCTACACATAATGCCTCAAGCATCCTGCGGTCTGAGTCAGCCACTACATACGACCTATCTAGGGCCAAATCTTGTTTTCTTGGAGATGAGTTGAGAGTCTGTTACGCTCACCTGCTCTCTGCGGAGGCATTGGGGCACAGTTGCAGCCCTCCCTGGAATTAGATCACCCTCTTCAGGTTTCGTCCCCTGCGAAATAGCTGTGGGCGGCGACAATCTGTGGCACTGCTCCTGTATGGATATGGGGAAACGTGAGTGCGCTGATAGATGACTATGGTATCTCCCTAAACCTTCGACCCAAGGTTCGATTTCAGGGGTACCTACCAGCCAATAAGGCTCACATGGTAAATGTGAATGATGAGCTCTCTGTTCTGTTGCTTCTGGCAGGGGCGCTTTTTAATGGAATCAAGTTCCTTCACTGATTTCTGAGTATTAGTCCAGTCCTGCTGCGACTAAGCTCCTCTTTCTGCTTTCTTGCAATGTCTCTTGTCCTTTCCCCTTTTTCTGCTTTATCTCAATGTCTCTTGATGTTTTTTGCTCTTAACGTTGTTGTTTTCTCCTGAATAACGTTCCTCTCTGTTTTCTCCCAATAGATGGAAATGCGGCCTTACTACAGTGGTGGAGGTGCGGAACGTGGTTGAGCGGAAGATGGATGCGACCGAAATGTCCGGCAGCAGGTGAGTGATGGCTTTTGTAAGGCGTGAGGTTAAATGACAGCACACCTTTAACAAATGTCTGTTATGTGTCTAACCTTGTCTTTTGCCTTTCTATTGCAGATGCTCCGAGTTCAGATGATTCGCGTTGTGCCGCGGTGCCCAGATGATGCTGTCTGCGTTCCAAAATGCTTACAGGTGAGCCGCGGTGCCAGGAAGAAGATGACTGCACTCCAAGATGTTTGCAGGTGAGCCGCGGTGCCAGGAAGAAGATGACTGCGCTCCAAGATGTGTGCAGGTGAGCCGCAGTGCCAGAAGGAAGCGTTCAGGTGAGAGCAGAATCTGCCAGATGGTGAGCATGATTGTGGATGGCAGGATCTCTTCAGGTAAGTTGAATCCCAGGAGACGGTGAGCGTTACGCTGCACGGAGGTGCAGAATAACGCGAAGCGTCTGTCTTGAGGATCAGGGCAGCTTATATAGCTGAGATTATGGGCACGCCCATTAGGGCCGGCTTACCAGCCACACCCTGCCTCTCCTAGAGAGTGAGCATGTGCAAAGGCAATCCATTAGCAGCCACACCCAAGAATACACTGGGGGCTGCTTAATGGATGAAATGTTCAAGGTTAATGCATCCTGCTTAATGGATGGAATGTTCAAGGTTAATGCATCTGAAGTGCTATGTCCATAATAAAAGCTTCTTGGTGTTAAATGTATGTTCTTGTTTACTTTTGTTCATGAGCCTGGTGCCAAGGGCACCAGGACAGTGTCCAACCAAGTCTCCTGTGCATGTGACCCCTGCATGCCTGTGCCCCTGACTTCATGACCATGACAGAATCTCAATATGGGCCAGTTCCTGCTTATTCCGCTCCCCAGGAGCGAGATCCTTCCAACTTTTCAGTGGAAGAATAACTTCTGCCATATCCTCTCTCGCAGCTTTTTGTTCTGTAGTCACTTTAACACACAGTTGGAACAGGGCTTCGATCTTAACTTCAAGTGCCTCAAATCCCTTTACCAGATATAATGGGCAGCATGCCTCTTTTAAGCACTCACTTTCCCTAGCTACCTTTTCTTCACACACCATACTGGCCTCTTCGTCGTTTGTCTATTCAATGGCTGATTCAGAAGAGTCCATGAATTGTTCAAGGTCAGGGGAGGCTGATAAGTTTGATATTAATAGATTCTTAGACTCTAACTCGCCAGGCATAAATGAATTTCTTTTGGCCACTTTACATAGTTTTAACAACGATCCATTGTTGTCAATCGATATTAATGAATCTTGGTCTGTCGTACCGCGGCAAGATAACACAGACTGTTGAGTCTTTGGTGACTCCTCTTTAGAAAAAAAGAATGTTTTTATGTCCTTTTGTGAATTTAGCAAGGGCATAGTAATGGGCAGACAGACTTTTCCCCCTTTGACAGCTCATTACGACCGCACTTTATTAGGAATGGGCTTCTCGCCCTTTTTCCTCGAGTATTCAAGGAGAGGTGATCACTGCAATCAGGTCAATAGGGTTCCCCTTCTTCCAATAATACCCCCAATGACAATTACTTTTTATGGGTCAAGGCTCTACTTCAGGGTATAGCAAAAATCCAAATATCCTATAATGGATATGTTGAAAAAGTTTGTGGAACTTTTGCCGCTTCGAGAGCCAAATAACGGGGGTGGACCACACAGTAGCGTCAAGAGTGTGTATGCATAAATTTGTGGGTGAGGGGATTGATTTTAGATTAATGCTTAGGGATCGAGGGTTGAATAATGTAGATAGCAGTTTGTAAATTATAAATGGGAGATCTGTCTCATCACACTAATTTTGCTTGCTCTCCTGCTTGCAGACTTCAGAGCAGTATCGGGGCAATATCGAAGCAGCTCCGGGTTGAAGCTATGACCATAGCATTCACTGCCCCCTGCCCCTTACAGATGACTCGTTCTACTCGTCAGTAGCCCAAAGGCCTTCACTGCCACCCACTGCTTTCAATGAGACGGGACCAAGAGGTAGTACCGGGCACTGGTCTATCAGCTCGCACGGCTCACACAGCTTTTCTCTGCTCCCAACGTCTTGCGGCACGCAGCACACAGGATCACCCGCTCAACTTCAGCTCAACTTCAACTTCGGGTTCAGGTTCTGTTCCAATTCCGATTCAGCTCCACCACATGGCCCGCACTCTCTACCTGAAGCGGTTAGAGGAAAGAACCCTGCAACGTGGGTCTACGTGTCAAGCCACACCTCGGAATACATGTGATCAACAAGAGAGAAACACTGAGGCCGCCTCCGACACTCACCTAGGAAGCTAGGCCTATGCTGCCCAAGGTTTGCAGAAGGCAGTGTGTTCTACATTTGAGTGCATTCGAGGTACTTGTTGAGGCCATTTGTCTACTTTTGGTTAGGTTAGAAAACAATCATTTAGAGGAAGCAATCAGAACATAAGCTGCCTGCCAACTTGACATACGTGAGGGAGTATTGGAATGAGGAATTTTGGTTTCAATTCCAATATCTGGTTTCTTCAGAGTTGCCTGCTGTCTCCCCATAAGAAGCACCTATACTGGTCTGTAATATGAATGTTTCACGCAACATCGCTACATTTCTACATGCCTTCTTGTGAAATGGTAAAGTTTACATATGAAATATATGAAAGCAGACCAGGTACATGATATAACAATGTTCAATATAAATAATTCAACCTCCTTCCCATGGTTTGAGCTCTGGCGTTAGTATGGGGAAAAATGGAAATGAGGTAAACCACCTGATGCAGTCCATGTATCTCCAATCCCTTGGCTGGAACACCATTACAAGATGGCAAAATCACAAGTGACATTTTTTTACTCTGGACATAAACACCTCAGTAGAGAAAAGCCAGTTGGAGAAGGTTCTTGGAAGCTTTGGCTGTGAATTCTCATGACAGACTAATGGATAAGGGTGACAATGAACATTCAAGGGTGGAAACCAACATCATTCCTCGCAGCTGTGCAGTGTAGTGCAGGCAGCTTCTATAACAAACTAGTGTAGAAGCCTGTGTACATGGGCCAAAGTGCAGGTTTGCATTAACACAGTAGGACCACTATATATCCTAAGGAAACAGCTCCCTCTAGCGGTGACAACAGACACAACTATGTGAATTGGCATTGTCTCTATATATCCTAAGGTAAAAACTCCCTCTATTGGTGACAACAGGCAATGCTGCTGCATCAGACTAACATACAGGACAAACATGCATCTGGACTTTATTATATTGTTTGATTAGATTACATTAAGTGTTAAATACGTCTTACATCATTGCTGTTTGTGCTATTGTCCAACATACCCAACAATCCAAAGGCAAAACTGAGTAATGGGTCGGCCATTCCAGCACAACATTACCTTTGTGGGGGTGGATTAGGCTATGGGTCTTTCCAGGTTGCATTCATGGTAATTTAACATGTTAGTTAAATCATTTGATCTGGTTGAAATGTTTAATATTGTTGAGATGTGTGGCTTATAGATACACATTTCCTGCTGTAGTTTGAGGTACTGTTACACTGCAAATGTCCAACCTTGTATTTAAAATCTAATTCATGTAAAGGTTAGTTATACATGTAACTATTATGCATTGTGTGGGATACTTTGCAGCTGGTTCTCCTGGTGGTGCTGAGTGCGCAGCTGAATGTCATCATGGACACATGATGAATCCTGCAGGGATGCCAGTTGCCTGCTTGGCACTGGGCAGCTTCTGCAAAGATGGCTGAAGTGATATCTTGATAGGACACCACAGACCTCTCTTCTCTATAGCTGTGAAATAGTGTGTACCTTTGGCACACAGTTTTTGATTGCTCTCCCTCTTCTATGGCTTTGCATATCCTTTCACATGTTTCTTGATTGACTTTCAGATTTAGATTTTCTCCTTGCCATTTTAACTTCTGGACAATCTCTTTATGTTTGCACCATTTTATGTGGCCACATACCTCCCAAATATGGAACCCGGTTAGGGTAAGAAGTGCTTACATCTGAACATCATTTCAATCTCCAGCTATCGGAACATTGGGGTGGACATTCAAGGTCCCAACACGGGAAAGAGGTCTACGTTACGCAAGTTGTACTAGGCCATGATGCAGCTGGATTGGATGCAATGTTGCAACTAAATATGTGGTTGTGTGTAGTTCAGAATAAGTGTTACTTAGTGTGTAGATTTTTATACATTTTAGATTTGCAATGGATAGCGACATAATTAGCAGTAGCATGCATACAATGTTATTGTGCAATGTACAACTTGTGCTTAGAAGCACAGGGAACTATGCTCACACGAGCGAGAAGCTCTCTGAGGGGAAATCAATGTGAGGGGATGCAGCAATCTTGAACAGTGTAAATGTGTGCATCCCGCAATGGTTTAAATTACAGACACATTTTAGGACATTAGGAAACACATGGTTCATTGTGGGTACATGAAGACATTGCAGAGTTTGGTTTTCGCTTAGTTGGGGTCTGCACAAGTCGCACAGTCATTTGGTGTTGCAGGAATGGTTTTTGCCTGACTTGGAGAGCTGGATGACCCAGGTCATGAAAGGGGGTTGTTAGCGAACTGCCTTTGAGCAGCAGGTGATAGCATCACAAACGGCTGAAGGCGAGAATGGAATGAAAGACCATTTGGTTGTGCTTTATGTCCAGATTGGGTTTGTAGATACAAGAGGCAATCATTGTGAGAGCATATAGGTTTGTTATTCAATGAACAGGAAATCCAGTTACACAGTGGGTTGAATTGGGGGTTAGTTAATAAAACATATGCATGGGGTACTTAAAGGGGCAAAGCTTCTTCAGTGTTTCATGGGCACTAAGCAAAAGGTGCAAGATTTGTGCTGAGGTGTATGGTTTCAGATGGTAGTTACAAATAAGGTGACATGAAGGAATGTAGGAAGAAATAATATGAGAAGCCGTTGAGCCTGGGGCGATATGAATTTGACTGCGCGTTCAAAGGAATGATTATTGTTTTTCTCCATCATTTTGTTTTTTAAGTGTTTATGAAAAGCATTGCACATCACGTACTGGGTTGAAGTTTCTCTGATGAATAGGACAAGTGAAATGATTAATTGTTTTTAGACAACGGAAAGAATCACGTGGTGGAAGGAGATTGTGTCTTTTTAATGTGTCAAAAGGAGTTAGAGAATATAGAGGGATTTGATTTCTTTGTATTAGGGTTAGCCAATGGGATTTTGTGGGATGCCTTTGTAACAAAATATGTCAAATTTTTAAATTATTTCAATGTGTATAAAAGGGGCAACTTTGCTGAACACTGGAAGAAACTGTTAGTTTTCTTTTTTTTAACCAACTTTATTTTCATTTTAACTTAAGATAATAGTTGAGCTTTCGTTACAACATGTGTTAAGAACATTGTTATCAACAAGAACCTCTTATTCCACACCCTTGAACTTTCTTGTAGAGTCTAGTATTGTCTTCATACTTTTCCCCACCCTTCCCCCCCCACTCCCCTCCCCCCTTCCTTTTATTAATTGAACCAATCAAAACCATGGTTGTAACCAGAACAGTTCCATGAGGCAACCCCTCCGCCATATCTTCTGTTGTCTTTATCTGATATGGATGTTTCTAAGAGCCCAGGGTTTCAAGTGTTGATTCTCCTGCTCCTCCACATAGTCCTGAAGTGGATTCCATATGGCCAAGAATTTCAGATATGTCCCTGATTTTGTGGTGCAGATGTTCTCCATTGTCATGACCCCCCACACTTTCACCCACCACCATGGAGTGTAGGGCCCTCCACTGTCTTCCATTGTTGGGCCACTGTCATCCTTGCTGCAGTGAGTAGGTGGGTTATGAGAGCCACTCTGTTTCCTGAGGCCGCATATATCCCTTCTGCCACTGCCCCCAGCAGAATGACTTTCGGGGACCATGGTAGGTCTGCGCCCGTTATCTCCCTGATCAGGCTCAGTATTTCTTTCCAGTACACTTTTATCCTTGGTCACGACCACCACATATGGAACATGTCTCCTCTTTCTCCACACTGACGCCAACATTCTGGGGGGTACATGGGGATCATTCTGTGTATTCTACTTGGGGGCAAATACCAGCGATAACATAGTTTGTATGCTGATTCTTTAATTGCCGTGGATTTGGATAGTTTATGAGCCCTCCTCCAGATTTGACTCCATTATCCCTGTGTAATCTCATCTCCTATGTCCCGCTCCCAGTCCTTCATATACTGGAGGGTGTCGTCTGTTTGCGCCTTGTCTAGTAGCTTGTATAGTCTAGTAATCCCTCTTTCATGTATCCCCTCCCGTATTGTTAGTTCTAGGCCTACCGGGGGTCGTAACCCTGCTCTTTTTACCTCTGGGTGTGAGATCCATGATAGGGGATAGTGGGCCCAGACCTAGTTTGACCCCCCTGCTATGGATAGCCTTATCCCAGCTGTGTAGAGTCGTTTTAGCGGCCGCTAATAGGATATCTCCCATATCTCTTGCTTTTGACTTTAGGAATGGTAGCTTTCCCAATGGGATATCTGTCGCAGTCTGTTCTATTTTCCCCCAACCTGGAAGAGGGTCTTTACCCACCCATTTCAGTGCTGGTGCCAATTGAGCTGCTAACACATATCTCCCCATATCAGGGACTCCCAGCCCCCCAAGAAGCGTGGGCCGCATCAGGATCTGTTTTTGGATCCTCAGCCTCTTATTTCCCCAGATAAATTTAAACACAGCCTTCTGGAGTTCTTGGATCTGTTTTGGGGGGGTGTCCACTGGGGTTGAGCTTACTACATACAGTAATTTGGGTAGCATGGTCATTTTTATCACCGCTATTCTAGTAAACCATGATAATTCCTGAGCGTCCCATCTCTGCAAGTCTTCCCGCAGGCGCTTCCATAGAGGTGTAATGTTTGCTTTGAGCAGATTCTTGACAGTTCTAGTGATATGGATTCCTAAATATTCGAGGGACTGTTTTTCCCATTTCAGGGGATAACGTTCCTTCAGGAAAGCTATGTCCCCGCTACCTTCAGTTATATTCAGCGCTTTAGATTTTGAATAGTTTATTATGAACCCTGTTGTCTTTTCGAATTTCTGCAGTTCTCTAATTATTCTGGGTAATGTGTGTCTTGAGTCTGCCATGTAGAGCATGATATCATCTGCGTAGAGGGCTATCTTGTTTTGGATCTCCCCGATGCGCATCTATCTAATTCCCGGGTCTTCCCTTATTCTGCAGGCAAATGGTTCATTGCCATGGCAAATATGAGCGGGGATAGAGGGCACCCCAGCCGAGTACCCCTGCGGATATTGATTCTTTCTGAGGTATAGCCATTCACCATTAGTTGCATAGATGGATGCTGGTAATTTGCCAGAACCGTCTTGGTGAATATCGGTCCACAGCCAAAACCCTCCAGTATCAATCTTAGGTACTCCCAGTCTATGCTGTCGAATGCTCGTGTGGCATCTAATGCGGCGATCGAGAATTTTTGGGCCCCCCTGGCCTCCCAGTCTATAATGTCAATTACGCGCTGGACGTTATTCTGAGTGTGTCCCCCCCTTACGAAGCCTGCCTGGTCTGCGTGTATTATCGCGGGCAGTACTGCTGCCAACCGATTCGCCAGTATTTTTGCATACAATTTTGTATCTGTGTTGAGGAGAGCTATGGGGCGGTAACTGGTGCATTCTACTGGGTCTTTCCCGGGTTTTAGGGGTAATATCGTGGTCGAGTGTCCCATGTCCTTTGAAACTGCTCCCCTATCCCTGATTAGATTGAAAAGGCGAGTGAGGGTGGTTGCCAGTTCTGTCTGGAACATTTTGTAAAACCCATTCCCTAAGCCGTCTGGGCCTGGTGACTTTCCCCTGGGTAGCGCTGCTATCGCAGCACACACTTCCTGTATTGTGAGGAGGTCCTCTAATTTTTCTTTTTGTTGTTCTGATATCTGTGGCAGTTTTACGGCTGACAAATAAGACACTTGTTCTGCTGCATTCAGGTTCTCGCTACTCAGCAGTTTTTTGTGAAAGTGGACCATCGTTTCTAGTTTCTCCTCAGCTCCCGTTTGCAGTTCCCCTCTACTATTTCTTAGCCGGGTAATATGATTACGCGCCTTCTGTTTGTGTAGTTTGGCTGCAAAGAATTTGCTCGCTTTCCCCCCGTGTATGTAATATGATTGTTTGGTGTTTAGCAGTATTTGTGCAGTTCTATCTGCGGTGTGGTTTTCTAGTTTGGCTCTGGCCTTTTTAAGGTCTTGCCAGGCTCTGGGCGTCTGACGGGTCTTATGGAGCTTTTCAGCATTTCTAACCTCTTCTTCTAATTTGCGCGTTATAAGGGATCTCTCCCTATTATATTGCGTTGCTTGTGTTATGAATTCCCCTCTAATGACTGCTTTCCCCGCGTCCCACACCAACCTCCAGTCTACCTCCCCATTGTCATTTTCAAGGAACTAGTTCCTTATGACTTCTTCCATATGTGCCCTAAGTGCAATTTCCCTCGGGATTGTTTCATTTAGCCTCCATTGTGGTCGGGTCTATTTATTGTCCCTTGCAGTTCTATTCAGGTCACAACTGGGGCGTGATCGGAGAGGTATTGAACACCGATTTCCATTTTTTTGACATAGGGGATCAATGTAGAGGACACCAGAATCATGTCTATTCTAGAGTAACCCCTGTGTACTGCTGAGTAGTGTGTATACTCTCGGGTTTCCGGGTGGAAAAATCGCCACATTTCTATCACCTCCAAATCTCTGAAAAGTTTTCTGAGGGCCTGTTTGTTTTGCTGATCTGCTGCGGTTAGGGGGAGTGTTTTATCTAATTGCGGGTCCATCACACAATTAAAATCAGATCCTATTATCACTCAGCCTTCGCACCATCCTCCCACCCTCTGGAGTAGTTTAGGGATGTACTGGTCCTGTTTTTCAATGGGGACGTAGAGTGCTAGTATTGCATATAATTGGCCATTAACAGTACCCTTCACCCCCAGGTATCTACCTTCCTGATCCTTCATTGCTTGCTGTTTGCGAAGGTCTAAGTCTCTGCTACATAGGATTGCCACCCCTTTTGTTTTTGTCTGGCTTGAGGTGAAAAAGTGAAGAGGGTATGTTCTGCTCCGCATCCTTTTTTCATCTTTCTGGAGCAGATGCGTCTCCTGTAGGATCGCTATCTTTGATTGCATAGCTTCCAGTCTGCCTAAGATCAAACGCCTTTTAGCAGGGGAGTTTAGCCCCTGGACATTAATCGAGACAATGTTCATATCCTCCATTACTCCCTAGGTGAGGATTATCTGCCTGTTGGGCCCCATGTTCTCGTTCGCTATAGCTTTCTCTGCCTGTTCTTGCTTCCGTTTCACACATTCGTGGAGCTGACTCACCTTTCTTCCCGGTTTTCTGGTTCTCTGCTTTCCTGTCCTTTGTTCCTTTTCCCTCCCTTACACACCCCCCCTTCCCCAATCCTGGGAGTGCATGAGGCATGGGCTCCCTAGGGGCCCCCCGCTGGTCACCGTGGGCTTAGGGCCTCCAACCCTTCCCCAGTTCACAATAGTCGGGAGTTGTATTACCTGACCTTGCTTCCAAGATTTATGACCTCCTACCTCCATGCAGGCGCTTCCATTCAGCTGTGCTGTTTTCTCACATTTGGATAGCACTTCACTCGTTCTTGTGATGGGCCGAGTTCGGATCTGTTGGGTCTCTCCGTTCCCGGTCATGAGCCAGCTGTGAGCTTCCGGTTCTTCCTTTCCTCCCTCGTCTTTGCTTTCTCTCTGTTGACCATTCCCATGGTTTGCTGGACGGGCCATTCATGTTTGGGCGCGGGCGCACGGGTGCCTCTGGTTGCTCATCCTCCAGGTGCAGCAGAGCCAAGCCCTCTGCGCAGTTCCCAATTCTCCTATGTTTTCCTTCCAGGCCAAATGGGTACGTCCATCTATATCGGATTTGCTGTGTTTGAAGGGCCTTCGTAACAGGTTGCATTAGCCTTCTTTTGTGGAGAGTAATCAGGGCAAGGTCCTGGTATAACTGTATGTGGGATCCATTTATCGTAAGGTCTCCGTTTGTTCTTGCTGCGCGTGGCACCTCCTCTTTCAGACCATACGATGTCATTGCTATCAGGACATCTCTAGGTCTCGACCCTGGTTCATTGCGTATTGGGCCCACGCGGTGTATCCTGTCAAAGCCGATCGTCTCCGGTTGGATATCTGCTAGCAGGCTGCTAAAGCAGAGTTGCATGGTATCTTTTAGAACTTTGTCCTGCACCGATTCCACCAGGCCCTTGACCCTAATATTAGATCTCCTTGAGCGATATTCCAGATCCTCCACCTGGAGTTCTAGGTTGTTTGTTGCGGTCGCCAACTGGTCCAGTAGCAGGCTATTTTGATTTGTTTCTTCGGTAACATTCAAGAGGCCCCTTTTCAACTATGTCCACTCTTTCACCCATCTCCGCCATTTCTTTATTGACCTCCTGGAGGGATGATTTCAGGTCCTCCCTTAATTGTTCCATTTGACTATGGAAAGCTTTGGTCATTCTGGCCTCCATTCCTTTCAAGCAGTTCAAGAGTTCATCTTTGTCTGTTGCCATTATGATAGTTGGGAGGTCCTTTATTGCAGGAGTCGGCCCCGGTGGAGGGGATGGCGATTCTGCATGTGTTTGACGCCTCTGCCACCAGCACTTCTCACTTTGCCCTTCCTGGGGTCTCACTGGGGTTTTTGCTCTGGTTGGGCCCGTTTTAGATTTGGTGCCCGGCATCTGAGTTGCTCTGACCACTGTCGGCAAGCTTTATTCCCAGTGTGGAGTATATGTTGCTATCGTTGCCAATGTTCTTTTGGGTTTGGCTTGAGTAATCAGCTATTATATGTCCGTCGCAGTCTGTCACAGTTCGCGAGTCCAATCCACCGCCTGGGGTGGGCTCCTCACTTCTCCAGGCAGTGGGCTCCGCCACACACCGGGCTCGTCCTCAGACCCACAGCTCACGGATGTTCGATCAGGGTCATGTTGTGCTTTCCAGCTGCCTTATTTTATTAGCAATGGTATCTGCTACGAGCCCAGTGAAGCTTCCCTTGTCGTGTCACAGCGTTCTTTACATGCCTCTTTGTGTGTCAGATTACCTTATGATGCTGCTTTGCTATCCCTGCTTGCAGTATTTTAATGGTCGTGCCAGCTGGTCAACCAATCTATGCGGCCAGCAGGCAGTGCCGGATGTGTTAAATGGGAATTCGTAGCACACTGGAGCTTAATTCGCAAGTTCATGCCTGGATGTTACTCCTGCGTCACCGGGTGTCCAGTACCTCACTCTTATAGCTGTGTATTGCTGGAATTGGCTGTGTCCTCGCATGTATCTAGAACACGGAACTTGCCCTCTGCCGTTATGTACCCTGCCTCGGCAAGTTTTATTTCTTGTGTTGCCCTAGCTGTGTCTTTGCAGCAGGAGGTTATCCAGGCTTATTATCGTGGATGATCGGACATCTCCCACTTGTTGTGTGTCTCCTGATGGCTTTCTATCTCAGCTTCAGGCAACACGTGCACACATGAAAACATTTATGAATTCTCTTGAATTTTCCAGTCTCAGAATTCGGCACCAAGAATATAAGTGCGACTGTTAACATCTCATCCACCAACAGCCCTTAGCCATCACTCGCCAGTGCCTTGTAATAAAGTGTTAGGCCGTGAGTCTATCACTGTATGCCATTCAGTTCAAGCTGCCTGTTAGAACTGCATACTGCCTGCAATGCACAAATGTTCTCGAGTGCACCTACTAAATGTCAATGCAAGCAGATGGCACAGATTGACAGTGATCTTTAGTGGGTATCGACCCGCCCACGCTGCAGTGTGTGCCGGCAATGTGCGCCACTCTACCCAACACACTATTTTGCAGTGCTGTGAACCCGACGATTACCAACGCCCTCCACAATCACACGTCCATCTGTATTTGTTGTTGACGTGTGCTAGGCCGCTTCGGGGACCGGGCAGCAAACACACCAGGCCAGTTTCCGTGGTGTAAGTCGCTTGATGTACTGCTCCACTGTGCCAAGGGGGTACGGGTGGTTCTGGATATCAATGATGTTTGTCGTCTTAGGCGAGTCCCTACCAGCCGCTCACTCCTGGTTGACTCTAGGCTGGCACACGCTCAGGGAATGGTCCCAGGGGCCACCACCTACTTTTCCGGGCAATATGCCTCTGCCCCTCTCTAACCGTACAGTTTATGCAGGCCCTGTGTTCTCCTGGGCCTCTCGGGGGAGGGGGGAAAGGCGCTCCTTCCCAAACAGACTCCGTGACGGGGGCCGTCTGCTCCACGGGGCCCCCGATGGTCCACGTGATCTTCTTGTGGGGGGAACTCCGGAGCAGGGTCAGGGCCGCCCGCGGTGGGGATGGCCGGCCTCCCAGGTACGTGCTGAGCCCTATCACGGCCGGCTTCTGCCTCCGGACCAGCGAAGTCGCCAGTCCCGCGTCCACCACGAGAACCGAGGGGCAATGTTCCCCGGCTCCCCCGTTCCAAATCTCAGGGAGGCGGCTCCAGGACCATGAGGCTGTGCTGACCGCTGGCACGCGCTCCCAGGACAACTTTCTCCCGCTCGAGTGGGGGGGTGGGGAGGTCCCGTGCCCCATTCGGGGGGCCCGCTCCGGCTTCTCTGGTGCTGTTAACTTCATGCCAGGCCCCCCTCCGACGTGTGCAATGAGCGGGCTGAAGGGGGAGAGGGGCCCGGCTTCCCCTGCACGTTCTCCGGGCTCCGGCGAGCCGTGGCTCCTCTAGCGGCATCACGGCCATGCAGCTCCCCAGCACTTTTCCCCTTGCAGGCCGCGGTGCTCGATCCCAGCCCCACAGGGGTCCCTGAACGTCGCTCTTTCGAGCGGGGGAGGCTCTGGGGGGTCACCAGTCGGTCTGGCTGATTCTGTCCCACCTGGGGGTTTGGGGGGGGCTCAATCCCCTTTGCTGGCCTGACTTCGGTGGAGCTCAGCAATCAGGCAGCCATTGCCTGTGCGCCCCCTGGTGGTATGGAAACTGTTAGTTTTCAACTTCACAAGGCTAACCCCTTCCAGCCGACATGCTTTTGTGACAAAGTGCATTAATTCTCCATCAGAGCTTTTTTTGCATTGAATTTTGAATGAAGAAAGGGTGGTTTGATGAGGCATGTAAAAGGGCGAAGAAATCCCTGCTGCGGACACTCAAGGATGTTTTGAGCAGCAGATCTGCGATTGCCATAGCCAGGAAGGCGTATAGCCTTGAGATAAAGAGGAGGAAACTGGAGTTGGAAGGGTTAGCGTGGGAAGGTTTTTTGAGTGCTGCTTTGAGGGGGGACCAGAAGGCCTTTTGGGCCTTTGTAAAAAATGGGCCGGAGAGTTGTTGGTCCAACGTGGGTAGTGGTACCCATGTGGAAGAAGAAGCCTGGTTAACTCATTTTGGAAGCTTGTTTGGGTCAACAAATATACAGGTGTACCATGACTATGCTGGGCCATGCCTGAAATTCGAGGTGGAGGAGACTGAAAAGGCCATTAGGCTTCAAGCGCATAATAGAGCCCCGGGCCCGATATGACCCCTCTGACCTATTTCAAGATCCTGTTGACTTAAGGGCCCACTTTTAACGGTGGTGTTTAATGCGTGCCTTCGATCGGGAAGTATCCCCTTCCTGGAAAAAGGCGATAATTTTCTCAATTTTCAAGAAGGGGACATGTCAAGACCTGGTGCGTATAGGCCAATATCATTGTTGGATCCTCCTTCAAAATCTTTGAAGAATTCTGTTGGCCCGAATTGAAACCTGGATATGTGAACAGTCATCCTTTCTGACATCCAATTTGGGTTTCGCCCTGGTGTGGGCACAATGGAACAAAGCCTCAACTTATACCTCTTAGTGGCCAACTCAGTATTTAGCCGGGTGAGGCAGTTTACCTGGCCTTTATGGACCTGAGCACAGCCTTTGATAAAGTGGACAGAGTTAAACTCTGGGCTGTGCTTGGGTCCTTGGGTTGCCCTGGGGATATTTTGAAGGCGCTGGTTGATCTGCATACAGACAACCAGGCATGTGTTCGCAGTGGTCCAGGGGGACATTGCACAGCCTGCTTTCAGTGGGTGTGGAGTAAGACAAGGCTGTGTGTTGGCCCCATTTGTTTTTGTCTTTATATTAACGGCCTTTCCCAGGACCTTATTGATACTCTGGCAGACTTCCTGGTTCTGGGGGGTAGGGGCTACCCGGTACTGGCCTATGCTGACGATACAGTCCTTTTAGCAAGAACACCTAGGGCTCTACAGGCTCTGATCAATGCTTATGCAACATTTATGAACAACCTGGTTTTAAAAATAAACACAAAGAAATCAGCAGTCATGGCTTGTGTGGGCAGAAAACGTTCTGCCCCCATGAAGCTAATGCTTTGTGTTGGGGAAACCATACCTAGAGTTAAGGTTTTTGATTATCTGGGAATTAGATTCTCAGAAGCATTAACCGGTGTAGCCCATGTGGCTAAACAATCAGCCAAGATGAGCCAACAACTAGGGGGCATATCTAGATTTATGACCAAGTGTAAGGGACAACCACTGGATGTCATTACCAAGATCTACGGAGTACAAACCGTAGCCACCACTATGTATGGTGCGTCTATTTGGGGTTTCCAGAATGCAGCCGAGATACAAAGGAAGGAGGCAACATTTTTTAAAAACCTGCTGGGACTCCCGCCCAGCGTCTCTGGAATAGCTGTACACAGAGAACTGGGCGTGGAGTTCTGGGAGGATCAGTGGGCAATGGCTCCACTTTTTTTTTGGGTCCGGTTATGGGCCAATGAACATGCCTCTCTCTGCCATTCCATTATTCATGCTGTGCTGGGCAGAGATGGTTGGAAAAAAATCCCATGGCTTGTATATGTTTGGAAAACTCTGGGGCAGCTAATTTAAGATCCCTCTTCCGACCCACCACATTAATTACAAAGAGCGAGGGGGTGCAATATAAACTAGCATTGGGGGAGATTAATGTGAGGAAAAGAACTCTGGAGGAGTATGGCCACAGATCTGGTCAATTCCACACCAGTATTAGCAGGCTCACAGGAATACAACCCTATCTGACTTGGAGCCCTCATAAAAAGGATAGGTGGCTGATTACGAGGGCACGGTTTGATTCCCTAAGGTTACAAGGGAACACCTACAAATGGAAAGGCTTCCCTGATTCTGCAGGCTGTCCAATCTGTGGTCATCATCTCGAGGATCTAGCCATTTG
>CM030317.1:1036429788-1036459698 GCA_002915635.3 Ambystoma mexicanum
GCCTGCTGGGCCTAGAGACCCAAGCTACTCCTCACTGATGACGCTCAACAAGGCTGAAACATGTCTGGGGATGCTTGTGGTCTCGTGCAGGAGGGATGTGACCTAACAGTTTGGGCTGGACTACCCCTTTGGGGGTGGGACCAAGCCTGATTTGCATATGGTCTTTCCCCTTCTGTAATGGCTTGGCAGGTGAAGAACGATGGTCTGGAGGGTTGCCCAGAGCAATGCCAGAGGTGAAGATTCATTCTAAACCTTCCAGCCATCACCTCTTTTGTTTTGCTATTGTCACCCCGAGTGGGACGGGTATGCCCAGACGTGGGTCTCGTGTCTGCTTGGCCTAGAGACCCAAGCTACTCCTCACTGATGACGCTCAACAAGGCTGAAACATGTCTCGGGATGCTTGTGGTCTCGTGCAGGAGGGATGTGACCTAACAGTTTGGGCTGGACTACCCCTTTGGGGGTGGGACCAAGCCTGATTTGCATATGGTCTTTCCCCTTCTGTAATGGCTTGGCAGGTGAAGAACGATGGTCTGGAGGGTTGCCCAGAGCAATGCAAGAGGTGAAGATTCATTCTAAACCTTCCAGCCATCACCTCTTTTGTTTTGCTATTGTCACCCCGAGTGGGACGGGTATGCCCAGACGTGGGTCTCCGTGCCTGCTTGGCCTAGAGACCCAAGGTACTCCTCACTGATGACGCTCAACAAGGCTGAAACATGTCTGGGGATGCTTGTGGTCTCGTGCAGGAGGGATGTGACCAAACAGTTTGGGCTGGACTACCCCTTTGGGGGTGGGACCAAGCCTGATTTGCATATGGTCTTTCCCCTTCTGTAATGGCTTGGCAGGTGAAGAACGATGGTCTGGAGGGTTGCCCAGAGCAATGCCAGAGGTTAAGATTCATTCTAAACCTTCCAGCCATCACCTCTTTTGTTTTGCTATTGTCACCCCGAGTGGGACGGGTATGCCCAGACATGGGTCCCGTGCCTGCTGGGCCTAGAGACCCAAGCTACTCCTCACTGATGACGCTCAACAAGGCTGAAACATGTCTGGGGATGCTTGTGGTCTCGTGCAGGAGGGATGTGACCTAACAGTTCGGGCTGGACTACCCCTTTGGGGGTGGGACCAAGCCTGATTTGCATATGGTCTTTCCCTTTCTGTAATGGCTTGGCAGGTGAAGAACGATGGTCTGGAGGATTGCACAGAGCAATGCCAGAGGATAAGATTCATTCTAAACCTTCCAGCCAACACCTCTTTTGTTTTGCTATTGTCATCCCGAATGGGACGGTATGCCCAGACATGGGTCCCGTGCCTGCTGGGCCTAGAGACCCAAGCTACTCCTCACTGATGACGCTCAACAAGGCTGAAACATGTCTGGGGATGCTTGTGGTCTCGTGCAGGAGGGATGTGACCTAACAGTTTCGGGCTGACTACCCCTTTGGGGGTGGGACCAAGCCTGATTTGCATATGGTCTTTCCCCTTCTGTAATGGCTTGGCAGGTGAAGAACGATGGTCTGGAGGGTTGCCCAGAGCAATGCCAGAGGTTAAGATTCATTCTAAACCTTCCAGCCATCACCTCTTTTGTTTTGCTATTGTCACCCCGAGTGGGACGGGTATGCCCAGACATGGGTCCCGTGCCTGCTGGGCCTAGAGACCCAAGCTACTCCTCACTGATGACGCTCAACAAGGCTGAAACATGTCTGGGGATGCTTGTGGTCTCGTGCAGGAGGGATGTGACCTAACAGTTCGGGTGGACTACCCCTTTGGGGGTGGGACCAAGCCTGATTTGCATATGGTCTTTCCCCTTCTGTAATGGCTTGGCAGGTGAAGAACGATGGTCTGGAGGGTTGCCCAGAGCAATGCCAGAGGTTAAGATTCATTCTAAACCTTCCAGCCATCACCTCTTTTGTTTTGCTATTGTCACCCCGAGTGGGACGGGTATGCCCAGACGTGGGGCCCGTGCCTGCTGGGCCTAGAGACCCAAGCTACTCCTCACTGATGACGCTCAACAAGGCTGAAACATGTCTGGGGATGCTTGTGGTCTCGTGCAGGAGGGATGTGACCTAACAGTTTGGGCTGGACTACCCCTTTGGGGGTGGGACCAAGCCTGATTTGCATATGGTCTTTCCCTTCTGTAATGGCTTGGCAGGTGAAGAACGATGGTCTGGAGGGTTGCCCAGAGCAATGCCAGAGGTTAAGATTCATTCTAAACCTTCCAGCCATCACCTCTTTTGTTTTGCTATTGTCACCCCGAGTGGGACGGGTATGCCCAGACGTGGGTCCCGTGCCTGCTGGGCCTAGAGACCCAAGCTACTCCTCACTGATGACGCTCAACAAGGCTGAAACATGTCTGGGGATGCTTGTGGTCTCGTGCAGGAGGGATGTGACCTAACAGTTTGGGCTGGACTACCCCTTTGGGGGTGGGACCAAGCCTGATTTGCATATGGTCTTTCCCCTTCTGTAATGGCTTGGCAGGTGAAGAACGATGGTCTGGAGGGTTGCCCAGAGCAATGCCAGAGGTGAAGATTCATTCTAAACCTTCCAGCCATCACCTCTTTTGTTTTGCTATTGTCACCCCGAGTGGGACGGGTATGCCCAGACGTGGGTCCCGTGCCTGCTGGGCCTAGAGACCCAAGCTACTCCTCACTGATGACGCTCAACAAGGCTGAAACATGTCTGGGGATGCTTGTGGTCTCGTGCAGGAGGGATGTGACCAAACAGTTTGGGCTGGACTACCCCTTTGGGGGTGGGACCAAGCCTGATTTGCATATGGTCTTTCCCCTTCTGTAATGGCTTGGCAGGTGAAGAACGATGGTCTGGAGGGTTGCCCAGAGCAATGCCAGAGGTGAAGATTCATTCTAAACCTTCCAGCCATCACCTCTTTTGTTTTGCTATTGTCACCCCGAGTGGGACGGGTATGCCCAGACGTGGGTCCCGTGCCTGCTGGGCCTAGAGACCCAAGCTACTCCTCACTGATGACGCTCAACAAGGCTGAAACATGTCTGGGGATGCTTGTGGTCTCGTGCAGGAGGGATGTGACCAAACAGTTTGGGCTGGACTACCCCTTTGGGGGTGGGACCAAGCCTGATTTGCATATGGTCTTTCCCCTTCTGTAATGGCTTGGCAGGCGAAGAACGATGGTCTGGAGGGTTGCCCAGAGCAATGCCAGAGGTTAAGATTCATTCTAAACCTTCCAGCCATCACCTCTTTTGTTTTGCTATTGTCACCTCCGAGTGGGACGGGTATGCCCAGACGTGGGTCCCGTGCCTGCTGGGCCTAGAGACCCAAGCTACTCCTCACTGATGACGCTCAACAAGGCTGAAACATGTCTGGGGATGCTTGTGGTCTCGTGCAGGAGGGATGTGACCTAACAGTTCGGGCTGGACTACCCCTTTGGGGGTGGGACCAAGCCTGATTTGCGTATGGTCTTTCCCTTTCTGTAATGGCTTGGCAGGTGAAGAACGATGGCCTGGAGGATTGCACAGAGCAATGCCAGAGGATAAGATTCATTCTAAACCTTCCAGCCATCACCTCTTTTGTTTTGCTATTGTCACCCGAAGTGGGACGGTATGCCCAGACATGGGTCCCGTGCCTGCTGGGCCTAGAGACCCAAGCTACTCCTCACTGATGATGCTCAACAAGGCTGAAACATGTCTGGGGATGCTTGTGGTCTCGTGCAGGAGGGATGTGACCTAACAGTTCAGGATGGACTACCCCTTTGGGGGTGGGACCAAGCCTGATTTGTATATGGTCTTTCCCCTTCTGTAATGGCTTGGCAGGTGAAGAACGATGGTCTGGAGGGTTGCCCAGAGCAATGCCAGAGGTTAAGATTCATTCTAAACCTTTCAGCCATCACCTCTTTTGTTTTGCTATTTTCACCCCGAGTGGGACGGGAATGCCCAGACGTGGGTCTCGTGTCTGCTTGGCCTAGAGACCCAAGGTACTCCTCACTGATGACGCTTAACAAGGTTGAAACATGTCTGGGGATGCTTGTGGTCTCGTGCAGGAGGGATGTGACCTAACAGTTCAGCCTGGATTACCCCTTTGGGGGTGGGACCAAGCCTGATTTTCATATGGTCTTTCCCCTTCTGTAATGGCTTGGCAGGTGAAGAACGATGGTCTGGAGGGTTGCCCAGAGCAATGCCAGAGGTGAAGATTCATTCTAAACCTTCCAGCCATCACCTCTTTTGTTTTGCTATTGTCACCCCGAGTGGGACGGGTATGCCCAGACGTGGGTCCCGTGCCTGCTGGGCCTAGAGACCCAAGCTACTCCTCACTGATGACGCTCAACAAGGCTGAAACATGTCTGGGGATGCTTGTGGTCTCGTGCAGGAGGGATGTGACCTAACAGTTCAGCTGGACTACCCCTTTGGGGGTGGGACCAAGCCTGATTTGCATATGGTCTTTCCCCTTCTGTAATGGCTTGGCAGGTGAAGAACGATGGTCTGGAGGGTTGCCCAGAGCAATGCCAGAGGTTAAGATTCATTCTAAACCTTCCAGCCATCACCTCTTTTGTTTTGCTATTGTCACCCCGAGTGGGACGGGAATGCCCAGACGTGGGTCTCGTGTCTGCTTGGCCTAGAGACCCAAGGTACTCCTCACTGATGACGCTCAACAAGGCTGAAACATGTCTGGCGATGCTTGTGGTCTCCCACTAAAACAAAAAGGGAACTGTGAGCATTAATGGGGCTCACAGGGTATTACTAGATACCTTGCTGTAACATCATGTCTAACTGATACATTTAAAAATGCAGAGCCCCAGAAACCTTGGTGTGGTAAACAAGATCAGGATAGCTTTAATATGTTAACCAATATATTGTGCTGCAAACCTGTCCTCCAGCTCTCTAATTTCAACCAGGAGTTTATCCTGTAGACAGATGCGTCCAAAGTAGGTCTTGGCGCTGTTCTTCCCAAGAGTATGAAGGAGTGATCATCACATTCTATATATTAGTAGGGAGCTCTTTCCTCCAGAGAATAACTATGCCGCTATTGAGTTAGAGGACTTAGCCATCAAATGGGCTATAACCTATTTAAAGTATAACCTTTCAGGTTGCAAATTCCAATTAGTGACTGATCACTCAACCTTTGACTTGACTAAGTTTAAGGAAATACACCTGTCCTGGGATCATGTGTTGGTTTTTAGATCTCCAAACATATTGCTTTTCTGTTGAACACAGAAAGGGAACGGAACAAGGGAACTTAGATGAGGGAGGCAATCTCATTAGGGGAAGGGCATGTGATGATTGATGGGATCTCGTCACTTCTCCCCAAAGGCTAGGAGGTGAGCCTGTTATGCAATATTCTCCCTAGCGGTGGCAGAAAGTGGGACTTCACAAACCTCCTCTCTTGGGGATAAGGACTCCTGTTCTGTGATGGAACTCCCTAACCATCTTACCCTTGAGACCATAAAATATCCTACGGTCCCTAGAGAACCACCACAAAGCACTAATGTTTGTTACTGTAATGTTCCCTCATTTCCTCACATAAGACTTGACACCACTAAGATGAAGAAGGATGAAAGGAACATACTAAGTGATAATAAGTAATCTCCCAAAAGTACTGAGAAGAGGAAGATTGAAGAGGTTATGCAAACTACTCCTTGTCCAGCTATAGACAGTTTTGGGCAGAGGTGGCCCTGAGGACTCATGAAGAACACTCCATGGACACAAAAGAAAGACTGTAGCAATCCGCTGGGGAGGTCCCAGCTACAGGACATACAAATCAAGGAATGACTCCATGAAGGAGTAAGCCGGCGTGAAGCCTGTCAGGCCTGGGAAGTTATGATCTGTGAACGAGGAAGTCGGCGGAAGGAGCAAGTACTCAGTCATAAGGGCACCAGGGAAAGACAGAGAAATCCTCCAGAGGGAGGCTTGACCTAAGCAGAAGCTGGAGAAAGGCTGATGGTGGTGTGACCTCATGGAGGTGTACCATGTAGTCCTTCAACAACACTGATACCGACAGGCCGGAGACCCTGCAGGGCCAAAGCAGTGCAGAAGGGAGCAGGGAGAGTGTCATGACGAATGCTCAAAGGGAACGAGTCAACCCACCTCCCTGGGATGTACCGGCGACGTGGCCCCAGCAAACAGAGAGTATCGGGATCTGCGGTAGACCCTGTACGGGCTTGGGGAAGAGTGAAAAGTGCATCAGGAGTAATCTCCCTCGACATAGTAACAGTGTTAAGGATACCAAGAGTGAAGAGTGCTTCGGGAGTAATCGCCCTCATCACAGTAACTGTGTTAAAGATACCAAAAGTGGAGAGTGGATCAGGAGTAATCTCCCCCGTCAGAATAATCACAAGGAAGAACTCAAGAGTGAAGAGTGCCTTGGGAGAAATCTCCCTTGTCACAATTAACACAAAAAAGACATTCAGAATAAAGAAAGTTACAAGAGTGGTCTCTCTAACAATAGTGTTGGTAAGATTACTGGAAGAAGCCAACGACAACTCAGGAGTGTTCTCCCTTGTTTCATTAACCAGACAAAGTCCTGGAATATATATAGTGCAAAGAAGGAAGTATTGTTGGACATTTGGTCAAGTAAGCACAAATGGTCTTTCCCCTTCTGTAATGGCTTGGCAGGCGAAGAACGATGGTCTGAAGGGTTGCCCAGAGCAATGCCAGAGGTTAAGATTCATTCTAAACCTTCCAGCCATCACCTCTTTTGTTTTGCTATTGTCACGCCGAGTGGGACGGGTATGCCCAGCTGTGGGTCCCGTGCCTGCTGGGCCTAGAGACCCAAGCTACTCCTCACTGATGATGCTCAACAAGGCTGAAACTTGTCTGGGGATGCTTGTGGTCTCGTGCAGGAGGGATGTGACCTAACAGTTCGGGCTGGACTACCCGTTTGGGTGTGGGCCAAGCCTGATTTGCATATGGTCTTTCCCCTTCTGTAATGGCTTGGCAGGTGAAGAACGATGGTCTGGAGGTTTGCCCAGAGCAATGCCAGAGGTTAAGATTCATTCTAAACCTTCCAGCCATCACCTCTTTTGTTTTGCTATTGTCACCCCGAGTGGGACGGGTATGCCCAGACGTGGGTCTCGTGTCTGCTTGGCCTAGAGACCGAAGCTACTCCTCACTGATGACGCTCAACAAGGCTGAAACATGTCTGGCGATGCTTGTGGTCTTCCACTAAAACAAAAAGGGAACTGTGAGCATTAATAGGGCTCACAGGGTATTACTAGATACCTTGCTATAACATCATGTCTAACTGATACATTTAAAAATGCAGAGACCCAGAAACCTTGGTGTGGTAAACAAGATCAGGATAGCTTTAATATGTTAACCATATATTGTGCAGCAAACCTGTCCTCCAGCTCTCTAATTTCAACCAGGAGTTTATCCTGTAGACAGATGCGTCCAAAGCAGGTCTTGGCGCTGTTCTTTCCCAAGAGTATGAAGGAGTGATCATCACATTCTATATATTAGTAGGGAGCTTTTTCCTCCAGAGAATAACTATGCCGCTATTGAGTTAGAGGCCTTAGCCATCAAATTGGCCATAACCTATTTAAAGTATAACCTTTCAGGTTGCAAATTCCAATTAGTGACTGATCACTCAACCTTTGACTTGACTAAGTTTAAGGAAATACACCTGTCCTGGGATCATGTGTTGGTTTTTAGATCTCCAAACATATTGCTTTTCTGTTGAACACAGAAAGGGAACGGAACAAGGGAACCTAGATGAGGGAGGCAATCTCATTAGGGGAAGGGTATGTGATGATTGATGGGATCTCGTCACTTCTCCCCAAAGGCTAGGAGGTGAGCGTGTTATGCAATATTCTCCCTAGCGGTGGCAGAAAGCGGGACTTCACAAACCTCCTCTCTTGGGGATAAGGACTCCTGTTCTGTGATGGAACTCCCTAACCATCTTACCCTTGAGACCATGAAATACCTACGGTCCCTAGAGAACCACCACAAAGCACTAATGTTTGTTACTGTAATGTTCCCTCATTACCTCACATAAGACTTGACACCACTAAGATGAAGAAGGATGAAAGGAACATACTAAGTGATAATAAGTAATCTCCCAAAAGTACTGAGAAGAGGAAGATTGAAGAAGTTATGCAAACTACTCCTTGTCCAGCTATAGACAGTTTTGGGAAGAGGTGGCCCTGAGGACTCATGAAGAACACTCCATGGACACAAAAGAAAGACTGTAGCAATCCGCTGGGGAGGTCCCAGCTACAGGACATACAAATCAAGGAATGACTCCATGAAGGAGTAAACCGGCGTGAAGCCTGTCAGGCCTGGGAAGTTATGATCTGTGAACGAGGAAGTCGGCGGAAGGAGCAAGTACTCAGTCATGAGGACACCGGGGAAAGACAGAGAAATCCTCCAGAGGGAGGCTTGACCTAAGCAGAAGCTGGAGAAAGGCTGATGGTGGTGTGACCTCATGGAGGTGTACCATGTAGTCCTTCAACAACACTGATACCGACAGGCCGGAGACCCTGCAGGGCCAAAGCAGTGCAGCAGGGAGCAGGGAGAGAGTCATGACGAATGCTCAAAGGGAACGAGTCAACCCACCTCCCTGGGATGTACCGGCGACGTGGCCCCAGCAAACAGAGAGTATCGGGATCTGCGGTAGACCCTGTACGGGCTTGGGGAAGAGTGAAAAGTGCATCAGGAGTAATCTCCCTCGACATAGTAACAGTGTTAAGGATACCAAGAGTGAAGAGTGCTTCGGGAGTAATCACAGTCATCACAGTAACTGTGTTAAAGATACCAAAAGTGGAGAGTGGATCAGGAGTAATCTCCCCCGTCAGAATAATCACAAGGAAGAACTCAAGAGTGAAGAGTGCCTTGGGAGAAATCTCCCTTGTCACAATTAACACAAAGAAGACATTCAGAATAAAGAAAGTTACAAGAGTGGTCTCTCTAACAATAGTGTTGGTAAGACTACTGGAAGAAGCCAACAACAACTCAGGAGGGTACTCCCTTGTTTCATTAACCAGACAGAGTCCTGGAATATATATAGTGCAAAGAAGGAAGTACTGTTGGACATTTGGTCAAGTAAGCACAAATGGTTTTTCACCTTCTGTAATGGCTTGGCAGGCGAAGAACGATGGCCTGGAGGATTGCACAGAGCAATGCCAGAGGATAAGATTCATTCTTAACCTTCCAGCCAACATCCTCTTTTGTTTTGCTATTGTCATCCCGAATGGGACAGTATGCCCAGACATGGGTCCCGTGCCTGCTGGGCCTAGAGACCCAAGCTACTCCTCACTGATGATGCTCAACAAGGCTGAAACATGTCTGGGGATGCTTGTGGTCTCGTGCAGGAGGGATGTGACCTAACAGTTCGGGCTGGACTACCCGTTTGGGGGTGGGCCAAGCCTGATTTGCATATGGTCTTTCCCCTTCTGTAATGGCTCAGCAGGCGAAGAACGATGGCCTGGAGGGTTGCCCAGAGCAATGCCAGAGGTTAAGATTCATTCTAAACCTTCCAGCCATCACCTCTTTTGTTTTGCTATTGTCACCCCGAGTGGGACAAGTATTGCCAGACGTGGGTCCCGTGCCTGCTGGGCCTAGAGACCCAAGCTACTCCTCACTGATGACGCTCAACAAGGCTGAAACATGTTCGGGGGATTGCTTGTGGTCTCCTGCAGGAGGGATGTGACCTAACAGTTCGGGTTGGACTACCCCTTTGGGTGTGGGACCAAGCCTGATTTGCATATGGTCTTTCACTTTCTGTAATGGCTTGGCAGGCGAAGAGCGATGGCCTGGAGGATTCACCAGAGCAATGCCAGAGGTTAAGATTCATTCTAAACCTTCCAGCCATCACCTCTTTTGTTTTGCTATTGTCACTCCGAGTGGGACGGGTATGGCCAGACGTGGGTCCCGTGCCTGCTGGGCCTAGAGACCCAAGGTACTCCTCACTGATGACGCTCAACAAGGCTGAAACATGTCTGGGGATGCTTGTGGTCTCGTGCAGGAGGGATGTGACCTAACAGTTCGGGCTGGACTACCTGTTTGGGGGTGGGCCAAGCCTGATTTGCATATGGTTTTTCCCTTCTGTAATGGCTCAGCAGGCAAAGAACGATGGCCTGGAGGGTTGCCCAGAGCAATGTCAGAGGTTAAGGTTCATTCTAAACCTTCCAGCCATCACCTCTTTTGTTTTGCTATTGTCACCCCGAGTGGGACGGGTATTGCCAGACGTGGGTCCCGTGCCTGCTGGGCCTAGAGACCCAAGCTACTCCTCACTGATGACGCTCAACAAGGCTGAAACATGTCTGGGGATGCTTGTGGTCTCGTGCAGGAGGGATGTGACCTAACAGTTCGGGCTGGACTACCCCTTTGGATGTGAGACCAAGCCTGATTTGCATATGGTCTTTCCCTTTCTGTAATGGCTTGGCAGGCGAAGAGCGATTACATGGAGGGTTGCACAGAGCAATGTCAGAGGTTAAGATTTATTCTAAACTTTCCAGCCATCACCTCTTTTGTTTTGCTATTGTCATCCCGAGTGGGACGGGTATCCCCCGACATGGGTTCCGTGCCTGCTGTGCCTAGAGACCCATGCTACTCCTCACTGATGACGCTCAACAAGGCCGAAACATGTCTGGGGATGCTTGTGGTCTCGTGCATGAGGGATGTGACCTAACAGTTCGGGCTGGACTACCCGTTTGGGGGTGGGCCAAGCCTGATTTGCATATGGTCTTTCCCCTTCTGTAATGGCTCAGCAGGCGAAGAACGATGGCCTGGAGGCTTGCCCAGAGCAATGCCAGAGGTTAAGATTCATTCTAAACCTTCCAGCCATCACCTCTTTTGTTTTTCTATTGTCACCCCGAGTGGGACGGGTATGCCCAGACGTGGGTCTCGTGCCTGCTTGGCCTAGAGACCCAAGTTACTCCTCACTGATGACGCTCAACAAGGCTGAAACATGTCTGGGGATGCTTGTGGTCTCGTGCAGGAGGGATGTGACCTAAGAGTTCAGCCTGGATTGCCCCTTTGAGGGTGGGAGCAAGCCTGATTTGCATATGGTCTTTCCCCTTCTGTAATGGCTTGGCAGGTGAAGGACAATGGTCTGGAGAGTTGCCCAGAGCAATGCCAGAGGTTAAAATTCATTCTAAACCTTCCAGCCATCACCTCTTTTGTTTTGCTATTGTCACCCCGAGTGGGACGGGTATGCCCAGACGTGGGTCCCTTGCCTTCTGGGCCTAGAGACCCAAGCTACTCCTCACTGATGACGCTCAACAAAGCTGAAACATGTCTGGCGATGCTTGTGGTCTCGTGCAGGAGGGATGTGACCTAACAGTTTGGGCTGGACTACCCCTTTGGGGTTGGGACCAAGCCTGATTTGCATATGGTCTTTTCCCTCTGTAGTCGTTTGCAGGCGAAGAACAATGGTCTGGAGGTTTGCCCAGAGCAATGCCAGAGGTTAAGATTCATTCTAAACCTTCCAGCCATCACCTCTTTTGTTTTGTTTTGGACATTTGGTCAAGCCAAAGAAAGCCACTGGGAGGAAATACAAGGATTGCTAAAAGGAACTATTCAAGGACAGCCCTTAAAGCTGACCCAGTTTGACCAGGAGGAGGGAGTCATTTTTCTGGCTTCATCTTTGTTTGTTCAGAACTGTTGTACGGGAACTGTTTTACGGGACTATTAGAAGCAGCCCTTAGGCTGAGCCACTTGGTGAAGGAGAAGGGAGTCATTCTCCTGGCATTATGTCTGTTGGTTAAAACATCTGTGATTAGTGGTAGGGTCAGAGCAGGATAGAGTTGCACTGATGACAAGCACCCGAGTTATTATTCAGTTAGGTAGGGCAAACCCTCTTGTGGTAGGGAGAGTTAGGTTCTTTCCTTATTGTTTAAATAAAAGCTTATGGTTAAAATGCCACCACTTTGTCTGACTCCTCCTTCTAAAATACCACAATAGGTGAAAATGTCCTGAAGGTGAAAAGACAAGGGCCCTCATTACGACCCTGGCGGAGAGCAGGGGTAAAAATCTCCATGGCGCTACGGAATGTCGTAGTCTGGCGGAGAGGTACGCCATGCATTACGCTGGCGTAAACCCCTCTCCGCCAGGGTCCTAATGAGGGCCAAGGTTTTTAACCAACTTTACAGGATGTGTATTCTAACCTCTGGTGAATCTGGGCTTCTTTCTACAAAAAGAAAGGAACTTCATTTTGAGCGAAAGTTACAGAAATCGTTGTTATTTACAAAGGGCTTAGATATTTTTTCATCCAGCCTCTCTGACCATCTGAATAAATAGAACATGTATTTTCATGAATCATTGATGTAATTGGGATTGTCTACATCCATTCCCGCATGCAATGCTCCCAGCTCTTCATTCTGCAAATGGGAAGTAGTTTTCTAAATCAGCCTGTTATTGTATATATTTACATTTTCACATCTATTGAGAAAAAAGAACATGCATTGTATCTCAGACACCAGTCTTCCTGAAAGATTGCAGGGATATTAAGTTGGTGTATATTTTCAAGTTATTTATTAAAACAGTTTTGCAAGTGTTCTTCGCCAATCAAAATAAAAAAAATCAATTTTCTTTATTACGCTTCAGTCACAAAAGCATAAACTACAAAATACATAAAAAGCAGCATGCTTTGAAAAAGAAGAATACAAACATTCATACAAAGAAAGCTAAATGTCCATCGACGATGTGCCTCTCCAACCAAAATCTCAACCTTTAAAAACCTGTTCTCTACTAAAACCATCATGCACTAGCATTTCCAATTGTACTGCAAATTAATTCAATCCATTGTGAAACATTTCAGCTTGTTGTACTTTATTTTTCCTGATGTAATGTTCAGACATAATTTAACTGACAGTTTAAACCTGAATCAGTGCTGCTAAAAAAAACTCAAAATCATTCTCTGCACTCATTTTGTGTACTGTGTAATCAAATAAATTCAGCTTATTCTTTGCTTCTGCACTACTTCAATTTACAAGATCATGAAAAGAATGCAGGTCTCCTCCTGTGGCTCAGCACCAATTTAGTTTATGGGACAACCAAATAAAAAATGCAAAATGCTTATTTGGTCTTTGCACTAACACAGTTTACATGGCAATTAAATACTGAATGCTTCTGTCTCTCTGTGGAAAAATGTAAAATCTTAATGAGCACATTGGTGCTCTAAATAATGGCACTTGATAATGGTTCCATGATATTCTCATTGTTGCTGGCATTGCATAACGACTGGTGAATATTCAACTCTCTGCTTCCATTATCTGATTTGCTGATGTTCAGGGCCATGCTCCCATCTCCTGCGTGACTTAAAGTCAATAAGCCACGGGACTGTGTTTGTTGCCTGAGCTTACTTCGAGACAGATTTCTGTGGTGATGTATATATGTTTTAGGTGGCTGCTTAATCTAATCTTTAAGTTCACCTTGCTGCATTTAAATACAAATTCATTAGCTCAACATGTTTGGGGTTGCAGATGTTCAGAGGAGAATTGCCCACCATTTCAGTGCTCGATTGCCCATGTCAGTGGGACCAGACCGATCTGCAAATTAATATTTCTTCTCTCTAAAGGGTGCATGCAGCAAGAACATGGTGCCATACCCTCCTGAGTGGAAGAAATGGCATAGAACAGGTTATTAGAACCATGTTCATTCTCAGTAGAGGAGCTCCCATACTCTTGTTAAATTTGTAAAACATTTTGTTTAGGGGCTTTTTCCAGAGAAAGTTGATGACAATTGTTGGACATAGAACAACAGTTAAATGGAGTCAAACCTAAGTATTTGTTTTAAAATTTTCAAATTTCGAGAATATTATTTCCAGAGCTATGTAGAAGAGAACGATATGAGTATTTCAATATGGGTAAAGGTGAATAAGAGATACTTTTTTCAGAGAAATTAACCTGGCAGAGTGGAAATCCACTGATTCTAGGATGCCGTGCACAGATGTATCATGCCAGGATCCAGGCCAGACAGCAATATGAGTACAATGGAATCAGACAGCACTGATAACGGAAAAGGTATTGCAGTACTGACATGTGAAGATGACACCTTGCTGTTATAGATGTGAATTCAGTACATTGTAATACATTTGTTGAAAGGTGAGAAGATGGTTGATACTATGCCATTAAATAGGAATAAACTGGTTTCAAATAAAATAGAGTCCAGACAACAAGCATGGACGAAAACATCTTTATTGCTTCCTCTGACAATGTTGCTGGTTATTACAAGCGCCAGTCAATACAATTTAAAACAATGAGATACAGAATCATGATATCCAGGCATTAAGGTATTTCTTGGCTGGCCACATTGAAAAACTTATGATTATCATTTTAGTATGTACTTAGTTTTGTCTAAAAGAAGACATTGCACTTCATATAAATGCTGAGCCAGATATTTGCATTCCAACAACCCACTGTAGCAAGGCCGAGTACCAAACACAAAATGCAATACAAGGATGCTAGACGACCACCGAACACCCAAGAATCAACGTGCAGATATATCCACTTTTCTTTCATAATGCCCAAGCATGAATATATTACACATTTCTTTCTTTACATGCAACAAGGCACAGAGTACTGGAGAAATCAATAACAGAATATTGGGTGTTATTAGCTCTCAGATTATTCTGTGATTCTTTAATAACAAAGCCTGCATCACTCAAAGCTTGGCTCACACATTCCTTGTCTAGGCATAAAAGGGGGAACTTGAATGTGCCAATCATGATGAAGGTGCACCCAAGGAGTACATTCAGGAGAAGGTGGCCACCTATTTTTAACTGGGATGACATATTTGTCAGAGTCTTGCGGAAAACATCTACTCGTGGGGAAAGGAATTCCAAGAAATGTATCACGAGAATGCAGTCAACTTGAGTTGGAAGACTTGGCAGAACTAGGCAACCTTCTTTGGCTTCACACTTTAGAATCTGTGTCATCTTTCTTCTCAGTGTCTCTTCTTTCTCAGTCCACGTTTCTCTATGGATACAAACACAGCAAATAATTCAACAGACCATACTTTGTGCAATATGCAGACAAGTAGATGTTTACTTTAGATGATGGTTCATTGGCTTGCACCAAGTGAACATTTATTGGGTCAACACTTTCTGCTACATTACATTTATGTAACAATCACTACTATGGTAATCCAGCAGTAGAAGCTACCACTGCACCAGGCACATTTCACTCCCCAGGTTAAACATCTACCGCTACAATATATCAAACCCTGTGTGTGACCTGTGTATGGGTGTGTGTGTGTATGCTGTGCTCATGGGAACTCCTCCTGACTGTGGGAATCAGACCAATAAATGATTCAGAAGCAATTGTACCTCGTTTTGTCAAAATGGAAATTTAGGTTCAGGCAGCTTATCATGTCCAGAAGACAATCCCTGTTACAAATCCTGTTAACAACCCCATCTGACAGAGAATTGATGAACAATATCCAACTTTCCACAAAACCTAAACTCTACTATTCCCAAAAAAGAGGTGCACCCAAGGCTCCCTCAGGTAACCTTTGCTTTTCATTCAGTCATTTTGTTTAGCTCAAGGCTTCAACCTGCAAAAGCAACAGAGGCTGCCAGAATGAAGAACACAATGCAAAATTATTAAGAAAAAATGTAGGGCCCAATTGCGGAAAAGATAGTCGTCATGCGTGCAACTACTGTATCACTAAACGTGTGTGCGAGTGTAATTCCAAAAAAATCCATGAAAAGCGAAGTCCAAACCATACACATACACGTGCATGAGGTTCAGAGACCAGCATCTATCACCTCATCACCATAACGAAACTCACAAACTACAGTGAGTGAATGGACATGGAGCACCACACACTTACAATCCCAGGCACCAAACTCTGATCATGCCCAAAGCATGTTCACCAAACTAACGCACACACAGACACAACCCAACTGACAGAGACAAATGCAGAACTCACTCAATGAACACAACACAAAAGCAATGAGCAATACAAATGCTTTAATACAAGAGGAAATACATGCATAAGTAGGAGGGAATACATTGGCATGTCAAGCCAATAGTGCACATCTTGGATTAACTCAAGGAAATGTTAAAACAGTGACCATGACCATGTCTGATTCAGTCCATCAACATGTTAGAGGAAATCCACAACAGGACTGTCAAGACATCAGGAATCCCCTCACCTGATGCTTATACAACCGAAACTCCTGCAGGAAAGAGCTGAGCTACTCAAGGAATAACCCCCCCACTCCAATCCCCAGCCAGCTCAGTAAAAAATGTACTAAATCATCCAGCCACCAACTAATGTGTAGCCAACATCACCATGTTCAACTCTCAGCAAACCACACAAGCAGGTACAGAAGGACTCAATGCAGCTGTGTTCTTCTGTTACACTAGTCAGGACTGCCAGCCTCTGGTTGTTGCCACAAAGGTGAAAATACAACTTGCAGAAAATACTTGTATGAAACACCCAATGGAGAAACAGCAGCTTAGCAAGGGCCTCCAGAAAAACTGAAAGAACACCAATTTTCCTGTCCTATGTAGACAACACATGCTCAACAATGGTGCATATCCTCATATCACTGGCTATTATCAAGGGGTGCTATGGTAAGCATCATGTATCCCTTCAACTAATATGATAGCCCTGGCTCTGTAAAGTGAAAGGGACCTGGACCATCAGTTCCAATGCCTAATGTGAGTGAAGGTGACTGAAGTGCAGGTGCGCCAGTTGTGGGTGTAGATATCTCTGATATGGACGAAATGGATCATCGATGTGTTTGAGTCACAACTTCAAGGCATTGAGTTCTGTACTCCACTGTTGCAGATGGAGGATGTTCCTCCTGACTACCCAAGGGACAGGAATGGCACCTATGTACCCATATATGGTTTCCAACATACATACAAGAACTGTGTGGTGTCGGGAGGATAGCTCAGGAGCAATGTGCTCGCCTTACAAGCAAGACGGTACAGAGCAACACAGGTTCAATCCCCGGGTCCGCGCTTAGAAACCTCTGGGTATTAAGCACGTTATAAATAACATATCATATCATATAATTTCTGTATACAATAAGTGCCACACATCTTCCAACACAAGCGAATTTTGCCTCTATGCAAATAAGTGGCACATGGCCAATGCATTGGTTGTCACAGTGTGTATTATTAACATGTTTTTTCAATGGGCTCTGTATTGTTCTGCCATCGCTTGCCCTGACATTGCCTCATTAGCTCATAATGTCAGTATCACTTTCCTTGCCTCACAACCCAACAGCAATGCTCTCTACATGAAAAGTGCTCTGACCTCCCTAGGCCAAAACATTGCCTGGCATATCAAGATGGACGTGGTTAGCAATGTTGGCAGCATCCCTATATACCAAAGACGTTCCCATTGTCTCAGGTTTAGTCTCCACACTTTGAGTGACTCCTCTACCCGTCCATTCTGACTTCTACCTAATCTGAGTTGCTGGTCGAGTGTCACAGGGACACCTCTCCCTTGGGTCTGGATGCATGCTGCAGTGAAATGTGTGGGGTTTCCGCTCTGCTTTGCAGATCTTCCATATTCATGTGGGACACCAGGGCCTCTCCTATGGCCAAGTGAGTATATGTGGCCCACATTCTTAATGCTGAAAATGAATGTACGATTCGTAAAGGACCAAAATAATGGGCAAGTAATGAAACATTTCTTCTGATATAATGTGTGTCAGAGGCAGCAAGTAATGTGGCAGTCAAGGTGGTGTGGGTGATACTCTGGGGAATGTTGCACTAATAGAACATGTTGATGTGTTAAGTGGTTGTACGGGCACATATTCCATGCTGCAGAAAGTTCTCTCTGAACTTGCATGGAAGGTCCCGCATAAATACACATGGATTCAGGGCAGCAATGCATGAAGCTCATGATAAAGTCTGTCCCTGACCTACCCCTTCCCTCTTTCCTCTGCACACAGCACCACAATATGTATTGGTTCTTTCTTGGTGTCAAAGGCGTGAAATTAGTATTTGCATCTTGCCATTCAATTCTATGTAGAAGCTGCACAAAGACATTTAAAGAGTCAATTAATGTTAAAAGTATTTATTAATATTTTGTTTCTCAACACCCCTAGAGACCTGGGTCTTTACACAGAAGGGCTTGGAGATCTATTCACTGGTCTCATTTTGTTGCATACGATTGGTGTTTCCTCTGAGATACAGCAAAGTGGCAGGTCTCTGTATTTGCCAGTAACAGCCACGATTTCTGCCAATTTCCAAACCATAAACAAGGTGATGCAAGCAAGTAGTGTGTCTCAAAATGATTACAGGGTGGGATGCTGTCAGAGGTGTCTTTTGGGGCAGTTGTACATGTTGTGTCTCTTGTACGTGCTTTCTCACAAATTGGATTGGTTGATGGTCCAGTTTGTTTGGTGTCATTAGCAGGCTGAAGGGGTTTTTGGTGTGGTCTTCCTCTGTTAATATCATTTCCACACAGGTCCTCCAATTCACCACTTCCAGTGAGCTACTGTCAGGGTGGAATGATCTCTTCAGCAAGAATGTTCATCGTGTCTCTAATGGTACATGAAATGCTGGCCTGGATCAGGGATGGGATACACAACATGGAGCTCTTTTGTGTGGGTACCCTTGTTGTTTGATCCACTTGTCCTCTTCCATCTCTCCTCATCCCCAACATTCCTTTCTGTGTTTAACTATTTTTTTATGCCAAGATTATAACCAATATGCCTTCAAATGCATTATGGGGATGTACGTTTTGTGGGAGAACCCCCAAACTCAAACCTATGGGTAAAATGGGGCCCTTTTGAAAAACCTTTCCAGGACCACTTTTGGTTTGATTGACATTGTCAATGTGTATGTTTTGGGCCATTTTCAGAGCATTAGGAGTCAAAGTGATGGTTTCCCAATCTTACTGGATACTGTCTTCACAACTGATCAATAGGTTGGGTTTAGTGCTTTTACACAGATCTCTTTGGTGGACAGGGGTTCGGAAGTTGGACCTTATCAAAAGTCAAGTGTGGGAATGCATGAGTGTGTTTGTGTGCAGTCCAATGTTTATTGGCAAATACTGGGCATCTGATGGTGCAATAGTTTTATGGTGGCTTGGGTAGGATGCACACCATATGCACGCACCCAAAGTGATGTGTGCATATGGTTCTGTGCTCTCTAGAGGGCCAAGCTGATAGTTAATGTTGTATTGATGAACTTGCTCCATAGTGTTAATGAAAATTGGAAGGGAATTCTTAAAAGGTGCAAGTATAGAACACAACAGTATGCCCTGATGGGTGAGGTTGTGCCTGGAAACAGAATAAAATACATAATTAAAGAATAAAAGAGATACCAAGAAGTTTACAATTTAAATTTGGAGCCCATAAAACCAGAACCCATCGATATATTATTGGGATCAACAAAAGCTAGAGTTCTAAAAATAACTTTCTGCTTGATAGGGAGCCTGGGGATTTTAACATGGAAATACAAGTAAATTGGCACTGACGAAATGGACACGGCTGATGAAGATTGTGACAGAAGTAGTGAAATTAAAAAGTGTCCTCATTAAGGTGATGGGTTAAAGAGAAGACATTGTCAAGCTTGAAACTAGACCTTTTGCAGAGGGAAATGGAGTCAGATAATTGCTGGAGATAGTGAGACCAGCAGAAGAGAAAGAAGGTATAAATGACATCACATGTAAGTGGGCAATGACAAGAATAGAAACAGGAATCTTTTTCAGAAACCTATTTGTGTGAAGAGAGGTTAACGAAACTAATTCAATCACATACATGAAGTTGAACCAGATGAATTGAGTGGTCAGCAGTGTCAAAGGCCACTGATACGTTCAGAAGGATGAGGCCTATCGACCTTCCCTCAACAATGGCCAAATACATGCCCTGGAGCTAAAAAGAACAGAGTCTGAACTGCTGTGACCAGAGTAATAACTTGCATCAAAAAAATGGAGAATCCCACTTTGTTCAGTGAGGTAGAAAGAAACTGTAGTGGAATACTTATATATGGTCACATCCATACAGCACTCAAAACCTGCAAGAACATGCACATTACAGAAGCCACTGTGAAGCACCAGAATTCATACTTCAATTAGGCCCCAATACACATACACAGCCATGAAGCAAAGCAGCTCATTTAGAGTAAATCATTGCATGCAGGCCTAATATAGCCTGGCAAATACCTTTTTAGCCAAACACATGTATATTTAACCTAAACCTGGCAGGAGTGCTGCTAGTTTACATTAGCTAAGCACATTACATGAGAGCTCCAAATGTAATCAGCTTTTCTCAGAGAGAAACACTCCCCAACTCTAAGCATGAAATAACAGGCAGGCCGGTATGGAAACTAGCACACACAATATATACATAATCATGTGTTTTTAGCTTGATTAGCATCATATCATTTTAGCAAGAAAAGTCTATAGGAAGATCATTCATTATTACACTTTAGCTAAATGCAACACTCACAGGTCAGAGTTGAGTCAATTTCTCTTCAAGAACACAATCCTTCTCTCAGAGCAAGATACTAGACAAGTAATTCCAGAGGTTGCAACATTGCACAGATAAGCTTAATGTTGCACAGGAATTGGCAGCACAAACACAGCCCTTTCTCACAGCTGTTTAGCTTCCAGCAGTGAATTATAAATACAACTTTAAAAACAGAGTCACCCCAGAGGCGAGGAGAGGACATGGCGCGCTGATTAGCTGAGATGACTCAAACTTATCAAGTCACACAACCAAATGCTAGATGAACTATAGCAAATTGTGTTCTCAGGCTAAAAACCTGAAGACTGTGTTCTGGCAGAAAAAGAGAATGGCCAGACATGTTCATAGGGATAGAATGAGCACAGTACCACACCACCATCTTTGGACTAAATAAGCATGTGCAGGAGATCTTTTTCTAACAAAGTGTTATGCAGAAACCATTAGAAAGCAGCACAGGCTTTCAAGAGATAGTGGGAATCACAGATACATCCATTTGAATGCTGTATTAATAAAAGACAACCTGCAATGTCACACCATACAAAATTAATTAACCAAGAGCCTAAGGGCAATGCAGTAATTAACACTTCAGACACGTTGTTTGAATGCATTAGGAAAAATAAAGCCATTTTGTGTTAATGTGCACTGGACTAGCACATTCGTATGTGTATGAATGAGCCAAGTTCACTGGCAGCTAAGCCCTGCATGTATGGTCAGAGACAGGACAAAGATGACTCATGGGAATAGGAAAAACAGCGTGCAAGTGAAGTTTCCATCAAGCAGAGTTACAAAATGTAACATGGACCATAATGTCAGAGAATAGTGTTTTTTCGTGCCAATCTGAAGAGGAGTCCAGAAGAAACTAAAATGTTTTATTTTATGTATCACATGGGTTATTTCACATGCAGATAATTGGTTCTAATAATTGTTTTCATACCTCTCCACTCTTATGCCTACTAAGGCAAGCAATGGAAATTACTATTCAATTAGTTACATGTGTCTAATGTTTTTCAACCAATCCTAACTTGTGTGAAACAAAATGACTTAGAGATGGACTAACCTGTACATCTGATTGTACCACATGTTTCGAACAGGCCAATGAAAATCTATAAGGAGTAGAACCATTTATATAATTACTAATGCCAACCAGTCAAGAAGGCGTAAAGCTCAAAATTCTTGCTTTTTTGCTTTCTGTAAAACTTAATACAAGCTTGTACTCAAATCGTTACACGTTGAATGTCTGTGGAGATTTCCCTGCTTAAGCAGTTTGCAATATATTTTTTATTTTTCTTATATCCAATGCATTGCATCTTTTTGGTTCCTGGGTGCCTTTATTGACAGAAGAAGGGGCCTTTGCCATACAAAACAATTGCTACAACACATTTTCCAGAAGTTGGAAGCAGTGTGAGTGGTCAATAATTTGCAGGGACAAGATGCCCTCAAGAAGGTTTTTTGTGTAAGTGATTAACAATTGCAAATTCTGCTTAAAAAAGGAGTCCTACAGAAGTAGGGGATGCCTCTAGGATGGTTAGTAAATCATCTCAGGTAGGCAGGTAGCAGATCTGCATTTCATAAACAGGAGAGGGATCATAAGGGGAGCCAGATTTAAATGTATAAAGACTGGTAGACAAGTATTTGACAGACAAGGACATTAATGTGTGTTTCATCAGGAATACAGTGGAGGTGTGAATCAGAATAGAGGCAAAGCCAGAAGCATCAGAAACAGAATAAGTGATTGAAGGCCAAACTGTGTCTGCATGGATAAACAAAATTGAAAAACTCAGACGATGGGTTACCTTAGTAGGCCAAGGCTGATGTAAGATGAAGTTCATTTAAATTTGAGAAATCCTCCCATTGAGGAATGGAAGCTGTTTCAATGTGGGCAGATAAAAAGAGGGTTTAGACAACTGTATAGTAAGTGAGAAGAATAAAGCGAGTCTTATATAAAATTCTACTAGTAGTATCATAATCAGGGCACCAACATCTCTGAGGAGCCCTAGCATCCTATTTCCAATCTACAAGATCTAAACTGAACCCTTTCAGAAGTGAATGTTTAGCAGGCCAAGAAAAAAGCCTAAAATGAGGGAGTAAAGGAAGTCAGTCCTAGAGAGGCTTATGCAGATGTGGAAGGCAAATGTTTAAGCACATGCCTGGATTAGGTTGGCTTGGATAAGAGAAGGAAATACTCCAGGAAGGTGTAGAGATATAGAAAAGAGTATAAATGAATAATCAGCCCACAGAGTAGGATGATAAGGAGAAAAGACACCAACAGCAGAAAAAAGGGTTATTAAGAGTATGGCTGCTGAGATTTCAGCAGATGGTGAAGGGGAATTAGAAGAAATAACTAAGTGGGAAGTTCAAAATAAACAGCAAGATATCTTCTATCAAATAGCAACAATCCACACCAATAATTGTACAATCAGAGGGACATGTGACCCAAATGGTAAGGCCAGATGACTGACAAATCCAGGATTTAGTCAGGAATAGCAAAACATGCTTGTGGAGAGATATAAATTCATATAGTTCATCAGCGTGATTTGTTGAGAGTGGGGAGTCAAAGGATAAACCTGAATAAGAGGAGAAGCTAAACTTGCAGGGTAACTGTGATGAAGTGCATGGATAGTGGCATGCAGATGCAGGAAGATATTCCATATTTGTAAAAGTGGGAATAGAGATTAGGAAAAATAGTGTGGATTGAAGAAGGATGAGGAACACACCACAAAGCGGGCATTATGGGATGGGAAACATACACAATATATATTATTATTTATTTATTATTTATTGTGTATTGGTTTTAAATTATAATATCTCACATTCATTAAATATCAACATTATAAATTTGCATGAAATCATTTCACTTACATATAAAACATCAATAAAAAAGAACACAAGAATTATCCCACACACACATTTTTCAAATGTATACACACCATAGCCTCTGCACCATTCACTCCCGTAAACCTAAAGGTAATTTTGTTTGAATGCACCCTATTAAATCAAAAAACACTTTTAAAAATGCTATAAGAGCAATGGATAAGGATAGGTGGTTTGTGCACATCACATATCTCCACATATTCTCAGAGAATAAGGCTGTGGTTGAATATACCTCCTTCGATGTACAAAGCCTACAAGTCCTATTAACATATGCAAGTCCTATTTGTGGTCCCACTATCTCTAATGTGTGGGAACAATTTAGTCTAAATCATAACAGCCATGACCGGAAGGCAGGTGAAGGCGCCTTAACCATATTGGGTTGAGGGACATATCCAAGGAAGGAGCCATCAACATTATGTAAGAACTCTTTAGAGAGCTTCAACTTGCCCAAACTACTCAAATGTTCTATGTGATCCCATTCTCTTAATGTTTTCTTTATTCTGATAACTCTGAATCAATAGCAGCCTCAAATAAAATGTTTTACACACATGCATCAAATATTTCAAAGCTATATCTGAATCCCCTCAAAATATTGCTCCTAGTTTAGAAACCAGATTGAAGCTTCCCTCACCTTTAATTCTGACATACATGTGAAGTTTGTTCCATTTATATAAGTACCTCCAAGAGCTGAGTCCCAGCTCAAGACGAATAGCTCCTCGTGGGAGAGATGGGGGAAAATCCAGTGCTGCATACCAAATTATCCTCTCAAAACTATTTACCCATTACTTATGTCTTTCGGGAGCAGCTCAAATCCATATATAAACGATGGCACAACTTTCGCTTTATGGAATTCAATTCACGGGCACTAGCGAGTTAAAACTAACAGGTCCTCTGGATTTATTTCATTTGAATAATAAACGTCTCAATATTTTCGCCTCCAATTTTTCCTTCATAAAATGTAGCACTTCTTAGTGGCCAAAATTTAACCCAAATATAATAAGTTATCAACCACATCAATCTGATTTCTGTTGATAAAACATTCAAAGTTTCTACTCTTTACCTTTTTATTATAAATCATTATATGGAATTTTACCATGTTAACCAACACATTATTTTCCAAGGTGTAAGCCCCAAAGTTATCCCACCACTTTTGAAGCCCAATAGGAGTTGCATCTAGTGGAATAAAGTAGTGGGAGTATGCAAGCCATCCAACTTCCAACTACTGTATTCTCGGAGTAAAAGATGTTACCTTTTGGAAGGCAAGAGGCAAATCTGATACTTATAAGTTAATAAGTGAAAGGCCAGAACACACCCCTGGGTTAAACCGATCTCTACTGAAATATTACTCGATAGCAGACCTTCCGCATTCAACCTCACCCTCAATTTATTATTGAAGTAGAACATCAGAAGCAGATTTAATAGGCCAATTGGTTTACCCCAGACAATATATACATATACATGTCATTAACGATATTGCAAAGGTCGAGTCAGCAGTTGAGATGAATTGCCACCTGGCAAGGGTGTGAAAGCCCTGTTTTATGGGGTATTTTGATTAATTAATACAATGATGCAGGTAATTCCAACTCTGAAATGGTAATCTTCAGATCAGATTCCCCTTTCATAAACTCCATGCCAAAGGCATAGTGTGTACCTGTGCCCTGCTGCCTCAGCATCCTGATCTGCAGAACCTGCTGTACCAGTGGCACAAGCAGGTTCAGAGGCCACAGGTGCCCATTTGGCAGCTTCAGTGACAGCCAAGTCTCTGCTGTGAAAGGGCTGCTTTTAAGCTATGCAACCCTGTACCAAAACTATGCTGGTGGCAGTGGAAACTATGCCTATGTTAGGGCCTGGTACATGGCACTGCTGAAAATCATTGCAACCACATCATCAAATTGATATCACACATGTGTCCACCCTGTGGACAATGCTCAGCTGTAGAAGGGTTATGTGTATTCTCCCCTGACAGGTTGGGCCTTTTCCTACTTGCAGGAATGTAGCATGGTGGGGTTTCCTCTCTTTGTTCTTTTGTAAGGGCAGGTAGCACCCTTTTTCAGTGACAGCCACTCCACAGGAAGCTAGTGAAACAGGAGCAAAGGTCACACCAATTAACAAAAGGTTTGGCCTCACACCCGGTTGCCGCATATCTTAAGTCCTTTGATGCTATTGAAAAGGGAAGGGTTAGTGTAGACAGGGAGAGCTCTGCATAGTTGAGGGAGGCTTCCACCATCTTGTTTTCTCTCTGCCCCTCCTTCCTGTCCCCTCCACTTCCTCTAGCACAAGGCACTTTGGGTGTGATGTCACAAGGGCAAAATACACTTCTCTCAATAATTGGGATTGCTAGCTTTAATCCAATGTGACCATGTACCTTTAAGAGAAGGGGTCTCACAACATCGTTTTCACCTCAAACCATGAAGAAGATTTTATTTGGACCATGCTGGAAGCGCAGTCCTTTACAGAGTCCTCCAGTTGTGCGGTGACGGCAGGTGTTTCAAGGCAGATGTGAACTCTGTCCCCTAACCATCCCCAGGAACCATTGGGGGTGAATCTGCAGCTTGAACAACATTTACCTCTCTGCCAGTCTTATCAGTACACAAAATCTCACAGTGTTGGAAAACCCCTGAAGTTGTGTGCAAGCCTCCCTTTTGCTGGGAGCCTGAGAATGAGGACCCATCTTGTCTTTGAGTCCCTGGAGTGGGACCTCAGGAGTGACCTGCTGCTTGAGCAAAACCTGCCTTTCTGACAACCATAATGGCACTCACAGAACCATGTCATCCAAGACAGCTGCGCTCCTAGTATTTTAACCTTTGAACTGCTTTGGGGCATGCTTCAAAACCTGTTCGACAAGCCTAAACAACGAAGACCCTCCATTGCTGTCTTTTGCATTCTCTAGACCTACCAATGGCTCGCACAGTGCCGGGAAGTCTGGTTTGGAGCTGCCAGACCACAAAAAACTGCCAATGGGTACTACTGACTGCTAACTGCCCCATTGGTCCATTTTTGGGCCCGAGTGACTGGTTATGTGATATGATATGATATTATATGGCATTTGTAACGCGCCTATACACAAGTGTTTCAAGGCGCGACGAGGCAGGGAGGGGGGAACAAGGGGAAGACAGACAACGATCCTACTAGGCCAGGTGTCATTCAGACCGCGCAAGTGCAGGGGTAGTTTTTACACCAGAATGTATCCTTTTAGAGAACATTGTGGTTATTACTTGCCTCACTCCCCTCATTCATGAATCAGAGTGCTGCATCTTTCCTTTATGATTGGGTTGGTTCTTGGTTTGTAGGCGTGTGAGGGTGTTTTATTCTCTGCTGATCCAGTGCAGAATTCAATACATCACAGAAGTATTTTGCAAAGTGTCAGCCAAATTACACAAACAAGATAAAAAGCCCTACAAGGCATGCAATCCCCATCCATATTGATGTCAGTACCATGCATTGCCCGCCCACACCCTAATTTGAAGCTAGGAGGGGTTTATTCAGTCTAGGGAAGTACTTTTATTTTGGTGTAAGACTAATGTTGGGAATGGTGTTTATGGTGTGAGGCATGCATGTTGAGCGTTGGTCGATATGGCACATATTTACCTTCCTCAGGGGAAGAAGGAACCAAACTTGCCCACTTTAAAGTTACTAACCCTATAGGTGATCCCTTTACAGCATTTCCCCAATCTATTTGAAACACGATTTTCTAGGATGATCAACCAGGCATTTTTCTACCATTCCTAAATATGCCTTGATATGCCCTCTACTGAAAGATCCCTCTTAAGACCCAGCTGGTATGGATAATTATAGACCTTTTCCTAATTTACCTTTAATTACCAAACCTTTAAAGACAATCACTGCATTCCAGATCCATAAATTAATTTCATATAACATCCTTTATATATTTAAATCTTGGCTTTCGTTCCAGTACTGGCACTGAGTCCACCTTCATTTCAGTCTGCCCATAAGGCTGCCGATGCAGATCAGTTCATCCTGATCTGCTTTCTCCATCTCTTGGCAGCCTTAGACATTGTGGACCATCAGATTGTAGTCTTACTACATGTCTGGAGCCTACAGCTTGTCAATGGATAGCTTCCTTCTTAGAAGATCAGTGCTAGGATATTGTCCTAGACAATTTATGTTCCAGCCCTAAATCACTTTTTGGAGAGTTCCCAGGAGAAACCTCATACCATCATTATCCAATATCCATGTTAGACCTTTCTTTTTCATTATCAAACAATTTGATACTGCTTTTCAATTCTACTCTGATGACACATAACTTGTCATCAAGATTAAAGATATTCCTGATCAGTTAAATCAACTTGGCCTGCGATTGGAGGCCCTCAGATTTGGATTAAGTAAAAGTATCTGAAACTAAAGAAGGTACAAACCAAGACTCTTCTTCTCAACTCTCCTTCCAATATTGTCCTTTTCTTCCACTCACCTTTGATATCCCTATATCTACTACCCTGCTCATAACCTAAGCTTTTATGGAGTTTACAATATCTTTGAATCCGTAGATTTTAAAAAATATGACTTTCAACTAAGCTCTCTTAAACACATTCTCACCATCTCCTGATTAACCTATTTGATTTTTATTAGATCTATGTATAGCTAGTCTAGCTTTGTATAACACATGATTTAATACACAAGACATACAGTTTGCTCATCAATCTGAGAGTTAAAACACTTTCAAGCTAAAACCATCTAAAATACTATTCAAGGCATTTTAAAGTCTCCACAATCTTCAAATAACATGATACAATAAAATAAATAAGATTAATATTAATACCCCTCATAAATATTCCCAATAGATCCATTATTTCATTCAAATCGATATTGTTATTGTAGTATTTAAAATACTTATATTGCAGTGTCGTCAAACTATCACAATCATTTATTAAATGGTGCAACGACTCAATGACCTCATTCCCGCATAGACAACAGTTACACAACTCATAATGTAAATCCAACCTATCTCCCTTTGTCTCGAGTGTCTCTGAGGTGATGAATTTCATTAATCGATGTATACGAAACATTGTTACACTTGAATATGCTATGCTATAATTAGGGATATCGGTCCGGGTTAGCCGTTCTTGACAAAATATCCCACTATGTACCTTAGTAGCCAAATTTATCATATGTTGGTCGTAGCTAAAATCTTGAAATTTCTTTTTGTGCCAATATTTCAATCCCTGTGTTTCTGAAAGGGTTTGATTATAGCACTTTGCAGTCCATTTCTTATGAATTGTTTTTAGATTTCCAATAATACCAACCATCACATTGCCTTCTCACCTCAAAAACACCTTTACAAAGGGTACTATTATTGTGTCAGTATTCATTTTACATATATTTTCAAAACACATTACACATTGGTTTATTTATGCATACATGACTCTCTTTATGTCAAACTCAAGATAGAGGTATTCCACACTCACCTTCTGAGGTAGCCGCAATAGTTTTCGAAGCATTTTGGCCTTGAAAGCCACTAGTCCCTGTCCATATTTGTGTCCACATATCGCCACAGCATACAATAAGATAGCCCTTATTTTCGAACTGTAAATTGTCAGAACAGTGAAGGAGGAGTATCCTCCATTCCTCCCAATAAAAATACTTAGTACGTTCACTGATATTAGACACTGTGATTTCAGTGAAGTCCAATGGGACACCCAATTTAACTTCTCATCAATCAGGATTCCAAGGTATTTGTAAGTGGTAACTTGTTCTATCGTCTTTTTACTCAGTATCCACAAAAATGTCTTAGGTCTTTTTGTTTCTGAGAAGACCATCACTTTACTTTTTTCTATATTGATAGTTAGACCATTTACATTTGAATATACCACCAATGTGTCAAGCATACGCTGTACACCTGTGGGAGTATAGTCTAGGATTAACAGATCATTGGCATATGGTAACCAACCGAGAACCACTGTATTAATCTTCACTGGGTTGGAATCTGTTAGGCCAAATGCTTCCTGTATATCTGCCAGATATAGATTAAATAAAGTGGCCACCACCATGCAGCCTTGCTTTACGCCACTGCTAGTAGCCATCAATGCTGAGAGTCTACCCATTGCATTCAGACCTATACGGATGTGAGTATCGAAGTATAATAACATGAGCATTCTTAATAATCCCTGCGGGATGTTCCAAGAGTTTAATTTCTGCCAAAGACGATTTCTGAACACTGTATCAAATGCCGCAGAGAAATCGATGAAGGCACAGTAGACATTCAGTTTTCTTTTTTTCCACGCATGGTCAATTGCAGATGTTAGCATTAACAGGTTGTGTGTATTACTAGATTTCTCTCTAAACCCAATTTGGTTGGGCGGCAGGATTTTCTTCTCTGCTATCTATTCATTCAGTTCACAAAGTAATACACGTGTAAAGATTTTGGACGAGATGTCTAGCATAGCTAACATTCAGAAGTTTTCTGGTTTATCCCATGCATCCTTTTTATGTACTGTCAAAATGTGACTAACATGTCCCGGTTTTGGAATAACCCCTAATTAACCTATTTGAGTGAAAAAGAGGTGGAGAGCGCTGCCCAGCGATGAGGTTGCTTTTTGATGTGTTCATTACAGACCCCTTCGGGTCCAGCAGCAGGAGAGTTATTGAGATTTTCGATTATCACAATAATATCTAGTATGGACGCTTTGCAGACCCAGCTAGTTCTAGGCATTGGAAAGATATCCTCCCTTGGTTCCTCTCTACCCTCTC
>CM030317.1:1036459718-1036470414 GCA_002915635.3 Ambystoma mexicanum
CCCTGTTGTTACATATGTGAATTCAGTTGCATTGTAATACATTTGATCTAAAGTGAGGAGATGTTTCAAATTATAGATTTTATAAAGGCAAAACTTGTCGGAAATAAAATAGAGTGCAGAAAATAAACATGGACAAAAAAATATTTATGGCTTCCTGTTCTCAATGTAAGTGGAGAGTGTGACAGTGTGACAGTGTTACTGGTTATGACAAGCACTAGTCAATACAATTTAAAAACAATGAGATATGGAATCATGACATCCAGGCATTAAAGCATTTCCTGGCTGACCACATTGGAAGAAATATTTACTTAGGTTTTGATTAAAAGAAGAAATTACATTTCAGAACTAAAGCAAACTCTTTGCAAAGATAGAGAGTGCCCTTTCAAAAATGCACAGCCAAATATTTGCAATCCAACAACCCACTGTAGCACGGACGAGTACCAAATACAAAATGCAATACAAGCATGATAGATGACCAGTGAAAACCCAAGATTCAGCGTGCAGCTTTTTCCACTTTTCGTTCATATTACCCAAATATGAATTTATTGCACATTTCCTTCTTTACATGCAGCAATGCACACAATACTAGAATAATCAGTAACAGAATATTGAGCGTTATTAGTTCTCAGAGTATGCCTTGATTCTTTAATCACCAAGCCTGCATCACACAAAGCTTGGTTCACACATTCCTCGTCTAGGCATAAAAGGGGGAACTTGAATGTGTCAACCATAAAGAAGGTACCCCCAAGTGCGACAAACAGCATAAGGGTGCCACCTGTTTTTAACTGGCATGATATATCTTTCAGACCCTTGCAGAAGGCATCTAATCCTGGTGACAACAATTCCAAGAACTGTCCTACGAGAATGCAGTCAACTTGAGTCGGAAGACTTGGCAGAACTAGATGACCTTCTTTGGCTTCACACTTTAGAAACTGCGTCATCTTTCTTCTCAGCGTTTCTTCTTTCTCAGTCCACGTTTCTCTATGGATGCAAACAGAGCATATAATTCAACAGAGCATACATTGTACAATATGCAGACAATTAGATGTTTACTTTAGATGCAGGTTCATGAACATTTATTAGGCAGCATTTTCTGTTATATTACATTGATGGACCACTCACTACTATGGTGATCCAGCAGTAGAAGCTACCTCTGCACCAGACACATTTCACTCCACTGGTTCCACATCTAGCGCTACAAGATACCAAACCCTGTGTGTGCCTGTGTGTGTGCTCATGGAAACTCCTCCGAATGTCTGCGAGAATCAGACCAATAAATGATGCCAGAAGCAATTGCACCTTGTTTTGTGCAATGGGAATTGGGGTTCAGGCGGCTGCTCATGTTCAGAAAACAATCCATGTTACAAATCCTGTTATCAACCACATCTGAGTGCTGAGAATTGAAAGGATTAATGCATAATATTCATCTTTCCACAAAACTTAAACTCTACTATTAACAAAGAAGCGGCAGACCCAAGACTGTCTCAGGTCCCCATTGTTTCTCTTTCAGCAATTTCGCTTAGCACAATGCTTCGACCTGCAAAAACAACATAGTTATACAAAAACAAGAACACAATGCAACATTGAGAGATTTAAAATAATATTGCGCCCAACTGAGGTATACAAGTGTCATGTGGGCAACTACTGAATCACCTTAACGTGTTTGAGAGTGTAATTCCAAAAATTCCAGGAAGAGAGAAGTCCATGCACATCCGGTCCAGCATCTATCACCTGATCACCAGAACCAAACTCACAAAACAAAGTGAGTAAATGCACATGTAGCACCACACACTTACAATCCCAGGCACCAAACTCTGATCATGCCCAAAGCATGTACACCACACTAACACACCCACAGACACAATCCAACTGCCAGAGACAAATACAGAACTCACTCAATGAACACAACACAAAAGAAATAAGCAATATAAATCCTTTAATACAAGAGGAGATACATGCATACCTAGAATGAATGCATTGACATGTGAAGCCAATGGTGCGCATCTTGGATTAACTCAATGACAAGTCAAAACAGTAGCACTGACCATGTCTGATTCCGTACATTAAAATGTTAGTGGAAATGCACAACGGGGCTGTCAAGGCATCAAGAATCCCCGCACCTGATGCTTATACAACAAAGACTCATGAGCTACTCATGGTAATCACCCCCCAGCCATCTCAGTAAAAAATCGACTTAAATCATCCAGCCGCCAACTAATGTGCAGCTGCCATAACCATGTTCAACTCGCAGCAAACATCAACAGCAGGTACAGATGGACCTGATGAATAAGCTTTCTGTGGCACTAGTCAACACTGTTTGCCCCCAGGCTGTTGGCATACAGGCAGTGAACATACAGCTTGCAGAAAACACTGGCATGAAACACCCAATGCCTAAAAATAGAGAGACACCTGCTCAGCAACTTCCTCCAGCAAAACTGAAAGCACACCCGTTTCCTTGTCCCATGTAGACACCACATGCTCAACAATGCCGCATACCCTCATATCACTAGGTATTATCATGGGGTGCTATGGTAAGCATCGACATGTATCCCTTTGTCTAACAGGATAGTTTATTGCCTAGCCCAGCAAAGGGAAAGGGACCTGGACCATCATTTCCAATGCCTAATGTGAGTGGCGGTGACTGAAGTGCAGGTGTGCCAGTTGTGGGTGTAGATATCTGTGATATGGACAACATGGATCCTCCATCGGTTGATTCACAACTGCAAGGCATAGAGTTCTGTACTCCCCTGTTGCAGATGGAGGATGTTCCTCCTGACTACCCAAGGGACAGGAATGGCACCCATGTACCCATATATGGCTTCCAACATACATAAAAGTACTCAGTGGTGTCATTTCTGCATACCTTAAGTGCCACACATCCACCAACACGAACAGATGTTGGCTCTATGCAGACAAGACGTGGCACATGGCCAAAGCTTTGCTTGTCATAGTGTGTCTTTCTGGTGCATTTCTAACATGAATGTCAATGGGCCCTTTACTTCATTAGCTCATAATGTCAGTATCACTTACCTTGCCTCGCAACCCAACAGCGATGCTGTCTACATGAAACGTTCTCTGACCTCCCTATGCCAAAACATTGCCCGGTATATCGAGAGGGATGTGGTTAGCAATGTTGGCACCATCGCCATATCCCAAGGCTGTTGCCATTGCCTCAGATTTAGTCTCCATACTTTGAGTGACTGAGTGACTCCTCTACCCGTCCTTTCTGACTTCTACCTAATCACAGGACACCTCTCCCTTGGGTTGGGTGCATGCTGCAGTGAAATGTGTGGGGTTTCTCTCTGTTTCAGTCTGCTTTGCAGATATTCTATATTCTTCCATAGTCATGTGCGACACCATGGCTGCTCCAATGGCTAAGTGAGTATGCATGGCCCACATTCCTAATGCTGAAAATGAAGGTATGATTAGTAAAGGACCACAATAATGGGCAAAGAAGTGATACCATGTGTGGCAGAGGCAGCACGTAATGTGGCAGCAAGGGGGCAGAGGGGCTGGGTGATTCTCAGGGCATGTATTGCACTACTAGCACATGTTGATGTGTTAAGTGATTGTATGGGCACATATTCTGTGCTGCACAAAGTGTACACTGAATTTCCATGTAAAGTCCTGGATACATACAAATGGATTCAGGCCAGGAATGCATGAAGAACGTGGCAAAGTCCCTGCCTGACCTCCACCTCTGCCTTCTCTTCTGCACACAACACCACAATATGTAATTCTTTGGTGTCATAGGAGCCCCTAAATGAGTGTTTGCTTCTTACCATGCACTCCTATGTAGGAGCTGCTCAAAGACATTTACTGAGTCCATTAGTGTCTGTGTGTCCCATTCTGGACAGCTGCTCTTGGTAGGACACTGTCAATATCATCCATTGGTGCATTTGATGATAACCAGGGTCGATCCACCACTTGTAGACGTGTGTGCTCCTGTTCAGCACCCAGTGCTGAATAGATAGACCCATGTGACAGTATTTATTATTATTTTGTTTCTCAATACCCCTCTAGACCTGGGTCTTTTCATATAAGGGCTTACAAATGCACGCCAGTGTTTGCTCTTGTTGTACACAATTGGAATTTGCTCTGTGACAGGTCTCTGTATGGCTTACGCCAGTAGCAACATTTCATCTACCCTCACCTCTGCTAATTTCCAAAACATCAACAAGCTGATGCAAGCAAGTAGTGTGTCTCAACATTTCTTTGGGGTGGGCTGCTCTCAGAGGTGTCTTCCGATGCTGTGGTTTATGCTGTGTCTCTTGTATCTGCTGTCTCTCAAATTGGAATGGTTGATGGTCTGGTTTGCTTGGTGTCATTGGCAGGGCTGAAGGGGATTTTGGTGTGGGCTTCCTCTGTTAATATCATGGCCACACAGGGCCTCCAGTACTGAACTTCTAGTGAGTTACTCTCAGCGTGGAATGATCTCTTCAGCAAGGATTGTCAGTGTGTCTCTGAATGGTGCATGAAATGCTGGCCTGGATCAGGGATGGGATAGACCTCATGGAGCTCTTGACATTACCTGATGGGCCTCTGCAACAGAGGGACTCTTTTGTGTGGGTACCCTTGTTGTCTGATTCTGTTATCCTCATTCCTTCCATCTCTCCTCATCCCCAACATTCCTTGTCGTGTTTAACACTTTGCTCTTATTGCCCAACCCTCTGCCGGGAGGGGAAAGCCGGCCCACATCCCTGGAAGGCCCACCCTTCCAAGGCAGATGTCTGTCTTGAGTCTGTCCTGAATTGGCCAGAGGTCAGAGCCCAGAACCCTACAACGTGCTCCTGCTTTACACTGGACATCCCCCAAGGTAATCTGATTTGCACTACTTCAGCAACCTCCAGCCATTTTACTGTGAACCTCCCGCGCTAATAACAATGTAAACATATACTCCGGCAGGAGACGCTCTGCCCCTCACTGCTTACGGTAGAGGTGCATAAATCATCCAGCCCAGATAAGCCCCACTGTATCCCAGTTGTATCTGCCATCTGTCTGCGTTTGTTATTCTACGCCTACACTGGTTACCACTACCGTCCTCCACTGTATGTCACCTTACCCATTTGCCAGTACTCCTTACTGGAACGCCTTGTACTTGTCGCAAGGCTCTCTGCTGTTCATTGTACATTGGTGTGCTGTTACATGCATGATATGTTACATGCATGATAAGCAGAATTGGTCACACTACTAGTTTATTTCATCGATGGCCCCTTGATAAGTCATAACAGATTATTTTACTACTGTGATTATTTAGCTTGCCCTGAAGTTAAAACAGCTTTTTTCTCTATTGTGCTTATTTAGATTGCCCTGAAGTTAAAACAGCTTTTTGCTCTATTGTGCTTATTTAGATTGCCCTGAAGTTAACACAGCTTTTTTCTCTAGTGTGCTTATTTAGATTGCCCTGATGTTAAAACTGCTTTTTGCTCTAATGTGCTTATTTAGATTGCCCTGAAGTTAAAACAGCTTTTTTCTCTATTGTGCTTATTTAGCTTGCCCTGAAGTTAAAACAGCTTTTTTCTCTAGTGTGCTTATTTAGATTGCCCTGAAGTTAACACAGCTTTTTTCTCTAGTGTGCTTATTTAGATTGCCCTAAAGTTAAAACTGCTTTTTGCTCTATTGTGCTTATTTATATTGCCCTGAAGTTAAAACAGCTTTTTTCTCTATTGTGCTTATTTAGCTTGCCCAGAAGTTAAAACAGCTTTTTTTCTCTATTGTGCTTATTTAGATTGCCCTGAAGTTAAAACAGCTTTTTTATCTATGGTGCTTATTTAGCTTGCCCTGAAGTTAACACAGCTTTTTTCTCTAGTGTGCTTATTTAGATTGCCCTGAAGTTAAAACAGCTTTTTTCTCTAGTGTGCTTATTTAGATTGCCCTAAAGTTAAAACTGCTTTTTGCTCTATTGTGCTTATTTATATTGCCCTGAAGTTAAAACAGCTTTTTTCTCTATTGTGCTTATTTAGCTTGCCCTGAAGTTAAAACAGCTTTTTTCTCTAGTGTGCTTATTTAGATTGCCCTGAAGTTAAAACAGCTTTTTTCTCTATTGTGCTTATTTAGATTGCCCTGAAGTTAAAACAGCTTTTTTATCTATTGTGCTTATTTAGATTGCCCTGAAGTTAAAACAGCTTTTTTCTCTATTGTGCTTATTTAGATTGCCCTGAAGTTAAAACAGCTTTTTTCTCTATTGTGCTTATTTAGCTTGCCCTGAAGTTAAAACAGCTTTTTTCTCTATTGTGCTTATTTAGATTGCCCTGAAGTTAAAACAGCTTTTTTCTCTAGTGTGCTTATTTAGATTGCCCTGAAGTTAAAACAGCTTTTTTTGAATTGTGCTTATTTAGCTTGCCCTGAAGTTAAAACAGCTTTTTTCTCTTTAAAACAGCTTTTTTCTCTATTGTACTTATTTAGATTGCCCTGAAGTTAAAACAGCTTTTTTCTCTATTGTGCTTATTTAGCTTGCCCTGAAGTTAAAACAGCTTTTTTCTCTATTATGATTATTCAGCTTGCCCGATCAAGTTAAAACAGCCTATTCTCGAGTGTTTTACTGGGTCTGCCCTGAGGTTCAAACAGCCTACAGCCTATTCTCGAGTGTTTTACTGGGTCTGCCCTGAGGTTCACACAGCCTACAGCCTATTCTCGAGTGTTTTACTGGATCTGCCCTGAGGTTCAAACAGCCTATTTTCTTTCGTGCTTACCTAGTGTGTACTGTTAAGCTAAAACCGACTATTCTCTATTGTGTTTATTTAGCTTGTGTTAACTAAGTGTGCTCTGAAGTCAAAATAGCCTATATTCTAGTGTGTTTATTGATTCTGTACTGACGTTAAAACTGCATATTCTCTAATATGTTTATTTAGCTTGTTCTCACAAGTCAAATAGCCTGCTCGACAAACTTGTCACTGATCATACCAGGACTAGGCGTAACAGCCCACGCTATTAAGTTATATACCGGCACTACCATCCCAGAGGCCCTATTTCTTGTATCAGCCTACTAGAGTCTATAGGCCTCATTATGAGGCTGGCAGTAGCCAAAGGCACGGCTGCCGCCGTTAATGAAAATTTACCGGGTCCATGGAATGGCCAATTACTGGGTCATGCCAATCTTGGCGGACCCGGTAATTGTCCATTCCATGGACCCGGTAAAATGTAATCCCCATTCCCATTTGAGCCCCATAGGGCTCAATAGGAATGGGAAGGGAGCCTATTAATAATGGGCCTGTTGTTAGCTCCCTGGTACCCTCATGGGACCTGGAAAGGACGTCTGGTCTTGCCAGACGTCCTTTCCAGGTCCGCGAGGAAACTTTGTAATAGGGCGGAGTGGGTTTAACGGCACCGGCACCATTACCACCTGTCCTAGGAAGTTAGACAGTCCCGCCTAAGGGCACGAACCCAGCACCAAGGGAATTATCATACCACCCACATCACTCTACCAACTATCCTACCCATCAACCCACCCCTAAGAGGACAACAAATCACTTCTACAACCATACCCAAAGCAAGCACAAACGCTAGACCAGTGACCACGAAACCTGCTGGAAAAACCTCACCAATTCCTCCTTCCACCATCCAATGCGCTCTCATAAACACCCGTTCTTTAGGAGCACATGCCATCGAAATACACAACCTCATCATAGAATCTCAACTAGACATTCTATTTGTCACTGAATCTTGGCTTCAACAAGCATCGGGCCCTCTCCTCACATTAGCCATCCTGCCAGACTACACTATCCTCAGAACGGATAGGACCCACGCACATGGAGGTGGTGTGGCAATCATCGCAAGGACTACTCTCCAACTAAGATCATGCCAAATTGAAAGTATACTAGGTTACGAATTACTGCTAGCTAAACTCCCCATAAATGGCAAAATCATCATTAAGCTACTAGTCGTTTACAGAGCCGATAATACCAACAACCAACCAGAGATTGATATCCCACTACTACTAGCTCCCTACATCAAACCTAAAACCAAATGCCTTATCCTGGGAGATTTGAACTTAGGATTCAACGATAGCCATGACCATAAAGCGGAAGCGCTTCACTCCTCCTTGAAGGATATGAGTTTTACTCAGTTAGTAAACTCACCTACCCATACCAAAGGACGCATTCTTGATTGGGTCCTCTCTACCAACTTGGAGGTCTCCAATGACGCGATAACCCCACTTGACTGGTCAGACCATCATAGTATCTGGTTCACTATTAACACCTCTGAACCACCTGTATCCGCCTCTAAAATGTCCAATTCTTACGAAACTAGAAACCTTCGCAAACTCACACCAGAAAGCCTAGAGCCTCTGCTGCCCAAGGCATTTAACACCCTACCTATCAATGTTGACAGCCCAAGCACTCTAGCAAGGCCTACCATAACTCTCTCACAACCATCATCAACGCAGTAGCCCCACTGACCACTTTAAACCAAACACTCAGAAAAACATTTGTGCTTCTGTTTAGTGAGGATCTTGTTGCACTCAGGAGATCGAAACGTGCCTTAGAACACACCCACAGGAAATACCCATCAACAGCAACTGAAACAGCTTAGCAGGAAGCAAACAGAACCCATAAAAAAGCTATCATTACCTATAAAGCTAATGCTCTCAATACCCGGATCAGTAACGCTGCATCCGATTCTAAAGAACTTTTCTCAATCCTAAAAGAATTGGAGAACCCAACACATAACACGAGCTGTACTAATTCCAGCAAAGAGTGGTGCAACACGATCCAAGACGCTCTCGCTGCAAAGATTAACCTCTTACAAAACAAAATCTTAGATAAAAAACAAATTCTTAGTGAGATACATGCCACCAACAATCACCTACCCACCCTCAATGATAACACTAAACCTACCTTTCAATTCACCCCAGTCTCTCAAGAATTAGTGCTCAATACCATATCCAAGCATAAAGCTTCCAACTGCTAAAATTGTGAAATACCTGTGCACGTACACTGACACCCATTATAACCAAATTCATAAATGCCTCATTTGACAAAAACGTGGTGCCAGCTAGCATTAAGGAAGCCTGGGTTATCCCTTTGCTAAAAAAAAAAACAACCTTGACCCCGCTGTGCCCACCAATTACATGCCTATAACCATGGTCCCCTTTCATTTTGAAAATCCTCGACAAAATAGCGTTCAATCAAGTTCAAGCACACCTGGAACAGAACCAACTCCTTGGCACCAGGCAATCTGGCTTCCGCCCCAACCACAGCGCTCCTGGATCTCAAAATACAATGGACGCCATTAGAGATACAGGAAAACTCTGCATCCTACTCTTATTAGACCTATCGGCAGCGTTCGATTTGGTCGACCACAATAAACTCTGTGCAACACTAGCCAAAGACTTCAATTTTCCAAGAATGCCACCACGTGGATTAAATCTTTCCTGGCAGAACGCACTTCGAGCGTGTCCATAGGCAAAGACGCTGCTGATCCCATACCTGTCCTCATAGGCGTACCGCAAAGTTCTTGCCTATCACCCACACTCTACAACGCCTACACCAAGCTCCTGTTCTCAGCCTGGACGATATGGGTGTCATCTACACTCATTTTTGAGATGACACCCAGATCCTCATCCCACTATCAGGGAACTACGACCAAGACACACTAACCATTAACAAAATCTACTCCATTATCCAAAACTGGATGGCCCTAAATAGTCTTGGCCTTAACGATGATAAGACAGAGATTCTGATTGTGGGCTCCCAACCTAAAATTAGTGCCCTTCATCCTGACTTGGGCTCTATCAACATAGACGGTACCATCAACCCTGTTCCCAAACACGTTAAAACTTTAGGAGTTTTCTTAGATTCCAACCTATCCTTAACTAAACGTATCAGCACACTTTCATCCTCCACTTCCACACTTCAAAACGTATCTCCCTCAGCCGCCAAATCTTGACACCTTCGAACTGCATTACATTGGCCAGAGCGCTGATTCTGTCAAGACTTGATTATTGTAATGTATTACTCCTAGGCACCGCCACCACCAACCACAGCAAAATGCAGCTGATACGAAACAAAGCTCTGAGGGCTTCCCTCGGAATAAGAAAATCGGATATATATATCAAAACCAGAAGAGAGCACCATTGGTTGCCTATCAAAGCTAGAGTTATCGTCAAATCATTATGCATTACGTTCAAATGCCTCCACGAAAAAGCTCCCATCTACCTAAATCAGACAATTTCTAGAAAACGAATACCAGATCCTTAAGATCTAACAAGCAGTCACTACTGTCATTACTGCGATTCAAGAAGTCTAGAGCAGGGGGCACTAGCTTCCGATACCTAGCCCCTAAACATTGGCACTCTCTTCCAATCACCATTAAAAATTAGGAAACCCTTTCGGGGTTCAAAAAGATGCTGAAAACGTGGTTATTTAACCAATACTAATAACCTAGCCACCTCTACACTCGGCAAACCTGGCTTCTGACCCTCGTCTACTATATATATTGCTATGATTTCTCGTTCTCTTGCTTTTTTCCATATTATATACCGTACTGCCAATTTAACTACGCCCCATTCATTGCATGCATTTTTTGTAAGCTGTCTGTAACTTCGCTGTGATACCTAAGGGTATGGGCGAGTAACAAATGTAATAAATAAATAAAAATAAATAAAACTATTTTTTGATCCCATGATAGTAAATTAATATTCTTTAAAATGCAGTATGTGGATGTAGGTTTGTGGGGAACTCCCCAGTCCAAACTC
>CM030317.1:1036470434-1036556730 GCA_002915635.3 Ambystoma mexicanum
AAAGCAATCAACCAGCACAGAAATAAAACTCCCTAAAGTTTTTAGAGGCAATGCTATGCTAGACCACTCAGCAATGTCCACACAAGCTTTTTTTGGTGGAAATAATAATATCACTGATCTTAGCATAATCGAGTGTGCGGATAAAGCGATGAATCTGCCATCTACTACCGGAATTCCGGAAATTTCTAGATCCTCTTCTCATGAACCAATGGCTGATAACACACCTACCGCCCTTACTAACATTATTGAAGACACTGAAAACAACATACTGGACTATGATCGGACTTAGCTCCTCTGCCTACAGATCAGAATCAAGCAAATTCTCCACAATTACACCATACATTAAAAGATGTGGATGAACGGATTCGATTGACCCACCCAACAGTTTCAGCCCTTAACGCTGTTTTGAGCTCCTTTGTTGATCTCTATGACAATGTTTGGTCCGAGCTCAAATCTATCAAAATTGCTATGACAGAACTTAATCTGAAAATTGACTGTATTGGTACAGATGTCTTAGTGGATATTAATAATAAAGTGGACTGGATCGGCACTGAGTTTTCTCAGAGGTGCCCGTGCAAGCTCCTCAAGGTGAAAGCTCTCCAACTCCCCTAGTCAAATACCCACTGTTAATACCCAAATTATAGAGATATCAGACAACACCTTGCCAGTGGAACCCCTAATACTGCCGTGGCTCATGTTCAAGATTTACCAGCAATTCCGGCTGGTCTTGACATTTTTGCCATTTCTACAGGTTTACTGGCTGATCCTATCCAAAGTTTGCCTATTCAGATCCCCAATCCGCGTCAATCTAACTGTACCTGCCCCATTTTCTATAGTGAATGCTACTGGTAAAGAAATTCTTACCAAACATACTAAGCCCACATCTTCGCTTTTCCCCGCAATACTGCTGAGGATCCATTTAATACTATAAAACCTATTCAGCGGACAGGCCCAATCCTATAACAAGCTTATCCACAATTCAGGGGCTTAACCGTACACAAGATAATGCTTCTAAGTATCCAGCCCGCAAGAAATTGACGGCCCCACGCAAAACGCGCCTTATCAAGCGGAACTTGGCTACAAAACAAACCAACTTTCTCTTCACTAAATCTATTGCAAAGGTCTCTACTTCCTTGAACACTGCCTCCATTCTAAGGGTAATTCACCGAATATCTTTAAGCCTCCAACAACCAAATTGGTTGATTTCTTGGCTCAAACCGATAGTTGTAACCCTCCGGTTACTCATGTTTAGATAAGTGGCTAGGAAACCCCCAAAATTCTGTTTGGGTCCCTCCAAACAATCCATAAAGTGAAACCCTTCACGTCTCCCTTACTCCAAAACCGTGCCCTCTGTTACCACCTCAACAGGGATGTGGCACAGGCAAATTTAGGTCCAGTGAGCAAACTTTAATGGTTCCAATGGTTCCACAAGCAGCAAGCCCCAGCAAACCACAATCTGTAGCTGATACTAGTAAACTTAAAACTCACGTAACAGCTCCGATGGCTCCTAGCGTGACTCTAGCTAGTGGTACTGGCTATTTTAAGATCCAAGAAGAACCTCCTATTATTCCTTCCATTCCACAAGGTGTAAAACATACCAAATTTCATCAGGGGTGCGGTATTGGAAAATTTACAACTTTCGAAGTAACTCCTCTCCCTTGTGTTAAGACCCAAGATACCGATCTAAATCTCTCACAGAGTTTGCCGGCCTCAAGGCCTAATCAAATCCCGGTTAACTGGGTCCCCACTCATCTGCAACCTCTTATCGAATATTAGTCCTAACCAGCCCCTGCTCCCTGCCCCCCCCTTGGACGTGGGATTGGAGAAGGAGACTTTTTCAAGATACCAACTATCAGTCCGCCTCTACCCATCCCACAATCTCTGCTGGGATTCGCAACCTGGTGGATCGCCTATATAAACCACAGGCCAGACCTTGCCCCCTGCTGTCACCAAACATCTTGATTTAACCATCAAGGGTCCTCAAAACCTAACAGCGAGCACTTTACCATGCCAAGAATTTACGAACAATAAGAAACCTAATTCTTTACACCTGATAAAGATTCAAAGCCTCCTGAAATTGGAAGAGCCTGTTTGTTTGAATCGGTGTAATTTATTATCTATCTTTTTCTGAAATCCCAGCCCTTGCTCTTTATTTCCTCTAAGGATATTGATAGAGTGGCCTTCTTTGATTGTAATTCTTTGGATATGAGCATGCTGTTCCTTGCGTCACCACTTGTCAAAGAACTGATCCTCACTCAAAAAGACGCTCTGAAGGAATTGGGATTCAGAGTTGAAGCAGCTGCAGCATGGGAACTGTCGACCAATGGGCCCCCTGTCCCAATTATCAGTTAAATCATTAGGGACCCATGCAGGTGGCCAGAATTCCCTGCCCATTCCTTTAACCTCTTTGAATCAACAAAATAAAGACGTTGACTGGGCTGCCATCATCTCCACCCTGTGGCAAAAACTTGTGCTTAGGCCTACCCCCCAAATCTGACCTCAGATACTCAGTCGACCTTCTGCATAAAATCTTGGAATTCCAGAGGCAATCAACATTTATTCTCGAATTTGGAGTGCCTACAATTATTGAGAGTCGCAAATAGTTATATGTATCCAAGAGACTTGGATGACCTCAACCCCTTGCTTAGATGGCTTCCAAATCTTCGATCAGCCGGCCCAATATAATTTGAGGGGCAGACCTTCGGGTGGTTTATTGGTGGCAGTGGATAACTGCTCTGGGCTAGCCGGCAAGGTTCTTTTGGGCCTCCCTACGGCGCACTGGGGTTGCTTTGAATTCAAGTACTGGCCAACTAAAATTACTTATCATCAACATCTACTGGCACTCAGGGGTTGGTGAAATTAAGTTGTTTGTGTCTCTTATCTCGCAGATTATTTTGGAGTGGATGCTGGCTAATGATTCAGGCCATGTACTACTAGCTGGGGATTTGAACTGTGATTGTTTATTCAATTATTCTCCATGGTATTATGTGAGCTGTATCCCCCTGTTCGATGTGATAATAGGAAAAAACTGGCTAGTCAAACTTGGTACAGCTGAATTGGGCAATCTAGGTTTACAACCTCTACGTGATCTCTCCCAACCCTCTTCAATTCCTATTGTTATACCTGGCGGCGGGGGTTGTCCACCTCTATGCTCGACTACATCTTTGTGGATGATTATCTTCTTACAAGATGTTCGAAGTTTGAAATTTTCCTGAACCCATGGAGTGACCATGGTATATTAACGGCAACTTTTAACATCTGCCTGATAAAGGGGCGGCTTGCCATTCGACCGTGGTCTGTCCAAATTCATCAGGTTCTGCTATTCGGTGGTCCCCTAAAAACATTGAAATTCTGAATGCTAAACTATGGGACATGCTTAATAAGACTACTCTGGACTGGAAATTGGCTACTTTTAATTCTGCAATGGTCACTACCCTAATACAAGTGGCAGTAGATGATATTGGCACTAGTCTTGTAAGCCGAATTCCAGTCACTAGGCATTTACATCAATATAATTCTGAGGTGGCAGCAGCAAAAACCACTAAGAACAAAAACATTAGGAAACTACAAACTACAATAAGCGACTTGTCCTCTCGCCTAATCCTTATAAGAAGGTTAAACAAACCTACAAGAATTTTTGTAAAACTATTAAACACCAGTTATTACAACAAGACTCGGAACTAATGCTACAGGTCATCCTGAAGGCTAATGTGGGAGCCTTTTGGCAGATTGTTAATGGACAGGATGGTAACCAGGCCATTGCTGAACTTAATCCAATTGCGGAACAAGGCTGGCTGGAGTTTTATACAAATAGATTCGCCCTACCCCCTTAGCGGCAATGACCAGCTTCTCTGACTATGACCCATTAGCCCCTTACCCTAAATGGGATCCTCCGTTAGAGATTGATTCAATCCTGGAGTTAATCCATAGGTGTAAAGCGATCAAGAGCCCCTGGCCCGAATGGGCTAACGAACAATACCTTCAAAGCAGACCCGAATCTTTGGGCCAATCTTTTATGTATGGAGTTTCGGGATATCTTGCAAACTGGGTCATGTCCTATTCTTGGTCCACTGCATATGTGATTCCGATCTTCAAATGCGGTAGTAGGTCCGATCCCAAAACTATCGGCCCATCGCTTTGATTGATGCGGACTGTAAAATTTTCTCTGCTTTTCTTCTATCACACTTAAGGGAATGGGAAAAAACTAGCCATCCCTTGAGCCCCTTTCAAACGGGCTTCCGTAAAAACCACTCCACTAACATCAATGGACTGGTAGTTAAGTGCATCCAAGAGACTGCCTGGAGCTCAACTAGGGAACCTACTTATATGGCCTCAGTGGATCTCTCGGCAGCTTTTGACTGTGTTGACCGAAATAGGCTTTGGCAAAAACTCCACGCTTGGGGCCTGCCAAGGGGCTTAATTGGCTTACTGGAGGGGGTCTATAATAACTCTACCGTTCGAATCCGGTTAAACAAAAAGGGGGACATGTCTGATGCTGTTCGCACTCATCGTGGGGTTAGACAGGGTTGTGTGCTAGCCCCCTGGCTGTTTAATCAATATGTTTCAGACGTAGCAGAGCACCTTGTGAAAGAGGGGCTATTAGCGCCGAGCATTGGCACTTTGAAGCTTATTTGGTTGGCGTATGCAGACGACTTTGTTCTATTCGATCTAACTAAGGTGGGGTTACAGCGGTTGCTGGACGTATTCGCCAACTATGCCCAACTCAATGGTCTGAATATTAATCCTGCGAAGACCAAAATCCTTGCCTATCTAAAGGGGTTGTTAGGAAGAAAACTAACCTCTGGAAGTCTAGGAGGTGCAACTATAACCTGCTCCACTTCCCTTACTTACCTGGGCTATTATCTGGGAGCAAGTAGAGGCTCAAAAGGGCAGAACCCTCTTCTCCTGCATAAAGCTAAGGCACTGGCCAGTCAGGTCCTCAAAATTGACCGTAAATATGGCCGATTCTCTATTAGACCTGCTTTACTCTTTTTTGAGGGGAAAATCGCACCGAAATTGACATATGGCCTAGAGCTCGCTACTCGGTTAACCATCGCTAAGTTGGATGGTATTGAAGGGGACATATGGAGACGGGTTTTACTCATCCCCAATGCAGTTCCCCTGGCCGCCATTCGTTTCGAGCTGGGCTATATCTCTTTAACAGCACGAGTTGATTGGAGGAAGCTGCTGCTTTATGCTAAACTGAAGGCCCCAACTGCCAACACGCTATATGAACTGGCTGGCAATAACATCTTCCGATCCGGATTTTTACACAAATTTGCTATGCTTTGTGAAGATATTCTGGCCAATATCGGCTCAGATTTAGAGCAATTAATTACTAATCCCACTAAAACCAAAATGAAGTTGTGGGACTTTGACTGGTGCCGGACTGTGGATGCCTTTCATGCATATACCTCAATGTCACACTTGGCTCATGAACATAAAAAAAGAGGTACTCTTTCTTCAATACTTAAAATCTTCCCAAATCGGGAACACAGACACACACTACTCAAACTACGGTGGAATATCCTACCTACTTTGGATACTAAACTGAGGTGGAAACAGATTACAGTGGCTAATAGTTTCTGCAGATTTTGTGGTTTAGCCCCTGAAACGGCTAAACACCTCATTTTGTTCTGTACCCATCTCGATGTACTGAGAGACTCCTGTTTGAATGCCTTGAAATTACAACTCCTAGGCCTCTCGACTGACCTAGTATGGCAACGCTGTCTGTGTATTGGAACAAGTAGGGAAGGGTTGGCCTTATCTAGTTTTATCCGGAACCTCCATCTTGAATAGATATATATCTGCTGTTACCATGATGTCTCAAGATATACATACATATACATATATGTTAAAGATATAGGTTAATTTGCTGCTACTGCGCTTGCTCCTGTTTGTTCTTGTAATTTTTAATTCTCTTAACCCTCTGTAATACTCTAAATATGTAATTACGTAAATTTATAATTGTGTATCTATTTATACTATGTGTTGATTCTACGTGTTGATGTTTTTTGTAAAGGTTTAATAAAACCATATACAAATAAAAAAAAAAAAAAAAAAAATAAAGGAAATAGTCAAAGTAAATGGCAAAATCTGATTTATTAACAATCCAGATAAAGCAGGAACATAATACAAGCAATACAATCTTGGAGCTCTCACCCTCATTGTGCAACGCAATGGATTTAAAATGAAAAATACGTCACTCTTGACATTACATCACAATCTTGGTTACACAAACCTAAAAGGGTGAGGGATTGATTAAGGGAATAGACTATGGACCTCATGACAAGTCCGGCGATAACCGTGCCGGTAAACCCGGTAGGGTGCCACCGGACTTGCACATTTTACTGGCGCCTGACTTTCTGGTAACACCAGGGTATTACGTCCCTGGCGGTATATGGGTTAGTCTTTTCATTGGTTATTGTGTATCTGATGATTCCACCTGGGACCACAACTAAACTGGTAATAGAGAATACATGTAATTTTTAAAATAGATCATTGGTCAATGCAACATATACTGGGTGGCATAACATTGAGGGTTTCATTGGTTGGCATCTTACTGAACAAATTTGAACAACTGTCAGATCATCAACACATGAGCCAAAATGGAAATGGTTGGAGGAAGGTACGCAAACAGCTTTTATTCAATTAAAAAAGGATACCTCCCCTTATTCCCAGTCCATGAGCCAAAGTAACAACTTTGTAGACGGCTTTGCACAGAGCGGTATGTCTGGGAATATGTGGGGAGTCAATGCAGGTGTTTATCTCTGTCTGGTGCTAATGAATGCACAGTGTTCTTGAATTTTGGGTGATGTGTGAGGGGATCATTCTCTCAATTATTTCACCCTGGATTTACTAAGATTTTAGGTAATTTGAGTGAGTGTTATTACTTTTCTGACCACTGGAGACATAGTCGATCTGTTCCTGATGAGGTTTTAGCTTCTATTTATTTGGCCCCTCGCATTCAAAAGCTGGTTGTTCTTTAATTAATCATAGAGAAATGTGTCTTTTGCCTTGGGAATTGTTATCTTATGTTCTCTTCTGAACTATCCAAATCCCTGTAATCGTTCAGTCATCTTGGAAGGGGCCACGCAGCTACTGTCTGCATCCTGCACAAATCTGTATTTCAGTGAATTGAATAGTTTGAGTTTCACGAAGCCTTGAAGCCTAACATTCATGTAAATATGTACCACGGCTTCCATTTTGAAAAAGATGGCTGTCCTTTACTGTTGTGTTTCTATCTTAGTGAGCTATAAACGAATCTCGTTCATGTTGCATTTCAGCGTATATATTGCTTATGTAATGCTTTAGTGTCTATATGGTTTCAAACAATATTCTTTGTGTCTGAATGCATAATTGACCTGGTTCGTGTGCTTCATGGCAAATGGATGCATGTGTGTTTCTAGTCTGGTAATTTTCGCCATCTTTAGCTCATATTGTTTATGACATTTTCTGCACCTCATTGGCGTATGGTTGTTACATCTGTCTTAATGAATTGCGTTCCTGACCTTTACGATATTGGGCTGTGGGAGGGGAAGTTGTCATGAATGATGTATTCATCTGTCTCTCGACATTATCCCCTCTGGTCGAATCTTTGACAACTCCCTCGTTTTTGCCCTCCTCCACACAGGGTGTCCTTGGGTTTCCATACTTTAGTCATTCCCCTCAAGCCACCTGCATGTCTTATGTGTTTGTCCACACTCCTGATCATATAGCAGTACCTCCCATTCGGTTTGCAAAATACCCATTGTCCAATGTAATTATGAGGGTCTTGGGGATAAGTACATTATGAACCTGGAGGGACGATAGGGCTTTCTCTTATGTGGATATGAGGTAGTTTATCAGTTTGTGTATATTTGTATACTTGACCATCCACGTTTATTACTATTTTCATTCCCGTCACCCTTGTGGCAGCCATTTGTCATTATCCTTATAACTTAAAGTGTAACTAGCAATAGTACCAAAATTGCTATTAATATCTTGAATGCATTGGCCAACCAGGTAGGGATCCATGAGAATAGATAAGAAAGCCAGTCGTTATTTAGAATGTCCCCCACCTCCTCTTTCATTCTTTTGTGTACTTTTGTTAACAAAGTAATGACCTCTATGAGAGTCCCATTATTCTCATTGTGGGAGGGTATGTGCAGCAAGACAGGCCAAATGTGTGCACAGACGCCACACTCAATGTCCGCTATTAGATCAAGGACATACCTGTTCTGGAGGGTTATAAGTCTTATTGCCCTCAACTCCTATTTTATGGCGTTAAAGGCTTTCAGTGTTGTGTTGATAGTTTGCAACAACTCCCATCTTGTGATTAATAGCCAATTTGCGTCTACAGTAGCCTGCAATCTGTGGAGAAAATAGTAGAGATAATCACTGCTGTTGTACTGAACAATAGGTGTCCATCTGGTATGTCTGCGAGGGCCTGTTCTGACTTTGTTGAGAAATTATATTCCCTTTTATTGCATGTAAGAGTGAGGTACCTGTTCTTCCTTAAATGTGAATCCATCCTGGAAAAGTCAGCATTTTCTTTATATTGCTTTGGGGAACTACTAGAGCTGGTGTGACTATTGTGACTAAGGAACATATACTTCCCCAATTTGGAGGAAGCTTCATGTACGCTTTCGAGCCACAAGCCCATTAATATTCCATTAACACAGCTGTTCCTACATTTATTCCGAGCAAATCATACATTTTCTACACCCTTTGTTGTTTCCAACTTTTACTGCTCCAGTATTCTTTATACATAAGGAAGTGTTTTTCATTGGGAGTATGTGTACCAGGCCCATTTCATCCTCTACCTAGGTTACAATTTGTATGTATTTATCCTGGGTCTTTTGACACTCAGTAACTTTGTGAACAACCGATTGTGATTGCTCTATGAGCACCTCTGCCTTACAGCCTATCAGTCCGTCGATCCATTCTTCTCGAGTAAATATTTGTCCTTCTATTTGTACCTGACCTCTTTCCCAACACCTACACATTTATTTTCCCTGTTTGTCATTGCAGTTTAAAAATTGGTGATGCTCAGTTATTATTTCCCCTCTTCTTGGGCCGATAATATATATTTTATGACCTTGTGTTCTTCATCAACATCGCTTGTTGTGGATACTGTTTTATGAAATTATCCACCCATCGGAATCTTCCTTTGTACCCAGAGCATCGAGTCCTTTCTGGCCTGCATGATGTGTTTGGCAATGTAATATGTGTGCAGGTACTTCTGTGGCTACAAATGTTCTGAAAGCACTCTGAAAGAGGTAGGGGACGAGGGAACACATACTTTCGTCAGATGTTCCTCTCCTCACGCTGCCGATGTGTTTGTACCACAAATTATTAGTGATGTGATCAGCATAGGGCATATCATTATTTACATCTATAGTCTTCCAATATATTGTGTTTCAATCTTTTTATCTGAGTATTCACTATAGGAATGTTTTCTGTCACTGCAACGCATCACATTTCATTATGAGCCATAGTTCATAGTTCTGTTAATCCGAAAATAAGGATGCTACTGTAAAACAATGAAGACACGCCGGTCATGAGAAACAAAGGTATGTAGTTTATTTGCACTCGAGCAGGGACTGACTTTTACAAATGCACAGCATACAGGCATAGGAAAAGTGAGCCCCAACTTGGGGGCATACAGATGTTATATACAGTTTTACAATATCATGACGAATTTGGGCTAGCTCATCACATGCTAATTGCTTGTGACCTAAACACCCATGTGCGTAGGCAATTCTCTAAGGTAACATGTGGTTGAACACTCCATGTCACCTTGCAGACTATTTACTGTCTGGGAAGCAAAGCAAGAAGGATGTAGGAAGATATCGTGTTCTTCAGTAGAAGGTAACATTCCTTGTGCTACTTTATCTATGTTGTGCTAAGCTAAAAGGTCAGTCTGCATGTCTACTCAGTAGCTTGTTCATTTTAGAAACAGAATATGCTGTAAATCGTGCTTCGCTTTAATAGTCTGGATGGCACGTTCAGAATTAACTGCGGAAAACAAGACAGTCAGGAAAGACAGAATGGCACCTAATTTACAGATTAGCTACATTCGTGCCAGTGATATGATAGGTTATTCAGTACGTAAAGTTCTATCTTGCAGAGTTCAGCATGCTCAGTGATTCTTAGGATTCCTGTGTGGGGGCAGGTTTTAGGGGAACTTCCGAAGCAGTGACTGTGTGAGCTTCTCACCGCGTTCAGAATGAAAACTCAGAAATGAGAGCAAAGCAGCCAAGATGGCGTTTTCGAAACCGCGATGGCGCGGTTCAATGTGTATGTGTATGTGCTGAGGCCAACATTATAGTGCAAGATATATCTACTTTTGCAAACCCTCCTTTTGGCCTAAACAACACATTGCTAGAAACAATTGACCATGTATCATCATCATCATCAGAACAACCAGAGTCACACTGTCCTCTCTATTGATAGACATAAATAGTTTGATAGTGGCTTTGTGCATTATCAAGGCATTAGTTACATCTACAGGAGGAAGGGCACCAGGGCTAAGTTTAATTAGCGATTTAACACAACAACTACCTAATGCAGAACCTAAGACGGGTAGACATTGAATACAACAACAGGAAAATAGCATTATCCCAATGAAAATAACAAGCGCTGGGAAGATTTTCCACCCCCAGGTTTTCAGCAGATTCCAAGCCCATGTTCCTATGTCCTAATTCCCTTCAGAAATGTGAACTTCAGTACTAAGTATGTGTAGTCGTTTTATTGCTTGGAACACCGTGGGGGAGGAGTCAGGTATGTACACACAACACACGGACCCAACCATTTTGCATACACCACCACGTTCAGCTAGCATTACATCTAGCACCATTATATGCAGAAGAGCCACTAGCCTAATTGCTCTTTGTTCCAATGTCATGTTGAACAATACTTCAGTAGTCTCATTAATAATGTTCTCCAATACTTTCGCCAATCTTCTAATAGCGTGAGTTAAGGACTTGGCCCCAAAAGAAATCATGGCTTTTGCTACATCTCCCAATACCTGGAGAGAGGTGTCATCATCATTTCCCCTCCTAGGCCTATATTTCAGTATATCTGCAGTGGATGTAACATAAACCCCAGGCAACAATATTCCTAGATAACAAGTCCCCTTCCAATCTTTTGGTAACCAGGGATGTGCTTCTCTACCAGAAACAAAATATATGCATCCCCCAATGTACAAGGGCCTTTTTTCATTTAATTAAACAGCAGTATTCACACACTTATCACATGTGCCCATATACCGGGATCCTTCTTTTCTCAAGCAGAACGGTACTATATCTGGATAATGATTAATGGTGTAAGAGGGAGGGACTGCATCCCGGTTCCCTACAGGTGCCATTTTAAATGAGATCATAGATTGATAGCGTCTAGAATGTTTTTCAGAGTTCCTAGTGGAGGCAATATTTGCTGTACTCTTATTTGCAAAGACAGAGCAGCCTAAGGGTAACAATACCAAACAATCGAATTCATTGATATTTGTCCCATCAAAGTTACCAGTGGCACTGTCGTTCCACTTACCAAAGAATAGGGCTCTAAAGGATGCATAACAAGAAATTGACAGTGGGAGTGTATAGATGTATCATCCCAAACCTTTCTCACTGTGTTGTGGTAGGTGAGAAGATACCCAACAGTTGGTTTTATTCAAAATCACATGTGTGGCATTCATAATTTGTATGAGTGTGTTATTGTGGTAACCTTCTCGATGTTTCAAATCATGCGGTTGAAGAGTGTGAGAATGCACATAAAGGGTAGACTAAGTGGGGTTGGCAGTAGACAACAGTATACTTAGAGTATGTGAACTCTCCAAGTACCATAATGCAGGTATTAAAATTATCATAACACAGGCTACAAGTGTTATCACAATACATTTTTCCTCTGTTGACCATAGCCCTCTAGATATGGGCTCCCCAGTAGCGATTTCATGTCTGTCCTCATTTACACGTGCCCCAAAGATAGGCATAGTTTTTAGTGTCCGTTAAGAAGCCTCACTAAAACAGGCTTTATAAGTTCATCCTTCAGTGGCACTTGACCACATGGCCTATATTGCTTGTAGTCTACTTCTGGATCAATGAATGTCTCAGTGTTGTTTCCCCAGCCCTGCTGTTACTCTGAAACAAAACAGTGTTCCAGTGTCTTGAGGGGATTGGATGGAAAGCTGTTGGTTTCTTGTGGGTGTAGTATACAAACTACACTTTCCTAATCTAGCAGCAATGTCATTCCCTATCTAGTTCCGTAGTCGAAGGTTGTACCTTGTGACTCCAGGTACAGTGTTATCGGTGAATAAAGAAACAGAATCTGAAGAAAGTGTAGAATTCTCAAGTGGGTTGGGCTCACAATGTAGCCCTTGATCAGAATGGCCCTTGTCCACGGGCACATCTTTGCATTCCGGATTATCAACAACCCCCTCCTTAATCCATTTGTCGCTGGGTAAAGGTAGTGGTTCTCGTTTCAGGTGCGCTGCATGTATCCAATGACGTTTTCCATCTACTCGTACAGCCGTCTGAGTAGCCAGTAGCACCTGATAGGGTCCTTTCCAACGAGCTACTAGGCAGGACTTCCTTCCGAAGTCCTTCACCAAAACGAAGTGCCCAGGTCAAATGCATGACCAGGTCCTTCGTATTTTTCAGGCAAAGCAGCTGAAACCTGTTGGTGAATCAAACGCAAGTTTTGAGTCGATTGGTCACAATAATCAGTTAATAGCAGATACACAATTTTGTTTAATTTCCTAGGTCTGGGGTCATTCCATACATTAGCAGGTCTCCCCATGATGATCTCATAAGGAGAGAGTCCCGTTCGTTCCAGATTGCGTTGCTGTTCTCATTGGTAATAAGGCTAAGGGTAAAGCGCCGGGCCATTTCAATTTACTTTGTGCACATATCTTTGCTAGTTTATTCTTAAGGACAACGTTGTGGCGTTCCACTAAACCGGCACTCTGTGGATGCCAGGCTGAATGGAATCTCTTATCTATTTGTAGCGCCTCACATACTTGTAGCATGATAGCCGCTATAAAATGGGGTCCATTATCGGACCAAATTACTCTCAGCAGACCAAACCTTGGAAAGTACTCCTTCAACATTACTTTGGCAGTTGACATGGCAGTGTAATCCTTCAGAGGGAAGGCTTCAACCCATTAACTAAAGGCGCATATCACTACAACACATATTTGTAGTTTTGGCATCTCTCTATCAGTCAAAGTGTATTACTTCGAATGGCGTATTGGGAGGTCCAAAACTACCCTTAGGTGCCGGTGTACCCTTTCCAATATTATGCCGTAAGCAAATCATGCCGTTCTGAAATAGTTGTTCTGCAGCTTTGGGAATGCTATCATTATACCAAACCTCATCCAAATGTTTACAAATGCTTTTCACATTAATATGTGTTGGTTCATGTGCCATAGTAACTATCGCTGTCACATATGCATTGGACAGCATCCATCTCTGTTCTTCCCGATCTACCCAATATCCCTTCTTGTCCAATATTATAGGTCCTGAAGCCCAACTTTCAATCTCTTCCTTCTGGGCCTCAGCCTGTATCTCTTTCACACTACTAACGCCCTCCTCCATCACCCCAGTTTCAGCAACCCACTAAGTGGAATCTAACACGTACATCCGTGAGTGAGGGACAATAGTGGTCTGTTTAGCTATCTTGTCTACAAAGGCATTCCCTTTTCCAATGTCGCCAGTCACTCTCTGGTGTGCTGCACATTTCAATATAGCTAATTGTTTGGGAAGCGCTAATGCAGACAACAGTTGAACTATCAAGGAACCATGCTGAATTTTTGTACCGTGAGATGTTAAAAATCCTCTTTCAGCCCATAATCTACCAAAGTTGTGAGCGACTCCAAAGGCATACTGACTGTCAGTGTATATGTTAACGCTGAGCCCTTGGAATATCTCACAAGCTCTAGTCAAAGCGACTATCTCCGCAGCCTGGTTGGAGGTGAGTGGAATACTTTTGCTTTCAATAATGCTGTCTAGAGTGATAATTGCATAGGTAGCAGTAGAAGTGCCATCAGGTAGTTTAAAACAAGAACCATCACAAAACAGCTCTCCTTCTGACGATGGTAATGGTTTATCGCTTAGATAGATTCTGCCTTTCGTATCTTGCTCAATAGCATACAGGCAGTCATGGGATGCACTATAGGGGCAATCCTCGTTTAAAGCGGGCAATAGTTCAGCCAGATTCAAAGAACAGCATCTCTTAATTTTGATGTGAGGTGCAAATAAAATCAATTAATTCCTCATGAGTCTAGCAGATGTGAGATGCTGGTCTGTGTTCTATTTAACAGAACATCCACTGAGTGGGATACGAATACGATCAAGGAGTGACCCAAGACCATACCGTCACATTGTTTCACTGAGGCGGCAGCAGCAGCTGCAGCCCTTAGACATTTAGGCAAAGCACATGCAACAGGGTCTAATGTGGAAGAAAAATAACCGCTCAGTCTACTTCTTCCCCAATGTTCCTGTGTCAGAACAGCCAAGGCACATCCATCCCTCTCATGCACAAACCGAACAAAATCATTTCTGTAATTTGGTGTGCCCAGAAGAAGCACCGAACATAATGCAGTTTTGAGCAGATCAAAAGCTTCTTAACAATCCGTGTTCCAAGGTAACAGCATAGTTACATCCTTTCTAGTCAATGCCAACATTGTCTTAATCAAAAGCTAAAAATGTGGAATCCATTGCCTGCAATATGAAGCCATTCTGATAAAGGCCGTAATTCCTTTCTGAGTATTTGGAACAGTCCTACAAGAGAGATGCTTTGTATACATTCAGGCGCAAGCCATCTACCCTCCTAAATAGGTGACCTCATGTTGACAATATTGGAATTTTTTCAAAGAAGCTTTATGACCATGTTCCCATGTTCAGCTAGATGCTTTAATAACAAAACAATGCCCTCCTTGCAAGCGGCCTTGGAATCTGCTGCTATAAGTAGGTCATCTATGTACTGTATCAATGTGCAAGTGGAAGGTAATTCAAGCATGTTGAGTTGTTCCTTGGGTGCTCTACTTTTGATACTAGGACTTTCAGTGTATCCCTGTGGTATGCGTGGAAAAGTAAAAGAGCGTCCTCCCAGCGATAATGCAAACAAGTATCTGCTATCTGGATGAATGGGTATGCTAAAAAATGCATTCTTCAAATCTATTACAGAAAAATGTGTAGCCACAGCAGGAATCATAGTTAAAATGGTGGTGATGTCAGGGACAATGGGAAATTGTGGTGCTACTACCTTGTTAACCATGCGTAAATCAATAACAAAACTGTAGGCTAAAACATTATCACCTTTCTTATAGACAGGCAGAACCGGACTATTACTTATACTACCAGAATCTCTTCAATAACGCCTTGATGTATCAAATCTCAAACAATATTTTTAAGCACCTCTTCACCTTCTACAGATACTTTATACTACGGAATACGTGGCAATGTAATACCGGACTTTAATACTATTCGTACAGGTTCAACATTCAGTATCCCTACATCGTTGTTGTTTACTGACTATAAATGCATAGGTACTTGCTGTAATTCACTCAGTAAAGGTAAAGTCATAAATTGTGAAGTTGAATTCAGCTGGGGTAAAATGGTCAAATACACTCCGTCGGGCAAACAGTAAATTACTGCGTGAAATGTGTAATCCCAGAAGATTCCCACCACAATTCGTAGTCAATAAAAACGGTCATGAGTCAGTGAATGGACCCAAAGCTATCGGTAGTGGTTGAGAATCCGGACTCACTACTGGTGCACCAGAAAACCCTACGACAACATTATTCTGCCATGACAGTGGGATATCTGGAACTCGCAGATGGTCAATGGAACATTTCTGTGCCCCTGTGTCTACTAGAAAAACATGCTCCCTATTCTCGCCTTTTATTTCAACGTAGGGTCCTTTCTGATCTAGGGGAATAGGAATAGGTTCCAGATTCTGCTTCAGGCTGTCCTAGCGGAGCAAAACATCATCAGATGTGAAATCTGCAGTAAAATAGGAATGTGAATTGGTGTCAAAAGTGTTTGCATTACCACTATTCTGTCGCTGACTTCCCTGATTATTTGCAATATTATCCTGTGGCTGTATCTGTTGATTCTGAGCAAATTGATTTCTATTCAGACCGGGCATGCCATTACTTGCTCTCGATCTTCTACTGGTCATCCCATTTGCTGCTCTTTTCTGGAGGATCGGACATTGTGCCCTACAATGACCTTCTTGCCTACAATAGGCACATTGGTTCACATGTACTGGCCCCATTATTTCCATTTTTCCGCCCTGTGCTCCTATAGCAATCTGTTGCAGAAGTGCCCTAGTTTTAAAATCCCCTTTATTCTTCTTTATCTTCTCTTTCTCATTGTTCCCCCTGTTTTCATAGTATTGATCCATATGCAAAGTTTCTGACTGAGAAGCAGTGATCTGCGACTGAATGTCCGGCAATATACTAGCACAAATTTGTCTACAAATAATCTCTTTCCTGGCTCCGTACTCAAGTCTTAACCATTAAAATCTGAAAACACTTGATCAAATCTATTAAAGAACTCAGTTGCCCCCTCTGTTTTGCCTTGCATGCATGCAGTGAGCTTATCCCAAATAATTATCTTCTCAGGTACTAACTTTAGAAGTTTAGTCACTATGTGGTTCAGTAACATTAATATGCTATGCAGCGGTTTTTCGCCAGAGTTTCTAGATCTATAAGCTAATTCCAGGGCAACCCAAGTATCTCCCATGGCAGCTTGATCATCTATGGTCCTAATTTGCTTCCATACGTCTGTCGGTAAGATGACAGGAAACAGTAAATCGATATCACCTGAAGTGAAAACTGACAAATTCAAGACTGACTCTATTTCTTTGTAAAATCCCATAGGATTGCTACTATCTGGAATCAATTGCTTAAGAGTGTTTACTTCCTGTCGTGAAAAGGGAACATGAACAAATTGAGAAATGTAATGGGATGGAATGGTCTTGGCAGGTGCTCCCCCTACCGCAGGTATCTCTACCTTCGGGACAAGAGTTGGAGGAACCTCTCTCATCGGCAATTGCATTGTGGTAATATTCAAACGTTTATTAAGGAGTAAAGCCAAATCGAGTGACAATGAAGTCAGTGCGGTGTCAGCAGAAAATGCACATTTATAAATGACCATAATGTCAGCAGGACAACACAAATTCTTTTTAAATATTCATCTTGTAAATATTCTACCATCTTGTAATACCATTCTCTGCATAGATGGAGAATATTGATTGAATGTGTCATGTACTTCAATGGGTGTAATGGAAGCGTCTAAATTCCATCTAAGAGCTTCTCTCGTACATATGCGTGTTTCTTCACTGACTACTTCTGATGGTAGCAAACATTTCTTCTGCACATACGATGGCAATAGATTGCCTTCGTCTAACGCTATTTGATGTAGGTGGTCTAATTCATGTTTATAGAAAAATAGTTTCGACACACGCTTGCGCACTTTCAGTGCGGTATCTCTAGTACGAGACAGAAAATTCAAATCCTTCAATTCTTGTGGTACTGTCGGATCAGTTAAGTCACCCCAAACCTCGGCTAAACATAAACCCATCTGTTCTATCAGTATCTTTTGTTCAGGAATACCCCCATGGTCTGATAGGGAATGAAAAGTCACTGCCTCGTCACCCCCTTCTATATATTTCTCTGCCCAATCCCGTAATTCCTTTTTCACGCAGACAATATCGTACTACGAGTTATAATTCTTGGATCGTCAATAGTATCATCATGTGTCAGTAATGGAGTGCTAGAAGTGGTCGGTAATGAAAGTACGAGTAACTCATGTGCACTGGGATGCAAAGGAAAACTATCAGACTGTGTAGCTGGGGTAGGCAATGCTGGTTCCACGTGTGGTGCTGGTGGCTGTGGTTGTGGTGATACGTATGGAGGCGGTGCAGTAGGAGACATTCTCCTTTCATTTAATAATGTATTTATTAATTCGTCGGATGCATGCAAATCCTGTGACGAATATATTTTCTGCACTTCTAATTGGAAACCCCTATCCATTTTCCTCATGGCCTCTTCCTCTTTTTGCTGCTCATGCCCTAATGCGTTGCTAGCTTGTGTAGTAATTTTGTGTGCCTGTTTCTGCTTTTAAGATGTTGCGTTGCTTCCTTCCTCCAATCCCTAACAACATCAAATGCTGCCAGTCTCGCTTTCTTTTGTAACAGCACAGTTTCTAAATACCCAATTCTCGCTATCTCAAAACTCCCCAATTTCGGCCACTGAAGTTCTGGTTCATGTCTGGTTTGACGATGCCAAATAGTATTAAACTCTACAGCCCCTATACTGTATTTTACAAACATGTCCTATGCCGGCGATCCTTGCGGTGGCACCGGTTGAGTATGTTCCAAATCATTCAATTGTCTTCCCCTACAACAAAGCGTTGCCCAACAGGATGACAATTTACTAAAACCTGGCATATCTAAACAAGCAGTTCTACCAGGCCAATATTTGTGTACGCACAAATATCTATCACAGTTCAATCAACATCAGGCACTGTCGGTTTGAAACAGACTCACCTGATTCTAAAGAGAGATCTCTCATCATCAATTCAACTTGTTGTGGCTGGCCGTCTTCCCAAAAATCCTCTAGTCCGAATCTCTTGCCTTGGCTCCGGGACCTTTAGGCAAAGCGTGGCGTCCGGATATCGTAAGCAGCAGACTGCTGAGGAGTCGCATCTCAAGATGTGCAGGGTCACCCCGATACTACGATCTCAGTAGGTCCACTCCGTCCGTGCCAAGCAATGAGTCCTGGTCATAAGAGCCATGTTCCGGCGCCATTCTGTTAATCCAAAATTAGGAGGCTACTGTAAAACAATGAGGACACGCCAGGCACGAGGAAGAAAGTTATAAACAACAGTTAATTTGCACTCAAGCACAGACTGACTTATATTGTGTTCTTCCGTACAAGGTAACATTCCTTGTGCTACTTTATCTATGTTGTGCTAAGCTAAAGGTCAGTCTGCATGTCTACTCAGTTGCTTCTTCATTTTAGCAACAGAATATGCTGTAAATCGTGCTTCGCTTTAATAGTCTGGATGGCACGTTCACAATTCACTGCGGAAAACAAGTGTCAGGAAAGACAGAATGCCAACTAATTTACAGATTAGCTACTTTCGTGCCAGTGCTTCAAGGTTTTCTGTTGCAGAATTCTGCATGCTCAGTGATTCTTTGCATTCCTGTGAGGGGGCAGGTTTAAGGGAAACCTCAGAAGCGGTAACTTTGTGAGCTTCGCACCGCGTTCAGAATGAAAACTGAATGAGCAACGCAGCCAAGATGGCGTTTTCGGAAACCACAATGGGGTGGTACAATGCATATGTTCAATGTGTATGTGTATGTGCTTAGGCCAACATTATAGTGCAAGATATATCTACTTTTACAATTCCCTTAAACAATCCCTCACCCTTGTAGGTTTGTGTAACCAAGAATTGAATAGTCCCATTTTCTCTTTTCCCAGAGAGTCTCTTTTCCTTTCTTTAAAATGTCAGTGTCTAAAGGACAACTTGTGTTAATACCGCAGGAAAATTTTTCTAAAAAATAAAACACATTTTGGGATTCACTAGAATAGCAGCAATGGTTATATTTCTAACTCATAAAGCAGGGTACGCATTCCCTAAGTAAAAGTACGTCATAAGAAGTATGATTTGCAGAAGAAGCATTTAGTCTATATAATAATTTTCTTCTTGTGAAAGTGCTTACCCTTTGTCATAGGCAGGTATAATTAAAAAAGATGTCCACAAAGTCTCTTCTGTTTGCTGTTTATGAACAAACAAGCACTATCTGCCTCATTCTTCTGGCTGTTACTTGGCTTTCGTAGCAGACCTCGTTTGGATGCATGTCGTCACTTCTTCACCTTCGGATTCAGGGAGTTGTGGCAGCGGAGTGTCTCCTTTGTTGGGTTTTATGTCATCAAGGTGCAACCAGGCGCTCCTTCCTTGCACTATCACAGCCATTGGTGTCACCTCCTCCATGACGAACGGCCCTTAAAATGCGGCTTGTGCCAGTGCCGCACAACATTTTTAATAAGTATCTTGTCCCTCTGATACAACAATAGGGGTTTTAAAACTGTTGCAGGATCAATGTGTTCATTGTCTTCTTCAGTCTTCTTTGACCTCCCCTGCTGTGCACGAAGCTGTTGAGACATAAAAGCAACACTCACCGTCATAGCAGCCAAATTATCATGCATTTCTTTTCCATGTACATTTGCGTGCTGTCACCAGCACATGAGGAGTCAGGTGATATCCTGAACCAGGCTGATTACGTCATGTAAATAGGGCTAAGGGTAGGCAATGTAGACATCCTTTTTTCAGGGTCACTTTTAGTTTAGCAATATTTTCTTCAAATGGGTCATTGAGGCGCTCAGAAATACTGTTTGGTAAGTGGAAGAGAATTTGTGCTCAATATCCAACAAGATTGTTATGTGCTCAAAGACTTCATTTACAAAATGTGGTCCATTGTCAGAACGGAGCACTTTGTACACTCCCCACATCGTGAAGACTTCACATATGAGGAACTTCGTAGTACATGTGGCATCAGGATGTGTGCATGGACTGAATTCGATCCATTTGGAAAAAGGACGCACGACTACCAGCATATATCTGTACCCATTACAAACTTGGAGCATGTCTACATAGTCGATATTTAAGTGCTGAAAGGGTGCAGCAGGATGGGTGTGTCTCCTCTCACTGTTCACAGCATGTGCCCAGCAGTATACTGCTGACAAGTCAAGCAATTCACAATAAAGCCGACAACATGCTCTGCCAGATTGGGATGAACCAGTCCTCCAAGATCGAAACTACAAGACACTCTCATATTTGTATGTGCTGGATGGTGTAGTCGACCTACTTCTACTTTAAGTAATCCAAGGGGCATAACTGGTTTCCCGGTGCTGTCATGTGTGAGAAACCTGAAGGTAACCTCACATCTACTCTCCAGGGATCTTCTGTTCAGGTGGCCAGGGAAGGACCATAGCTTTTGGATCGTGACCCTGGGTGTGGACAAGGCAGGCAGGATCATATGGGTGGAGGGTCCTTGGGGATTGGAGAGAGGATGCCTGAACGCAACACATGATATCCCCCCTTTCCTAACACGGACCTGCCCTCCCCCTTCCTAGCCTTTATGGGATATTTTCAATCTAAACCCTTCTTTCCCCTGTAGTTTCCCTCTAAATTCTGAGAACAAGAAGCTGCAGCAACGATTAGTGCACACTTCCTTCTGTAAACACCACTCTAGTACTGAAACAAAGAAGAGGGGCCTGGAAGCATTCAGCAATGAAGATCAGGTATATCCTACTAATAGACTTATCCAAGGTCAGGCAATTGAGTACAACTTGTTTCACCTGCAGTCTGTTAGTAACAGAAAAGAGTATAAAAGGTGGAGTTCAGAAATACACTGTGGCAGCAGCAGAAGGGAGAGAGAGTCGAGCGTTTGCCATGCTGGGGAACGAGAAGCCGAGACACTGAGATGGCAAAAAAAATCACAAGGGCCTGCCGATGGGACTGAGCAGGACTGGGAACCCTTGCAAGGAAGGGTGGGAAGCAGATGCTGCTGTGCATTGGAGATGGAGCTGAGCACACAGGCCGGCGTGTGCTGAGTGAAGCACCCAGCAAACTGGTGAATTGGTTTTCCTGCTCGGGAAGAAGCTGCCAAGAGGAGTTGCAGAGCCCAGTAAGTGTCCGAGGACACTGGAAACACTCGAGCTCTCCAAGGGACCATGAATGCAGTAACAGTCCATGACTGGAAGAAAGTCTTGCATCTATTGATTATCGAACCGAACAAAAGGTGCTATTCAAGTGAGTATAACCTATTATTGCCTTCATTGAATACCAAACTGAATGAGAGGTGCTATTTAGATGAGTACAATGCAATATTAAAATACTGAATATTGAATTGCAGGAAAGTTGCTCTTTGAGTGAAACCAAGTGAATGGAAGACTTAAGGAAAATTGAACCAAAAGAAAGCTGTTATTTTATTAAACTACGAAGTGCTGAAGTGTACTTGAACATTTTGGGACAATTAAACATATTAAGTAACACACTGCTAGAAAAGCATCATAAGAATAAGATGGAAGCAATATGATGAAATTGAAGAGTTGTTTATTGAATATTATTGAGACATACGGTTGCGCGACCTGTGATGGGTGCAGCGTGCTGTCTGTCAACTGTGCCTAAACCAGAAAGTTGCCCAATGTATAAACATTGCTAACTTCGAGAGTCAAACCAAAGACAAAGTATGTGGTTACTGGTTGTGTGACCTGTGATGGGTGGACCATGTGGTCTAACAACTGAGCCTAGACCAGAAACCACTGAATGGTGGAAAAGAAATACAAGCTATCAGCAATTTGTTAAGTCCACCTACAGGCGGGTCAAGTGGACCTCATGTTTCTTATGAACCTTTGAGCAGACACAGCAAGTTAACTGTTCAGTACAAGTCTTGGGGTACGGAACCCTGAGAACCAAAGAACTGGAGAGCAGTTATCTTGGGGAAGGGAGTCTCAAGATCACAGTGTTGTGTGAACTGTATATTGCATTTGAACTTGGGGAAGGGAAGGCCAGGTTCTTCACTTGATATGAACTGTGATGCCTGTGAACTTAAAACTTGATCGCACTATATTGAAGCAAAGCCATACTGGAACTGTATTGAACTTGAGACAGAGGGATCAGAAGAACTTGAGCTGCAAGTAACTGAGCATTTACTTTTGAACATTTATATTTAGTTGAGAACATTTCCCCGCTAGATTTAGTTGAAGTTGTCAGGACAAGCAGAGGTTTGACATAGACAGACTTTTGTTTTGGAATTGTAGATGTAGACATTCCTTAGATTTCTTTAGGCAGGGCAAATCATGCCATATTATAGGCTTAGTTAGATGTTACACCATTATGATCATTAATAAAACCTTGTTTAAACCATACATCTGTTGTCTGTGTCATTTCACTTGATACTATGCCTGTCTCACACCTGCCACCATATTGCATTGGCAATGAGCTCCCCCTTCGCCTCCACAATTCTTGCTCCTATGGTGGTGCTCGTCCCTGCAACTCAATAATGTGGGCGATGGGTAGTGTATTATTATTTATTTATTTGTTATAGTTGTTAACATTACAACTTTTCAAATGTAGTCTTTATCTGTTACAAATAATCACAGGCAATAATCACAAACAACAATTTTACAAAACATCTCATTAAAACATCAAAAATTCTAAGCTTGCAATTTATAGTTTTGAGTTTTAGTTTTAGCTTTACCTACAGTATAGAAACAAATAACAGATCTAAAACATATGACATGTAGAATAACACATATTATAACAATAAAATGATAAAACTGGGTTTTTACCCCTGTTAATTTTAAACCAACGTAAAACATCCAAAACACATGACATATAGGATATTACCTATTGGGACAGTAACATTATAGAGCAAAACTTGCCCCAATTATTATTAGAAGTTATTCTTCTTGTTACTCACCTTAAATGTATTTACATGACATCTTTCTTCTTGCTCTAATAAAGCATGGAATCACATAACTCCTATCAAAGGATAAAATCGCGTATTTCATATGAAATAAAACACAGTTTTAAAACTAATTCTTTCCATTTCATATTGTCTGTATTTGTAGTATAAGAACCCCGGAGTAAAATATTTTATGTAACTGTCTAAACAGCAAACAGTCAGGAAAGAGAGGGAGTTTCCTTACTCATTTCACATTGCATTCCCTTCAGCTTCTTAGCTTTCATGGTTACCTGTACAATACATTTTTATTTCACGAGACAAGGGCTCATAATGCCAACACTTCCTATCTGATGTTATTGCGTCTTACTCTAATGTACAATATAGTGTTCATACATATGCTATATCTAGGTCATTGCATGGCCTTTCTTCAGTCTAAATTACTTTGTTTGGTCCTAATGAGATTAATCCCCACACCTCTGATACCGTACAAGTGCCAGTTTCAATGCGACTGAATTACCATGTAGCATATTCCACAAAAATACTTCAGGATAAACTCTTTTGGTGTTTGCAACAAATCCATCGAAACTACTCAATCTTTTTAATTTAAGTTTTTCACACTCCAGTACAAGATGTATGAGTGTTTTCCTTTTTACTCTTACAGAAGCGGCATGGCTTAATTCCCCCTTCATAATTTCTGATCTCTATTATTTCGCCTGTAAGGAGGACATTAAATCGAAATCTCATGTAAGGACCAGACCAGGAATCTCACCAGATATGTCTCTGCATACCCCAAACACTTCCAATCTGATACCATTTGATTAAATATGGGTGAATTCTTTAACCGTTCATTCATGCATGACCAGTCAGAGTACTGTAGTAGCATTTTTACTTTCATCCGATTTTTCAATAAATCATCTAGAGTTTTATCTATTTTGTTCAAGGCCGTTATACTGCTTGTCTGCAATGATGTCAACCATCGTGAAACACACTTTCCCTGTCTCAATTTGGTACCAACATCATAGTATAGACTCTGATCCGTCTCCATCATTCGATTTCTATATAATGACATTCAACTCCATTCTACATGACTAGGTAATGATTGTTTTCCAAATTCGTATCTAATAGCCTCCATTGGTACACTTTTGTGTAGCCAGTAGATAACCGCTTTCCATATTTTTGCCTCTACTTTAGTTAAGATAAATTGTGAATCTATTGGTAATAGTTCCAGTCCATAGCATATCTTAGGTACAATCTTTAGCTTATAAAATCGCAACAGTCGAGTCCCGGGAGGATAGATCAGCGGCAGCGTGCGCGTCTTGGAAGCAAGACGACACGAAGCAACAACAGGTTCGATCCCCGGGTCCGCGCTTAGAAACCTCTGGGTGTTTAAGCGCGTTATAAATACGTAACTAAGAAAAAAAAACCACACAATTACGCAACTAAGAAAAACAAAAAAAAAACAATTCCTGTAACAGCGCCTCGATGCCTGCGGCTGTGTGAGCGCTTTATAAATGTAAAAAAATAAATTGAGAATTTGAAGAATTCTTGGTATATTTTCCTCATTTGAGATATCAGTTGGCCAGTTTTTCCAACAATACAGCTCCAGTATTGTTTTGTGCTTGATGAATCAAATACTGGGAAGCCCAAATACTGCATTGATCTTCTTTTACTTAGTTTTTGTTTATTTAGGAACCAATTGAAGGTCAGTGGCTTAGATCTATTACTCAATAGCATGATTATCGATTTCTTTACGATTTACAACCAAACCCTTCCTGGTCAGGTATTCAGCAAATGCTTTAATTTTCCACTGCAAAACGGTGGGTGTGCTGTCAATTAATAGAAAAATCATCAGCATAGGCACACCAATTAATAGTAATACATTATATTATATTAATATTAATAATGGCAGGAATCTGTTTCATTAGAATAAGATTCAAGAATAGCATAATTATAGACTTTGACCAAAGCTCTGGGTTTGCCTTAAAATTAATATTAGCTAGTATATTGGGCCCAGCAGCTCTAGAAGAACTAGATTTTTGAATTATTTCTGTAATATCAGCAATTGTAAATTGGCAGACCCAAGGATGATTTCTCACTAATATCAATGATACATGTAGTGGTGATCTCTCCTCATACAGGGTGCCATAATGGCCTGGCCAAGATTCTTAGGACATTGAATTAGTTTGTACACTCATCTGTGAACATTCAGTGTTATTTATCAGACGCCAGAATTGTTGTGCAGTTCCATTTTTAATCAGTGGCGTAACACAAAATGTGGGGGCCCCCCTGCGAGCCATGCTGAGGCCCCCCCCCCTTCTCAGCAACACATCAAGGGTCGTGCCATCCTCTGGGCCGGCCTAGATTATCACACTTGCGCAATACGCACGAACGCGCCGCTGACGGGATATGCTGCACACTGCACTAGGAGAAAGATATAAATATGTGTTTAATGTAATATACAGCACACTTTCTGAGAAAAACTGGCTAAAAAGCCAGAGGGTTTGCAATTGTTTTGTAGGGTAACACCAATCCAATAGATGCAAGTCACTAACAGTGCACAGGAACATTAATGCTTTGCTATTAAAAATGCCATGCTACAATGAAAACATGTCCAACTGGCTGCACAATATAGACCAATGTAGACACGTAATAACAATATAGTAAAGCTTGCCAGGCCACATTTAGAAATATCTAGACTGGTTGCACCAAAATGCCAGTCCAAGCAATAACACTCATCAAGAAGAGAACACACAGTCAAGCCTGTGTCTCTGTGGCCTCTAACAACACGGCCAAACTCTTTAAAATCTGAAAAGAACTGGTCAATCCTGTTGCGGTCTTTACCTCTCCTGTTCCCTCCCAGGGCCTCTGTATGGCTCTGTCATCTCACTTCTCTGCTAAAACTCAGGACATCCTGTCCTCCATCTCCTCTTCCTCTCCTTCTTCCTCTCTCAGCCCCCTTTTGGGCATCTCTACCTCTCTTCCTTCTTTCTCCTCTTTCTCTCTGACAACACCTGACAAGGTTTCTAGACAAGTCCGATCTATGAAAGTGTCATCCAAACAGGTGCTCTCCTGCTCCACCAGAACCATCAAGAACCATATTGACACCCTCGTTCCAGCCTTGACTGATTTCTGTAATCACTCTTTCACCACTGGAATTTTCCCCTCTCCTGTGAAGCACTCCCTTCCTTATGCACCTACTCCTCAAGAAGCCATCTGCCGATCCTGCCTGCCTGGCAAACTATCGCCCCATCTCCTTCACCCATTTCCGGGGCAAACTGTTGGAAAAGCTGGCCATCTCCCAGCTTACTCTCCACACAGAATCTGTTGGTTGTCTCCATGACCATCAGTCTGGCTTCAGAGCTGCCAGAGGCACGGAAACTGCTGTCCTGAACACCTATGAAGATCTGCTCTCTAACCTTGATTCCAGCATTCCTTCTGTCCTCATCCTCCCTGATCTTTCCTCTGCTTTCGACATGGTCACCCATGCCATTCTGATCAATCTTGATCAATCGAATCCATGAGAACCTGGGCATCACGGATCAGGCCCTTGAGTGGCTGACCTCCTTCCTCTTGGACTGACCCTCCCAGGTCCAACTTGGTCCCTTTCGCTCCGCTCCATCCTCTCACTCTTTTTCAACCTCTACGTGGCCCCTTTGGCCCACCTGATCTCTACATTCTCCTCTAACTTTCAGTGTTATGCAGATGACAGTCCGCTTTCCTTCAGGCTCCCCTCAGACTCCTCTCCTCTCTCGCTCATTGCTGACTGTCTATCCACGATTCAGGATTGGTGTGCCCCCAACGATCTCTGCCTTAATGTCAGTAAGATGGACATCCTTCTCATTTGGACTCCTGCCCCTGCTTTCCCTCTCTCACTCTGGCCGCCCACCTTGGGCCCTCTTCCTTCGACTTCCTGTGAGGCAAACAACCCTGGTGTCATCTTTGACTCCACTCTCTCTTTCTCTCCTCACATCTTGGATGTCGCCAGGAAGTCTCACTACCAGCTGCTCCTCCTCAAAGGGACTCTTCCCTTTCTCACTTTCCCCCAGAAGCTCACTGTCTCCAGAGCCATGCTTCTCTCTAGGCTGGACTACTGCAACAGCCTCTTTCTCAATCTGCCTTCCTCTACTCTCCAACCTCTGCAACTAATCTAGAACAGGACTGCAAGACTTATCCTTGGCCTCAAGCCCAGGGATCGTATCTCTCCAGCCCTGACATCTTTCCACCGGCTCCTAGTTGCTGCAAGTATCAAGTTGAAGACCCTTTGCATTGTCCACAAGGCTTTCTGGAACCGGGGCCCGCACTACATCCAACGCTTTCTTCCAAAATATCTTCCTTCTCAAGCCCTTCGCTCAGCTACCTACAACTCTCTAAGGGTTAGACGCTTCTCCAGACACAGAGTGGGGGGTAGATCTCTCTCCTCTGCAGGTGCCTCCCTCTGTAATAGCCTCCCTGCCCCTCTCAAACTTGAGCGGGACCTCCTGAAGTTCCGGAAGCATCTCAAAACTTTCCTCTTCTCCTCTGCTTTCTCTCTCTCCCTCCCATGCTGACCTACCTGACCTACCTTCTGTACCAACTGGTTGTTTGTCTTCCCTCAGAGTCTCACTGAGTCCAGCCTCTTTCTTGATCAGTCACCCTTGCACTGCCTCTGGCCCCACCATGCACTAAAGGGCTGTAACTGTAACCCTACAGTCCCTTTTTCTCCTTGCTCTACCCAGAGCTGCGGTGCCCTGGCTGCACTTACTCAGAGAATTGCTGCCCATTATTTCCCTCCCCTCTCCCTTGCACTTCCTCCTCCATTTCCCCTTGCACTTCTCGTTCTCGCACTTGCACGATCTGAATGACACAAGGCCTAGTAAGATCACTTGTCTTGTCCTCCCTCTATCTTCCTGCCCATGTCTTGTTGCACCTAGAAATACTTGTGTGCAGGCTCATTATAAATGACTTACCAAACTGAGGAATGACTAGACTGGCTGCACCAAAATGCCTCTCTAGCCACTAATACCACATATCATGCCTACTTAGCCTGGACATGGACAGCCATTATGATTCTTGTACAATCTTGCCCCCCCCACAAATCCTTCTCCCTCCCACCCCAACCTCCAAAATCAGCTCCTTGAACCAGAATGACCTCCACGTCCCTCTTCCTTGCCCCAGACCTTACGGTTGAGGCTCCTTGCCTCATAGGTAAGTACTGGATGAGGAAGAGTGGGACTAGGAGTAATGAAGATTACAGGTAGCTAAATCAGGCATTACCTACATGGGCCTCTACCTCATCCCAGTACTTGTGTATGAGGCAGAGTGCATTATACACAAGTACTGTCTCATACACTGGGACGAGGAAGAATAGGGCTAGGAGTAATGAAGATTACCAATAGGTAATCCAGGCATTAAACATAAGTATTATTGCAACACCATTGAGTTGACTGGGATTCAGCACTCCCACCCCCCTGAAATGTTGGGCTATGTTGACCCGACCTGGCTGATCTTCAGAGTAGTTGCCAGACAGAACAGGACACAGATGTTAAACGGCACCTCGGTTTCGCTGTTGACAAGAACCCAGCAATTACTAACATAAAGCATTTCACTGTTAGTACCTGCATTCAAATGCCACATTTTTTAGGCTAATTCAATCGTGATGTGGCTTTAATACTTGCATGCCAGGGGAGTGATTGGAAGGGTAGAGAGGGAACAGGAGACCACTCATTCTCACAGCAATCCATAAGTGGGTGCTTTCAACCTTAATGGAGAGAGTTAACTGCTTGTAACAATGATGCTGCACTAGAGTAGTATCGTTAAAATGTGTAAAGAAATTAGATGCCGAAAAAAAATAGGTTTGCCCCTCCCCCACCGCCCATGAAGTTGGCGCCTCTCCCAACATTTGAAGGGTTAGCCCCCGAAATGTAGGTTCTGTTGCGCCCCAGAACGCAAGCACACACACAATTCACCATATACACATACGCACACCCAGCCATCCATACATTTAAGTTTGCATCCTTTCACCATACAGGCACACCCAGGCAGCCACCCGTACATTTACGTGTGCACCCTTTCACCATACAGGCAAACACACCCAGGCACCCACCCATACATTTAAGTGGGCACCCTTTCACCATACAGGCAGACCCAGGCAGCCACCCGTACAATAAAGTGTGCACCCTTTCACCATACACTCACACAGGCAGCCACCTGTACATTTAAGTGTGCACCCTTTCAGCATACACTCGCACACGTCATGGGGTTGAGGGGAGCCCTAACACTTCAAAAAGAAATTTGGCTTCATTACAACTATGATGGACTGGAAACAACGTTGCCGATAAACTTACCAGCAACGTTGGTTCCGGGCCGGCATATTACAGCTCTGCAGGCGGTTGCCGTCCTGCCCAGCAGGTCAGACCTGCCGGGCAGAACGGCACCCACCAGCATAGTTTTCACGCAAGCACTGGCACTGTTATTAACGGTACCAGTGCTTCTGTGGTCTCCATTCCCATAGAGTCCAATAGTACTTTATGGAAATGGGGACTTTACCATTTGACGGCGCCTGACTTCCCAGACCGCTGGGGTTGTAATCCCCCGGTGTTACTGGGAGTTTGGGCACTGGTAAATCATTAAGGGTCCGGCGGCAATCTACTGGTAGCATCGGCACAGTAACCGCCAAACCCGTAATGAGGCCCATTGTTTCTTTTTGAAGTCACACTGACTTTATAAAGAAATTATTTCTGTTAAGGACTGAACCATAACCGAAATATTTTCTTTGTGAAGGCAGAGATACTTCAAAAATAAACTATTTCTTTTTGAAGTCATAGGTCTCCCCCCACCCCATGACCTGGAGGCCTCCAGCCTAGGGTCTTCCATGCCATGGGAAGGGCGCAGCCTCGGACTTCAAAAAGAAGGTTTCTTTTTGCAGTCACTCTGCCTTCATAAAGAAATTATTTCTGTTACAGAAATAATTTCTATATGAATGCAGAGTGAATTCAAAAAGAAAAGAAAAGACATTTTTTAGTGAAAAAAAATATTTTTCTTTTTTTTTCTACAACTTCTTTTTTTTCTTCAAGTGGGGCCCCTCCCAGGACATGTGCTGGTGGGCCCCCCCGCACCGCGGGGGCTGCGGGGGCCCCTGTTACGCCAGTGTCTTTAATGGCCATTAACATTGCTTCATTATCCTGCTGCAGAATATATACTTTATGACTTTTCAGCCAGTTCCTCAGATTTTGTTTTTGGGTATTTATTCTTCCCATCTTTACTTACCATGCTAGACTACTTTTCCTCAAGCGACTTATCTCCTTTCGACATATGTTTTTCCGGAGTTTGATTGCTGGATCATAAGCATGTTGGTGAATCACCATAACCGTGTTGCCCAAGCTTACTTTAATTGATTTATCAATAAGACTGTCTATATAACCAGTAAATCTGTTATATGTAAATATAAGAGATCTTTTTTTAATATGGCTATTCTGAAAATCTGCGACAAACACCATGTTCATTTTTGCCACATTACCTTCATGCCATTTTATCCTAGTTTTTGTGGGGTTCATTTCTAAACATACAGTAGGTACATTTTCCATATTGGTCTACCGACCCATTTTCATTGATATTTCAAGTAGACGATGATCACTAAGCCCCGTGTCTGTTATTGTAACATTACATGATACTTCAAATAATCGATGGGACATGAACATATGGTCCATAGTTGATACTCTATTACCGTCTGACCATGTAAATGGTTCCCGTTCCCCATTCAATGTGGCATCAACATGGTGGAGTCCCCAATTGGTTAAAAGGTTGAGCCAGAATTGACCTTGAAGATGCTTTCTCGGAGCGCCAGCAATTCCCCCTTTTATTTTACATCTGCCCTTAGCATTAGATGTTGTGAGCATCCCCAAATATGATTCTGACTCTGGATTATATGTTGATCCTGTCGGAATCTCTGCATTCAGATCACCTACCACCATTATATGTAATCCCAAGTATCTAACCGTCCTTTCTGTAAGAAGGTCATCGATGCATTCAACAAATTTCACAAAATCTTGGAGCGGATTCCAATAAATGTTTAATATAAGCAGGTGGATACACAATAACCACCTGTTATTTCCACCAATGCTGCCATCATACCTACCATTGGGGGAATACCTTCAAGGATCTTCCATCCAGAGCTAATTGTAATGGCTGGTATTTGGCCCCTTGACGTATGTTCTCTGGCCCCCTAGGATGACCTTTTTTGTCATACAAGATTCTTGAATACATACAATATTAGTTTTTTTCAAATGTTCACATATAGCATAAGAGGTTGTTAAATGCACCATACCTCGAGAATTTCATGACACTAGGGTGACATCCTCAGTGTCATTCACATGATTAAAGATCTGGCTTCACTGTTTTCAGTTGGGCAATGGAATCCCTAAGGAAAAGTGCAAGCCACCTCCAACCTTGTTGATCCTCTAGATGTGGGTGATGATTTTTCTCTCTTTCTGAGGGTTTCCATTTTTGACTTCCCTTTAGATGCTGTTGCTTTTCCTCCACCCAGTTTACTACTTTAAGGTCCGGACTAAAGATTAAAATGTCATATCCTAGCCTATGTAATTGTGTTCCTTCTCGTAGCACTGCATCATACACAAATCGTGAATGAAACCCTAATCGCACGTGATCATAGCGCACTTGGTGTATAAAATCAATCAGCTTTAAGTCTGCTGATGATATTTGTCTAAGGGCAGGGATCACATTTAAGAGGGCCAAACTCGTTCTCTATTTAATGATTGAAGACCCCCATAGTCAAATAGCAAGTATAAGAGTATACTTGGATTATGTGTAATGGAAGGGGCCCGCAATTCTATGTATCTTAGATCACTCTTATTAGATGGACATTGGGAGTTCTGATGAATCGGTCCCTTTCTGGTCTAACTTTGTTTCAATTGGTATACAATTCTGTGGTTCCCCATTTTTTACCTCTTCCTCATATACTACTGTCGGGGGCGGGGGGGTTTCTTTTGGTGTAATCTATTCCTGTTCCTCTTGTATTATTCCTTGCAGAGTATCATCTTTTTGAGGTGATCCCCTCCTAGTCCTAACATCCTGATTGGAACAGCCCTCTTCCTGTATTATTTGCGGCTGGAGCAGAGTCTTCACTAGCAGGGATTCATTGGATTTTAGTTACTGAGATAGTATTTGAGTAATAGTTGCTCTAATGTAGTCCTCCAATAAGGAGTGGTTATTCAAGCCTTTCATCTTATCTAAGTTCACATTTTGCTGCGGAGGTTCCGAGCCCTGCATTAAGTTGTTCCTCTGAATAGGTCCCTCTTTTTCCATTATTTGGGGGCCATTTTGTTCTGATGGTAATGGGGTGATACCCATCGGCTCATTAAAGACCTCCTGAAAAGTCGTTGGACCAATCTTCAAGCTGTCACCTGTCCTACTTTGGTTCTTACACGTTGCCAGAGAGTTCAACTGATTTGGTACTTTCACTAACTTCTTTGTGAATAGTTCATATATTTCCTCTATATGCTATTGACCTTCCTTTCATGGGGTCTGAGCAGTGCCATCATTACCTTACTCTATTATAGGCATAGGAGTATTTGTTTTTATTTCTGCCTTTTTTTATTTTTATTTTTTTGTTTCCCCTTATGTTTCATTTCTTCAGATATTATGTTTTTGGCCACCACCCCAGTCCCTGAATCAATAACAAATTCCACTTCGGGATCAGTATCCAGTCCGCACACGAAGCAGTCATTTCAAGTATCTACCTCATTAAGCAGCGATCTCCAATTCCTCTTAAAGTGCTTTTTAATGCCCTAGTTCAGGACTGGATGTGAGTTAGGCACATGTTTTTTTTTCTCGTAATTCTTATTTGTACATTGCTCACTTGACAATTTGGAAATGCCATTTTCCTGCTCTGCAGTGTTCTGAGAGTCACCTAATGTCTGTTTAGTCTGAGAACATACTATTTGTTTCTTTGAGGTTCCCAATTTGGTTGATTTGTCTTCCTGGCATCTTGGAGTATATCTTTGATCAAAGTCAAGGCCTTTCTTGACTAGTAAAGCAACATCCCAAGCAAGCTTTCCCAACACATATACTATCTCATAAAGACAAACTGCATGAAGTTTTATTTCCGCCACTATCGGAGCAGATATCTCCGCCTCCTGAGAGAACCCACTTTTCTCCCCCAACTCTTGATTAACCTGTGCAGAAGGGATAGTTTTAGCCCCCACTTTCTTGGCTCATGGGGTACTAAGCTATGGCTATTAATGATATTTCTCCTGAATGGAAATCAGGTGGAGTGTCCATAAAGGACTGTTCCATCTCACGAATGACTTCTCCCCCCACACCCCTTCTTTTAACCTGAATTTATTTTCTCACTCTGCAGAGGATTTTCTACTCCAGACTCTGTAAGGATGGGATAATGTTCCTTCTCCACTTGTTCCAACAGTGCAGAGTCACTAATTTCTTCAGAGGACGGTGGTAGTGGCATAGCTAGTGCCATTCGCATCGTACCTTTAACTGGCGTGAAAACAAGGGGGGCAGATAGGATGTCATAATCCATCTTGCCCCCTGTGGTTTCACACTCCTTGTTCGCAGGCCTGAGTACATTTCCGCGTGCCCTTCGTGCTCTAAGAGCGTAAAATCTTTACAGTCCAAACCAAGGGGTTAAATGCAGTATACAGACAGAAGTGCAAAAACCAGGCCGGGGGGGTCAAATACAATATACACAAAAAATAATAAATCCAAAGCAACAGTTAGATGTAGCTTATGCAAGAAAGAGCCAGGAGTGGCTAACCATCTATTGTTATAGCCTCTTCTTTGTGAGTTTGAAATGCCAAAAGCAGCACTACCAATTCTGTTGCTTGGGCAATCTCACACTTACCACTGTCGCAGAGTTGCCATTCAGTCTTACTTGTATCACTGCAGTCCCTGTGTGCCTGTCACCTGTGCTTTGATCTTCTGGCGATGGCCCATCAATAAAGAGGACCGCCCCCCACCTACAGCATTTTCTTTAATGTGTGGTATCTCATCATGATATTCAATATACTTGGTGCAATCATTTCCGCTATCTCCTCCCTCTACTGGCTCTGCTATTTTATTTTTTTTATTATGTGTTTAGTCAACAAGAGACTTTTCAGAATGTATAGTCAAAAATACATAATATACATACACTAGATATATATAACAAAGACAATTGAAAGAAGACGCTTTGAGAAAAATAATTTTAAAAAAAACAGGCGATGTCCATTAAACATCAGTCGTCAATAGATAACATATTGACAATAATATACCTTCCCCAATGTATATTACTCAATAATGCATTCCAATTCATTCAACATTCTTACGTATAAGAACTTTTCCCTCCCGGTGGACATTCTGTTCCAAAATTCATCTCAGTCAAGTGAATCAATAGTATGAACAAAACGAGAAAATGTTTTCACCCTTTTCTCTTTAGTGGCCACACACGATATTAAGAGATGTTTCACACTCTGTTGTATTCCAGAATTGCAGAGATTACATGAACCCTCCACAACATTTCCTTTGTTCCTAATTCTCTGAAATTCTTTAGTGTTAAAAAGATTCAAACAGATATTCCGCCTGCCACTTATAATCCGGAAAGCGACTGAGATAAGGTAGCACAAAATATCTGGTTTTGTGGCTTATGGGAAATTCTTAAAAAATGTAATTTTTTGTAAACTTGGCCTTTGCAAAAATCCAGTCATTCTGCATTTGTTTTTTTTCACCTTTCGAGGCTTCTCAATCAGCACCTTTTCTGTTAAATCACAAATGATCAGCAAATTGCTGACTTCTCATTTCAGTACTGATAGAAACCTGTTACCACCCCGGTTTAGTAGCAGACTAACATCTTCAAACAGCAAATTATTTTTAGGACTTGTGATGGATCTGTATAGCATGACCCTTCTCCACACCATATGAGACTGTACAGATCGTAAGCCCAATTCAAAACGCAATCGTGCCATAAGAAGTGACATGGGGAATTTTGGTACCTTTTTCAAAATGAGGCCTTCAATTTTGACCCAATTAATTTTAGTAACAATAGGTCCCACCTCTTGATTTCTTTGCAATTTCAGAACTATTGCACCAGATTTATCACCCTCGACCACTTTCAGTGGACTCCACTTTCTGGGTGAATGAGTGGTTCAGTGATTCCAATGTATCTGTCGCAGAGGCCTTATTTAGGGCATTCTTTGCATTAATTGGCTTCACAACATTCGGCAGAGCAATTCCTGAGTGGTGAACTGCCTCAACATTCCGTTCCTCATGGTCCTTTTCACTCTCATGCTCACCACTTGGATAACCAATCACTGAGACCGTAGTATTAGAGTACAGAGAAATAATTGAATTCAAGAGGGGTGGTGGAACCCCTATTTTGTAAAGTTTGTTCCACGAGAGTGAACGATCAAGAGAATCAAAAGTTTTGGCTAGGTCCAAGAAACCAGCATACACTGTACCGCCTCTAACACACGTGTATTTATCTATTATATTAGCTAGGACAAATGCGTGGTCAACAGATGTCAAATCTTTGCGAAATCCTGCTTGGTAGATGGGTAGTATATTATTCTCCAATGCCCAAGGCTCAAGCCTTCTTGCGAGGCAGCTGGAAAAGATCTTGGCACCGCTATGTAATAGGGATATTGGGTGTTAATAGTGATGGTCCGACGAGTTCCCCTTTTTGAAAACCAGCTTAATATGGCTCTTTGTCCATGATAATGGAAGAGCCAAGGCAGATGCAATTCCATTGAACACTTTGACAAACACAGGTGCCCACCATTCAGGGAACCAGTTGAATATTTCCGGCCTAACTCCATCAGGGCCAGGAACCTTTCCCAGCTTTGGATTTTCCCCTTTCCTTCTTTTCTTTACACCCTAGAGTAATTTTTTGCATGAGGCAGCTCCATAACTTTCGGCAGAGCAATTTCTGAGGGGTGAACTGCCTCAATATTCCATTATTCATGGTCCTTTTCACTCTCATGCTCACCATGATCCAGACTGCTGTCCCTCACATTTTGTTTTTTTTCTGAAAGACCCCCCGCCCATTTATGCCAACCTAATGAATTCTTCCAAGGTTGACTGAGAAAGGGTAGTATCATCCAGATAGAGTAGATTCCATTCCTGTGAGGTGGGTTTAGAGATCAATGCATTTCCTCCAGTTTTATAGCCTCCTTCCACCCTTAGAGTATTCTGTTTTGCGTTCATTAGTTGGAATTCTTGCTCAAGTCATGCAAACTGAGTTTTCAGCTCTTGCAAATTTGTCTTTTTTAACTCAAGTCAACTGTATCTATCATTTAACCTGTCTAGCCTATGTCTCTGTTATTCTTCTGTGCTTCCTTGAGCCTTTTTAAGAGTGGTCTGACGTATGTGCTATATTCAAAGACCCATGCCCTACAGTAATTGTAAAGTCCCAGAAATTACTGCATTTCTCTCACTGTTTTTGGTCTGGCTGTTTTGATGATCACTTTTGCTCTCTCATGGGTCCCTTTTCTTCCTTCTTGGGATATTAACTGACCTATAAGCAGGAGTTCTTTCTGACAATATTGTAACTTCTCTTTGTCTATTTTGTACCCCTTCCCTGCCAAGAATGTCATCAACTATACTGAGGCTTTCCTGCACTGTTCCCTCTGTCTCGGTGCATACCAAAATGTCATCTACATATTGCATCACTATACGGTCAAGGTGTATGTTACCTAGGTCCATCTGGAGTACTCGGTTGAAGATTGAGGGGGTCTCACAGTACCCCTGAGGTAGCCTTGTTTTTTTCCACTTGGTACCGTGGTAGGAAAATTAAGTCAAATCTTGAGAATCTTTACGCAGGGGATTGAAAAGGATACATTCTTTAATTCAATCATAGTGAAATAGTTAGCTCTGGATAGGATATTACACAATATAGTGTCTGGGTTTAGGACCAATCATAACTCTGCTTCAACAATAATGTTCAGGGGCATAACTACTGTATAAATCGCCACAACTCCCAGTCACCTTTTTTACTGGGTACACTGCTGTATTACATGGGGATTCCGGTGCCACTCGTATTACTTGTTGCACTAGAGCAGAAATGGATCATAAATACTTTCATCTGCTTCTCTTGACATTGGGTACAGTCTCACCTGCAGCAAAATAGCACCTGGTTTCAATTGAATTTTGATTGCCCCTATTCCTCTTAATAGGCCAACATCTTATGGACTACTGGTCCGCAATATGCTTGGTACCTTTGCCAAATCTGCCTGTAGAAAAGTTGGTATCTTTTTTACCAATGCTATTTTCTGCAGCAATTTTCTGTTGTCAATTGTCTGCTGATAGGTAACACTTATATTAAACACTACCTCGTCTTCTGAGTAATCATCTGTAAACAAGTCTTCATCTGTCAAATCAGTCAATCTGTGTGCCTCATCGAGGGGTATCGCTGTCCTCCAGTTTATTCCTTCATCAATTATACTGTGTAGAATCACCCTGTCTTCTCTCACTATTGCTGCTTCTAGCTCTATTGTAATCACTTGTCCTTATTCCTTCTTCATAGGTACTTCTGGTCTGAATAAAAACTCTGTGGGTGGTCACAACAGTGTGCCTCTTATTCTTGGAAGCCATGCTAAAAATATGTGTACTCCATAAAGGAAGACTTCTGGGTCTAATGGCACACCCCTTTGTGCTTTCTGGCCATAACATTCTAATGTACATTGTTGTGCATTTATGTAATGAATCCCTGCAGTTGAACATATTATTCCCTGGTCAGTGAAATATATTGTCATGTTCAGTTTACTCATCAAATCTCTCCCTAGTATGTTGACTGGTGTCTTGCGGGAATCCATTAATGGCATAGATAAATCACGTTCTCCTATAGTAATAGTTAAGTTGTTAGTGAAATTAACCATACTTGTCGTCTGCGAAAAAACTTGGGCATTCATAGCAATGCCTGACATTGTGTACTTTCCCTCTCTAACACAGGACCTGGTTGCCCCATATCAACAAGGAAGGTAAATGTTTTGTCACCTAGCGTTACCCCGACTCTCGGTTCCTCTTGTGGGTCTGGTGTAACTGATAGGATATAACACCCCAAGACTTTCTGTTGGATGCCCTATTGTGGGTAAAAGTTCTTCCCAGTGCTGGTGAAAGGGTTCCCACCCACCACAGTCACACTCCCAATTCTGGGTGTAGGCTTCTGGGACACTATGTTTGCGTTCCATTATGTAATTGTATTCTGTTGTATTGGTGCTTGTGGTTGCATCAGTATTTGCCATGTCTGCATAGGGGCTTGCTGTGTTTGCAATGCTGCTTGTTGCATTTACATTGGCCTTCTTTGTTGTGCAGGTTGAATTTGTGGTGCGTCTGTTTGATATGGTGTATGATCTTGGACATAATATTTGTGTGGTTCTGTACCATACGGTGGAGGATCCCGCCTCTTTGGTCTTGCCAATTCTTCTGCATTCCTCGCCTGCTTCTACACACTCTGGAAATATTACCCGTTTCTGAGCCTGTCTTTCAAATCTAGGTTATCCCCCAATAAGTCCTCCTACCTGTGGAGCCTGACATTCAAACCCTCTGCCTCTGGGTGCGTTTGCTCTAACTCGCTGAATATATTTATATTTTCCCCTTCCTGCAAACTCTCCACTAGCCATTGGCTGTACCTGCTTTGTCTTCTGTGTAATCACCCCATCTCCACTGGTTAACACTGCTCCTTCCACTGAGCACTTTAATAATTCTTTCGGAACTAGTACTGCTTCTTCCAGCTTACTTTCCTCAAGTTTCTTCCTGGTTTTCTCTTGTTTCAACTGACATTCGTGGACTGTGGTTAACTGCATCTCTGGCCATGGCTTCGCTTCCATTCCATTTATTTTTTATAATTGTCTCTGCACTGGCTCAGGCAGCCCTTGACACATTATGTGATAAAAAAATAGATATGTTTTTATCCCACTGTTCTCGTGTTTCTACCCACCATTTTCCTTGAATCTTCTGAATATAAGAAACCTTGTCTTCATCGTCAAGCATTTTGCATGTCATAATTGAGCTCATATCTGACGAATCACGATATTGCACCCTAGTGCTCTCCATACATTCGCCCTACAATTGTTAAAGGGTGCTCTGTCGTAAGTGTTGTTTTGGGCCATCACTCCACAATAACCAGCTCATTTCCAAATGTTGTCTGCTCTCTTCCCTTTTATGGCAGCCAGCAAGCTCTTTATATAGCCCACTGCTTATTTAAGTCCTGCTGTCATTCTTTCTAATTCATAAATCCATTTGCCTACTCCCGATGTCAATGTTGGTAGCTATTAAATTATTCTAATCCATCTGTGGCATATATTGCAGTCATCCTCTCCTCCCTTTTCTAGCAATGGGAATTGCATCACTTCTACATCCTGTCCTCCTGCAGTTAGTCCAAACGTCTTGGGTGTCTTATCTATCAAATAGATTTTCTTCCAACCCAGCAAATTTCTCAACCTATTCACATAAACTATTCTGTCTTCTAGGCTTCTTGACCATACTTCCGGGAGCCCAGGGCTTCGAACAGGCTCCAGCATTCTCTCTGATCCTTCCAAACCTAAACACATTCTGTATTCCCCTGTTCATACACCTGTAGAAGGGGCTTGTGAAGTCTCTTCCTCCTCCTCCTCTTCTCCATCTTCCTCTGTTTCTTCATCAATAAACGTTGTATCGTCACTTCATCACTTCCATCATCCTCAAAGTCTAATCTCTTCAGGGGAATCGTCCTATACAATCCACCCATCACTTCTTCAACTTGACTCCCTTCCTACTTCTGTGAAGATCCCCATATACTCTGTTTTACTCTACGGACACCGCTGTCCCTCCTGCTTCTGTACAACTTTTCAATCCTCCTTTGCAGGACTTCCCCCTCATCTTCATCTGACAGGTTAGACCTTTTGCATATTACATCCATTTTCGTATGAAGTCTTTCTAAACTCCTTTCCCTATCTTTCCGCTCCTGCTCCTTGTCTCGCTCTTTCTCTTGGAGCATATGCCCCTTAACAATGTCATTGATTTCTTTTCTTCACCTTTCACCACTCTTTTATCTTTATCGTTCTATCTCTCAATCTCTTTCTTCCTCTTTTTTCACTTTCTTTCTCTATATCTTTTTCTCTCCTTTTCCTATTCTGCTTCCCTTCTCTTCTCCCTTTTCCTATTTTCCCATTGTTTCTTCACCCTTTCCTTTGCTTCTTCATTTCTTCTCTCAATTTCCTTCTCCTCTTGTTCCCGTCCATGTTCTTCTTTTTGTTCTCTCTCTTCTTCTCTGTCTACCTCTCACGTCTTGTCTTTCTCCTCTTCACACCCTCTTTCGCATTCTCTTTCTTTCTTCTATGGTTCTCTTCTCTCTTGTTCCTTGTTTGGGTTCTCTTTTCTCGTCCTCTTATTTCTCCTGTCTTTAAATTCCCTTTCTCTTTGGTCACCCATGTTTCTTCCATCTAAATTGAGCAATATTTGTTCTCCTACCCACACATTCGGGGAAATCACTGTCTCTTCCCTAGTGCCCTGCCTGCCTCTCTGTCTCCGGATCTCCTCCTCAGCCTCTGTCAAGTTTTCCCTGCAACTCACAGCATTCACTGTATTCATTGCACACAGACACTGAATTGTGTGTATTTATTTTTACTTCATTTAAAAAATCTTCACTGCTGTAAGTGGGGGGTGCATATATGGGATTAGTGTATCCTGCCACTACTTTTAATTCCTGCAATGGGTACAGTCCCTGTGCATTGGTAGACGGATTGATGCATTGAGGAGGAGTAGCAGCTGCGGACGCTATGCCCTCCCCTTCATGCTGATTGGGCATCCACTCCTTCGCAGGTGGCTCTTTCATCTCCTCCATATACATTTCCACAGTTCTAGAATGGCTAATTGTTTTTCTAACTTTGTTCCTTTGTATGCAGCATGCACCTATGTTTGCATGTGTTGCATGTGTTGCAGTACTGACCTCGAAAGAGTACCTTCCTGCGACAAAGGCATAAACAACTAGCCCACAGTTCCTGTCACCCACTGCACCTGGTACAATTTTGACCTTTTGCCAGGGCAATGCTCTACAAAAATGCATAATGATTATACGTAACAGTTTAGTCTTCCGATACTTACCAAACCTCTGTTCTTGTTCTGCTTACTCCCCTTTCACCACTCCTTCACACTATCCCTCCAAGAATATGTCCCTTTCTTTTCAACACTTCTACGTCACTTTCCAACACCTTATTTGTTACAATTATTATCTGGGCAGGCACCAGAAACACCACCCATGCTCCGGACCACGCCCCTTTGGACCAAATCACAGCTTCACGTCCTCAACAATATATACCAATAGGCACAAAACTCCACTTTTCAAAAAACGAAACCACTTTACACCCTACCGCTGGTGCCAGCAATCACTAAACATATGAATATACCCCAAATACAATATGGCCATCTTCTCATCACCTGGTGAGGCAACAGTCTGCTCAAATCATACCCCTGAAGGGGGTTTTCACCGCACTCTTCCGTGATCTTTTCCCAGCGAGTCCCACCATTAATACATCATGCAAGGTTTAGTGTGCTGGCTTCTGCAACTTTGTCACAGGTATTCCACTATAATTAATCCTTTATCTTTTCACAGTTTCCCAATATACAGACAATTCCCTCCTGTGTTTTGCCAGGCTGATGATCTGTACTTACATCCGTCACCTTGAAGTCCTCAGGCCACTGCAGGCAACGTCGACGGTCCAGGTGCCTTGGTGAAGCTTTCAACCCGCTACCATATGTTATGAGGGTCTGGAAAACCTCAGTTTAAGCGGAAATAGTAGGCTGGGAAATCCCTGACTCAATAACGGAAATAGTCAAAGTAAATGGAAAAACCTGCAATCCAAATAAAGCACAGACAGCATACAAGCAATACAATCTTGGAGCTCTCGCTATCCTCATGCAACGTAATCACTATTGACGTCACATCACAATCTTGATTATAAAAACGTATTGGGCGAGAGATTGGTTAAGGGAATAGACTATGTATGCATAACGTAGGTTAGCCTTTTAATTGCTTATGTATCTGATGGCACCACCTGGGACCACCTCTAAATTGATAATAGAGTATACAGGTCACCTTTAAACTAGTCATTGGTTAATGCAACGTACACTGGGTGGCATGACATTGAGGGTTTTCATTGGTTGGCATCTTATTAACCAACCTTGAACAACTGACAAATCATAAACACATGAGCCAAAAAGGGGGTAGGGAGAGGAAGGTCTGCAAACTGCTTTTTTTCAATTAAAATAGTTAACCAGCCTATATTCCGAGGCCTTGTGCTAAAGTAACATCTTTGTAGATGGCCTTCTACAGCGCTATATGTCTGGGAATATGTGGGAATATGTGGGGAGTCATTGCAGGTGTTTATCTGTGTCTGGGGCTAATTAATGGACAGTGTTCTTGAATGGTGCGTCACGTGTGATGAGATAATGCTCTGAATTATTTTACCCTGGATTTGCTAAGATTTTTGCTAAGATTTTTGCTAATTTGAGTGCAGTTATTATTACTTTTCTAACCACTAGATCGTGAGTTGGGCGGTGCAGTGCAGTAAAATGCGGCAGTAATAGCTATTACCGCTGTATTTACTGCTCAGCCCAATATTGAGTTGGGCAGAACGTGGGAGTTTTACCTCCAGTTTATTGCTGGAGGTAAAAATCACCCCTTTCTGCCCATTTTTGGTGCTATTAGTGCAGCGCTAATAGCGCCAAGAAACCCCAATTGGGTGCAATGGACCCAATGGAATGGGGATGTACCTCCCCACCACAACTCGGGATACGGCACAAATTGCGCCCGACTGAGTTGTGGTAATGCTAATAGAGTTGGCCTGTATCCCGGCGCAGTTAGCTCTGGGATACTACCCAACTCGTGATAGAGCCCTTAGTCAAAGTTATGAAGTTTTAGCTTCTAATTATTTGGCACCTGGCATTCAAAGGCCGGTTGTTCTTTAATTAATCTTAGAGAAATATGTCTTGTGCCTTAGGAATTGTTATGTTATGTTCTCTTCTGAACTGTCCAAATCCTCCCTAATCTTTCAGTTACCCTGGAAGGGGCTGCACAGCCAGTGCCTGTGACCTGCACAACTCTGTATTTCAGTGAATTCTACAGTTTGAGTTTCATGAAGCCTTGAAACCTTCCATTCATGTTGATAGTGACACTGCTTCTATTTTGAAAAAGATAGATGCCCATTACTGTCGCGCTTCTGTGTTAGTGAGTTATATACGTATCTCGCTTGTGTTGTATTTCAGAATATACATTGCTTACGTTATGCTTTTCGTGTCTGTGTGGTTGCAAGCAAAATGATTTGCGTATGAAGGCATAATTGACCTATTGCATTTTCATAGGGCTGTACGCACATGTGCTTCATGGCTAATAGATACATGCATGTTTTTATCACAAGTCTGGTCATTTTTTACATCTTTAGCTCACATTGTTTCCTTCATTTGCTGCACGTCCTTGGGAAATGGGTAACACGGCTGTCTTAGTGAATAGCGTTTCTGACCTTTATGATATTGGGCTGGAGGAGGGGCAGTTGTCATGAATGATGTATTCACCTGTCTCTCGACAAGTCGAAGTTGGTTGTAACATAAAGGGAGAGAGACCTAGGGAGGTATTGTCTATTTCCCCCGGAGCATGGATATAGAATTCTATTGGAATGCGGGAAGTTATTCTTTGTGTGCAAGTCCTTTATGACTGTTAACTGACTTCTACCTGCCTCCAGGGTAAGTCCTTTGCTAAGTTAAACTGGATGCCCTTTATTTTGGAGACAGAGAAATGCTAAAGTCTTGAAAGGCAATAAGGACAGGGGACAAGCAAGAGGGTTGAATAACATTCTTGATGCTCCTGAAATGTTCCTTCAGTTTATTACTTGCCGCCACGATTTGATTCTGCATGTAAGAGGCTTTGGAGGAAATAATCCTTTTCTTGTAGTCTGACTGTGCTGATGACGGGAGGGAGGGCTAACACAAGCTGAAAAATCCCTTTATGCCGCATAGAATTCATAGGGCCAATGGAAGTAAGGTGGAGGTCCCTAGTGTGTGTGTGTGAAAATGAAGGGACCCTATCACAGGCACTGCCCAATTCAAAAATGCTACATCAAATGATGCTTTATTTGTTGGGCTTTGCTGGGTATTTACGCTCAAACAGATAGGAAGGAAATAGAGTTTTGGGAATGCAGAAGGGCAAAAGAGCCTGTCTGACAGGAACAAAGCTGATTGGGTTTCAACTGGGAGTAGGTGATTGCAAACATCCTCAAGAAGGCCATTTCCAGATGGGACTGAATTCAGAGGTATTTTCCAAGATAGAACCAGATTTCTTGAGAGGGATTTCAGGAGCAGTTGGACTGCCTGAATGAAGGAGCTTATCTGGCAGTGTTGCCTGAAGCCAGTTGATGTTCCTTCTCATACTGAGCCTTTGAAAGATAAACCAAAAGTGAGTGCATGGATCCCAGAATATTTATACAAAGGTCTCTAGAATTCATTAAATCCCATACAGAAATTAAATGTATTTTGGGAAGGGGGTCCCTGTTTACAAGCTATCTCACTAAAAGTTGCATTAGCCTTGTGATTCATAAAACAATTGATACCCTGGGTTGCTTCACAATAATAAGACTTTTCTTCATCAATTTGGGATATCAGGAGGGTTTAGCCATCCTAAATTGAAATGTAGAATGATAAGCATGTGTGGCTTTTGTCTGCCATAGCTGATAAAGTAACTGAAATCCATTCCTTAATTAACACATGAAACTGGGATGCTGAGTTGTAAAGAGGACCCTGATTCCTTGACAAAAGGGGGAGAGATAAGGTTGTATAAGGTTTTATGTAAACTAATCATACAACAATAAAAAAAAAGAAAAGGGGGAGAGATAAGCTCTGCTATCCCTTCATCCCAAAGAGAAACAGGATTTCTGAACCCATTAAATAATAAATAACACAAATAATACATAAAATAATTTACAAAATGTGCAACCAAACCAACAGTGTAAAGATATCCAATTGTATCAGTGCCCAAGCTTTGAACTAATAGTTTGCCAAAGTGTTCAACATTTTAGATAAGAATTAGTCCAAGATTCGGAGAACCACATGTTAGAGTAAATTTTTTTTTTATTGTGTACAGTTTACAGCAGAACACCTTTACAATTGCAACCAAAAATGAAACACAAAACAAAATATTTTAAACTGTATACCAAACATTTTCCAAAATGCATATGTCTCAATAAATATCCGATGATATATTCAATTAAACTCATACGATCAAAATATTTATTTCTTAGCAGCTGGACCTATAATTTCCATTAAAAAGTAAGGATATGCCTTCCAACGTAACGTAGCTTATCTCTCAGTTTTAATGAATTTATTACACTAAGTAGAGCGACTCCAACAGATGTTGGCCTTCTACCCAGACATCTCGCTCATAGTAGATCTCCGTCGTGACTGGGGATACCAGCTATTCATCTCTCAAAATATTTATCGCGGTTAGAGGTCAGTGCCTTACAATATTACACCAGGTGCTTCAGTGTTTCCAACTCAGTCTGATCCTTGCAGAAACTACAATATACATCCTCTTTAACAATGTGTTTCCATCTAAGTAGAACCTCCATTGTATGTAAGAGATTCCATCTAAACATTCAGAGGTCATTATTGTGTCTGCAATAGTTGGGAAAGATGTTAAGAAAGGAAGCCACAACCCCTTGTTTTTTGTCTCATACGCCAAGTGATTCAATGAGGGGTAAGCATGAAATAGATCCACTGTAATTCACCAGTACCACTGTAAAAGGACAGTTTACACCTCCCATGGCGACCTCTCTTAATCAATATTTCCCTTCCCAATTTCTTCCAAAAGGTTCTCACATTGGACTTTTAATTCAGAGATATAATTAATCTTGTTTACTGTTAGCTGGTGGTTTAACTTCTCATAAAGAGTTTCCACCTGTGGAAATCACAACTTCCTATACAAGCGAAGCAAAGCTAACACCACCTCACCTTATGATATATGATATGATATGGCATTTGTAACGCACCTATACACAAGTGGAGACTTGGAGAGAGGAGATATCCAGTTCTCGTAGCGGGTAGCAGCCACGGGAATGGCATTTGGTACATCCAAAACTCTCTTCCACAGTTTGTCTACCCAGTCGAGAGCCCACACCCCCAACAGCTCAGCTACTTAAACAATTTGGGGTACTATTTCCCCAGATAAATATTCAAAACGGGCTTAATTGAGAATCTTCTAAACTGTTGATTCATTTTCAACATCTGATTAATGAGCAGAGAGGCTGTTTGTTTCATCATGTTACTAATTACAATGTTCTGTGGCTGCCCACAAATTGGGTAACCCAAGTAGACTAGGGAATTTACCTCCTGTAAGGTAACTTTATTCAGGTTCCACTTATGACTTCGACAACTTTTCTTCAAAACTATTTGCAGAATTTTGGTTTTCTCCAGGTTTATAGTAAGTGCATTTCTGGAGTGAAATAATCCAAAATAAGGGAGTAATTTTTGTAAAGCTATTGGCGTATGGTCGAAGAGCGGGAAGCCATCCACATAGGCCAACCACAGGACTCTAAAAGTACCTATTTTTGGGGATACAAAGGCTGCCATACCCAGATATTCACCAATGTCAGAGATGTACAAATTAAATAGGCAAGGACCAAGTATGCATCCCTGCCTTAAACCAGAATTAATGGCGACTCTTTTGGTTAATGAGTCTTGCTTAGTTAATGTTATATGGATGCCTGAAAATTCATGAAGGCCAATAATTAATTGGAGAAGTCCGTCCGGCATCCCCAAACAAGCCAATTTTCCCAATTCTGCCCAAATTACCCTTCGATCAACTTGGTCGAAGGCTGCTGACAAATCAATCGACACGACACACAACATCAGGGAGACTGTTTGCCCAGACCTGGTATTGAGAAGTATTCAATAATGATCCATTTAAATTTGTTCCATGGCCCCTCCTGAAGCCTGTCTGTAGCCGATTCAATTGCCCAATATTATTAACCCAAGCTTCTAAATGCGTTAACAAAAGGGAAGCTTAGACCTTACTATCAGCAAATAGAGCACATAATTTTCTCTGATGCTGATACTTGTCAATGATTTCAGAGAAAATTAAGTGAATTATTTTATTTCAAACATTATTTATTTGAAGAACTGTTTTACATTTTTGGATGAAATAGTCAATGTGAATGTGTATTTACAAAGCACAGTATAAGTATGCTCTTCTTGTCATAATGGTCATTAATATTTGTGTTTCTATGCATGAATGTTTGTGCAAACTGGAATGTAAAATAAAGTGAAATAGTAGCTAGCAGGTTGTGTTTTCCTTTCTGTAGACAAACTGCCTGTATTCATTAAAATATTGTTTGTGAATTCCTCTGAATTTAAAGTTATGAGACCACTTTTAATTTCCTGATTCATTATTGTAAATAAAACAAAATGGATTAAAAAATCATGTTCCATGTACCAGGATTAGTGGTAGTATTTACATTTCTGTCATTCTTCTGTAAAAAAGAATCATTAGAAAAATAAATATCTTTCATACGTAGATCTCCTTACAGTGTGAGAGGGTGATTCGAGGCTGATATGGTAACAGGGGAGGTAACATGAAAAATAGGGTTCTAGGAGAGAAATTGGGCAAGAAAATGAGAGAGAAGGGGAAGGATTTAAAAAATAAAAACATATGAGAAAATATGCTTTAACTCTGTGTGCGTAGCCATAATGCACACAATCCTTCTCAAGTATCCAACCTCTGCCCTGCCCTGCTCTGCCTCCCCATGTCTGATGGTGGACACATTCAAAATGATTCTATTCAAGGGAGCAGTGGCTTAAAATGTTTGTAGACCACTCTTGCAAATAGTTGGCTAGGTCATATGGATCATGGGCTGTTTTTTTCAAAAGTGGTCATATGAGAACAGTCTAGAGGGTGTCCGGGAATGATCCTTCTGCGAGGGAGGCATGGAGTATTACCATTAGCTGGAATAAAACCCAAAGAGAGAATGGACATTTTTGCAAAATGTGTTCAGCCAAATAGATGAATATGATGTGTGCATTGCAACATGGGAAAGCTGAAGGGGGGACAATTCTGTGAAAGTGTAGAGTTGTACTGATTTTAGAATGTTGAGTACAGATACATTCATTTCAGTATCCATGCCTCACATCAATGGTTAAATGACATGTGCAGAGTTGTTCCAGGCACCACTGATGAAGAAAAGCTTATTTCAGAAGTGAAATGGGAAGTTGATACTGAGTGGAAATTAAGGTATGTGCAGAGAACTTGAAGCATTGTGTTCAAAACAATTTGAAACAAAAATGTGTAGAACACATAAACCCACATAACAATGCATTTTGATAACTTCTTGTTCTAGATTTATTTAAGTGGAGCCTCTAGCACCTGATTATTAAATCCTCACTAACAGGACTTAAAACAATGATCTAGGCTGCTCACAGTGGGAAGAATTGTATTATAAGTGGCATCAAAAAACAAATGTCAATGGACCAATTATAAGTACAGAATTGCATAGTTATAGATTACTGCACCACTGTACCAATCTTTGTGGTGGTGAAGTGTAGGTATTACTTCCAGTAAAAAGCTTGAGGTAAAATCTCAATTTTGGGGAGAAATATCATCAGAATTAGCACAGAGGCATTATCACCTGCAGTCCCTACCATAAAATCCCAATGTCTCTAAAAGTGCAGAATTTCACAGCTGTGTGGCCACTCGTGACCCCAGGGTAATAACCCAATGAATGGAGAACACACAAGAATCTACGAGAAAGGTGTATCCACATTTCATTCACAATACATGCTCCTTTCTTTATATGCAACAAGGAACAAAATGCCAGAACAATCTATGATAGACAATTCGGTTTCATGAACTCTCTGAATATCTTTAGATTCTTTAATCGCAAAGCCTGCGCCAATCACAGCTTGTTCTACAAATTCCTTTTCTAGGCATAAAACGGGGAACTTGAATTTTCCAGACATCTTGAAAGTGCATCCCAGGAGTATATTGATCAGAAGGTATCCACCTATTTTTAGCAGTGATGACATATCTTTCAGAGCCTTGCAGAAGGCATCTAAATCTGAGCACAGCAATTCCAACATATACATTAAGAGAAGGCAGTCAGCTTGGGTAGGAAGACTTGGCACAACTGGACGATCTTCATTGGCTTCACATTTAATAATCTGTTTTATCTTCCCTCTCACAGTTTCTTCTTTCTCAATCCAATTTTCTCTATGGATACAAAAGGAGAACATGATTCAACAGATGCTGTGTTATTCCACACTGTGTAGATAAATAGATTCTTATGAAACATGCAATTGAATCGGCGAGGGAAAGATTCATTGGGTCTTCACTTTTTGTCATATTATACAGACAGAACTCTCACTACTATGATTATTCAGCAGTAGACACTATCCCAGCCCAAGACATTTCACTCCACTGCTTCCACTTACCAAAAATTACAAATTACTTGGGCCTCATTATGAGTGTCAGGGTTACATTGTATGCCTCGTCGGATAATCATAGGAGGAGTTCACGTAAGAACAAACGGTCTAGTAAACCCAGGGAACAAACGTTTTTGGGTCCAAGTTGAGGGGGTCTGCTAAGCCTCAGACCTGTGCTACATTGTTTCTTGCGCATCCTTTTGCAGAACGCTATGGGTTACCATGGAGACGCTGGCGGCCACGGTATTCGCGAAGACGCTCAGGCCTACGGCGCCGTCCTGTGCGTACGGTCAGATGACCAGTATTTAAGCTGCGCCTCCGCGCACGGAGGCGCTTCTGAATTTGTCTATTATTCAAAGCTACATACATTGTACCTTGTTTTCTTGGCTTCATGAATCAACGGCCTGCCTTGTGACCTCCTTGCTGCCTCCTTGTCATTGCTCTCAAGTCTTACCTGCTCATACCAGACCCGGAACGGCCACGGACGGCACTCGGCTAATCCCTCAAGTCTTACCTGCTCATACCAGACCCGGAACGGCCATGGACTGCACTCGGCTAATCCCTCAAGTCTTACCTGGTCATACCAGACCCGCAACGGCCACGGACTGCACTTAGCTAATCCCTCAAGTCTTACCTGCTCATACCAGACCTGGAACGGCCGCGGACTACATTCGTCTAATCCTTCAGGTTTTACCTGCTCATAACCGACCCGGAACGGCCACGGACTGCATTCAGCTAACTCCTCAAGCCTTACCTGCTCATACCCGACACGGAACGGCCACGGACTGCATTTGTCTAATCCTTCAAGTCTTACCTGCTCTTGCCAAACCCGGAACGTCCACGGATTGCAATTACTTAATACCACAAGTCTTACCTGTGTCATATTTTCTTTCTTGAACTGTCAAAAGACACTTTGGATATTCAGGACTACCACGCATCGGCGCAAGGACCAAAGGACATTGGCGCATCAGCGCAGGATTAAAGGGACATCAGCCTCATCCCGGCGGGATAGGAAAACAAAACATTGTGTTTCCCGGACTGCCAACTCATTCCCAAACGCTTCTGCAGAAACTATCCTGGACACTCATTTGGTAAGCACAAGACTATTTGTTTATCCCTTTCTTGCTATTTCTGTACTCCAGGTAATAGTTCCTTTTCTTGCTTTCAGGTTACTCACATATCTAACTTGGAACAATTTGGACCCAGTCTGATTTTCTTGTTTGTGGGTATCAGTTCAGTATCTTGCTTTGGAACGTCCATTGCCTTAAGCCTCACGTTAATGTCTGATTCATTTTCTTGCAGCCAGCTGTTGGAGTACCAGGGTGTACCATATTTTCGGGCAATACTCACCACAATCTGTCCTTACGTACTCTTGAGGGGTATATTGTCAGAAAGCCTAAATTGCATCACGACTTGTCAAGCCACCACTACTATATTGCGCCCTTGTATCCTAGCAATGAGTATGTTGGTAAAATTGGTGGTAAATCCACCTGGCAGATTTTGTGATGACAGTAAATACACCAAATGGAATTGCTGAGAAAAAGATAATGAATGCTAATTCCACAAAGAACAGCAGCATTGCAGTTAGTGCCCCTAAAGTAGTACTATTGTATGCAAAAATAGGCAGAATTACTGCTGTACAGAAATAACGTCTTCACAGAAATGAGAAGATGACTGGTGGCCATTTTGTTAAATATAATTCATCCTGAATTCATCACTTCCCATTGCCATCTAAGCATCAGATCTAGCAGAATCACACCAGGAGAAAAGGGTGAGTCGAGGGAGCTGGAATTGAGGGTCCACTAAACAAAAAACAAAACTCCCAGCCCCACCACACATCAACATACACATTCACTAAGATGTCACCGGGCAACATAAGGCACACATGTGCTAAACACTAGCCTTATTTGTCCAGTGAGTGAGACATACTACCAAATTTACTCTCCACCCTAGAAGTCAACCATTACAACTGTGCAGTGTTGGTTGTGAGCCATCTGTCACAATAAACTAGTCTTTGGGAAGGTCTGCCTACTGGGGATGCATTGATAATGAAGCATACAATCATGTACTAACCGGTGTTTTGTTTGAATTTGTTGCAGAGGGCCTGCGTGATGTCATGAATTCAAGATGGCTGCCACTACGGATGCTAATTTAGTTTTTGAGCTGAAACTGCTTTTAGGGTGGTTCTATGAAATGTGCTAAATGGGGTTTTTGTTAAACATGATCAAGGGAAAAGAAAAGTTAATTTAAGGAATGTTCTGATATCTTTTACCATTTCCGAGATATAGCCTTGCAATTTATTGCTACTTCATCGCTGTATGCTCACTAAATTAGAAAGGTTGAAATGATGTGCAACTTTCTCGTTGAAATATGCTATTTATTAAAACTACAGTAGCTATTTACATTTGAAGAGAGAAATTAAGGATTTCCAGGTCATCTTCTGAGTCCCAGAGTTTATTTTCATCACCTACAAAATCACTATTATCACAAAGCTCTTCGTCGTCATCACACTTACACAGTTCTGCACACCTTAGTGACAGAGCTCAGCATTTGCAATGCACAGCACACCATCCTTTGACACATGCAAACCATGCCAGCTGCATGATTGATTGTTGTGCGCATGGAAGCGTTCACATAGTAGGATAATATTGATTATCTGCCTTCTCCTACATGATTTGTGATGGCTCTGAGAGATTCAGGTGTTGTTGATCAGCGTGTCGCTTCTCCGTCACCTGGTAATGAGTCCTTAAATTGTATGGTATTAGAGAGGATCTTGTTGGGGGCAGATGTTCACTTTGCTTCTCTTTTTTTGTGAAACTCCACCAATGCAGTTGACCAATGTCCGAAATCTTAGTTCCTGGCAAGTAGACTTGATAAATTAATCATTCTATCAATCGTTCATCTTCCTTCATTAAATTCTTACCAAAGCTGCAAGTATTTCTTTTTATGAAGTCTTGAAAATGTTCCAGAAAGATAGTTTTCCTTTCTTCGTAAAGCACCCGGTAACATCACACCCTGAAAGAATACAAAGGCCTAGTGAAGCCTGCACTTTTGTAGGCCCTAAGCAGCAGCACACACGTTTGAGATCTATAAATATTCTATTAGTTCCAAATCCTGTGACAAACATGCTGTCAGATGGGAAAAACGGTGACCACCACAGTAAAAGGACCACAACATCAGTATCAGGTGAAAGAATCTGGAGGGTAGTAGCATGACAACTTAATACATAAAGGGAAAGAACAATTATTGTTGTGTCTGCTTCCTCATGTGTACTTTCAATGTTTCCAACTTCATTTCCATCTGATGACTTGGTTTCATTTCTCCAACTGGCTACTAGCCTTATCTTTATCCTCTGTCATTGCAGAATTGCGTTATTTGAGAGATAAGCTGTTAACTCATCGTTATCTTCAGAATGCAATAGGAGGGTTTCCATGGAAAGAATTTCAATATTTGTAGAATCCATGATTTTGTACTCTGCATGTGTCGCTTTTCCTGCTCTATTAGTTTGAATGGAGTTCTTGAGTGCATTTTTGAGGCAAGTATCAAATACTAAACGATTTCCATCATACTTGAGTAGATAAGGTTCTATTTTCTTGTTGAATTCAATTGCAAGGTCATGGCATGTCTTCATATATGATGGCATCTGCAGTGCTTGCAATTCTACCATTCTGTTGAGGACAGCTGCTGAATACGTTTGCTCTATTACAGATAATATGACCTCAGTAACAAATTAAGAGACTTCCGTATGTTGTCCCTCTTTCAGTATCTTCCTCAGCTTGCTTTTGTTTCAGCTAAAATCATTGTGCCATCTAAGGTGAGCATTGAAAGAGGTACTGCAGAGAATTCATAATTACTCAAGCATTTCTGCAGATCAACTGCACTATGTTGTCTAATACTTTTGTCTTAACAACTTTGTGTGCACTTTTACACAGCTGAAGGTTCTCTTTCTGCATTGGTGCCCACAGGCCACGACTGTCTTATTCAATCCGGTCTTCTTTAGAGCTGTTGTACATTTGGCAACCCTTTTCGGTAGACAGCCTTGACAGCTCAGGAGAGGCTAAAAAGAATTGTGATAGAGTTTCTTTTGAGTAATATTAACCACACCCCAAGTACTTTCATTGCCCTGTTTTGATGTTCTATAGCTTCCTCTGAAACTAAAGCACAAACGGGTGCTAGTACCCCCCTGGCTTTCTGAAACTTATTCCAAGAGTCCGGCCATCCGGGGGATTGCTTTCAATCTGTTTAATTTCTGCAAAGTACCATGCTATCATACTTGCATAGTTTATCAAATCAATGCAAAAAAGTACTTAATAAACTCTAAAGCCTATTGGAATATAAAACAACCTTATTCCTCTCTGTATTATCGGTAATTTCACTGCTTACAGGATTCTGTGATCTACATCCTTTGGGAATGTTGCAGGACATGACCACAGACAAGGACTGAAGAATCTTCTACAGTGATCAAAGTGATGATGGCCCTGATCTTTCAATTGGGTTTAGGACATCTGACTCCTCCTTCTCCTGATGGACCACCATAACTGTACCATGGAAAGTTCCTTTAACATACAGAGTATCCTTGAGGAAGTCAATATTGTCAGCAGCACCTGCCTCTGACCAAATCTGAGGGAACATAACATTCTCCACACTCATTCATGCATTTTATTAGCTCTGTGGCTATCTGTGTCTTAAACTAAAGGACTCTGGAGTAATCTATAGAAGCTCCCATACCATGCAGAATTTGAATAATTCATTTGCTGTGGTTAGCTGTGTGCATTGTGAGCCCATTGGAATTGCATTTTGCAAGTATGCCGTTTGGTAAAAATGCTTTCGTAGGAAGCTTGTCATGGTGATAGTCTTTCATATATAAACATCTGTGACAATTTATGAGCCCTTTTCATTACAGCGATATTCCGCTTTTCTGAATTACTTTTCATATCCATCTGTCATTGACACCACCACTTGTAAAAAAGAACAACTTCCTTTGAAACAACATCTGCCAAATTCACTTGGTTAAAACTTCCAGTGAATTTGGATTTTAGTACGTCTCTCTGTAAAATCTTAGCTGCTTTAAGAAGCGTTGACATATATTCCTCAATATCCTCCCATTCTTCTTCTACAGTTCTTCTGTTACTTTCAGTGAGACTCTTTGTGGTTCATTTACCCTTTTGGGATTACTAAAAATAATGCCAATACATTCAAGCCCCTCTTCTATGAATCTTTAAATTTATTTTCTTGTTTTCATCTGTCCTTCTTCTAAAGTATTGTTAGCTTCAGTTTTCCTGTAAAGCTTTTCAAATTCCCCCATTGGTGTTACGTTGCCTTCTAGGAGAAAACATCACTGATTAAAGAAATAAATTCAACAATTGATGCTTTGTAAGACAGTGAATTTGGCTGCATCTTTTCACTTAGTGTAAGCTTGCATCGTGATTCACTACATGTGTTTCGCAACATAGCTTGTGATATGCAATTTTCCTTGCCAGAGGGACCCCAGGATCTGTACAATCCCTAAGACGAATCTTCAATGTGTCATTGTTAGACAGTGCAACTGCTCTCTTCAAATGGATGTCTGCTGAATTAGTTGCTCTCAAATATTTCTTCTTGTTCCTTCTTTATTGCAAAAGAAGCATTTTTTTCTGCCATGTGTAGGTATTTTTGATCTTGTAGTGTTGCTTCGTTCTACTTCTTTTTCTTCTTCATGTCTGGAGATAGATGGCCTTGGCTCACATAACTGCTCTCTATCCAACCTATTGCTTCAATCCATGTTTGCCTTATGAATACAATGCTTGTAGCATTTTGAATGCCATGATGCATTCGCATTTTTCAATTCTTCAGGTCCTAAGTTGCTTGATCGTAGACTTATTATCAAGTACTCGTTTTTATGCCACTCGGCTCTCTAATTAAAACACTCAAAAATCTCTTCATAACATTCTGGATTAACCAGGGGAGATTTCTTACTTTGTCAATATTAGATACACAAGGAAAAGTCAGTTATTCATTTTTTTTGACTAATGGAGGAAGTTCTACTTTTCAATAACTTTCAACATCTGAAGGTAACAACATTTTGCAAACGAATATTTTACTTAAAGATAGAATCAAATTTCATGCTTCAACTGTTCTAAAATAATTTTCAAATTTCCTTGCCAATTACCAGACCCTATAACAAAATAGGATGAAGAGAAATGTTAGAAATCATGAAAAACAAACTTCTAAACAATAAGAGAAATCAAACTATTTTAAGTACCTTCATTATTCAGTTTTTCTGGTGAATAAAAAAAGTCCTTAGAAAATATTTTATAGGATCACTCTGAAAAGAGTTATAGATCAAAATTCTAATTAATACATTGTAGCAGTGGCCATCTTGGATTAATGACAACACACAGGCCCTCTGCCACAAATTCAGACAAAACACCTGGTAATACATGATTATATGCTTCATTTGGGTGCTGAAAACTACACTAAGTGCCTTCAAGCCATTGGGCCTCATTACGACTGTGGCGGCCACGGTATGAACAGTGCCAGTAAGGGACCAGCACCGTTCATACCGGGCCACCACATTACGAGTTCTGCAGCGGGTCCTGCTCTGTACGCCTGGCCAGACCAGACGTGCAGAGCGGCACCCGCTAGCAGAACAGGTTGCTAAAAACGGACCTGTCATTAACGGGTCTGTTGGTAGCATCTTACCATTCCCATTGAGCCCTATGGGAGCCCAAGTGGGAATAGGGACGTACCGAGTCTGGGTCCCGCTAATGGGATTTACCGAACCCGCAAATGTCAGAATATCCCGGTGAATCCCATTTTGCGGTACACAGTCCCGAGTTTGGGGGTAGCCATGCCGCTAAAAATGGCATGGCTACCTCCAAACTCGTAATATGGCCCATTGTCCAAGAGTACCCTACCTGGCACTTCACAATGAACACTCGGAGTGATTTTAACATTCAAGTCATTACATTTAATGAGAGCTGGCAGTATGGGACACATTTGGACTGGACCTCCTGCTAACTTGATAAGCCTATTGTGAGCCTAACCAACTTCCTCAGGTTGAAATAACCTTTCATCTACCCCAGTTATACTGGCCCCAGTGTTTCTAATGGCAGGGGTGTCCTGCCCATTTACAGGTTCACTGTCTTTAAAATACTCTTTAGTACTATCAGGAATGGAATTATAAACTTCAATGTGCTGTTGTTCCCACAGTCCCAGAGATACTGAAGAGGATCTAGCTTGAACACCAATGGGTTTTTAAGCTGTCATAGGTATATCCATATCATATGTGAATGCTAGGCTGACAGAGGAGATCCCTGAATGTTTACCCTTACATCTGGGATCTCCTTCCCCATAGTAACCAGACCTACAAACCACACATTGGGGTTTCTGGCAACCTCCCTCTGGTTTCGGCCCAGAGGTTTCACTAGCCTATTTGATTGTTTAGGGGGATATTTACCCTTGTTATCGTTGTGGTTCTCTTCTGGTGGGGGAATGATCCTTCTTATGCTTTTATGGTTTTTCCCATTCTCTTTCTTGTTAGGAGCTGCAGAATCCTTGTGAGTAGCCCTCTTGGACACCCACGAGTCAGCAGCTAGTGCTAGCTTCTTGGGGTCCAGTTCCTTAGAGTCATCAAGGTGCTGTCTCAGCTCTGTGGAACATTCATCAGAAATACTTTCAAATATGAAGAGACATCTCAAAACTTCATAAGTGCTCACCTTGCAGCCCCTAATCTACCCATCTAAATTCTTCAGACTTTCACACACCTAAGTGGGCACAAGTTACCATCTCTCTTCTTGTGGTCCATAAACCATTTTAGGTATTGGGAAGGGGTCTTCCCAAACCTGGGTATGACAGCAGCTTTTACCAAATTCTAATCTTGTCTATCAGCTTCATTCAACTCTATCACAGCATCACAGCCACTCTTGGTTAGCCAACTGATTAAACATGGCACAAACTCACTGTCGCAGATACCTTGGACCTTACATTTGAACTCAAATATACCCAGCCAATCTATAATATCAGTGTTTGCATCATGCACATTCACCAAATCTGTGGGTAGATGAATCTTACTGTTCCTAGAGGTGTCAGACATAGAAGACTCTGAAATAGAAGTCAGATCAAGGAACAACGTTTTCATGTCAAGCTAATGCGGCCTCTTTTTTTCCCTGAGTTGCAGTTCCTTTCTCATTTCTTTGTCTCATTTCAGGCTGTACCTCCATCCTTCTGTATTTAAGCTGCAGTTTCATTTTCTGTAATTCTATGATTAGATCGGCTTACATGTTAGACATAGTTGGGAGTGAGGTCAGAGGATTGTGAGGTGGATTATCAGTTATATTTTTATACACACCTTCATCTACCATACTTTCTGGAAGGCGAAGGGTTTATTTATTTATGTATTTCTACATTTGTAAAGCGCACAATGTTAGAGGCAACTGGGCACTAGCAAGTTAAGAAGTTGGTTACAAGTTATTGAACATCCAAAAGAAAAAATACACTTCCATAGTAGTGAATTCATCAGTTTCACATCCAAAAACATACATTCAGAAGATAACTACTGTTGCATTGGTGCTGGGGGTCGCGTAGCTAGTTAAACATTGACCACCATTATTATTTTCCAGAACAATTAGGGGTTACAGGCCTACTCACAGTTTGGTAATCCAAAGATTTGTTTTCCCTTTGTATGAAGGCATTTTTCTTTACACATTTCTTTCAGTTTTTCAACAGTGAGAGGGATAAGAGCTTCTGCCTCACAGACATGAGCACCTTCTTACGACCAAGGGCTCCCTTTCTCTGATTAGTCATCATCATTCTCTCTTTTTTCTTCAAGAAATGTGGTTGCAGTCTCCTATCCCTATGGATGGATTTGTCCTACATCACACACCAGAACAAAAAGGTGTGCGGGGGCTGCCTTTTGGGGGGCTCATGATTGGGATCGCCAACAGGTTCCTGAGTAAGAAGATCATTGCTACATATGGCAACTACATCTGTGCTGTTGAAGTGACTCTCATGATAAAAACAAACTGGGAAAAAAATGTTTGGTGTTAGAACCTTTGGAGGTAGCATTCTTCAGTCGTTTTGTACAGTCAGACCTTTTGTTTCGGTCCGATCGTACAAAACCGTGAGGTAAGACTTTATAAAACGATCTCAATGTTTTTAGATCTGCAACTCTTATCATCAGTCTGGACTACTCATGGTACCATGGCAGAGCAGTCAGGTTTATCATAAGAGGAAGATGTGAGCTGTAGGTAAGTACACTGAACCTAGTTAGTAATGCAATTTAAAGAAACACTTACACATAAATGTATATTAAAATATAGATTTACTATATTTACATAAATTATGTCTTTAAATACAATGAACCAAGACACATAGAAATACTTTTAGATACTTTTCAAAGGACACTGCTTAGTTTGTAATTGCTTGCGGTTACAATTGTTGCAGCATTTTGACACTAATGACAGTTCTATCGTATTATCAGTAATAACGCACACTTGCACACACAGGAAGATATACGGTTTGTATTTAGTTAGCAAAACCCCATAAGATACAGTCTTTTTGGAAGCAAAACCGTTGGTTAGTTGAATACTAGCAGAGCTTAACATTATAGAAGCAGTTTCTTCGCATAGCATGGATTTAAAGTCCAAAATGCAACCCTAGCTAAAAGGCCATTTGGAGAGGCTCAAAGTCTTGTCAAGCAGCAAAACAATGAAAACTCCTGTGGATATTTTCTAGTCTCTAGTCTTAAAGATGCAAGAGGATTAAACCAATGTTGGAGACCCGGCTAAAGGACTTGCTAAAGTGACACAAGCAGCAGCTTGGGTTGGAGGTAAGAGGGGGCACCCTGGACTCCTCTGTGTGTACCCCAATGCTATGGAGTGACTTTACTTGGATTCAGGTAAGTAATATCTGTCTCCCCACAGTACTTTAGGTTTGAAGAAATGTTCATGGCCGTATTCTTCTCAATGTGACAGCACTGGACCGACCTCCAGATTCCTTGGTCTGGTGATGAAAGGCAGGACAATTGACGGGATCTCTCAGCAGGAGTCTCGTGGGAGGACCTCTGGCATGGATTTCAACAGTTTTGGTGCCTTTTCTTTGGCACTAACAAAGGGCACAATTCCCCCGGTCAATCTTCTTCGATTCCTGGAGTCCAGCACTCTGCTGAGGGGACCTTTTACAGTCAGTTTGTATCTCTGGAGGTTCACCTGGAGATCAGCAAAGATTTGGACGTATTTGGCCTGACAAAGATGTTGCACTTCAATTGAGTTACAGGTTTCCTGGTATTTGGGTTCCGCAGCTACCTGGAATAGCAGAGTTTGTCATCGGTCGTCGATGGATCCTTCTTGAGCGGCTCCCTTTAAGGCAGGAGACACGGATCGTCGAGATTCCATGAGAAAAAAGGGTTAAACGATGACAGTGAGGTGGCAGCTTTATTCCTAGCGGTGCTCGTCGACGATGGAGCGTTGGCATCCTGCAAGGAAGAGGCGTGCGGGGCACCTCGGTGACGATAGTTCAGGACCGCAAAGTGATTGTGAAGAACTGTGGCCCAGCAAGGGCGTTGAGTCGTCCGGCTTCTCTACGGGAGTCAGGTGGCGGGAAACCCACCGGCGGATGCTCCTCAGCACGTCAGCTGTCTCGACTTTCTCCGGGGGGACAAAACAGTTGATGGTGCAGGCGAGAGCGTCCTTGGATCAAATATTACTTAGGCAAATGGAGCACAGCAGCTCCAAACAGCGACGGCGGTCGGCAACGGTTATGGACAACAGTGTCCGGGCGCTTCTCCTTGTGATTCCGCGGCAGTCCCCATCTCCGGTCGGCAGCCTGTCGTAGGTCTGTCTACCACCAGCACCAGGGAGCTTTGGCAAAGATCAGCTGGTGCACGATGGTCCCTCGTAGCTCGGGAAGAGGGTGCCTAACCAGGTCCTCTCTTGGTCAGTCCTTGGAGACACAGCAGCTTTCAGACTGATGAAGTAGAGCAGCAGCAAGACTTCCCTTCCAGCAGGGCTTCAAGGTTAAGCTTCAGTTTCAACTCCAGTTTCTCCTCAGCTTCTGAACATGAATTCTAGTAGTGAGTGGCCCCCAGATATACTAGTTGATCTCCCATTCATTCTGCTGGGTCACACTCAGGCAACCAATTGGTCAGAAGGGAATTCATGCAGGCAGGCAGCCAATCAGGTGCATAGTGCATTCAGGCCATTCACTTCTCTCCAGACACTCAGAACAAGTTATGTGTATTGGGACAAGTACCCAGCCATTCTACACTCCACAATGCATTCATACCAGTTTCAGACAGGGCTGTCTCAGTCATTGTGCCAAACACCAAAAACCAGACATCCACAACAAGAAGCGCAAATTGGTCACACACTCCATTCACCCAGGTCCCACCCACAGGGTGTACCCACAACATAGAGTCATTGGGAAGGCTCCAGCCAGTCTAGCCTGGACTTCACAACAACACCATACATATAGCAACCCCGCTTATGAGTCGCCTACATACAGTAGTAACAAAAATCAAGGGAAGGATAAGGACAATAATCTCACATCCCTAGCCCCAAGGGGCAAGGGGAGACGCGATGATGCGATAATGAAGGAGGGGTTCAGGCACAGACAAGTGCATCTCTCGATAAGCAGAGAGAGGGAAAGAAGTGGAAAGGAAGTGAAGACAGAACTGAGGAGATAGCATTCGCAAAGGACGAATGGATGGGAGGCCAGATATTGTTGAAACTCGGTGGTAAAGGAAGTGATGATGTGAGACCGAGAGAGAAGTGAGATGAGGCACAGAGAAAGAAGAAAGAGGAGAAGTTAAGGGACAGAAGGAGAAGAAGGAAAGAAAGGCTAAGGCGAGAACAGCTATATCGCGAAGAGCAAGAAAAGCAGCTCAATCGCAAACCAGAGGGCAGCCTATGAACAAGACAGACAGAAACAGCAAAGGTTAGATGAAAAGCAAAGGGTACGTGAAAGAAGGGATGAGAAAGTTCGAAGGATAGATGAACGTAGAAATAAGTGGAAAAGGAAGAAGATACGGTCAAAGAAGAGGAGAGGAAGCTCAAAAGAATTGGATACAGGAATGAATAAATAAATAAATAAATAAATAAATAAATAAATAAATCGGGAAAGGATGAAAGTGAGTGGTTATCTTGAATAAAAGATGAATAAAGGGAAAATTGAGAAAGGGAACAATTAGGAAAATGAATAAAAGGATACGGAATAAACTCAAAAGCATAAAATGGACAAAAAAGCAAAAAAGTGGAAAACAAATAGCACTTATGAGGTTTCCCGGCCAACAGCAAAAAGGAGCATTGAGCAATAAAAGGCATCAGAGGCCATGAAGACCAAGAAAAGGAGTATGGCTGACTAAAAATTGGGTCAATTAAACAAAGGAAACTCACAGACGTCATTTTAAGAAAATATAGTGAGGTAAATAAAAAACAACTTTTGAGTGCCTGTAACAATTTTGATTTATTTTTCAGATAAAGGTGTGGACCTCTTGCGTGGTAGCACAAGAGATTGTCTGCATGGCCTTAAAATTAGGGAGAAAAAGAAGAAGGTAAGTACTAGTTCACGCTAAAAGGGTGTGGACACACAATTGATCAGCACTAAAGGTAAGAGGATCCAGGTGAGTAACAGGAAAACGGTAGTAAGAGACACAATGTCTTCAAAAGTTAGCTGTTTTTCCCAAGACAGGTACAAACAGGTGTGGGAAGAGTAGAAAATAAATAACAACATGGCCATTTCAGACAACCACAAAAAAACAGAAGTACAATTGAAGGGGAGTAATCATTTTCATGTTCATAATGTCAAAAGGATTGTTATGATAGGGGTATGCAATCATTAGAAGAGGCAAACATTAATGGGAATGATAAAAATGGAGGCACGTAGTAAGAATTGGTGCCATAGTCTTGGAAGACAGGGGTATGCTAGATCAGGTTAGACAGGGACTGTGTGCAGCGAAACACCTCTGTTTTATCTCCATAGGATGAACACAAAGCACAAGCATAGACCATGGTCCAGCTAACGACAAGAAAAGAATAGGAAGAATGTGCAGCTAACCACCAAGAATGTATAGCTAAACTGAACAAAGAACCTAGCCGAAACTAAGCATCCCGTGGGGTGGTTGGAAAATAGTTGTTTATGTGCGCCAACGAATAGGGGAGAATGATCCAGGGAGTATTTTTTGATAGCAGAAAAAGAGGAAGGGGGTTGAAGTTGGGAAAGAAAACCTGACCCCTCGCCAGTGCCCGAATGACTTTTGTCTCTATTTTGACTTTCTACAGATGTCAGGGATCCCCAAGGACATTTCCATCATCTACTACAGACATGCCTAGAAGACCAGAAAAGAAGAAGACGTCTTTCTTTAAGTGTTTTTGTCTCCTTAGGGTTGCATGTGGCACCCTGAAGGGAAAAAATGTGTCCCATGAAGGACAGCATGCAAATATTATTGAAAACAAATTCTGGTTGTAGCCGGCTGACACAGTGCTAGGAATGGGGGTATTTTGGTTGTAATGTGAAAATGTCCCACAAAAGGCAATATTTAAATGATAATATTGTGTAGCTTGTCTAGGAGGCAGGGGTGTCAAATAAGAGAAAATGTCTCGTAATTCCTAGCGAATAAGGTATATGAGCCAATGCGAAAAAGAGAGGTTAAGTTAATGGGTTGGTAGGAAATGTGTTAAAATAGAAGAGACATGTTTAATTTACAAAATAAACTCATTCCGTTTTATATTACAGGTATGCGTCGAGGGACCTGTATGCCTTAGGAAATTAATGTCGAACCGCATGAGGAAAGAGGGAGGTCATAGAGAAACCCAGTGAAAGCCCGGTGCTGAATTGTGTCTGCAAAAAGACTCCCCCAACTCTATGCTGAAACGTCCCCTCTTTTCTTTTAGACTCATTGGACAATGAATCCTTTTTGAAAGAGAGACACTCTAGTGAAATTGAACCTCTTGTGAAAAGGAAAACAACAATGGACTCATGGTCTATGCATCTGGGAGACCGACTGTGAAAACAGCTCAAAGAAAAGGACAAAGGCGACAGGACACAGACGGTCCACTAACGCCAAACTCAAGACAAGTAAAACGGAAGATATGGAAGAAGGAAGAGTGTGGAAAAGAGGGAGACTCACAGCGAGAACAATATTTATTGCATGGGCAGAAAATAAGATCAAGGAGAGAGTGTATATTGTTGGAGTGGGAGTTGCAGACAAGGTATGGCATACGAAGAGACAATGGGCTAATGGGTTACCTCAAAGCTTGACCAAACCTCTTGAGTCTCACAATGGCTGTGAAATATTCTAAGGCATACAGTTAGTTTAAAGCAAATGATTACAGGAAGTGGGGTTTAAATGGAAGAAGATGATGCACACGTTTGTTTTAAGGATAAAAATACATTAGTGTGTGCCAAATTGTAAGATTGTGTTTTTAGATAAGTATTAAGGAGAGTAGACATGGATGTGGTTAATAGTTATTGTTTTTACAAACAAAGCACTTTTAATACGGGGGAATGTAATGGAGGAGCTGAGATGAAAATAGGGTACCTCCATCTGAATGCAGTAGGAGGCAGCCCCCCACTTAAATCTAAGCAGAGAAATTTGTATGGACTAATTTGGTGATGTAATTATGTGAAAATGTGATTCATAATGTAAGTATATACTAGTATTCAAAAGGGCGTCGAGTTTATAAAGTCGAAATTGTAATTATAATGATGTGGTAAGGTGGCAAGGCACAGAATGGATAATTAAGATTTTCTGTACACAGACATAAAAGGGCTCTGACAATGCCTTTTAGTGAAAATGCATGTAACTGAAAATGTTGCTAAAATGAGAGAAATTAAGTAATGCAGAGTGTGTAGAATGAGATAGTTCCAAAGTTGAAACAGTCAAGGATAGCATGTTTTCAGAAATGTGACGAATGGGCAGAAACCAGACATTTAATTGGGCCTTGTCTGGAAACTTATCTGAAGGTTCAGCTGCATCAACCATAATTGGGCAGAGCACCGGGGAAAAAGCAAGATTGTATTTCATTTTGAAGGTTTAGTTCAATTAAAAAAGAATTGTCCAGTGAGCTAATGCTTAACAATGAGTTTGCCTAGACTTGTGAAGGAGAGTGGAGGCGGAATGCTCCCTCTGAGAGTTATAAGAAGGAACTCTGTTTTGAGTCTGGGGTGGTTGAGTCTGTGTATTTGACCACGACGCTGGGTGTGCTCTGTGTCTGCAATGGCATGAAATAAAACTTGATGAACTTAGCAGTCTCTTTGCCAAATTCTTGAGTTGTCTCTATTTATTGGTGTTGGAGTATGTGAATCCAGCACCCCATCCACCTCAAGGTGCAGCTATCTTGTTTTAAGGTGCCGGAGGGCGAGCTCTGAATCTCATGGGCCCGTTCAGAAATTGCTCGGTCCTCCAGTACAAAGGGTCCATCAGAATGTCTGACAAATCAAACTCCATCCTCCTGTGTCACAACCTATTTCTATCTCTTACACTACAACTAAAAGATAATCGAACAGAAAGTTCCTTCTCCAGGAAAGTTTCTCCCTTTGTCTGATACTCAGATAGCGTTTTAAAAGAATGTTCTCTTGCAACAAGAATGCTTGGGGGAATGTCTCCCTTCCCCTGGCTTCCAGTTTCACACAGCCTTTATATCATTTCCATGTCCAGGAGAATGGCTCCCTTCTACTGGTATATGTCTATACAATTTTCAATAAAGCCAGTAGAATACCTCCCTTCCCCTGGCTTCTTTAGAGATTGTCTCAAGAGCTTTAGCCTCTTCCCCAGGAGAATGACTCCCTTCCCGTGGTGGCAGAAATGTGCATACTCACAATCTTCTGCTTGATGTACACTTTGCCACTCTGTTCTGGTGTTAGCAAAGTCCCAAATCCGTCTTTGTTGATCACTGGGCTTAGTGTCACCACTGCAATCAGGAGGTCCTCCTTGCTTGCTCAGTTCCCTTTTTTTGGAGTCCCAGACAGTTCTCTGTTGATCAGTGGACTTAATACTGCCACTGTGACAAGGAACCTATCCTCGGATTCTTAGCTTCCAATAGCCGGGGTTTCTGACCCATTTCTGGTGGTTAGTGGGCTTATTGTCACCACTGCATCAAGGAAGCTGTCCTTGGATGCCTATTTTACAATCTTTTGTGTCTCTGACCCGTCTCTGGTGGTCAGTGAACTTAAGATTCAAAATGTAAGCGGCTAAGGTTCCTAATACTGTGTGGGAGTTCCAGGCTAATAAACATTTTCTAAACATTGCTATTATTAACCATGTGTATCTCATATTAAGGGAGATCAACCCCAGCTCATATCGAATGATGGGTAATGGGGTTGATATTGGTAGATGAAGGACTCGCCGCCAATACTTCCCCTCAAGATTATCCAAAAACATCTAATTTATAATGGGTCTTGTTTCTGAGGAGTACAACAAAGCAGTTGATCATTTTTGGTAATAAAATGATAACGTTGCGACTAAGGTAAACTTCCCATATTTCCTTTGTATGATCTTAGTTTGATGGATGACTGTTATTACCCTGTCCTGTTGCTGTGGTTTAAAAGCAAGATTTTGATTTTGTGTCAAAATTTGAACTCCTACATATGTATAATGTTGAACCACTTGAAGGTTCTGGCCCATAAGATTCCATGCATGCGATTTTTTTAATAACTTTGGGTCACATTGAACATCATCATTTTCGTTTTGTCAAGATTTATGCTTAAATAATTAGTGTTGGTATAAGTTACCACCACATCCAATGCCTTCTGTAGGCCCATTGGGGTTTTTGACATGATGACTAAATCATCCGCATACATTAGGAATGGGATGCCGTTGTTTAGTAATTTCGGCAGATCTGTGCAGATGTTCTTAAAAGCCTCTCCCACATATGAAATGAAAAAGCTAAATAACGCTGATGCGAGCGTACAGCCCTGTCTCAGTCCCCTAAATGTTCTGACTGCTTGAGTTAATTTGCCTTCATTTGTTAATCTTATCTTTATGGTGTTGTCTGTGTGCAAATCATCAATGCCCGCTTACTTATAGACAAACTTATGGAAAAAGGCGACTTCTCATTACCTGCCGTGTGCCGGACATTGCTGGGAGAAGCGTGTGTCAAGGGGGACAAGGTGGCCCGCACCGCGCCGCACACACCGGCGCTCCCCAAGCAATACAGTGAACACACTCGCCGCACTCCGCGACACTCCGCGTGTGGATGCAGTATTTGTTGTGAAAGCTCCTCCTCCACACGAAATAGAAAGTTAAAAGATACTATGTCCCTGCAGCTCCTCTAGGGTACAGACACAGTCAACACACTCGCCGCACTCTGCGACGCTCTGCGTGTGGATGCGGTATTTGTTGTGAAAGCTCCTCTTCCACATGAAATAAAAAGTGAAAAGATACTCTGTCACTGCAGCTCCTCTAGGATACAGACACAGTCAACACACTAGCCACACTCCGTGACGCTCAACATGTGGATGCAGTATTTGTTGTCAAAGCTCCTCCTCCACACGAAATAGAAAGTAAAAAGATAATCTGTCACTGCAGCTCCTCTAGGGTACAGACACATTGAACACACTCACCGCACTCCTCCGATTTGGGACATTGCTAACACCAAAACAGAGTGGCAAAGTGTAGATCAAGCTGAAGATTGTGAGAATGAACTTTTTTGACATCAGGAGAAGGGAGTCACTCCCCTGGGGAAGAGGCTAAAGCTCTTGGTACAAACTCTAAAGATGCCAGGGGAAGGGAGTCATTCCCCTGGTTTTCTTGGAAACTGTATAGACCTATACTAGTAGAAGGGAGCCATTCTCCTGGACGTGGACATTATATAAAGGCTTGTGAAACCCGGGAAGCCAGGGGAAGGGAGTCATTCCCCCAAGCATTCTGGTTGCAAGAGAACATTCTTTTAAAACGCTATCCGAGTATCAGACGAAGGGAGAAACTTTCCAGGAGAAGGAACTTTCTGTTCAATTATCCTTTAGTTGTAGTGTGAGGGATAAAGTAGGTTGTGACACAGGAGGATGGAGTGTTATTTGACGGACATTCTGATGAACCCTTTGATTGAGGGAAACATCTCTTAGAAAATAGGAATATTGAGGGCCTTTTTATGTAGAAATAAAAGTCTATAACTACCACCATGCCACCTTTGTGTCAGCTTCCTTCTTCGACACCCTTACAGGCCCCAGTCAATTGATGCACCTTCTGCAGATATCTGCGTGCAAGCAACATCATGTGTCATTTATTGATTGATATAGTTAAGCATTCTATTAAGCATGTTGTGAAAAAATACTGTATTCCCACCAAAAATGAACATACTTTAAATTACAGACACCAACTTAGTGGCTTAAGATTTGAGAAAATAGTTGTAGGCCTGCTTAAGTAAGTGTGCTTGATTTAGGGTGCTACCTCACTTAGAGGTGTGAATGGCCCTTCATCTCTCTGGTCAGTTATGCTTTCATGGCTGTGGGGCATAGATCATTGTCCAGAGCAAGCTAACAAATCCTGGCTCTGCCTATTGAAGTGCAGCCTCTAAGAATTCAAATCTCTCTGAGGTTCCTGCTGCACGTTTAGCGTGAAATGACCCCCCATACCACAATGCCCCCAATCCCTTGGATCCCACATTCAAGGTCTCCTTTCTAGGGGGGGGTCAAGAGGTGTTCTTGGGGGGCATGGCCCCTTAACCCCCCTTCTGGAGCCGAGCCTGAGCCCAGAGGTGAATGGAGACCAGGCAGAGAGCAGAGCGGAGAGCAAGGAAAGGCAGCAGGCAGTGTAGCGAGGAGCAAAAGGAAAACAGCAGAAGACAGAAGGGTAGGCTGGAATTCCAGGAAGGCAGAGCAGGCAGGTAGGAAAGAAGGAACGGGGGATTGAAACTAGCATCAGTAACTACAGGAGAATGAAGAGGGTTGCAACGCGAGGAAGGGAGTGGAGCAGCTATGGATATAGCAATCACGTGATGGAGGAATGGAAGCTGGTCCACGGGTGAACGTTGGCGGGGAACACATAGCAGAACATCAATGGCGGTGCTAACATTTGACCCAAGGCTTCCATGAATGCACATTCATGACAACAACAAACAAAGGCACGCTGTGCCACACAACCCATTATGGGGAATGTGCTTGCTGGTACCCTGTCACCATGCGTCATTGAGATATGACATCACATCCATTGCACCATGAGACACACAGCAATTGACATCTGTCGCAACTGGGGTGTTTCTATAGGTCTTACAAGTGTTGTTTGCCCATATGGACGTGGTGAGTCTATATCAGTGGATGCATTGGTGGATGTTTCCGTTTGGTCTCTTGCAACGCATTGTCCAAGTGAAACAGTAGCCAAAGTTCCAGGCCACGAGGCAACAGGAGGACAGGTGAGCTATAACATCCGCCAGGCAGGAGCCTGACTGGGAGAGGGATGGGGTAATGGTGTTGGGTGAGCTATTATTATTATTATTATTATTTATTATTATTATTATTATTATTATTATTATTATATTATAATTGTTCTTTCATAATGAGCAGCGAGTGGTTTTAAGCGCGGGATTGGGATTCAAACCTTGCTTCCAAGACAAACGCGTTGCCCCTGAGCTATCCTTCCTCCCCTGGAGGATAAGCAGAAGCAGCTAATGAAGGTGAGGTTGCGAATGCCCATGACATCATCTGAGGCAGCGGTTGCACACAGACCTACTTCTGCACCTCCTTCCAGTCCCTTCCTTTGTGCCTGAGGACTAGCCTCCTACCCTATGTCCATGCTTCTCCAGCAGCTTCACCTGCGAGTCCAAGAGGACATCAGGCCAGCACTGAACACTTCAGGGAGCACTTCATTGGAGGATACCATCTATGCAGGAGCGGGGCCTGCAAAAGACACCATGGCATCATCTGTCATTGCCTCCTGAAACTGAGCTAGCAATCCTTCTTACCCCAGCAACACCTACACCTCTCCGGGGGTTGCCACACAACACCTGCTGGTGAGGACATTTGTAGAGATATCAGATGAAGTAATATCATTTTTGGGACTGGCAGAGTATTACGCTAAATTTATTCCCTTGTTCTCTAAAACCTTAGCACCACTCCGTGACATACTCAAAAAGGGTTCGGTATTCTCGTGGCAAGAACCCCAGAGGAAGGCGGTTGAAAGTATAAAACGGCACATCATGGAAGCGCCATGTTTACAGCCATTTAACCCGGAGTGGGATACGGTCATCACCACGGATGCCAGTGCATACGGACTAGGAGCAGTTCTTACGCAGAAGAAGGGGGACACGGAACATGTGGTAGCCTTTGCCTCGAAGGCTTTGTCCTCGGCAGAACAAAATTACTCCACCATAGAAAAGGAAATGTTGGCGTGTGCATGGGCAGTAGAACATTTTAGAACATATGTGTGGGGCACGAAATTCAAGTTGGTGACGGACCACAAACCCCTCATCCACATGCTCAGCCCAGGAGGTACCAAAGTGTCCACACCCAGATTGGCACGCATTGCAGCAAAACTGCAGGAGTACACGTTCGAAGTGCAGCACATATCGGGGTGGAAGAATTTGCAGGCTGACTGCATGTCTAGATTGCCCGAAGGTAAAGACAAGGCCACCACGTTTCTAAGAGGAGAATGCATAGTAGCATCGATCACTGACATAAAAGCACCTGAGTATATGGAACTCAGCGAGAAACATTGGCTGGAAGAGGACAAGAAAGACCCGGCCATGGCGAAAATCCGTCAGTGGATCAAGGAAGGGTGGCCAGGGGAAAAAATGGTGCCGGAAGGTATGAGACCCTATTGGAAGGTAGCCGAAGAGATATCGGAAACAGACGAATTATAATGAAGACGGACCAGATAATCCCACCAATTGGCATGAGGAGCACCATCCTATGCAGAGCCCACGCTGGTCACCTGGGAAACACGATGACCCGGCGCAGAGTCCGGAGGCCTACTGGTGGCCGTCCATGGACCAAGAGATTCGCACCATGATAGAGCGTTGTCATGAGTGCCTCAATAGTGACAAAAGACTGAAACTCAGACAGGCACCCCTAATTCCCACAGAAATACCAGAGGCGGTATGGTCAAAAGTGGGCATAGACTTTATAGGACCACTGGAAGCGATGGCACCAGAACATCGGTACGGCATAGTGCTGGTTGATTACCTATCCAAGTGGGTCGAGGCAGAGTTCATCCCGAACATTACCATAGCGACGGTAATTGAAGTCCTCACAGAAATTTTTCAAAGAGAAGGCCTCCCCAAGGAAGTGGTAACTGACGATGGGGTGCAACTGATCTCACGGGACATGGAACAATTCCTAAGAAAGAACAATATATGCCAAAGGAAGGCGGCTTGTACCACCCCCAAGCAAATGGGCTTGTTGAGAGGGCCAACAGGTTCATTAAGGAGCCATACAACTAGCCACGGCTTCGGGATGGACCCCCTAAAAACTACCAAGGAGGCCATAGCGGCCCACAGACTCACCCCCAACGGAAATAACGCAAATATCTCCGTTTCGGATGTTGAGAGGGAGGAGTGCAGCCTCCATGCTCATACCACCGTGGTTATCCAAAGTGAGAGAAGATGAAGCCGTGGACATGTCGGAAGTGGTGTGGAGAATTGAAAACAGCAAGGCAAGCATGAAAACATGGAGTGACCAAAGAAGAAGAACCAGCAAGTGTCAGACATTGGAGGGGAGATTGGGTTAAAATAAGACTACCAAAAAAGGACCAAATCACGGGCTCTCGTTCAGCAGACCCACCAAAGTGGTCCACAGGGGAACCAATCATGTCCCGCACAGAGGACGGGCGCACATGGAATCTGGAAAGAGTAGCCTTATATCAGAAGAGACAAGAAAGAGCAAGAACCCCCGGAGAGAACATCTGCCGAAGAAGGAATAGACAACGAGCGAAGGGAACCACGGGAGCCCGAGAGAAACGACAAAGAAAGGGAAGAAACAGAGATGGAACCGGGATCACCCTTGCCGGAACCCGAACAGGAGCAGCAGGAAGATCGCACTGGGAAGGGTGACCGCCCGAGAAGAGAGCACAGAAGACCGGTGAGATATACTGACTATGTTATGCAATGAACCTCTTCTTTCTTTATCAAAGGGAGGTGTGTAGAGATATCACGAGAGTACCATACTCTCGCGAGATCTCGCGTAGGCGGCTAGGACCGCCCCCGCGCGCCTTCGCGCGCATTACGGAGCACCAGAGGACGCGGCAAGACGCGTCCTGCCGGCTCCTCCGAGATCTGGGCCTGGGGGCCTGTACAAACGTTGGACACTCCTGTCTCCCTGACCAGGAACTGCTATTAGGCAACACTGCTTAGCCCCAGGCCTTACAATACTTATATGTTGATGGCAGTTTGTTAATTGTTGAATAAAGCCATCCTGCCAGTCATCACGCCTCATGTCATCTGTACAAGATTATACAACAACATTCTGCATCAGCTGCTTGGGTTTAAGTGTGCTGACTGTGTGGCCACTAGAGTTGCCATGCAGGAAGTGACAACGAAGATCAGGGGAGTAGGGAAGAGGCATGCTGACACAGTGTGGGAAGCAGGACAGGCAGCAACAAAGGTGTTTGGGACAGGCAGCACAGGCAGTGAGGCAGACAGCCTATGGTACTGGGAGGATGGATGGTGTATGAGGGGTTGTCTTGTAGTGATGAGTGGTGATGTGCATGAGGGGAGGGAGGCTTCCCGTGCCATTCAACAACATTGCTTGATGCCACAGACAGATTCTCCCACTCACACCGGATCTGGAATCACCATCCTCGAAGGCCATGTCCCTGCTGGGAATGTACACACACTACACTCTGATATCTCCTCCTTCTTCACACCGCCACAGCAATGGTTCGCCTTGCAGAGAGGAAGCAGCTTGCCAATGAGGACCTGCTGGATTGATTGTTTTGTTTCTGTACGGATTGTTTTGTTTCTGTACCCCTTTAGTATCCTGCTCACAGCCATGTCCCTGCCAAGATGGCCTTGTATTTGTGTTTACAATTTATGATGTGTGTTCTCAGACTCCAGTTAAATGCCGCTGGAGCACCTAGGACTTTCCAGAGCTCCTCCTTGAATTACCTGTTACCTTTCCATGCCTACCTTATATCCTTAATTTTCTAGTGCATGTTTTTTTCTGGCTAGATTAAGCCCATTTCTGTTTTAAATGAAAAGTATTTGACCCTTTTCACACGTGTGTCTATTAAAGCCACGGTAGATGCCTTTTGCCATTTACCACAAAGAATTTGCCAAGACAACCTTTAGCATGTATTCACGTTCTAGCAAATGCCCTGTACATGTGACATGCCCCAGCCCACAAGTCCAGTCATTTAAACATCCTACCACTGTCATGTGTGCTTGTAGGAGGCTTCCATGTGCTTGTCACATTGACGAGACATATCTGTTGCGTTGTCATGTCCCTATAGTTGATGAGCCAGTCCAAGAGTTGTGTTTGTTGTGCAAGGGAGCTTGGTGCACTAAGGGGTCTGTGATTAAGGGCACACATGCCCTCAGATGGACACTCAGTGGCATAGGAGCCTATATGACATGAGCATATTGAGAATATTGACCCACATGAATGCTTGCACATGTGTCACAGATCCCCCTGAGCAAGGATGGTATGTGGTGCTGTCATGCGAGGAGTCAAGTGTGAACGTTCCAAAGTAGATTGCAGCCTCCTCCATCGAAGTTCATTGTGAGCTCTGCTTTATGCAGCGTCAGCTGCCTGCACTCTATTGTGCAGAGACCTTTCTTCCACCTTATAATCATGATGTAGCAAATTAATCAAACTGTCTATGCACAGGTGCACTGGGCATCAAGGTTTCACAAAGAGGTCCAGCTGCACATTGGCTACTTTCAGTGATCATTTTGTTACATGGGTAAAAAGATCAGAGCCGGTGGGGCAATGTTTAAGCATGTGTGCACCCCAGGGCTACAGAAATGTGTGCATGCAGCATAAGAGTTGGCTTTGCCATCTGTGCTACTTGCTGTCAGGGTCACACGTCACTTCAGGAATGAATCTGCCTGTGTGTAGTGCATGTGGCTGGGAGCTTGGACACACTGTAGTCACTGACTCATGCCAGTGCCACATCACTCACACACAGTCTCCAAATCCCTGCCTCATTATTGGGTGCTGCCCATGGTACTGTGCGAGAGATTCCCAAAGGAAGGGGATGAGTGATGGGACAAGGGGCTGAGAGAGCCACATATTAAGCTGCTGGATGATGGTAGTATGCTATAATTCAACGCTGCAAATTGCCCAGGTGTGCGAGGAGAGGCAGTGACAGATGGCATGCAATATGGCTGGGTCATTAGGTACAATGTGTGCAAGGCAAGCAGGCTCCCACACAGACAGATCATGCTCCTGACCGCCTCTACATCCATAATGCCTTTCTGCTTCAGTTCCATGATGGAGGTGTGTTCTTCATAGACAGCCACACTCTGCTTGCCAGTGCCCTGGGGTGGGGAGAGTGCTGGATTTACATACACACATAGCGTTGATGTGTAAACATGTAATATGAGGGAGAAGTGTTTGCCTTCCATCCTCACCTAACTAACTCATCCTTCACTCACCCAATCCACCTTGTGCTCTTATTGACCCCCTTTTCTCTAGAAACAGTTAAGCCTGTTATTATCACCTGCCACATCTCCTCCCTCACCCAGCTCTCACTCTTCAGGCATTCCCCCACCCTGTAACAGATCAGCCATGGCTTTATTCATCCTAAAGAAACCCACTGCAGACCCCAACAATCCATCATTCTATAGACTACTCTTCCTCCTTCCCCATCACTCCAAAAGGCGTGGGCTTTCTTTAAAAGTATCAGTGACCACACTGAGGAACAATGGAGCTCATTATGTGTTCTCCGGTCTGCAAATTAAGTGCTGGTAATAATGTTTTGCAAAGGTAGCGGGCGCCCCTCTCTCGAAAGAACAGACTTGATAACCTGTTCAGTGGTTATTAACCACTTGAGAGTTTGCAGCCACTGCTTTTACTCACTGTGCCTTTCACAGATGGGAAATATCCATTTGCATATCAGTCTTTGTCCTGCCCAGGGGCAGTACAGCACCGAAATGCAATGGCAATTCCAACCTAAACGAGAGTACCACCAGCAACCCTATACACGTGTTTCACCCTTGTGGGGGATCATCAGTGAGGTGAAGCTGATGCCTCTCTAAGGACAGTGAGAGGGAGACCACGTCTGATTGCCCCCAGGAGACCTAGGGTTACCAATCCCAGGTTCCTTGAAAAATAGTTTTGCAAAGGTAGCGGTAAGGTAAATGTTTACCCAAATTTTTCCGGACTGGCAAACTACAGGTATTCCGGTGGAGTGGCCTGATTTACCTCTGTCCAAGAGCTGGAGGTAAGTCAGGCATCCCACTAGCTAAAAACCGACGGTTTTACCGGCACCAGTATTACTGGTGCCCGTAATAGAGGCAATCCCCCCATGGAATGGGGATTTACCTGCTGTTGCTGGCACCTGTAATCTGCTGGTATTACCGACAGATCAGGCGCCGGTAACTGTATAATGGATTTACCGCCTGGATACCACCAAACTTGCAATGAGCCCAATGATTCTATAAACTCCCTCCAGTCAGGATTGTAGAGTACAGCCTTCACTGAAACCACTCTCACCCACTACTTCAACGTTCTGACCATATTGTAGGCAAATGTGCAGCTTCCTATCTTCCTTACCACTTCTCCATCTCTTGGAACTCTCAGTCCTCCGCCCCCCAAACCAGCCCTAGTGGGTATCCCCAGAGGTTCAGCTGTTCTCCTTTCCTCTGTTGCAAACCCCACTCCCACATCTCTCATCTCCTTCCCTACTGACCACCTTGTTTCTCCACTCTTGGCACCCAATCTCAGGGTTCTCTTTGACAGTGACCATATGTGAACTCGGCTGACTTGGATGATGCCTTGAATAATGTAGGATTGGGCTCCCCAAAAATTGGTGCACAACCAGTCAATTGGTAAGCATTTGCCTACCAATTGACTGGTTGTCAATAAATGTTAATGTTAAAGGTATTTATATAGCATGCGGACACCAACAGAGTTGGTCTCCAGGCGCTCAGGCCGATCTGTAAACAAAAGGTGGAGGTGGGTTAGTGGCCGAAGAGGGCATAGGAAAGTGAGAGGTGGTGTACTGTTGGCAGCTTCAGTTTGGTTTTCATTGTGCGCTGAGCTTGGGAGTGCATATAGGAGCGAAGCGAGTCCTTGCATGCTGTTGTTGCAATCTATGTGTTGATTATGTGGTGTTGCGGTGTAGTGAAGTCTGTGCAGCTTGCTGCGAGAGAGGTGGTTGTGTGCGTTTTTGTGTGAATTAAGTATGCAAAAATGAGAGGTTTTGGTTAGTGGGTTTTATGTCTCATAATCCTTGTAGTTTAGTAATGTATTAGGTTGTCATACTGGGTAGGTATATTTTATCTTGGTTTATTAATTGTCTAGTTTCTGAAGCGATACCATGGCTGGTTTCCAGCAGATAAAAGGCCTTTGTATCTCAGGTTCTACAAATGTTTCCTCTAGTATAGTAGTGGTGGCATATTATCATTTACCAGCTCCATTATATCTATTTACTGTCGGTAGTCTACTAGTGGTATATTTCTCTTCCCTTTCATGAGCCTAGTTTCAGAGGTAGTGGTGAGGCTGGCCTCCAGCTAAGTTACTGAGCTTAGCTCACCAAGGGGACCGGCATGATCCCTACTTGGTATTGGAGTTTTATTATCATTCCCGCTCTTTCCTATCTATTTACTGTCGTGGTCAATTGCTGCCCGTGTCCTCAAGGTGGCCAGGTGCTACCGCTGGGTCATACCTTGCTCTCCCTTCCAATTGATCTGAGGGTATTCTTGGTATGATTCAATGTGGTTTGTCTATTAATTGATAAGTGGATATGTTACAGATCTGTATATCCTTATTTTATAAGGGTTGATGACTTAGGAATCAGGGTAGGTGCTTCTTTCGGCTTAGTACCTCAGTATATGTTCTAATGGGCATTCTTTCTGGTAATGGGGTGAATAGCCAAGTTTTCTCTTGTTGTATGATTTGGGTTCCAAACGGATGTCGCTGCTGAATCTGAGTGACTTTTAGTGTGAGGTACGTTTAGTTTTCTTCTGAGGAACTCTGCACCTTGGTCGTGGATTGCTCTGTGGGTTATGCACATGGATTTGAACTTGATACGCTGTTTGATGGGTAGCCAGTGTAGCGTTTTTAGCGCTGGTGTGTTGTGTTCTCTTCGAGGTCGTTTAAGGCGCAGTCTAGCCGCCGCATTTTGTATGCGTTGGAGTTTATTTAGGAGTTGTTCAGGCATGCCTAGATATAGGCTGTTGGCGTAGTCTAATCTGGACATGATGAGGGCGATGACGGCAGTTGTTTTGTTGGTGAATGAGTGGAATGGTAGGATCCTTTTAACCGATCGTGGGAGAAAGGAGCATTTCTTGATTAGGGCGTTTACTTGTGGCTCTAGAGTGAGTTTGTTGCCCATCAGGACTCCCAGGTTTTTTACAGTCGATGATGGGGCTGGGGTTTCACCAAGTTCAGTTGGCCATGGGATGTGGAGGTTGTCTTCTCCGTGTTTTGTGATGATCATTATTTCTGTTTTGCCTGGGTTGAGTTTAAGGTAGTTTAAGTTCATCCAGTTGTATATTTCACAAAGGCATTTCTCTAGTGTTGAATTGTCTTCTTGTGAGTCTTGTATATTGCAGATTATTTGTGTGTCATCAGCGTAGTTGCAACAGGTGAGGCCATGTCTTTCGATGATTTTAATTAGCTGTGACAGGTAGATGTTGAATAGTAGTGGCGAGAAGGATGATCCTTGTGGAACTCTGCATGATGATTCTCGTGGGCTTGATTTGTAAGGTTTCAGCCATACTTTTTCTGTTCTGTTTGTTAGGAAGGATCTGACCCAATTAAGGCGTTGTCCGTGATTCCAAATTCACCCAGCCGGTCAAGTGGCACAGTGAGTAAAGCGCTCGCTTTGACATCCGTGCAGAGCCTGTTAACGCAGGTTTGAATCCCGGCGGGGCCAAACTCAGCCTTTCATCCTTCCGAGGTCGATAAATGAGCACCACACACCGTGGGTAATAATAAGCAGCGCTCAGATACCTGAGGGTTCGTAGCGCTATATAAATGCCTAATTATTATTATTATTATTATCCAGTCTCGTGATGATGATGTCTTGGTTAACTGTGTTGAATGCCACAGAGAGGTCTAAAAGTATCAGAGCGGTGCTGTTGTTTGAGTCTGTGTTCACCTTTAGATCATCCCAGATTGAAATACGTGCTGTTTCTCTTCCTCTCATCGGTCTGAAGCCTACTTGTGCCTGGTTTAATAGGTGGTGTTCTTCTATGAATTCTTGGGTAGTTCTATATATGTGTGTTTCCAGGAGTTTGCTGGGTAGGGGATGTTGGAGATGGGTCTATAGTTTGAGAGGTCATCTACGTTTCCTGCTGTATCCTTGAGGAGCAGCTTGATGTATGCTGATTTGAACGCTTGAGGCACTCTTCCTGTTGAGATTGATTGGTTGAGGATGTTCCTGTAGTATTCCATTGATGTTCCTTGTGCGAGGATTGATTTGTAGATGTCAGGGGGTCAGGGATCTGCGGGGGAGCCCGTATTGTTGCTTTGATTTACGAGTTTGATAAAAGTCTCCACTGATATGTGTGGGAAGTTTCAGTGTTTGTTCTTCTGTTCCTTGCATCAGTCAGTGCCTTCAGTGTAGTGGTAGCATGGCCTGTTTTGTATGGTCTATTGGATGGTTGTGATTTTATTTTTGAAGTGGTCTGCAAGATCACTGCATAATTTCTTTGATGGTATTGGAGCGTTGTTGCAGTTAGTTGTTTTTTTAAAATTTAGTTTATGATTTTAAACAGTTCTTTTTGGGGGTTTGGTGCTTTGAGGATTCTGTTTTCGTAGCATTTCCTTTTTGATTTTTTGTATTTCCTTTTTGTGTGAACGGGTATGATGTTGAAGTTTATATTTTTTTCCAAAGTCTTTATTGGTCCTCCATTCTAGTTCTAGTTTTCGTTTTTTCCTTTTCTTGTCGCCTGGTAGTGGGGTGAACCATTTTGCTGTTGCTCTTTTGCGGGATGGAATGAAAGGTTTTTAATTTGTGATCTCATCGATTGGTGTGATTATCCAGTTGTGAAGTATATCTATTTAAGCGTTTAGGTAAGCTTCGCCCATGGTTGTTGTATGCGGTTTGGTAACCTCCAGTCATTCCATTAAGTTGGAGTTTTTTATGGTTCTCCAGTTTTTTTTCATGATGGTTGGTAGTTTTTCTTGTTTCTTGGTAATTGGGGAGGGCAATGTGATTATGAATGGGAAGATGAGGTGGTCGCTCCCGAGGATTTGAACCAGTGGTGCTGTGGTAATTAGTTTTCTGTTGGCAAAGATTGCGTCTAGTGTATGTCCTGCTGTGTGGGTTGCTCCTTTGACCAGTTGATGTAGTTCCATTGTTGTTAGTTGGCTGGTGAGATATTTGTGTGAGGTTGTGGTTTCTTCATCGAACCAGATTTTGAAGTCTCCGAGGATATTCAGTCGGTTATGCCCGATAGCTAGGTTGGTGATTGCTTCTATGAAGTTGTCTATGAAGGCTGCATCTGTGGGATGTTCTTACCCATGCATCCGAGCCCTACCTCAAAAACTGTGCAGTACTGGCATTGAAAACATCATGACGGCCAGAGCTTCCCAGAAAATGCCCAGGGAAGTGCATGAAGAATAGGCTGCCACCCATTTTGCGGATGTTATGGGCACAGAAGGGCACTGCCTAAAACCACCATTGGACTACCCACACAGTAGCCTGAAACCATTGGGAATGGCAATGCTGATTGCCAAAAGCAACCTAGAATTGTGGGCAATTCATTTTCTTAAATCCCAAAAATGGGTGCATTACCAGTACTCACCACTATCAGAAAGCCGCCGTTTTAAAACCACCAGATTTTTATTTTTTGGTGTAAAACTGAATAAATGAACCCAAAGCATGCCAAAGAAAGACTTACTGAGAGGTGGATCCAATGTAAAGTTATATTCTGAAGTGACTTGAAGGTTTATAACAAGACTGGCTGAGCTGTGGATTTCAGCAGTTTAAGTAAATTTGGACTGAAAGACACTAAAAATCTAAATGTTTAAAAGAAATGAGTGACCTACTTTTGAGTGTCACATAGGTTGCAATTGTTTAAATGTCATAGTTTAAACTTAGAATCAGCATTTTAGCTGCATATGTAAAGATTGGTAGTTTTATTTGAATGCAGAAAACTGGGTAACTAAAAGTGACATTAGCTGGGGCCTGGCTTAAGGAACTGAATTCTGCCCACCAGCTACCCCCGACAGGAGTTGAGACTTGCACAACTGCTGTGTTCCCAGGCCTAGCTGCCTTTTTGCGGCTCCCACCAAAAGGGATCTGACACTTCTCTGATTGGATTATCAAGGGACTGCTAGAGACTAAACATAGGACCCAGGCAGAGGGTTTATGGAAGTGGCCATAAATGGCTTCCTCTTGAACAATGGGCCTTCCAGGGCCCAGGCAGATGGTTTATTGCAGGGGTAATAAAAATGACTTCCTCTTGGCAGAAACTGGGGGGGGAGAAACTGGAGACAGAGGCTGAGCTTGAAGAAAGTGGAAAGACTGGTTTCTGTAAAATGTGACCTGAAAAGACACGCCCCTGTAGCCAGAATATGGTTTTAGAAAAAGATGAATAACTCATAGTACGGACTTGTCATAATTATTTAAATGATACCATAATTCTTGTGATTTTTCTGCCCACATTTTAAGAGGTTTGTAGAACCGGTGGCATGATCTGGGGGCAAACTAGCAGTTAAGAGGGTATTACTTAAAATGTATGCATGTGAAAAGTCTGATACTTAATCAATTAATGCCTGCATGCCTTGCACACATTTGGGTAAATTTGAGTAAGAATTTGATATTGGTAACCTGACCAAAAAGTGAAATATGTTGCCATTTCTGAATGCAAGCTCCCAGGAAGAGCAGATTTGGACAGGGTATACCTCCTGTGATATGTGATGGGTGCATGTAATTTTAAACAAATGTGTACCTGTGCAAATATGTCTTTGGGTCAAAATATAGATGTGTGTAATTTGACAGGGGTGGGTTCTCTGTACCATAAACAGACCTCATCATGATGACACTTCATTTCATTCCCCCAATCAAGGGGAAGAGGAGGAAGTGGCCAATGACAAGTGGAAAGGGGTAGGGCCTAGGAAGCTAGCCTTTCCACCCATTTTCAAAACACATAAAAGCAGACAGTCAGGACAGATAGGGACATTCAATTCCATTTGCTGCAACGCGCTCTGCCGGACCACACAACATCCAGAAGATACTAGATTCAACACTTAGACTTTAAAACTCCAAAGAACTTGATTCAGAACTCAAAGCAAGGGCCTAAACCCACAAACTGAGAACTCTTCTCAGTGGGCCTCAGCATCCAGCAAACCTAACAGCGTGCAGATCAGCGCTGGGTCCAGAGAAAGCTGTGCAGAAAGATCCAGAAGCAGTGCTGTACCCAGAGAGAGAGCAGAGCTGACCCAGACCACTGTTAGCAGAACCAGAGAGCTGACCCAGATCACTGTGAAGTGCCGAGACCAGACCAGAGTCCAGTCTAAAACCTGACCAGATCCGTGGCGAGGCCCATTCTAATTCAAGAATATAGTGTGAGTACCTAGCAGAACTGTGCAGAACCAATCTCTTAGTTAAAATAATATAATTCAATCTATTTTAATCTAAGTAGAACTGCCTCCTAACTGTCACCTGTCATTTGTAAAGCTGTCACCTGTCATTTTCTAGTTGCTAGCTGTCACTTGTCTTTTTGAATTTTAAAATTTCAAATCTGAAAAATGACCTTTACCATATCACTCATATCTCCGTGACCGTTTGTCTTAGAGACTTGCAGTAACTATCCTCTGAAAGCTTAGAATCTTAGCTTTCCTACGAACCTATAACCGCATTCCTACCCCCGATACTTTTGCCGCAATTGCAAAAAACCCACTCGCGAATTTACCGCGATTTGCAAATTTCTCCACGTGTGAAAACAGCAGATTCCTTGCTAAAAATTCGTTTGCCTCTTAAGAACCATCCCTGAATCATTGCTAGAGTGAGCCTGGACTAATATTAACTTGATACCACTCACCCTGAACCTCTAGAGGGAATTAAAAGCATTTTAGCATATTTTTCACTTCATTGCCAGCACATATAAAAGCATTTTGGGCCTGTGTTTCCAACTTCTGCAGTCTAAGCTTGCTGGGTGAACTGAATACATTTGATTGCATTTCTGAGAACTGTGTGCTTTCCTTCCATTTCCTTGCATTGCATAAAGGGGAGGGAATTGCCAGAGAAAAGTGATTACATTGTTTTGTTGAAATCATATTGAGTATTTTCTGTATTGCATTTTCATTCAACATTACATCCATCTGAACTTATATAAAGCATTCTCTACCACCTTATTCTTCTGTTCCTATTCACAAGTGTGCTAGTGCCAGACTATCCATTATTGATTACTGCTCAGATTCAGTGTGATATTCAATTATTAATTTATTATAAAGCGTGATATATATATATATGTTTAAATTATCAAATAAACCTTTTAACTTGCAAAACAGAACTACTTCTTGGCTCAGTGGGTCAGGGGATTCCAAGAGAGGGGTGTTATATAGGGTAGTCATCCAGAACGCATGAACTGGACATAAAGATATATCAATAAGGGTTTCCATTCAGTATCCCAGACTAGGCATTGACTTAGCTGTAGTGTTGAATTGAATCCTCTTACAAATTGGGGGCTCGAGCCGGACGTTTGGGTTAGATCTATCATTGTGCAGATTAATACAGCGTGCCAGCTGACCAGATACACATATCCGGTCGGATCACCACGCTGTGTTACGCTGTAAAGCACTCCTCAAAGAACGCTCTAAGAAAAGGTCTGCTTTGCAAAAATATAATATAAACTTCTGTAAGTCAGGAAAGAACTCAAATTCCAGAATGACGACCTTAGTAGACATGAAAATAGCCAGAGAGCACTTCTTATATAAGTTATTTGTGAGAGGTGAGTGGACTCACCAGGACCGCATGGTCTGGTTGCAGGCCATCACGCAACAGGTCACGGAAAAGGGTCAGATATATGGAGAGATCAGGGTCCCTTACATGTGGCCCTGAGTGAACTATACATGGCTCCTAAAGCTAAGGATGAACAAGACAAGATGGTTAGGATAGCGGCATACCTGTACCTATATATGGGAGACATGCAGGATAAATGTACTGAAAGCCAAGATCTGGCGAATAAGCGACAGATGGCGTTAGAGAAGGTCCAATCTGACCTGGTCTCTTCTGAGCAGAGGCTGCAGGGGAGCCAGGAGTCAGAAAATGAGAGTAGACAGCACATCATTAAAATAAAGAGGGATATGGACATCCTGCAACAGGAAAAGGCTGACCAGGATACCAGATTTCTGGCCTTGCAGAAGGAGTACCAAGAAGGTTTGGACTCCCTACTGCAGAGCCAGAAAAAGCTGGAGCAACAGTTAGACTTCAATAGGGCATGTGCTGAGCAGGTAGTCATCCTGCAAAGCCACCTAGATAGGGAGAAGGCGAGAGCAATAAACTGATTTTGAAAGACCTGGATACCCAGGCAGAGTTTGACCAGGAGCGCCAGAAAGCTGGTGCCTTCCAAAGGCAAAGGGACGCTGGCGGCACAAATGCAGGCTCTTAGTCAGGAAAGGGATACCTTAGGCCAGGAAGTCTGCCACTTAAAAAGAAAAACAGAAGAAAATCACCTGGCCCTCCGGGGACTGGGTGACCTCCAAAAAGAACACCATAACTTGTTAGAGCACACCAGGAAGGTGGAGGATGCTCTGGCAAGAAAGGAGCAGGCCAATAGGGACACAGCTCAGGAGGTAACCCTCCTGCAGCAAAGACTGGCCAGTGCTCCAGGACCAATCAGGAAACGCAGAGAGAGAATGAGGCTCTCTGCCAGCACAATGATAGGCTCCAACAACAGGTAGCGATGCAGTAGAGACTGATAGAGTCTAGTAAGGCCTTAACTGAGGAACTGAAGGCGCAGGCTCTTGCATTGCAACAGGGAGCAGGGGCGATAGAGATGAGGTTCGCTGGGAAAGAGAAACTCCTGAGAATAACCCCAGGAGCCCTAGTACCAGAGGCCTTTATCTCTCTCAGTCCCTGGACTCTGCCCCCCATGTCCCCTGGCGCACATGAGCACAGGGCACAGGGATGGCAGATTACTATCCAGCCAGAAGCATGGGGCTCATAGGCCAGTACCACCAGGAATGGAGGGCGGGCATCCGGTATGGCACCAAGCACAGTGCAATTTAGTGGGGAACCCAGGAGAGTAGGCCCATTAAGGGCATCCTGAAACCTCTGCCCAGTTAGGTCAGTGGGGGGGTACCCATCAAATCCTGGCAGCAAAGAGGAATCTGAAGACTCCTCTGAACGGTACAGGACACAGGAGACCAGGTCCCCACATTCTGCCAGCCATTCCAGGCTCGCAGAATCCGGGAAACCTGGAAGATCAGACAGGAACCTCTGGGAGCAGTGCCTCTGAGTCAGAGGACGAATGGACAAGGGTTACCCGAACCAAAAAGGCAAATAAGGCAAAAAGGGCCTTGATTAAGGACCCTTGAAACAGATTAAGGCAATCAGGAGTGTCATCACGCCTTATCATAAGAACGCCAAGTACTCTGTTTGGGAACACTTGGAGCTCTATGAGCAAATGATGGAGACTTTTCATTTGAAGGACAGCCAAGCTGTATCAATATGTAAAGTGGACATTCTCCCCAGAGTACTCCAGTTTCTTTGCAGGGGCTGGAGGACCAAAATCATTCAGGTGGTCCACCTATAGGGCGGCCATATTAAACATTTTTCTGTTCACAGAAATCCCCAAGAGGCTCGCAAGGCAGCCTACAATTTGCAGTGTGGGGAGGATCAGGCCCACAAGAGTTTGTGCAAGAACTGAAACGTGCTTTTGCGCAGACCACCAGAAGGGTGCGCACAGACAGCAGAGATTTATTAATACGTTTTTCCTTGCCTTGCCCAAATACATAATGACCCAGCTCGTGAGGGATTTTCATGAGAAAAGATCTTTAGACTGGGTCATTGAACAAGCTACCCGCATCTATGAGGTGCAGAAACCAGTAGAAAACAAAAACCAGCCCAAAACCCCAAAAACTAACAGCACCCCTGCTGCTGCCAAGGTGGCAGAGGTAAAGGTCACCCCCGTTTTAGAGTTGGAGATGGGGGGCTAAAAACTTACCTGCACCTAATAATGCTAGGCCCAGAAGGTCCTCGGGCCAGTCACAGACAGGGAGCCAGGAGGCAGCCCCACAATGGGGTCCTCGCTCTCCTGATTATGTAAGCCCCGTTACAAGGGAAACAGACCCATCCTGGTTATGTGTGGACTCCTCCAGCCCAAGGGGGGGATCCAGCCAAGCACCTAACCCAGAGAACTTCCCTCCCAACTTCTCACAGGAGGGCAGAAACTCACCAAACCTGGGCAGAACTTCTTCCCCAGGTATCCACCCAATTTCCAGCCCAAAATCCTCCACCTTTCTTTCCCAATTCCTGAGCCCAGACAACCGAATCCGGAGAGGGAGGCCAAGGGTGGAGGGGTATCCAAATCTTCCCAACCAGGGTATACCAGAAAGGGTAGTACCCTTCCCGGGATCAGCCCAGGGGGAAAACAGGGCCCCGTATCAGCCTGAGCGGGCTTTCCCAGTTAGAGCGCCAGGTTCAAAACATGGCGCGGGATCTGGGTCACATACTGAGGGCTCAGCAGAACCTCAGATCGGCATGCGGCGCAGAACGCACCCAACTCTGGACTTGGTGCTCCAGAACAATGACGGGGGCAGCACCCCGATAACTCACCGGTTCCCAGGGAGGAGGCACAAAGGGAAGGGGGGTGTAAAGCCTTGGAGGAAGCTTCCTTCCTCACTTGTAAACAGCCCTGGAAACCCAGGAACCGGAAACAAAATCTCTTGCCCTGAAAGTCTGCCTCCTAAGGAGCAGAGGGGGGTAGGAGAAACAAAAGACCCAAACAGACTCAGTTTGAGGAGGAGGTACAGATCTTCCAATTTGAGGGGAGGGATCCTCGAGGATCCTGGGAAAAGGATCTTCTCCTTCAGAGAGGGGGAACTCCTCCCAAAGAAAAATGGGTCTCTAGGGATGCAAATCCAGATGGGGAGATGTGGAGACTGAGCTACGCCGCCCACATCTCATCCCAGAACCAACAGCAAGAATCCCTGGTTCAAACCCTGCTGATGACCTGCTCCAAAAGGGGGGGCGGCCCGAGCGGAAGCCGGGGAACCCACAATGGCTCTGATCTCAGTTGCCAACTTTTTCTTTCAGTTCCAAGGCTCTCCACAGAATTCTGCCCAAATCTCTTCGCTAGCGATGTCCAAACCAGAAAGTTAGCCCACCAGTTGTCCAAAAATGTGCATTATCTGTGCCCCTTGAGGGAAGGAGGGAGATACTATGCCC
>CM030317.1:1036556750-1036771890 GCA_002915635.3 Ambystoma mexicanum
TTGGAGGAACAGGGTGAACCTGTTTAGATGAGACTTTCATAGATCGGACTTGTCTGGAAACCTCGTCAGCAGAGAAAAGTGGAAAGGTAGAGAAAGAGGGAGGAGGGGTGACTGCAGAAGGGCCAGAGGAAGAGCCGGGAAGGGAGGGAGGGGGGTGAAAGGAGGAGAGCGAGGACAGGATGTCCTGAGTTTTAGAGATGAAGTGAGAGGCCAGTGCAGTGCAGAGAGCCTGGGAGGGACAGGAGAGGTAGAGACTGCAACAGGGTTGGCCAGCTCCTTGCAGATTTTAAAGAGTTCGGCGGAGTTGTTAGATGCCGCAGAGATGCGGGCTTGGATAAGGGCTCTCTTCTTGGTGAGAACGGAGAGCCGGTACTTGCCTTTGGAGCAGGCGGCAGGCCAGTTTGTCAGAGGATGAACATGAAGCACGCCATTTCCTCTCTGCAACCCTGCACTTGCGTTTTAGGGTGACGAGATCCGAGTCATACCAGGAGTTACAATTGGCCTTGGGCTTCAGGCGGATTCTCATGACGGGGGCAAGGATATCAAGAGTAGCAGATATAGCAGAGTGGAGCATAGAGAGGGCTGTGTCAGGGTGGGAGTCAGCCGAAGGGGCAGGGGGGGCGAGAAGGTAGCAGCGAAAGCCTCAACTGACACACGCTTCATGGGTCGGATGACCGAGAAGGTGGGTGGCAGTGAAGAGGTGGCTTTGCCTGTGGGGTAGGGAGGGTGAGGTGGGAGGATAGGAGAAAGTGATCACTCCAGGAGAGAGGAGTGGAGAGAGGGACGGAGAGGGGAAGGTCAGAAGAGATCAGAGCATCAAGAGTGTGCCCAGCAGAGTGAGTAGGCCCAGACGGGAGAATAGAGGGTGAGAGAGAGTCGCAGAGGTCACGAAAGAGACAAGTGGGGGGACTGGAGGCATCAAGGTGGATGTTGAAGTCGCCAAGAAAGAGGAGTTGAGTGGTTGAGGACAGGAGTGAGGAGGAGAGGTCAGACCACTCAGAGAGGAAGGAGGGAATTTGACCAGGTGGCCGATAGATAGTAGCCACGGTGAGGGAATGGCTAGGAGAGAGAGAGAGTCGGCAGACAAGACATTCAAAAGAGGAGTAGGTCTGCGTAGGAGTGACAGTGGCAGGAATCCACTCAGGGAAGATAAGGGCAACACACCCCCCTGCACGGTTAGGCCTGGGCATGGAGAGGATCTTGTAACCGTCAGGTAGGAGTGTGTCAAAGCTGGTGGCAGAGCTGGCTGTGAACCATGTCTCAGTGAGACAGAGGACGTCGAGGTCCAGTTCCTCAAGAAGGTGACAGATATCAGAGGAGTGCTTGATGGCAGAGCGAGAATTTAGAGTGGCAATGTGGAAAAGGTTGCCATCCTTGAAGAACTTCCGGGGGGTACAGATCAGAGATACGCCCTGCGGAGGTGTTGAAGAAGGAGGTGAAGAAGGAGCACGAGAGGGGGCAGGGAGGGAGGTAGAGGCAAGGTAGCCAAGACAGAGGAGGGGGACAGCAGGAGAGGAAAGGAAGTTGATGAGGCGTGGAAGCGTCTATCAAAGAGGTGAAGGTTGCCTGAGGGCCTTGGACCAAGATGGTCCCATTAGTGTAGACATTAATGATGGCCTTAGAGGAGCGGAAGGGGGCCAAGAGGACATCCCAACGGGTGCCACCATTAATGGGAGAGGAGGAGAGGCAGAGCCCTTTGAGAAGTCAATGTGCCTTTTGTTTTTCTAAAATGGCAAATAGTGCATGCTCAACTAACAACGTCATGGAACATACCAATACTATGCTTGCAGCCTTCTCTATGGTGAACGCGGCGGCTGCAAAATTCTGTTCGCACGGATAATGTCCTCTCATCACTGGGTCTAAGATTCCACTCTAATATGCAAGGGGCGTGTACCCAACGTGGTTCTCTGTGTAAAGGACTGCTGTCATGACAGTGCCGTCTGTATGTGAAAACAGGAAGAATTCCTCAGCATAATTGGGAATCCCTAAAACTGGAGCCATGCAAATCGCCTTTTTCAATTTGTCAAACCCTTCTTCCATTTCCTCAGTCCACACGATTTCTTCTTGCGTTGCCAGTGCTTTCTTTAGGGCCTGTAATAGGGGCCTTATATACGAGCTGTAGTCGAAGACCCATGCTCTGACGTAGTTACATAATCCCAAAAATCTCTGCATGTGTTTTATTGTGTGTGGCTTAGCTGTTTTTAAAATAGCCTCAGCTCTTTCAGGAGTAACTTTCTTTCCTCCATGTGAAATCAATTGGCCTATGTACAACATTTCTTGTTGACAATATTGTAATTTTTCTTTGTCAACTTTATATCCTGTGTCAGCGAGTATAATCATCAGTTGGACAGAATCACGTCTGCACTCTTCCTCTGGGGTGCTGCAAACTGAAATGTCATCTACGTATTGCAACACAACACTTTCCAAAGTGATATTGCTTAAGCCCATCTGAAGGACTCTATTGAAAATCGATGGGGACTCACAGTACTCCTAGGGTAACAAGTGCTTTTCAGGTGAGTTTGTCTGAACGCAAATGATGTCAGATCCTGCGAGTCGTTATGCAATGGGATTGAGAAAAACACATTTTTCAAATGAATCACTGTAAAATGTTATGCGTCAACAGGTATATTACATAGATTTGTAGATGGGTTTGGGAGTAGAGGGAACTGAGCTTCTACAATTTGGTTTATTGGCCTTAATTCTTGAATTAGTCTCCAAGACCCCTTCCCTTTTTTCACAGGATAAATTGCAGTATCACATGATGACTCTGACGTCACTAAGATTCCCTGTTCTACCATGGCGGAAATCGTTTTAAAAATACCTTCATCTGCCTCTCGAGACATGGGATATTGGCATGCTCGAGGTAAAATTGCTCCTGGTTTCAATTTAATCTTCACTTCTCCAACCCCCCTCAGTAAGCCTACATCAAAGGGGCTGGTGGTCCATAATGAAATTGCCACTTTCGCCATATCTTCATCAAAATACCTGGGACGTTTTTGTGCTATCATAATTTTCTGAGGAACTTCTATTTTAAGTACTCTTACCCAAAGTAATGCACGTCTCAAATATTACATCGTCATCAGATGTATTATCTCCAAACAGATCTTCATCAGTGACGTCAGTTAATCTGTAATCCTCCCTGATGGCGATTACTGCGCGCCATTGTTTTCCTTCATCATCATGTCCATCAAGCAAAGGCATTTCCCCTTGTACTATAGCTGTTCGAGCATAGGTATTCTTGGTCTAAACAAAAATGTCTGCCTGTGAGGCCTGGTAACCCTGACAACAGGATGCGATCCCCATATTGAAACACCTCTGTTCTAATGGAATTGCTCTCATAACTAGTTTGTCCTGCATATGCCATGATCATTTCGCACACATTTACATAATGCATTCCTAGTGTTGAACACATTATAACTTCATCAGTGAACAAGATTGTCATATTCAACTTAGTCATAAATCTCGTCCCAATATATTGACAGGTGTTTGCCTAGAATATAGAAGTGGCACTTTCATGTCACATTCTCCTATAGAAACTGGTAATTCTTCAGTGAAAGGAACTCTGCTCGTGGATCCAGTGAACCCCTGAGTATTCGTAGCATTGCCAGACATTGAAAATGTTCACTCTCGTATACATGAGCGTGTTGCACCCGTGTCTACGGAGAAACTAAAAACATTTGCCTCCTATACTGACGTTGTTACGCTCACCTGGTATCCACGGGGATGCCCCAGCTGTGGAGACTCTGGTATCCTTCTCAGCGGCCCAGGTGGGGTCAGCGGGATGTTCTGCCTAGAATACAGGTGGGCAATGTTCAAGACTGGGCAACTGGGTAAGAGCCTCCAACACCCCGTATGCCCGCAACCCCCTCCGGACCTCTCCTCACCTTGTTCTGGTTTTGGTGTGCTCTCCGTCCTGCCTTCTCAGCAGGGGGGCGTTGTCCTTTGCGGGCGAGTGCGATCTAGTTACTTCACTGATGCCAGCCCGTTTTGAGTCTTTCAGGTAGGTCTTATTATTGTTATGCTTGTATGCCTTTCTTTGGTTTAAATAATGTCTTTTCTCTTCCTTAGATGCGCAGAAGTCCACTGTGAAGCATTGGCTGAATTTGGACTCGCCGATAAAGATGGTGCATTGAGAGCGCCTTGATGCGGTAAGTAGGCGCTATGCGCTGCGCTATGATGCCTTGCTTTTGCTAACCTGTTGCCTTTTCTTTCCCGTAGATTGCGGTGCTCACCCGGTGTAAGAAATCCCAAGGTGATGCTGGTCGATGGGCGACTCGTGTGTTAAGCTTCAGGCACGATTGTAAAATGTCTAATGTCTTGTTTCTCCCTCTTTTGCAGATCTGTTGGTTCAGGAGACGCGCTGATCCTTGGATGCTGTTAGCAAGAGCTGAGGGCAGCTAGCGATGGAATTAAAGGTAAACTGCTGCTATTAACAATGTCCTTTTGTCTCTTTTCAGATGCTGTTCTTCCGATGCTCGCAGGTACAGCAGAACACGATGAGCGTCACGTTGCAGGATTGCAAAGTAACGCAAAGCGTGTCATTCAAGTCGGGTGTTGTATAAATAGCTTCAGAAAAGTAGTCCAGGTAAAGTAGGTCCTAGGCTACCACACCCAAAACAATGTACCGCATAGCTTGGTTCCAAGGGATGCTATGGGGATGCCTCCATGTTGGCTGACACTGGAGATAAAGTAGTTCCCACAAACACAAGTCCTTATGAAGTATGAGCCTGGCGCCAAAGGCGCCAGGACTGGCCCCAAGAGGGCTTCAGTAAAGGATGCCTGAGTTTATTAGGGACCCGATCCAAGACCCCTCCTGGCCCATGGGCTGGCCAGGGGGGTTTCTGGATACGGGTCGTGACAGACATCCACCCTTGGTTCCTCACAAGGGTTTGGCGTCACGGATAGTATTGACCACATCAGGTCTCCCAGTGAGCTGTCCTATGTGGGTTCAGGCCTCATCCAGGATCCCTCCATTGGCAGTGACATCCCCTATTCCATGAGTCATTAACTGACCTGTGTTCGTGGTTTGCTGAAGCTGCATAGGCGATTGCTGCGACTGCCCTTGTGGCAGGTTAAATGCTACCTGCTGTGGTTGTACACGTTGTTGTACTCTCAGTGCTTGCTGCTGCACTGTCTGATTCTGTGCAAATCAATCTCCACTCTGCTGCAAATATGCAGGTGGATTTGACACCCCCCCTCTTGAAAACTGCCATTTGCATGAACCCTTGACTTCTACACTTGCGAGAAAAATGCCCTGTCATTCCGCATGTCCAACATATAGGCGGTGGTCTCCAACCGGCCCATTTTGTATACTCTGATTACCATTCTGCATATTTAGAAATCCCACCTTGGTTATTCTGAAAGCTTCCCTGATTACTCTGCCAATTCCCTTGATAACTTTGCCAACCTTGTCCTCTAAATCCCCTTTCTTGCGGAGTAAACCCATTAATACTCTGGTCAACTGTCTTTGGTTATTCACTTGCGGCATACTTGCAATCTGCTGTGAATTGGGTCCATCTACACTCGTAAACATCGCCCCATTCAATGGCGTATTTGGATAGTATCTTCTGCACTAACTTTGCCTCCTCGCCTTTGCGAGCATTGTCTTTTTTGCAATTCTTTTCTTGCAAGAGTCTGCACTAATGCGCAATGGTCAGCTGAATTTCCGACCACTGTTTAGCCTCTATCCCCACTAACTTCTTGAGCTGCTTCTGTACTGGCTCTGGCAGCCCTTTGCATTATATATGATAGGACACTGGTATAGATTTTCCCCAAGAATCACGCGTTTCAACGCCCAAGATTCCTGAAAATGTTGAATATAAATCAACGGATCATCTCCTTCCTTCATCTTTTTCGTCATTATAGCTCCCATATCGGACGTGTCGGATACAGTACTCAAAGCACTTTCGAGACTGCTGCTCTACAGTTATTGAACGGTGCTCCATCATGAGCAGTGTTGACTGTAGTCACACCAGCATACCCTGCCCTCGCCCAAACGTCATCAGCTCTCTCACCAAGTATAGCGATTAAATGACCCTTAATGTCCCCTATAGCCAACGTGTTTCCTCCCGTCATTTTTTCTAATTCATGTATCTATTTCCCAGCGCCAGAAGTTCAAATTGGGAGTTTACACCTTAAATTATCCTTGTACATCTGGGGCCATGGCATATAGTGTAGTCTGGCTCCTCCTTTTTCTAACAAGGGAAACTGAGACGGCCCAAACTCATTCTCGTCTCTCATCATTTGTCTGTCCACTACAGGGACAATATTACCATATCGCCGTCTACCTGCCAATGATCTTAATCTGCTTACATAAGGCAGTGACCCCCCCCCCTGACCGTGGAGTTATCCCCTAGGTTGGTCTGACTGTGTCAATGGCTCCAACACCTTAGATACAGGCATGTTTAGGTCCGACCATCTTACTTCCTTATCCATAGAAAAGCATCCCTCACAACCACATACGTCATCATTTCCCTCCCCATGGAAGGCTTCCTTTTCTTCGTCTGACATTTCTCTCTCGTGCAACTTCTCTCTTCGTCATCTCTATTTAGAGTTAGTCTGTCCAAAGACAGCTCCTTATGTCTCGCACTACATGAGGCCTCCCCTGTGTCATACAACTGAGTGCTCTCGAGATGATCATTTTTTCCCTTCCCCTTTGGCTCCTTCTGAGCTCTCATGTCATGGTATACTTTATCGATTGCTTCCCCAATGCTCTTCGAGTCAAACTTGTCTTCTAGATTTGCTCTAGACTGGCCTGGTAATGACTCGTATTCTGGGAAGAATTCCTCTATATCTTCCCATGCTACTTTTGGATCAGGATTTCTTACTTCCTTTTCCAAGTAATCAAGACTGCGTGCTCTCTGCCTTCTTTTACATTCCATATCATCGTCAAATTCTCTTTGCTTTCTAGCTCCCTCTCTCACTCTGTCTTCCTCTTTCTTTTTCATATCCCTTCTTTTATTTTCCTTTGTATCTCCTCATCCCTTCATCTTTGCATTCTTTTATCCCTTAACTTTTGTTCCTCTTCTTCTATTCTTTTTCTTTCCAGCCTCTCTTGTTCATCAACCGTTCTTTGTTTATTGTCACGTATTTTTTGCTCTTCTGCTCTCTACTGTTTTTTAGCTTGGTCGTCTTGATAGAACTGCTCTTGTCTTTTGTCTATCTTTCCTTTTGCTCCTTCATCCTTTAATCGGTCTTCCCTTTCTTTGTCTTTTTATCTTGCTTGTTTTGATCTCCCCTTGTCTTACGTCTTCAATGCCTTTACCATCGAGTTAAGCAAAATCTGACTTCCCATCCATTCTGTAAGAGCGCTATCTCATCAGTTTTATCTCTTTCTCCCTTCCATCTCTTTATCTCTCTTCCTATACCTAGAGATTTACTTGGTCGATCGCTTCTTTCCTTAGTGCATCTCTCCATGTCTCTCGGGACTTTAGAAATTACATCTTTCTCAATATTTTTCTCTGGGCCCTTGTCACTACTTTGCATAGGGGACTCATAAGCCGGATTGCTATACCCTGCCGCTGCTTTAAGTTCCCTTAGTGGGTATAACCCATCGTCTTTCTTACTCTCGTTTGCAATTTCAGACGGGGCGGGTGGAGCAGAGGGCTCTTCACCCCCCTCTTTACATATATTAAGTATCCAGTTTATAGGAGGCAGCTCATCTCGCTCCTACTGGTACATTTTCCAAAACTCTAGGCTCGCTAGGCGCTTGTCTTGCTTCTTCCCAGTATACGCTGCATGCATATATGTCGTCATATGCTGCAAAACTGCCTTGGATAGGGATCCACCTTGTAGCCATGGCATAAAAATGTTGTCTATGGTTCCTTTAACCCATTCTGCACTGTACTGTCTAAGTTTAGGTGCATGTTTTGGCAACTGCTTGCAGAGATGCACTACATCCTCCATTTTCAATGTGTCTATTCTTAACTTATTTAACACTAGTTTGCTTTTGATCACAGGTTTAAAGCACGTTTCAAGAGAACAATACCATATGAGCGAGCACCAATCGTTGCAAGCTACAATTCCGTTTACTCACAATTTTTTATTTTAGTCTTGCAAAAAACAACCATCAAATATAACTAAAACAATCACTTTCTTTTCCTCAACTCCGCACTTTTCTTATTTTTCATACATTTTCTCTTTAGCTATGACGTCAGCATGCTTTCAAAACCACATAAAACAAACAAACAAACTTGACCGGTCACATAAAGCTCCTTCGATCTTTTTCTCTAAGACTCATCTTCCCCTCTAAAAATACTCCTCACGGAACTTATATCTATCTCTTTAGGTCTGTCTTTAATCGGACCCATTTTCTACGCCATCCACAAACGGGATTTTTAGATTAAGATTTCTTCTAACGTTCTTTAAATCTTAGGTATAGGACGTATCCTCTTTATCGTGGCCTCTCACACAATATTACTTATTTATATTGCTCGGCCACACTGAAGTCAATATCTCATTCCCTATATGTTCCACAGCCACACTAGTGGCTGTGTAGTTATGGTTAAGTTGCTAAACCTATAGGAAGAGCAGTTTTTGGGTGGCCTATAACTTCGCTCTCCCTGGACGAATCCTCACCAAACTTTGCAAAATGGCCCACTCTGAATTTTTTTGCAAAGTTTGGTGAGGTTTGGTCCAGGGGGGCAAAGTTATAGGGGGGTCCCAAATTTCTTTATTTCCCATAGACTGAATGGAGAAAAAAATTTTGCGCACGCCTACAGCCCAAACCGCTGGACGCTAAAAAAATTTGTGATATATATGTCCGCTCCGCGGATACACTTCCCTGTTCGCTCTGCGGGCAGGACATCGTTTGGCTAATTGGCTCGCGTCATGTCCGCGGACACGGAACATGTCTGTGGATTGGCTGGAGTGAGGCATGATGTGCATCAGATTGTTCTGATGCGCCCGCCATCTTGGATCTGCCGACAGCGCGGCAGCGAACAGAGGCGAAATGCAGTTTTGGGGAGTGTTTTGGTGTGCAAGAGTGCTTGGGGAGGTTTAGGGAGTAACAGATGGGCCAAAGGCATGCACCCAAGACTGCAGTTATATGCACTGAAGTTATAAGGTACCATGGGTGGCTTATAACTATGCTCTTCCTGAATTAATTCTCACCAAACGTTGCAGAAAGTGTGATATGGGTGGGCCCATATAGACAGTTAAAATGTTTGATTCTATGGGTGTGATCAATGGGTGTGATATGCTGCGGTGGTTGTGGCCAGGGCCTAGAGTCTTGGGTGCATGGCCACAGGCCATAGGCCGTAGGCCATACACCCAAGACTCTAGGCCCTGGCCACAACCACCGCAGCATATCACACCCATAGTATTGAATATCTATCAAATGTTTGAAATGTACAGTTTCTGTACTGTTTGATTTGTATAGTTTGTATGTGAAGTTTTGGCTACGTCATGTCATTAAGATTGTAGAGTTTGGTAACAAGCACTGTAGTATAACATATCCATGGAAGTGAACGTTTTGTATTGTGGTGATGGTTAGATGTTTGCTTCAATGGTTCCTTTATGCAGCAGTAATTATGCGTTCTATTAGAATATACTTACTGTTTGATTTTTTGAGATTGGATATTTTTTTTCATGAGTTTGGTAACTGGAGTACATATTCTTTTTCAATTTCTGTGATAAAAGAAAAGAGCATGTTAGTGTATGTATTTTAGCAAGACTTATTACATTTCATAATAGACATTTCAGCTTTTTTTCGACCCGCCTATTTAATAGTTTTCAAACCAGTGTACTGTGCCATTTGATCAGTTTCTATGTTTGTTTTCAAATCATTGGGTCTGTGGGAAAAAAATCCATGTCGGATTAAAAAAGAACCATTTTTGTTATGCTACAGTCTATTTGTTGTTTGTTTTCAGTGTTCACTTGTTGTTCTGGTTAATGTTCTATCTGTTTTGTGGAGCAGTTAGATACCTGTTGGCGTATTCTAACTGTATATTTTTTGTTATAATTTAGTGGTTTTAATTTACCTGTTTGGTTGTTATAGAATCTTGAGGCAGTTAGATACCTGTTGGCGTATTCTAACAGTTTATAGATTTTTAATTGAAGTTTTGTTAATGCTTAAGTACAGATTAGTTATTAAATGTTGGTTTTAAGAAGATTAAATAAGTGTTTGTAAGATGTCCTGGTAATCTCTGCTTTAGAGTAATGGTACTATCATTACATTCGAACCATCCAAATTTCTTTTTTATATATGCAGTGTAGTGACCTGCAGTGGTTGTGGCTCCTGCATGGTAGATTATACCTATTGTTAAGGTTTTCTTACCAAGTGATACTTGACCATGTGTGAATCCAGACAGCTTGCAGTTGTTTTTGTACCATCTGCATTGTAACGTAGAGGCATTAGTATTACATATTTACTATGTGTTTGTATTAGTAAGGTGGAGCGATTATCTGAATTGCAGTTAGTACATAATCTGCCATGGTTTGCATTTTGTACAAGCTGCTGAAATGGAACGGATTCACAATTTATGTATGGATACATACACGAAGCGCTCATTAGGGTGTGTTCCTGTGTCACATTGTTGCAGAGAGTGCATGTATGTTTCCAGATGTATGAAATCTGGAAGATTTCATTTATAGGTATGTTTTTGTTTTCAAGTACTTGTAGTAAGTACAATTAGAAATTCTTGTGGATCTTATTCCATGAACACTATACGTGTTGTGAGGATTGTTTGTTGCATTTCTATGAAGTACTAACATTTGCAAACACAATTGGTCTGTACTGTGTAGGTAAATGTTGTCAACAATTGGTGGTAATTGTAATAGAATATTCATTGCTACATTTGGCTAGCAGCTTACATCAGTTATATTTGAACGTTTGAATGGACCAGATAGTTCAGTGTCCAAGTCATTTTTTCGGAGTGTGTGTTGCTTCTTTGAAGAAGTACCTGAGTTACTTTGAGTAATAGGTTCTTCTTTGGTTTGTGATAATTGATGAAGTATTAGCTTCTTTACTCTTTGGAGGATTTGCAGTCAGATCTTGTTGCATTTCTGTTTGAAGTAGTTTTCTTTGACAAGGTTTTGCTTTTGTGGAACAGGATGTGTTTTTAGATGGGGGTATATAGTGAACGTAGTCTATTGTATTCTCAAATGCAAGAAATATCAGCGTTTACTTCACTTGCATCAAAGTTGATTAGAAATAGACCGTCAAGTGTACGTAAGTGTGATATTGCTACATAGCTCATGCCTTCTTTAAAGACTTTGTTACCAATATCTATCAATGCTTTGTCTAGGGTAAGACCTTGTGATTTATGAACGGTGACTGCATATGCTAGAGTTAGAGAAAATTGTTCTCTGCGTACATACATGTCTTTGAAGAGAAGGAATCGAGCTGTTTAGCGCCCTATCCCTTTTACTTCTGAAAGTTTGTCAAAGAGAATATTGACAAACTGAATGTTGTTGTCACGTGGGTATGTTTGAAAGCCAACAACTGTACCCACTGCTCCATTAACTAGTCCTCGCTCCACGTCAAGGTTACGTTTAAGCATTACTCTACAGTTTAAGGATAATTTTAATATTTTCTCCAAACCAGCTGTGTTGGAGATAGAATTTTCTAAGGTATTTAGTCTTGTTGTGGCTTGTTGACACATGGGTAGTGTCATACCATGTACGTCCAGTTTGTCTGTGGAGCAAATTTCAATTATTGGTTGCATTTCTTTTTTCAACATTGTTTCATTGAATTTGGAACAGCTTGCAAGAGTTGGCATTAAGGACATACAATTGACATTTGTGTGTGCTAATTGTTCCATAACATCAGTAGCACATGAGTTATGGCCATAAAGTGCATGGATGTGCTGGGTTTTTAATATTGCTTGTGCTTCTTGAGATAGTACACCAACTCTAATACTTTTTAAACTGTTGGCGTAAGTGAGGTCTGCAGATTGGTGTATGTTTTCTGTTAATTCACTGTATTGGAAATGTTGCCAAAGGTTGACATTTCCTATGCTGCCAACAGTTTTACGGCAGAATTTGTGTCCTACGGTTTTTAAAAATAAGTTCACCTTTCACTGGTGTCAAGTGAAAGAAATCTCCGAAAACAATAATGTGTTTTCTCCAAAGAGCTCTTCGTAGTTTGTTTTAAGTACTTCTTGCAATCTGAGGTGAATCAAAGCCAACGTTAGGTTGGAGACCATGCTCACTTCATCTATTAGTAGCATTTTCATTTGTTTTAACACTCTGCGTAGTTCCATTGCAGGTTCGGTAGAAAGTTTGTAATATTCTAATTTGTTTTGGTGTTCTACTAGAAGGAGTAGTAATCGGTGTAAAGTGATACCGCCTACGTTGTAGGCAGCTAAACCTGTGGGGCAGTTACAACAGCTGACAGTTGTTGTTTGTCAATTGTTGAAGGAACTTGCTGAAGATTTTGATAAGAATGTTTTCCTGAACCAGCTTCACCACTGACGTACAGTAGTATAGGTTTGTAATTTTTGCAGGTAGATTCTTTATTTTCATGTTGTACACCATGTGCAATTTCTTTTGTTACTTCTTGAAAAATGGTGCGCTGCTCTTTGTTCAGTTTTGATTGCAGTACAGTTAAGTCTTCTGTATCTTCTTCATAGTGACACATTCTGTCATAGCTCATTTGTATTAGTGGCTGTCCCAGAGGTTCTTGACTTCCTGTTTACAGAAGGTTGACTACTGTCGGGAGTGTCCTTATCTAGTTTGCCTGGAGTTCTTCTTCGTGTTGCTGTCATTGTGCAACATTGTTTTGTACTGGGTAAAGTTTATATCAGTAATAGTGCTTTCATTTTCTTTGAAAGCATCTTCATAGGAGTCATAGTTAATATAGTTCTTTCTGTTGAGGTGTTTTTAATGACAATTTGATATGATTAATTAAGTTTCGTTTGGTAGTTTTACTAAGCTGCCTTCACAATTTGTCACTGTATATTACCTTTTTTTCATCGGTTTTATATTATTTTGTATGTGAAGTTTTGGGCTATGTGGTATAGACACATGGGCCCTCATTACGATACCGGCGCTAAACCATGGCGCTATTAGCACATGTGGTTGGTGCCGGTATCGTAACGTGTCCGCCATGGTGAAATGGGGAAATACCGCCCCATTCCAAGGTTGGCGGGCGGTAATTTCCCCATTTCCCCATGGCCCTTCCCCATTCCCATTTTTGCCCTATAGGGCATAATGGGAATGGCAAAGGCGCTAAGTACGGTACCGAAATTGCGGTACCATACTTACCGCGAAGGTCCCTTTGCGGTTCCCTACTTTAACGGCTGGTCTAGACCAACCGTTAAGGTCGGGTCCTGCAAAGGACCTCGTAATAGGCGCTAATGGTTAACAGCGCCGCAGCCTTTTACGGCGCTGTTAACCCATTAGCGCCAGTGTCGTAATGAGGCCCATGGTTTCCAAAGTGCTACTCCTGTTCGGGTAGTATGTGTCTAGTAAATTGTTTTTCAACATTTCTTGCCTGTTGGGATCATTTTTGGCTAATGTCTCTATGTCCTCATATGATTTGAGAACTCTTTTTCTAGATTTAGCAGGACCAAGACTTAGCCATACTATATTTTTAGATTTTCCATACAAAGCAGTACCGGTTAAATGTTCTGCAGCTTCATAGGAGCCACAGTCTCTATGAGAGAGCATTTTTATGCCTAAGCTGTACAATTTCTGAGATAGTGTTTTGTCTGATGATAGGTCATTCCAGAGGTCTTGAAGCTCTGTTTTTTCTGCTTTTGTTAAGTAGGCTGTAACATATCGTGCAACTGCAGTGGAATTGTCTGCAATGTACTGCACATCTATGTTTGCATTCCATAAGAGAGCAATGATTGTATTGTAATCATTGATATATTTTGATTCTTCTTGTTCTTTTTATGTAATACGTGTTCTTAGGTGATTTACCTTTAACACTCTGTCTAAATGAAAACATGAAGTTGTTTCACTTCACCTGTTTCTGTAACTGGTCTAGGGAAACCAAAGCGGCATTTGGTGTAGTATTTCCCTTTGTTTTTGTATTTGCGACGACAATATTTGCCACATTTGTGTCTTTGAAATTGTACAATTTGTGCATGAAGATCACTATTTGTTGCTTTCGATAGAATTTCACAAGTGACATATTTTTCGATAAACTGTAAAACAGTGGAATCACTGTCTTGACCAAATTAAGGAGCTTCTTTAATCCATAAAATCATGTGGATATGTGGTGCTCCTTGGCTTGATATTCTTTTCTCCAAAAGAAGTGTTGCACTTCTCCGAGGGGAGGAACAGTTTTATTACAAATAAAGTATAGCATAGCAATGAAGTGATGATGGCAATATCTTGAAACATTAACAGGATCTAGAGAGCAAAGTTCTCCAGTGTTAGTATATCTTTGGTTTTGTTTTTGTTTGATATGCGTAGGAAATCATGTAAATCTTCCCATGCATATTCTGCACAACTTAATGTAACAAACCAAGTGGGTGGGCCAAGTTTTTGTATATACAACGTACATCTCCATGACGTCAGAACAGTACTCTTTCGTACCACGCATGTTTGCAAACAGATTTGTAATGCTTGATTGTAAAACCTCATCTGTTTCTTACACTTTTTGTATTAATTGCGTAGCTGACATATTTTGAAAGTGGGTTCCTGATTTCAATATGTGTGCAACTCCATAACATAGAGTTGCTAGTTCACTTTCAAAGAGTAGGTGGAATATGTATTCCACATTTTGTCTAAATCTGGGATCTTCAGAATACTTCGTAACGAGCGGTATTCTGATGCTGTTATCTGGGTGGGTCTATCATCGTACCTTCCTCCTTTGCCAGTAGGAAAGAGTAGAGGAAAAACACGCGCTTCTATACTTTTTCCCATATGCTGATTGGTTATCCTTTGGTTTGGCGCATTTGGTACGTTTGTAGTGCATCATCTATGGTGTCATTAGAGTGCAATGGATGAATTGTATAATGGTCTAAAATGTTTGGATACTGTTTTAGGATCTAGAAGTTCAAATTGACCAGTTTCTGGTGACTCTTGAATTATTTCAGTTGTTTCCCTTACGTTTTCTTCAATATTTATTGCTTTGCAGTATTCATTATTGTCTTTTAGATATTGCAAGGCTTGTCTAACTTTATGTAAGTCCACGAGTTGTTGCCAATTTATTTTGTCTTTTGTTGCTACACCATTTACTAAGACAATTAAAGATTGCTGTATTGGACGTTGCACTCCCAGAGTGTACATATTTTATTTCAAATCTCTTTCCACGAATACCTTTCACTAATTCAGAGGGAGGTAATTTTGCTGTTTTTGGTTGATGGCTTATTATTGCTTGAAATGGGTGCACTGTTTGAAATTATGATGCTCTCATATAAATTGAGTTGTTGCAGGGGTTTTGGTAGTGGGAATAATTCTAAGTTATTTGTGATAGCACGTGAAGGAGTTTGGTTGTTGTCAAGTTTTGTAGTAGCAGTAACTGCAACGTATTAAGGGGTCAGTTATTTCATATTTGTTTTCTGCCATAAGGTAGAGAGCTAATTCGAAACCATTTGGAATCTTCAATGTCTTCTATTTTGTATGTTATGTCTATAGTTGTTGTGTTACTTTTATGAAAAGTTCTGTGGCAACACACCCACACATGGTTTGGTACTTCAGCAGATGTACTTTTAAATTTCAGTATTTCTTTTTGTATGTGTGTAGTAGAAGGTTGCCATGCATAGAATTGTTGCTAGTCTGTTAGAGCTATTGCATTTTGTAACTGGCTTTAACTTCCAAAATATTTTTCTCTGGATATGGTCGATTTCTTCTTGTAGGTCTTTGGGTGTACCATGTAGAAGAGTGTTATTTAAATTGGCTGAGTTCTAAAGCAGGACTTTTAGCATAGTACAGTTATAGACTAGATTTCTTATAGTTGAATGATGTTTGATATCATTTTGATATGATGGAAGGTGCTTTTGCAAATAGGTCCTGATATGCAGGCTAATGAATGTCCTTGTAGTCCTGTGTATTTGCGCACTGGACAAGGTATCCATATTTTGCAGCACTTTCATTTCGATTTTGTCTTTGCCTTTCACATACTGATTGAGGAACTGGCGTAAAGATTTGAAAGATTTTTTGGGAGTGTTACACATTGATGTGCATGGCCATTTGTATACTGGACGTTCTGGTTCAGTTGAATGGAGAGGTAATTCTGAGTTTTCTGAGGATATTTTTGTAAGCAGTATTTCTTGTTCCATTATGGTATTATACATTTTTTCATAACCTCGTCCACTGCTATGGATGGCAATTTGTGTTTGTTTGTTTTTGTTTGTATGCTTCTTCATTGAAATATTGTTCTGTGCTCGTGGTGTGACTCCATTCACCTCCGCAGATATTTAAGAAGGTATTTTTGTTGACATTTGTTTATTGAGAAGTCTTTTTGTAATTTAGTAATTAGTTTTGTTAGTGTTTCATTCTGTTTAACACTAAAATAAATAACTTTCTTTTGAGAAGGATTGCACTGTCTATTAAAGATTCTAAGATTAATTTTCTACGGTAGGTTTGAAGGGTTGTGCATGATTTGTCTCCTGTTTTTATAAGATTCTGAAGGACTCTGTGGCGGAACATTTTTGTTAAAATACTTTTTTGGTATGGTTATGTAAGCGGATTGAATTCAACACTACAGCTAAGACAATGCCTAGTCTGGGATGCTGAGAGAAACCCTTATTGATATATTTTTATGTCCAGTTCGTTTACTCTGGATGACAACCCTTATATAACACCCCTCTCTTAGAATCCCCTGACCCACTGAGCCAAGAAGTAGGTTTGTTTTGCAAATTAAAAGTTTATTTGAAAATTAAACAATATATATATCATACTTTTATAATATATTAATATTGGATATCACACTTATGAAGATGATAGTGATCAACAAGGGATAATGTTACAGTGGTACACTCTTTTTGATGGCTTAGAAGTGATATAGAGAGGATAAAGTAGCTGAGAATGCTTTTATGGCTTCAAGGACAATGCAATGATGAATGAAAATGCAGTACAGAAAATAAACTTGATATGACTTCAACAAAAGACAATGTAATCACTTTTCTTTGACAATTCACCTCCCCCCCCATTATGCAAGGTAAAGAGATGGGAGGAAAGCACACAGTTCTCAGGAATGCAATCAAATATAATTCATTTCCCCCCCTAGCAAGCTCAGAGCAACAGGGAAGATTTTAAACACAGGCAAAGTACTTTAAAGGTGGTATGCAAAGAAGTGAAAAATATGCTAAAATGATTTTAATTCCCTCTAGAGGTTCAGGGTGGGTGACAGCTACTTTGTATTAATTCAGGATCACTTTAGCAATACTCTATGAATGATTGCAGGTTGCAAACGAATTTCAGCAAAGGAAAGCAAGGACAAATATTTTTACACGTGGCTGAAATTAAGCACAATGTCAAATCGCGGCAAATTTAATCTCGTGCGTTGAGCGCAATTACAGAGGGAGTATGAGGAGTAGCAAGTCGGTTTAATGACAGAATGACACGATTCTAGGAGGCAGTTCTAAATAGGTTCAAATAGTTTGGATTAGATTATTTTAACTAAGAGATTGGTTTTGCACAGTGAGTACTCACACTAAATTTTTGAAATAAGCCGTCAAGGTCTGGTCAGGTTGGACGGGACTTCCGGCGGGTAGTTCTGAAGTCCCGGCTATCTGGGTCAGCTCTGCTCTCTGGGTCTGTCAGGCACCGGTTCTCTCTGGTTCCGGATACAGCACTGCTTTCTTGATACTGCTACAGGTTCTTGCAAAAGTTCTTGGCAAAGAATTCAAACAGCTCGCCCGGCTGTTGAATAGTTTGGTTGGTTTTGAGGCCTGCTGAAGAGAACTCAGCTTGTGGGTTAGGCCTTTGCTTTGAGTTCTGGATGTGAATTCGGCCGTCAGCGTGCTCCGCAGAAAATGGGAATTGAGGGTCTCTACCTGTCCCAGCAGTCTCTTTTTATGTGTTCTACAAGTGGGTGTGTGCATGGACATAACTGAGCCGGCCCCTCGCAATCTATCATTGGCCACGTCCTCCTCTCTCCCTTGATTGGGGAGCTGGGTTGTGTGTCATCTTTATGGCTTACAGAAAGACACTCCCCTTGTCAATGTGCACACAAATCTATTTCTGATCCAAATACATATTTCCCAGATACACAATTTGTTGAAATTACATGTACATATTACAGATTCCTTATGGTCCATGCTTGTCCGACTCTGATCTTCCTGGGGGCTTGCATTAAAAAATGACAACTTAATTTCGTTTTTAATTGGTTTACCAATGTTAAATCTGTATCAAAAATTACACCAATGTACACCCTCCTTCTAGACACATTCCAGTAATTTACTAGGTTTCTAGCATAAACCCGGTGTCTGTAATATCAATAAATAGCGGGGTTTTGCCTCAGAACATGGTACAAAGTTGAATCAAGTCTTGAATTGTGGGTACATTTCTTAGATTGAGGTTCTCCAAATTGCACATTTTTGTAAGCTTAATACAATATTTTAGAAGCATTTAATTTAAACATATATTTGCTGCAATATGATTCCACAAAAGTGTCTGGGTCCCTTCCCCCAGAAACTTGGGAGTACCACATGTCTCTCCTTTCCCAGGCAGGGCTCTGTTTACAGTCCACACTGAAAATCAACATACCCCATTCAAGGGAGAGAGTCTACTGTGTCGGCTGAGGTCAGCAGGCCAGGGGGCCACTCTGCATTTGGTTAGCATGTCCATGTGATCTCCTGGGCTGTTGTGTGGGTCTCTAAGGTGAGAAGGTTTCCCAGCCTATTGGCCTGTTAATGCAATCAGAGTGTCTCTGGAAACAGCAGGTGGTTAAGAGTTTTAATTAACTAGCGGGCCTTTGAAGTTTCCAGCTGTCTCAGGAGGCTGATTAGCTTCTGAAGTAGAAGTTCTCCTGTCAGAGTTTCGACCGCTAGCGCCGGTTTGTGGACAAAGATGGTACTGCACCCATTTTTGGGATCTGTCTTGAATTAATGCATTTCAATAGAGTGGTCTTTTGCTTGATAGTATAGGATCCCTGCTTAACATTGTTTTGATGGCATCCTTACAGTAGAGTGGTGATGTGGAGCCCCCCACAAGAAGGTTGTATCTTTAGAGTGGTCTTGTGCCCATGATTTTAGCAACTTTTTGACATCAATAAAAATGGATTTTGAACAGAACCATCTTTCTTTGCACTGGTGGGTGGCAGATTAGGTGACCATTTTGGTGTGCGCAAACTGCACGGTTCTCCTGGATTCTGGCGTGAATGTGGGCGGCGACAGCTCATCCCCACATCTAGCCAGTCTATTGATTCAACATGGGTCAAAACCCTTGACAGTTACTTGCTAGTATATCAAGATGTATAGGAGCAGTTTTAGCAGCAGTGGTAGCCGAATTCTTGTTAAGTATTTTTTGTTTCATTTTACATTTTGATAGAGGAGGAAAAGGTTCTGTACTAGAAGCTTGTTTTGTTTTGCTTAATTACTGTATTAGCTGTTTTGTTTGAATGTTTTGTAGAATCTCTGGTAGAGATGGATGCTTATTTTGGACACTTTTATTTTCATTTGCTCTATTTCTACGTTGCTTTCTACATACTTGCTTTTTGGTAGGCATTCTTTGGGGTCTTTTGAAAAAAAAAGAAGGTATGGTTTGGGCTGTTCTGCAATGTATGTGTGCTGTGTGCATGAGTGTCTGAGTATGATGGGAAAGATGTATGTGGTGGTGTGTGATTGTGCGTTTGGCAGTTACAATTAGTTGAGAAGGCTATTCTTCTTTTTGTGTGTTACTAAACTGTAGTTCAGATGAGGGTAGAAAGTGAGCTAATGGTGAGGAAAAGAATTGTATTGGGATTAGCATTAATTTAGGCGGGAGACAGTAAAATCTGGAGTCTCGCGCTTAAATCGGTAGGGTTGGCATGTATGTATTGGCTTTACAGGTTTAGTGGCATTACTCTGCTTATATGCATTCATAAGAGTTGTACATGTACTCTGAATAAAATATGAATACCTGTAGTTTGTATTCATGCATGTGGATATGATGGAGCTGTAAGTAGAAATCTTGGAGACTTGTCCAGTAGTTTTTGTAGTAGGTGTTTTCCAATGATATGAGACTTGTACTCAGAGTGATCAACAGTACATTTGAAGTGTGGAACTCTGATGATGGAGTTAGATGTAGAGGTCTTGGAGGTGATTGGTGGATGGTTGTGTGACTGCTTAGCTGTATCAATGAGGGAATGGCACAGAGAGTGATGTGGAAAGGCTAGAAGGGCTGGCTAAGAGTTACATGCTGTGCGGACACCGCGGCTGTCCACGGATAGGGTGTGCCACATCCGGGGTTTTCCAGCAAATCTAGTATGGAAAGGGGACTGTAGGTATCAGCCAATCAGATGTTGACGTTGTGGATTTGTGTATAAAGAGAGTGTGTCTAGTGAAGCTGGCAGAGGTGGAGAAAGTCAGGGTGTTGGTGCTCAGAGATATGTTTGTCCATGGTTTACAGCAGTATGTTCAATGCAGGCATGTGGCAAACAATTTTGATGTTAAAGGAGTGGAGGTGGTGTGGAGCGCTGTGCCTGATTGCAATGTAAAGGGAATTCTACAAGTTTGTGAAGATATGCGTAGGATGAACAGTCCCCATCTGGTAGTTTTGCACAATGGTGCTTTCCATTTGGGCTACGTCAGTGCCCCTACTTTGTTGGCAGATTTGGAACAGTTGGTTCAAGCAGTAATGAACATCCTTCCAAATGCGAAAGTAATTTTTGCTGGATTACTACTTAGGGCAATATGGGACAATAGTTCTATTTTTTGTCCTCGGCAACACATTGCTTGGTGTGTAATCAATCGAGGCATGTGTGCTTTCATGCTTAGAGTGGGTATGTTTTTCTGTACTAATGAGAATATTGATTCGAGTAATGCTGTTGATTTTGAAGAAGATGGCATTTATTTATCTTTTTTGGGAAATGCCATGCAATTCTGGAATGTAAGGGTTGCTTTGGAGAAGGTTATGTGAAGATTTTAGTTGTAAAGTAAGAAGAAAAAAAACCCCAAAAAATACAAAATAACAGGTGTGTGTCAGGCATCTGCAAAAAACCCCCTAAAAAAAGTCTCTTTTCAGAGCCAACCTCAAAGGGGAAATGGGGCATACTATTTAAATGTACATTCACCACGCTCAGATTTTCGATATGTCCGCGGACATGGCGGAAGTCTGCGGACAGCGCGTATTACGTACAGGGATTCTGGGGTGGAGAGGCATGCAAATGAGAATGAGCAGAGCTAGGGATTAGTCAGTAAAGTTTAATGGGTGTGTTGTGTAAGGAGAGATTTTGTCATAATGTTTTTTTCCTGAGAGAAGAACAGATCGCTATGGCTGTGTGTTTTCTAAAACAGATTATCTGGATTTTGGGAGACTAATGGATACATTGGTTGGGGGTGCATCCAGAACGTTCTGGAGTAGCTGCAGATCTTTGATTCCCTCGTGTGGAAGTGCACAGGCATGGAGTGCATGGAATGAAGTGGCTGGACTTGGTACCTCTCTGTGCTACTTTAGAGACAGAGCATTATCCAGACATAATTATAATTAATTGTGGCGGGAACAGTTTAGGACATGTGTCTGGAATTTCTTTGCAATTTGCAATGAAAGAAGGACTTGAGAAGGTCATAGACATGTTTCCAAATTCTCAAGTAATTTTTTCTTGTATTGCGCAAAGACAAATGTGGCTGCGTTCTTCTTTATTTGGTCCACAAATGGAGAAAGCGAGGCACAATGTCAATAAGGCTGTTTGTGCCTTTCTAAGAGATGTTGGCATGTCCTCTTTTCACAATGAAAATATAATGTTTCGTAGCACATACTTTTTTCGCAGAGATGGAGCCCATTTTACTTATGCTGGCAATCAGATTTTTCTGAGAAATGTACAAAATGCATTTTTTGGAATTAGAGTCACCTATTTTACAGTAGATGTTGACGATGTCACGTTTTTCAAACACACACAAACACCACCAAAAGCCTCTTTTCAGAGCCACCACTTGCTCCCAGAGAAAAGTGCATTGTTTTTGCTAGGGCAGCAGCCTAAAATGTTGTATGTCCTAGGACTGTCCGCGGACTTCCAAAAACGTACAGGGCCCTGCACTGTTTATTTGCCACTTCTATTTTTAAACTGTGAAAGGCGGCTCTGAAAAGAGCCTTTTTTTGGATTTTTGTTGTTTTATATTTTTGTTGGTTTTTACACACGACACAATAGGAGAGGAGGGGAAAAGAAGGGTAAGGAAGGGACACCAACCACGGGGATAAGAAAGGACAGGTGGAGAGAGGAAGATGTAGGGTGGGCCTTAATAAGGTAGGTAGCAGGTCTTCTGGTGCTCCGTGACCGTAGTCTCGAAAGCACTTTGAGACTCTCCCCCTGCAGAGTACTGCGTCGCAGTACATACACAATATTGATATGATATGATATGATATGATATGGCATTTGTAACGCGCCTATATACAAGTGTTTCAAGGCGCGACGAGGCAGGGAGGGGGGAACAAGGGGAAGACAGACAACGATCCTACTAGGCCAGGTGTCATTTAGATCGTGCAAGTGCAGGGGTAGGGGGAAGGGGAAAAGTGCAAGGTGAAGGGGAGGGGGGAAGTGCAGTACAGGGTAAGTAGAATAAAAAATAAATAAATAGGGCCAGCTGGTGGCAAGTGCAAGGTAAGTGCAGACAAGTGCTGGGAAGGGGGGGCTGTAGGGATACAGAGACAGTCCCGCAGTGCAGGGGTTGCCAGGGAGGCAGTGCAAGTGGAGAGTGGCTGGGCCAAGGACCGTGGTCGGTGAGAGTGGCCCAGGTGCAGGTTCAGTGCAGTTTCAGTGAAGAATTTAGCAGGGGAGAGGGAGAGAGAAAGCAGAAGCAAAGAGGAAGGTTTTGAGGTGCTTCCGGAACCGGAGATGGTTCTCCTCAAGTTTCAGGGAGGCAGGAAGGCTGTTCCAGAGGGAGGCCCCTGCCGCAGAGAGAGATCTACCCCCAGCTCGTTGCTTCAAGAAGCGGCTGACCCTGAGGGAGTTGGAGACAGATAAGCGAAGGGCTCAGGAAGTAAGATATTTAGGAAGAGAGAGTTGAAGGTATTTAAGCCCCAGGCCCCAGAAGGCCTTGTGGACAATGCAGAGGGTTTTGAACTTAATCCTCGCAGCCACTGGGAGCCAGTGTAGAGATTTCAGTCCTGGAGAGATACGGTCCCTGGGCTTGAGGCCAAGGACAAGTCTCGCAGTCCTATTCTGGATGAGTTGCAGAGGGCGGAGAGTGGAGGCAGGCAGATTAAGATAGAGGCTGTTACAGTAGTCCAGCTTCGAGAGAACCAGGGCTCGGGAGACAGTGAGCTTCTGGGGGAAGGAGAGGAAGGGAAGAATACCTCTGAGGAGGTGCAGCTGGTAGTGTGACTTCTTAGAGACGTCAGATATATGAGGAGAGAAGGAGAGTGTGGAGTCGAAGATGACCCCGAGGTTTTTTGCCTTGCAGGTAGGAGCAGGAAGCGGGCCAAGAGAGAATATTGTGATTCTTGAAAGGTAAGGGTCAACAGCATTGCGAGTGGCCTCTGAAGCAGCTGGAGGGATGCGCTCTCCCACAGGTGTGTCTCTTGTGGGTGAGAGGAGCAGAAAACGGAGGATGCTGTAGAGGAACTCAACCTACTACGTTGATTACAGGGTACAACCTTGTGAACGTCCGCACTGTAGAACGACGTTAGGTGTCGCTTCATGGATGTCGTACCAAAGCTGTACAAACCACGTCTCCCACGACTCAGCACCAATTTGCACTGGTTACAGGTGACCTTGTTCGCACGTGCTTTTGATACGTTACCATAAACGGTAAACAACCGCCACACCCAAGACTCCCGGCGAGTGCTGGTAGTAGGGAGTTCCTCGACCTCATTCTCTTCATCGTCTTCATCCTCGTTCTCTACATCCTCACGCGTCTTCCCCACTGCAGGCCCTTGGGGAGGTGGTGGTGGTGGAGGGTTTGGGGGTGGTGCTGAGGCAGATGTAGCAGCAGCAGCCATGGATGCCATCAGGGTTGATGAGATAATCTCAGCAAGAGCAGCAAAGGCAGCAAAAGTCAATCTGCAATAGCAGAAGTACAATGAAGATCAGCTCTGGGGTGTGGCCTTTTATAGGGGTGGAGGGATGCGCTTCGAGAACAGATCGAACACCCAAAAAGGTTAAAAAAGTTACAAAAAGTATGTGGAAAGCCAGGGCCATTGTCTGGGATATGTGCAATGGTGAATTTTTACTGTAAAATAATTTGGATTGTCTGAATAGGTTCTTTTAAAATGTTGGGGAACCGGACACTGTCCGCAAATTAGGACACACGCTCAGCGTGGGTGCGGTCACATGATGATGTCGGGAAGACTTCCGCGAAGGGAACGGGTGTCCGCAGGACACCAAATGCATGGGAACGGTCATGCGCATGCGCACGGGTGTTCTACGGACAGTGTTCGGGTCCTGAAGTTAATTAAAAGTGTGACACAAGTGAGACGGATAGTCACGGACAGACGCGATGTTCGCAGGACTTACGGATGTGGTGCGCATGTGCGTAGATGTTCTGCAGACTGTATGGCCAGGTATAGTGTCCTTAGGACACCTCCATTCTGTTTTACTACAGACATCCCGGACACTGCGCATGTTCTTAGGACAGTTTCAACTTGGTTGCCGACGGTACGGACAGGTATAGTGTCCTTAGGATTCATCCATTTTGTTCACTTATGGATATCTCGGACACCAGGTGTGTTCTAAGAACAGTTGCATCTTGGTTCTGAATGGTACGGACAGGTGTAGTGTCCTTAGGAGATCCCCATTTTGTTAATTACGGACAGCCCGAACAGGCGTGCTGTCCGCTGAGATTTTAACTGCTTTTTAAAAAAATAAGACACAAAGAATTTCATTGAAAGAAACATCATTTTTTTTTATTTTATTCATTTACACAATTTATGAAACAGAGGGGGAAACAGAAACTGATACAAATACAGGGGAATTAGGGGTTTTGAGAGGATGGATGGGAGTGGATAAAGGGATGGAAGTCTCATCAAAAAGTTTTTCTTGGGATTGAGGGTTTGGGGATAGTTCACTGGGACATGGAGATCGAGGCATTTACATGTGGGACAATGGTATTTAATTTTTTCTTTTATGTGTTTCTCCACAAACTGTTTCAAAACATTGACATTTTCCTTGAGCATGTCCATTTTCTGTTCCATGCGTTTCAGAGTCTTTTCCATTGTGTCTTTTGATGTATTATTTTCAATGTTTGTATGGTCTGTTAAAAATAAATATATATATGTTAAGTACACATAAAGTAATGATTATTAATTTGCTTATATAGAGAAGTGTTTCCCATTATTATCACTGACATTTCCTCACGTGGAAAATTCTTCTCAAGCCATTCCAAAGTACTGCACATTTCTGTGTGAAAAACAAAAATATATTAATTGTAGTGTACCTAATACAAAAAGTTTAGACATATATAGAAATATATAAGAAAAATGAAGTTTACTTACTAGTTTCTGGTAAATTGTATTCATAGTGTTGCGTAGGTCTACTGTTGCTTCTAGCTCTGCAGTTTCTGTGAGGTAATTATGTTGGAGGCATATCTTTTTTGTTTTGGTATATTCCATTTTATTACATATGGTATTTAAATGGATGGTTGATGTGTTATTATTATGTTTCGTAGCACATAACTGCTTATTTGTAGGTTCCACTGCTTATTTATTATTACATATAATGTGTTTATGTGTTGCTTTTTGAACTTTTGCAGTGTTTATATGGTATGATAGAACAATTTCAGATACCCCCTGAGTATTTGGGTAGTGTTGATGTCGTCCGTGACCGTATGCGGACATACGCACAGTCCGCGGGCTTCAAATTCTTTAGCGGGGGGTTCAGTATATTCTATGTTACATGTATATAAAGTAAGGGAATCCTAGTAAACATCTATCAAATTTACACTATGGAAATGTATATTCAATGAAAAAACTTTGTTAAAGGGACGTTATGGTTAAGTTGCGCTACTAAAAACCTATGAAATTCAGTAAAACAAACTTTGTTAAAGGGACGTTATGGTTATGTTGCATTACTAAAAACCTATGAAATTCAGTAAAAAAAACTTTGTTAAAGGGACATTATGGTTCCAAGTAAAACCGCCGTGCACTGCTAAGACTAACACCCAGGACATCAAAGATGACATCACAACTGTCATTGATGACATCACTGATGACATCACATGTGCATTTACCTTTCATGAAAAGTCTGTACAAGGGATTCTTATTCTAATGTTAATAAAAAAGTGTCAAGGATCATTGGAATAAATATCATGAGGTACGTAGTGCATTAAGCAATGCATTAATCCAAATAGCATTGTATTATGAAGTTTTTTCCAGTATACTAAGGTACACATGTAGTAACATAGGCATAGTGTGCAGAAGACATGATTGAGATGCCATATTAATAATCTTGCCATGTTAAATACTAAAATTATAAATGCTTTCTTATTAGAGTCTTGCACACTGTGAAACATGTAATAAGTACCTAATCAAACCCACTTACTACATTATTGCATTACTGCACACAAAACACAAACCGACAACAACACATACAATTAGAGAATATACAGTGAAATTGAAGTAAACCAAAAAACAGCAGTATTACCCGACAATCTTCAAAACCAAACTGATTCTCTTCATGCACAGAAATGATTGCTCTGCTTCAAAGCTATTACTTCCCTATGTATAACTATTACATATTGTGACTAGACCCTAAGGAAAGTAGTATAAGTGCAATGTGTACAAATATGAGCATATCCAGGGAAAGTACAGTAATAAAAAAACAACAGAACTACAAGACAGTGTTGATAACCTTACTAATCATCTTCATACATTCAGCATTGCTGTCTTCCTGGGTGTTAGTCTTAGCAGCGTACAGTGGTGGCGTGAGTTATGGTTGCTTAGCTGACCATAACTGGCGAATTTCAAGGGTTTTTCGCTTTTACTTGGAAATATAACGTCCCTTTAACAAAGTTTTTTACTGAATTTCATAGGTTTTTAGTAGCGCAACTTGACCATAACGTCCCTTTAACAAAGTTTTTTTACTGAATATACATATATATATATTTACTCTTACTCTTTCATTATGCTTATCCCGCCTCCCTCCGTTACTCTCTTTTCTTTTACTACGCATGCATCAATTCGCCACACTCATCAGTTTCTACTCACCATTTGCATATTTTTCTTCTTCGGACCCTCAGGATAGCCGCCTCCATTATCGCCTCTTGAAACTGTGGTCTGTTCCGCTCATCGTAGAAGTGGGAGGGAATTCTTATAGAAATTAAGGGGACCCGTCACACTCTCCTTGCAAGGAATTTTATGTCATTTACACTAACCGCTATCTTCCGAGAGCTTCACATCCTGTCAGCCGAATGGCAAAGGTTGTGCGATATTGCAGAGACTCTAAAGTTTACTTATGGTGACAGTCGATGGACTTTTTAAAGAATCATCCTCTCTACCAAGTGAACTGAATTGCCCAGCCCTTTAAGATGAGTAGCAATACCCTGGAGATGGATGGGGATGCAGATTTTATTCATACATCAATAATCAAAACGACTCAGGTAGTTTGGCAAAAGGGGAGTCAGTTTTATTAACAATTATATAAAACAGGGAGTACAACAAACATCAGCATTCGGTCGATCCTCTTACTCAACACATCTTAGTAGAAACTGAGGTTATATTGCATAACAGCGTCATCATTGACGTTGACCGGCATCACTATCTATGTGGCAAACTACAAAAACCTTTCGAGAAAAGTGATAGGCTCTAAGTGAATAGCTAAGTATAAGTTCCATATCAGTATAGAACCGTAAAGGAAAGTGATAGGGTGCATAACATCAGGTGGGGCAACTAAGCCCTCCCCTCAAAATGGCCGCTACAAACGTCACTAAATACACGACGTTCAATTGGTTACACAAATTATAGGAGCCTTAATTACGCTGTCCTCTATAATTGGTTGGCTTCTAACCCACATCAGTACTTTTCCACCTATGTTTAGCAGCACGCAGACTGAACATCCAGGTGTTAGTGGGCTCATCTTGAGACTAGCTTCCCACCAATTATTATATCAATCCATCATCACCTCAATGGTCCAGTGTCAATAAGTGTTTTGAAGTTTGGCCTTAAGTTTGTAATGTGCTCTGAGAATGTTTAAGGAGTGAAGGCACAGCCTGCCCTTGTACGTATGTGTGACCACCTCGATCGTCCAAGCTGAAAAGCTTCAACTTTCTTTTGGACCTTTTGAAGTAGCTGCGTAGCTAACATGTTTAAAAAATTGGAACCTGTTTTCAATGTGTGTGCAACTCTGTAACATAGATTTGCTAGTTCACTTTGAAACAGGAAGTGGAATATGTATTCAACGTTTTTTCTGAATCTGGGGTCTTCAGAATACATTTGTAAAGAGTGATATTCTGATGCTGCTATTTGTGTGCATCTTTCATCTTACCACCCACCTTTTCCACTAGGAAAAAGTAAAGGAAAGGCTTGTGCTTCTACACTTTTTTCCCATATGCTGATTGGAGATCCTTTGGCTTGCCGCATTTGATATGTTTCTAGTGCATCATATATGCTGTCTTTGGAGTGCAGTGGGTGAATTGTATACTGGTCCAAAATATTGGATGATGTATTGGATCTAAAAGTTCAAATTGGCCAATTGATGACGAATCCTGAATTATTTCAGTGGTTTCTCTCGGGTTTTCTTCAATGTTTATTTATTTGCTGTATTCATTGTTCTCTTTAAGATATTGCAGGGCTTCTCTAACTTTCTTCAAGTCTACTAGTTGCTGTAATTTTTTTTGTCTTTTGTAGGTACACCATTCACAAGGATAATCAAAGATTGATCCATTGGCCATCACACTCCCAACGTGTCTACATTTTCTATAAGATCTAATGGCAAATAAACTACTTTGACACACATGCCTTTCAGTAATTCAGAAGGAGGCAACTTGGCTGTTTTCGGTTGAAAGTGTATTATCGCTTGAAATGGGTCTACTGTTTGGATTACAATGCTCTCCTACAAATTAAGCTGTTGGAGTGGTTTTGGAAGTGGGAATATTTTCAAGTTATTAGTGATAGCCTGTGAAGGCATTTGGTTATTGTCAAGTTTTCCAGTGCAGTATGTGCAAAGTATTGAGGTGTTTCATTGCCTTTGGAACTTTTGTGGGTCTTTTAGCATGGAAAACAGTCACAAGAAGTGATATTCTCTGTGGTACTAGAATTGTAAATATCATGACAATATATCTCAACTAATATGTTTACTTTTCTTTCCTTGTCATCTTTTCTCCTTCATTAATGTGTGTCTACATGCACACAGATTTATAATACCACAGACAACTGTCATTGGATTTGAACAAACCCATGAGTGGTATTGTTTCTTAATCACATGGATTTTGTTGTTGATTAATGCCGAATATTAGCCTTAAGAAAGACCAAGATGGTCGAAACATATGTTGGCTAGAAAGAGGCATTGTGGTCTTCTTTGTGTTCAGTGAATTAACTGTACCCAATTGGGCATGAATATTACATCATTTATGTTCTCCTTTTTTGTATCATAAACTTGTCCAATTGTACTGCATATGATTTGATCAGTTTATATGTATATTCACTGAAAAATCTTTGTTAAAGGGACGTTATGGTTAAGTTGGACTGATAAAAACCTATGAAATTCACTGAAATACTTTGTTAAAGGACGTTATGGTTACGTTGGAATAATAAAAACCTATGAAATTCAATGAAAAAACTTTGTTAAAGGGACGTTATGGTTACGTTGCACTAATAAAAACCTATGAAATTGAATGAAAAACCTTTGTTAAAGGGACGTTATGGTTACAAGTAAAACCGAAAACCCCCAGAAATTCGCCAGTTATGGTAAGCTAAGCAACCATAACTTGTGCCACCACCGTGCACTGCTAAGACTAACACCCAGGATATCAAAGATGGCAACACAAATGTCATTGATGACATCACTGATGACATCACATATCTGGGCCACTTGTTGTTGGACACTGACATGTATAGGCCAGGTGGTTTTGTTCACTGACAGCCAGAATATTAAAACTGAAAAAGGTGATATATATCTAGACGTTAACCTTGTGCCATGCCTGTGTCTCTACATCACACCAATCCTGCACCAAACACTCAGAACGGTGTGCATTATGCACATAGAACGGCTAAACCGTTTTATTCAAAGTGGAGGTTTTTTGACACGCTCCCTGGAAAACGGCGCCTGCAATTGAGATGCCTTTAGAGTCAACTGTCTTCAGGCATGTATTTAGCAGCACATCGGAGCACGTTCAATGCTTCTGATTGTTGCCACAATCTTGGTTGGAAGCTCTGACTTTCTTAGTCTATTGCTCAAATTCCTTTCAACAGCGTTCCGACATCTTCCTGTTTCAGTATTACGGAACGCATCTGGTGTTTCCTGGTTCCTCGCTGATTATTCAATAGAGGTATAATTCCTTACTTTGTGCGGTTTCCGCATCGCATTTTTGATGACAGCCACGTACTTAATTGCTTGCGGGTTCCAAGCGTGGTTGTGAAAGCAAGGGTTCTGCTGCCTAACTTTACCGCTCCTATTTTACTGCAAACCTCGGATCGCGGTACAGGAGTGTGCCATTAATGCTGCATTCCACAGACGCCTTCACCTCGTTCCCGTGAGTGAGACTTTATTAAGAAGTTACCCATTCCGAGTACTTCCATTGTGCTGTCATCTGCTATTCAGTTTAATTTATTTTCGCCTACAGAGCTATTCAGCTACGCTCATTACACCACATACCTAGTGTTCTCTAGCCATTTGTAGTGCAGGCTCATTCTTATTCTGTTTTTCATCTTGAGGCATAGGAGCTTGGTTGCTTTCCACGTTGGATCCTGTTTTCCTGCATGGATTTGTATTGTCTCCCTAATCTTTGAGGCACGTCATAATCTTTGAGCAACGTTTGGATTACCTTTAGTGCACTGAACATTTGGGATTCTCTCCATAAGTGCACCAACCTGGCTCTAGTGCGGCCCTCGTGCCATTTGGGTTTAGTTTCCTTACTAACCTTTGCCTGCCACGTTTTGCCTCAGTGGACTTCCTGGAATCCTACACAGAAAAGACTACTCAATTCTACATTCACCAACAGGTTAGTGTATGGTTAGATGGGGTCTGAGTCTTTAGTGTTGCATGTAGCATACTGATAGTCTCCTTTTATTTACAGATTGGTGTTACCTTGTGCTTCTTGCCCTTTCCATTGATTATCCAATCTGGATATATATATATATAATATATATTATATATATATATATATATATATATATATATATATATATATATATTATATATATAACATGGACGCGGGTGTTTCCATAGGAAAAGCATTTTTTGGGTGGCTTGTAACTTCGCTCCCTCTGGACGAATCCTCACCAAACTTTGCAAAAAAAAGTATATGGCCCACTCTGAACGTTTATGCAAAGTTTGGAGAGGTTTGGTCCAGGGGGGGCAAAGTCATAGGGGGGGTCCCAAAACTTTTGTTTTTTCCCATAGACATAATGGGAAAAAAAATTGTGCACGCCTACAGCCCAAACCGCTGGACGGATTTACACCAAATTTGCGGCAGGAGCGGGGGCTTGGTCCCGAAAGCGTGCTTTTGCAAATTTGGTGTAAATCCATCCAGTAGTTATTTTTAAAATGACCAAAATGTAAGGCAAAAAAATTAGTGATATCTCTGTTCGCTTCGCGGACAGACTTCCCGGTTCGCTCCGCGGACAGTGCCCTGATTGGCCGAGCGGCTTGCGCGATGTCCGCAGACATCCGACGTGTTTGCTGATTGGACGGCGTGGGGCGTGGAGCGTGTCAAATTTTTGGTGGCACCCGACATCTTGCATTTGCGGACGACCGCGGACAGCGAGGTGAAACTTGGTTTAAAAATTGTATTTAGTGGAGTGTGTTGGTGTGTAAGAGTGTTTGGGGAGGGTGGGGGAGTATGGGATAGGTGCAATGTTGTATTTTTTTTATGTGCTAGACGCTTTTGTTGTGTTCAATTTGTCTGCGGACAACACGGCTGTTCTGAAATGTTCGTAAATAAGCAGAATGGATTCGGTGTCAAGTTGAAAGTGTTCTAAGAAGACTCGTGGGGTCCTGGAATGTTCGCAGGGGGTGTCCTGAAGACGTTGTCTGTATTGTTCGTTGTCAAGCTGAAAGTGTTCTAAGAACACTTGCGGTGTCCTGAAATGTTCGTACATAAAGAAAATGGGGGGTTCTGAGGACGTTGTCCGTATTGTTCGCTGGCAAGTTGAATGTGTTCTAGGAACTTCCTTGTGTCCGCGGACATTAAAATGGTTGCAATGCTTGAATCTATGGGTGTGATATGCTGCGGTGGTTGTGGCCAGGGTATAGAATGTTGTTCTCTGCGTACATACATGTCTTTGAAGAGAAGGATTCGAGCTGTTGAGCGTCCTATTCTTTTTACTTCTGAAAGTTTGTCAAAGAGAATATTGACAAACTGAATTTTGTTGTCACGTAGGTATGTTTGAAAGCCAACAACTGTACCCAGTGCTCCATTAACTAGTCCTTGGTCCACGTCAAGGTTACGTTTCAGCATTACTCTGCAATTTAAGGATAATTTTAATATCTTTTCCGAGCCTGCTGTGTTTGAGATTGATTTTTCTAAACTATTTAGTCTTGTTGTGGCTTGGTCAAACATGGGTAGTGTCATTCCATGTACATCTAGTTTGTCTGTGGCGCTAATTTCCATTATTGGTTGCATTTCTTTACTTAACATTATTTCATTGAATTTGAAACAGCTTGCAAGAGTTGGCAATAAGGCCATACAATTGACATTTTTGTGGGCTAATTGTTCCATAACTTCTGTAGCACATGCATTATCACCATAAAGTGCATTAATGTGCCGGGTTTTCAATATTGCTTCTGCTTCTTTAGAAAGTATACCAACTCTGATACTTTTTAAGATGTTGGCATTAGTGAGATCCGCAAATTGGCGCATGTTTTCTGTTAATTCTCTGTATTGGAAATGTTGCCAAAGGTTGACATTTCCTATGCTGCCAACAGTTTTACGGCAGAGTTTGTGTTTGTGTCCTAATGTTTTAAAAATAGGCTCACCTTTTACTGGTGTCAATTGAAGAAGATCTCCGAAAACAATAATGTGTTTTCCTGCAAAGAGCTCTTCATAGTTTGTTTTGAGTACTTCTTGTAATCTGAGGTGAATCAAAGCCAACATTAGTTTGGACACCATGCTCACTTCATCTATAAGTAGCATTTTCATTTGTTCCAATACTCTGCGTAGTTCCATTGCAGCTTCTGCAGAAAGTTTGTAATAATCTAATTTGTTTTGTTGTTCTACTGGCAGGAGTAGTAATCGGTGTAAAGTGACACCACCTATGTTGTAGGCAGCTAAACCTGTGGGGGCAGTGACAACAGCTGACAGTTTGTTGTTTGTCAATTGTTGAAGGAACTTACTGATGATTTTGATTAGAACCACTGGCATACAATAGTATAGTTTTGTAATTTTGAAAGGTGCATTCTTTGTTTTCATGTTGTACACCATGTGCAATTTCTTTTGTTACTTTTTGAAAAATGCTACGTTGCTCATTGTTTAGCTTTGATTGTAGTATAGTTAAGTCTTCTTTATCTTCATACTGACACATGGTGTTTTCTACTTCTATCATAGCTAATTCTGCCTCATTTGTTATTAGTGGGTCTCCCAGTGGTTCTTGGCTTCTTGTGACAGAAGGTTGACTACTGTCAGGAGTGTCCTTATCTAGTTGGGCCTGGAGTTCTTCTTCGTGTTGCTGTTCATTGTGCAACATTGTTTTGTACTGTGCAAAGTTTACATCAGTTATACTGCTTTCATTTGCTTTGAAAGCGTCTTCATATGAGTCATAGTTATCTAGTATTTCTTCTTATTTTCTCCATGGTTTAAAGAGTTGTAGCAGGGACATGTAATATACTTCTTTATGTTGAGGAGTCTTTAATGACAATTTGATATGATTAATTAAATTTGGTTTGGTGAGTTTTACTAAGCTGCCTTCATAGTTTGTCACTTTGTATTTACGGTTTTGTTCATCAGGTTTTATATTATTTTTGTATGTGTAGTTTTGGGCTATGCGGTATAGACACATGGTTTCCAAAGTGGCACGCCTGTTTGGGTAGTATGTGTCTAATAAATTGTTTTTTAAAATGTCTTGGCTGTTGGGAGAATGCTTGGCTTTTGTTTCTATATCTTTGTATGATTTTAGAACTCTTTTTCTAGATTTAGCTGGACCAAGACTTAGCCATACTATATTTGCAGATTTACCATATAATGCAGTACCAGTTAATCGATCAGCTGCTTCATAGGATCCACATTCTCTATGGGACAGCATTTTTATGCCCAAGCTGTATAATTTCTGAGACACTGTTTTATCTGATGACAGGTCATTCCAGAGGTCTTGGAGCTCTGTCTTTTCTGATTTGGTTAAGTATGCTGTGACATATCGTGCAATTGCAGTAGAATTGTCTGCAATGTACTGCACATCTATGTTTGCATTCCATAAGTGGGCAATTATTGCATTGTAATCATTGATATATTTTTCTTCTTCTTTTCTTTTTATGCAATATGTATTTTAGGTGACTTACCTTTAACACTATGTCTAACTGAAGACATGAGGTTGTTCACTTGACCTGTATTTGTAACTGGTCTAGGGAAACCAAATCGGCATTTGGTGTAGTGTTTCCTTTGTTTTTGTATTTGCGACGACAATATTTGCCACATTTGTGTCTTTGGAATTGTAAAATTTTGCATGAAGATCACTATTTGTGGATTCTGATGGAATTTCACAAGTGACATATTTTTCAATAAACTGTAAAACAGTGGCATCACTGTCTTGACCAAATTTAGGAGCATCTTTAATCCATAAAAGCATGTGGACATGTGGTGCTCCTCTGGCTTGGTATTCTTTTCTCCAAAAGAAGTGTTGCACTTCTCCAAGGGGAGGAACAGTTTTATTACAAATAAAATGTAGCATAGCAATGAAGCGATGGTGAAAATATCTTGAAACATTAACAGGATCCTGAGAACAAAGTTCTCCAGGTGTTAGTATATCTATGTTTGTTTCGTTTTCGTTTGATATGCGGAGGAAAGCATGTAAATCTTCCCATGCATATTCTGCACAACTTAATGTAACAAACCAAGTGGGTGGGCCAAGGTTTCTGATCATACAACGTACATCTCCATGACATCGAAACCAGTACTCTTTAGTACCACGCATATTTGCTAATAGATTTGTAAGATTTGCTTGTAAAACCTCATTTTTTTGTTGAACTTTTTGTAATAATTGTGTAGCTGTCATATTTTGAAAGTGTGATCCTGATTTTAATATGTGTGCAACTCCGTAACATAAAGTTGCTTGTTCACTTTCAAAGAGTAGGTGGAATATGTATTCCACATTTTGTCGAAATCTGGGATCTTCAGAATACATTCATAATGAGCGATATTCTGATGCTGATATTTGAATAGGTCTATCATCGTATCTTCCTCCTTTGCCCGTCGGAAAGAGTAGAGGAAAAGCACGTGCTTCTATACTTTTTTCCCATATGCTGATTGGTGATCCTTTTGTTTGACGCATTTGGTACGTTTCCAGTGCATCTTCTATGGTGTCATTAGAGTGCAATGGATGAATTGTATAATGGTCTAAAGTGTTTGATATTGTAGCAGGATCTAGGAGCTCAAATTGACCAGCTTCTTGTGTCTCTTGAATTATTTCAGTTGTATCTTTCAAGTTTTCTTCAATATTAATTTCTTTGTAATATTCATTATTCTCTTTAAGATATTGCAGGGCTTCTCTAACTTTATGTAAATCTACCATTTGTTGCCAAATTGTTTTGTCTTTTGTAGGTACTCCATTTACCAAGATAATTAAAGATTGTTGCATTGGACGTTGCACTCCTAGAGTGTGCACATTTTCTTTTAGATCTAATGGTAATTATACTACTTTTCCACGAATACCTTTCACTAATTCAGAGGGAGGTAATTTTGCAGTTTTTGGTTGAAGGCGTATTATTGCTTGAAATGGGTGCACTGTTTGAATTATGATGCTCTCATATAAATTAAGTTGTTGAAGGGGTTTTGGTAGTGGATATAATTCCAAGTTATTTGTGATAGCACGTGAAGGAGTTTGGTTGTTGTCAAGTTTTGTAGTGCAGTAACTCCAAAGTATTATGGGGTCAGTTATTTCTTATTTGTTTTCTGCTATAAGGTAGAGAGCTTATTTAAACCATTTAGATTCTTCATTGTCTTCTATTTTGTATGATAGGTCTACAGTTTTTGTGTTACTTTTATAAAAAGTTCTGCGGCAACATACACACACATGGTTTGGTACTTCAGCTGAAGTACTTTCAAATTTTAGTATTTCTTTTTTGTATGTGTGTAGTGAAAGGTTGCCATGTGAAGAATTGTTACGAAGTTGGTTTACAGCTAATTCATCTTGTAAGTGGGTTTCACTTCCAAAATATTTTGTCTGGATATAGTCGATTTCTTTTAGTAGGTCTTTTGCTGTACCATGTAGAAGAATGTTATTTAAATTGGCTTGTGCTAAAGCAGGACTTTTAGCATAGTACAGTTTATAAACTAGATTTCTTATACTTGCATGATGTGTTGATATCCTTTTGATATCATGGAAGGTTGTTTTGAAAGTAGGTCCTGTAATGCAGGCCAATGAATGTCCTTGTAGTCCTGTGTACTTGCGTACTGGACAAGCATCCATATTTTGCAGTAGTTTAATTTTGATTTTGTCTTTGCTTTTCACATATTGATTGAGGAATTGGCGTAAAGACTTGGCATTTTTTTTGGAATGTTACACATTGACGTGCATGGTCATTTGTACACTAGATGTTCTGATTCAGTTGAATGGAGGGGTAAATCTACGTTTTCAGGGCATATTTCTGTAAGGAGTACTTCTTATTCCATTATGGTATTATTAACTTTTTCATAACCTCGACCACTGCTATGTATGGCAATTGTATTTGTTTTCTTTTGTTTGTACGCTTCTTCATTAAAGTATGGTTCTGTGCTTGTAGTGTGACTCCATTCACCTCCACAGATATTTAAGAAGTTATTTCTGTTGACATTTCGTTTATTGAGAAGTCTTTTTTGTAATTTAGATATTAGTTTTGTTAGTGGTTTTATTCTGTTTAACACTAAAATAAATAACTTTCTTTTGAGAAGAATTGCACTGTCTATCAACGCTTCTAAGATTACTTTTCTACGATAGGTTTGAAGTGTTGAACCTGGTTTCTCTCCTGTTTTCATAAGATTTTGAAGGACTTTATGATGGAACATTTTGGCTAAAATACTTTTCTTGGTATGCTTACTTTGTACTACATCTGATTTATAGAATAAGTTTTATTTGTAGTGATAGTTGATTTTCTGTTAATTGTTTTTTGGTTTGTTTTACTTTTTGATAGAGGAGGCAAAGTTTTTGTACTAGAAACTTCTTCTGTTTCACTACATGACTGTATTAGCTGTTGTGTTTCAACTTTTTTTTACAAATTCTGCTATAGATGGATGTTTGTTCTACAACATCTAAATTCTAGCGGCTGAGTTGGGTAATTTGTGTGTCGAAAAAAATAGGAAGTTGTGGGCCATTCTGCCAGTAAATCACTGTTTAAGACAGGGGGATTTTTGGTCAGAATGGTGCAAAATCTCTATTTATAGGCACAGAAATAGCATGAATTAACCTTACTGTGTGTTTGAGTAATAATTCAAATTTTATGGTAACATTTTACTTACTTTTTTTCTAAAATGAGCAGTTTACTTCTTAGTTGTTCTTTGTACTTCAAATTCGGCTGCTTCTTTTCTGGAGAATGGTCTTCACTGCAATTGTAAAAGCAAGAAATTAGTAATTTGGTTTGTATATAGCACTGTTTTTAATTTAGACATAGATTTTTTAAATTGAAATGCTCAGCACCTTCCTCAAAACCATTAAAACTATCTTATGACTAACTGTAGGAAAGAAAATATCTTTACTATGGCTTGTGAAATTCATAATGTACCACTGTATACCACTATTCCTGTAACTAAGCTTTTCCACGTAATAGTGAGTCAATGTCATAGCCTGCTTTTCCACGTAATAGTGAGTCAAATTCATAGCCTGCTTGTCCTATATAAATGTAAGTAATTATATAAATTGAAAAAATTAAAACTAATTATGTGTTTGTACAAATATTATTGTTTGAGATTTGAACATAGAGTGTGCATGTACTTTTGTTTGATTTATGTAGTCTATATGTTTTATTTCAAAAATGTTGGTTTAACATTATTTGCGTGTGTGTGTGTGTGTATGAAGAAATTAAACGGTATAACGTTTTTTAAGTCACAGTTCATTTTAGATTATACAAGGTAAAAGTCGGTTAGAAAATGTGTTCATGTACTGTATAGAAAATATGCATGCCTGTAGTTTGTGTTCATGCATATGGATATGGACGAAGCTGCAAGTAGAAATCTTGGAGACTTGTATAGTATTTCTCGTAAATCGTGCTTGCCAATGGTATGAGACTTGTACTCCGAGAGATTCACCGTACATTTGCAGTGCTGATCTATGATGATGCAGTTACATGTAGAGGTCTTGGATTTGATTGGTGGATGGTCATGTGATTTGTTAGCTACATCCAATGAGGGAATGGTACAGAGAGTGAAGTGGAAATGGTAGAAGGGCTGTCCATGTTACGATATGTTCGCGGACATGGCGGTAGTTCTAGGACATCGCGTATTACATCTGGAGAATTTGGGGTGGGGAGGCATGCAAATGAGATTGAATGTAGCAAGGGATTGGTCAGTAAAGTTTAGTGAGTGTGTTGTGCTAGGAGAGGTTTTCTCAGATATTCTTTTTGCTGAGAGAAGAACAGATAGCTATGGCTGAGTGTTTCAAAAAACAGATTGTGTGGATTTTGGGAGACTCGTGGATACATTGGTTGAAGGTGCATGCAGAAAGCTGTGGAGTATCTATAGATCTTGAATTCCCACATGTGGAAGTGCACTGGCATGGAGTGTGTGGAATTAAGTGGTTGGACTTGCTACCTCTCTGTGCAACTTTGAAGATAGAGGAACATCCAGACATAATTGTAATTCATTGTGGAGAGAACAGTTTAGGACATGTGTCTGGAATTTCTTTGCAATTTGCAATGAAAGAAGGACTTCAGAAGATCATGGACATGTTTCCAAACTCCAAAGTAATTTTTTCACGGATTGCGCAGAGACAAATGTGGCTTCGTTCTTTCTCATGTGGTCCACAAATGGAGAAAGCAAGGCGTAATGTCAATAAGGATGTTTGTGCCTTCTTAAGAGATTTTGGCATGTCCTCTTTTCACAATAAAATATTATGTTTTGTAGTACATACATTTTTCGCAGAGATGGAGTCCATCTTAGTTATGCTGGCAATCAGATTTTTCTGAGAAATGTACAAAATGCATTGCGACCTTTTTTAGAAATACAGCATCCATTTTGAAGTAGGTGTTAAGTATTTATAATTTGTGACATACAAACACCTCCCAAAGGCTCTTTTCAGAGCCACCACTTGCTCCCAGAGAAAAATGCAATGGTTACAATAGGGTAGCACCCCAATTTTGTTTATGTTCGCGAACTGTCCGCAGACTTTTAAGATATACAAAGGGCCCTGCTTTATTTATCTTCACTTCTATTTTTTAACTGTGAAAGGCGGCTCTGAAAAGAGCCTTATTTTTTTTTATTTTTTTTTAAGATAAGATGTTAAGATAAGAAAGGGCGAGCTGAGAGAGGAAGATGTAGAGTGGGTTTTATTTGGGTAGTGAGCAGGTCTTCTCGTGCTCTGAGACGTTAGTCTCAAAAGCACTCCGAAGTCGCTCCCCCCTGCAGAGTACTGTGTCACAGTACATACATACAACTGTGACCCTCGAAAGGTAAGGGTCATCAGAATTCTGTATGGCCTGTGAGGCAGCTTGAGGAAGACGCTGTCCCACAGAGGTGTTCCTTGTGGTGACAGGATCAGAAACGGAGGATGAAGTAGAGGCAATCAACCTACTACGCTCTTCGCAAGGTACAACCTGGCGAATGGCCCCAGTGTGGAATGAATTCAGGTGTTGCTTCATGGTCGTGGTCGCAAAGCTGTACGCACCATGCCTCCCGCGACTGAGTACCATTTTGCACTCATTGCAGGTGACACGGTTCGCACGAGCCTTAGGAACATTCCCATGAATGGTAAACAACCGCCACACCCAAGAATCACGCTGAGGGCGGTTAGTAGGGATTTCCTCTACCTCATTCTCGTCATCCTCGTCTTCCTCCTCTGTATCCTCACTCCTGTTCCCCTCTTCAGGCCCTTGGGGAGATGGTGGTGGTGGAGGGGGTGGGGGTGGTGCTGAGGCAGATGTAGCACCAGGTGGCAATAGTGGAGCCATGGATGTCATCGTCTTGGAGATGGAAATCTCAAAATCTGCAAAGTATGCAGCAAAATGCAGTGTGCTCTGTGGAATAGACAGAAACACAATGACAATGAGCTCTAGGGCGTGGTCTTTTATAGGGGTGATTGTGCGCGGTTCGCAGACATGCGCGCCGTCCGCAAGACAGATCGAACACCAAAAAGGTTCAAAAAGTCACAAAAACTATGTGGAAACTTAGGATTAGTATGTGGGATTTGTGGTGTGGTGAGTTTTTAATGAGAAATATTGTGGATTACTTGGAAATGTACTTTTAAACTGTTCGGGGATACGAACAGTGTCCGCATTCAGAACACGCGATCAGCGTGGGCGCGGTCACATCATTGCTTCGTGAGCATGTTCGCTAAGTAAGCGGCCACCCGCAAGACACCCAATGTACGGACATTGTTTTGCGCATGCGTGTGGATGTTCTACGGACAGTGTTCGGGTCCTGAACTAATTAAAAGTGCGTCACATGTAAAACGAACAGTTACGGACAGCCGTTTGTTCTTAGCACAGTTTAACTTACTTGCGAACAATACGGACAGACATAGCGTCCCCAGCACACCTCCATTTTCGTTTATTTATGAACAATACAGGACACCAGGAGTGTTCTTAGAACAGTTTCAACTTGCTAGCGAACACTACGAACAGGCATAGTGTTCTTAAGGACACCTCAATTTTCGTTTATTTACGAACATTTCAGGACAGTACGAGTGTTCTTAGAACAGTTTCAACTTGCATGAGAACATTACGGACAGATATAGTGTCCTCAGGACACTTACATTTTCGTTTATTTACGAACATTTCCGAACAACCGCACTGTCTGTGGACACCTAAATTGGTTTTAACACTAAGAACTGAAAAAAGTAACTTTATTTGACATATATAAACAATTTATGACTGGGAAGGTGGGCAGAAAAGGAAACAAAAACAGGAGAATTAGGGATTTCTTTTTTTTATTTTTTTTTATTTGATATGGATGATAAAATCATCATCCTTTCAAATACAAAACCAAAAGAACATTTAACAATGTTTCATTACAGGTTAGCATCATTTGCATAAAGAAAACAAAACATTTCATTTCACATGCAAGCTAAACACCAGTCAAAACAACTGCAAACAAGGAGCAAATTACAAATATGAAATCTAATTAAGTTGGAGCTTCTCCAAAAAGCAACTCCCTTGTACTAGGAAAAATTGCCTTAAGAAAGCTAATGATTGATACTCGTATAGCTAAATCCGGGAAATTACATATATTAGACCAAATTTCACTTGTAGACATAAACGCAAACTTGGACAGATTACATTTTTTAAAGTGAGCTGACCTTTGACCTGCTAGCATTGGACAGAATAAAATGCAATGTTCCAGGGTTTCATGCTGAGATTTGTCCATGCAGAAACGACAGAAGTCTGCACTTTTAGGAACAAGTTTGCATCTGGCTAAGATTTGTGTTGTCGGCCAGAGATTAAAGCGAAACCTTAAAAATTGATGGCATATATGTGAATTTGGGCACTTTAGTAGATAGGGTTCGGGAAAATTCAGAGCTTTTATACCAAAGACACGAGTATCAAAATCTTTATACTGAAGACATGATGTATGATTTTGGATCCATTGATATTCAAACAGCTTTTGTTTCGCTCGCACTGGATTTGTTAGTAATAATTCAAGAGTGATGTTTGCGTCAGCTAATGAATTCAAGACCGTATTACACCACAATTTAGAGAAAGCATGTTCCTGGGCTAATAGATGTTGAGCCAAAACGGGCAATAGACTATCAGAGGTCAAACCCAGGATCGCCTTTCTAAATAATGTTCACATCCTCCAGTTGATTTGAGATTCAAGCGATGTAATGCCTAGCTCATGCCTAATTAATGGAAGGGGGGCGCTTTTGGGTAACTGCAATAATTGTCTCCAGAAGGTTGCTTCTATAGTTCGCCACCATTTGTTTTTTTTTTGGTTGCGTAGTATGAAGCCCATAGGAAAGAGAAGGGATTACCTTCTGTTGATAAAATAGCAAAATATGCTTCAGAGTAAATTTACCAAATTCACCCTTCAAAATCTTTGCTTGCGATATAAGCATACGTAGTTTGGAAAGTATCTCTATTTGTAATTCATGAGTTGAAAGCGAATCCTGTATGAACACACCTAAATACTTATACTGATTTACCTGGGTCAACAGGTCACTATGAAAATACCAGGTAGTTGGTTTTATTGTTCTGTTGTGGTGAGGTTTGCAAATCATAACTTGAGTTTTTTTAGTATTGATTGTTAAATTATTTATAACTACATATGTCGCTAAGGTATCCAAGAGTTTTTGAAGGCCTATGGGAGTTTGAGATATGAGGATTAAATCATCAGCATAAGCTAGATAACTAATAGTGTGGGCGCCCAGTTTCGGTGAGTCACTTGCAATGTTTTGAAGGGAGATTCCAAGATCGAAAATAAAAAAGTTGAAAATCGAAGAAGCTAGAATACATCCTTGTTTTAAGCCTCTGGCTGTTTCAATAAAGGATGATAGGAGGCCCGCCATGGATAATCGAACCTGTATGGTGGTGTTGGTGTGGAGGAGCTTGATTAAAGTGAAAAGAGAGTCAGGACATTTATGACACTTCAATTTATAAAAAAGAATGGCTCGATCAATAGAGTCGAACGCTGCTTTGAAATCAACGTATGCAAGATATAGGACTTGGTTTCTATCTGCATACTTGGATCTCAACATATTCAGAACCATAAGATTTGGAGATGTTCCCAGACCCGCAACGAAACCTGTTTGGAAGGGGTCTCTTAAGTTCTTTTCCTTGGTCCAGATGTTAAAGTCCCGTAGGATGAGCCTTGTGAAAAATTTTGCTGGCGCGTCCAGTAGCGCAATCGGCCTATAACTGGATGGTAAAGATCGATCCCCCTTTTTATAAATGGGGACTATTATGGAATGGGTCCAGCTAGGAGGTAGACATTGGGTCTCATTGATTGTAACAAAGATCTTATGCAATATTTCTGCCCAAAGGAGTGGATGTTGTTTAAACATTCGATTGGACAGGCCATCTGGACCACAATCACCAGAGTTGCTAACTTTAGCGATATAAAAACTAATATCATGTATATCAAAAGATAGGTGAAAGGGCTTCTGTATATCAAATCCATAAGGGAATGATTTACAGGAGGCCTAGCATAGACAGATGAGAAGTGAGCGGCCTACAGTTGTTCAGACACACCATTGGCTTGTGAATTTATTTGGAGAGAGTTGGTATTTTTATTCAGGAGAGACCATAACCCAGCTGCGTTTTTGGCAGATGCGGACTGAAGAAGTAATTCTCCATCTGCTTGATACATTTGGGCCTTGAGGGATCTAAGTGCATTTTTGTGTCTTGTATTGATGGTTTTTAACAGACCATCCCTCAATACTCTCGGCCCAAGCATAGATTGACGTTTTAAAGCCCGCGTGTGAATTTTTAATTGACGAACATTTGGGTTAAAGGCATGGAGCTTTGGACCAAATACTTTGTTTGTGTTTGACGGTCTACAAGATTGAAAGTATTGCATTAATGTTGAGTACTGCGTTACTTGCTTATTAGAGAAAAGGCCCAAAGCACCGTTTAGGTCAGTCAAAGAGTGGACAGACCATCATAGACGATTTCCCTTGTTGTTCAAAGTTAAGTTTCCATGTAAACAGGGTGTAGATATATGGGTATATGAGTAAGAGTACCTCCATTCAGCAACAAGTTGATTACGGTCACTATTGACATTAGTGACTACTTTAAAGTTATCAATGAATCCCAACACCTCCCAAAAATGTAGTCAATGATCGAGGTACTATTTACAAAAATGTAGTCAATGATCGAGGTACTATTTCCTCTCGACCATGTGGAATGCAGAGGCGAATCTGCAGGAAAGGCTCCATTGAGCATCACAAGGTTATAATTTGAGACAATTGCCAGCCACTTCGAAATTCTAGGGCGATTTATAGAATTTGGTTGGAAACAATTTAGGTTTAAATCACCCGCCAGAATGATATTTGTGACTGACGAATCTAGAGCTACCAAATTCAATAAGTTTGTTAGAGCCTCTAGGAAGCCTTCATCAGAAATGCCTGCCGCATTCCAATATACATTGATTATAGCATAGCTGAGACCATACATTTTTAGCCTGATCATTTGAAGAAACTGATTTGGAGTATGCCAGTACATTGATTAGAAAATATTTTTTTCAGCAAGGACATTTGAAATTGTAATTTCGTATCCAGAGAGTCATAAAGTTTTGTTATTGCGATCAAAGAAACATGTAAGGCATCAAACGCAAATTTGGAGATTGCTTGGTTACTATGTTCAATACAAGCTGGGTTGTCAGTTAGAGGACATTGTGGATCTTTGCCAATCTTATTGCAAAGGTGTTTTTTACAAATACATTCCCGGTAGGGATCTAATTCCTGACTGGTCACTGTTGACGTAATAGAAATAGGTAGTTCATTGCCATGTGGGGGAATAGGCCTACGAGGCGTTGGCGCACAAAAGGAAATGTTATAAATGGTGGAACAACAACTTGAGAACATAATGGGGGATTTTGACAGATTATCTGAATTCAGCTGTGGGGAAAAAGAAGTGTTAGATATATTGAGGTTAATAGGTGCAACATTTGTGATCGTCATGGACACAGAAACAGGTGTGCCTTCAAGTTCTGCAGTTGGCGGGACATTTGCAAGAATGATGTTATCAGTAATAGCATTAAGACCATTTAAATTTGTGTTTGCTGGACCACATGCAACAGCAGAGGCAGGGATGTGATCAGTAGTTAGTAATAGGTCAACTGGATGATGTTCGTGGTCAACAGCGGATACGGGCTCAACTAAAACGGAAAGAGGTTCAACAGGTAACATTGGGCTGATTGGATCGAAATGCTGATCACCTGTTGATATTTAAACCTCCTTCTCGCTTCCAGGGAATTGTCGGGAAACAATTCCCATTTCGTTCATTAATAGAGCACGCTGAGTTATGCTAAGAGCATCTAAGTGATCATGTGCTTTGGGTGGCACAGGAGGTTGAATAGGACTTTCTTTGCAGAATTTGCGAATGTCCGTGGCATTGATTTTCTCAACCGTTAATTTCACTCCTCTTCTGAAGCGGAGTGACTTCGGGGTGGAAGCAGATATGGAGGGTTTGCTTTTTGTAACTTTTGGCACCTTTGGCATCAGAGGCTTGAGACCAATGTTCAGGGAAGTTGGCATGCCGGTTTTAAGCGTGTTCATCATGATCCAAGGGGTGCAAAAACAAGAAAAATCAGAGAGAAAATATATATCGGGACGGGCCCCCTTACCCACTCCGCCGCGGCGAAGCAGCAAAGCAGGACTTCAGGGGACTTGCTGGGTGCGCGCGCACAGGTGCGCGCGCAGTCTCCCTTAAGTAGGTCCGCCCCCGTAAGGTAAGGCACAGCCTATATGAAAAGAGGAAAAGACTGTTTTAGGATGATTTAAGCTTACAAGCTTAAGAGCGTTGCCCACGAGAAAGGTTCACCTTCTGGGAAACGTAGTTGGAGATCCAAAGCGAAATCCAAAACGAAATGCAGCAAATAGCAGAGATTCCCCGCGGCAAATCGGGACTTCAGGGGACTTGCTGGGTGCGCGATTTCAACATAATTGGGATCAGGTGAAGAAGGGATGGAAATGTCATCAAAACCTTTTGGTCCATGGAGAGGGTTTGGGGTTAAATGAGTGGGATATGGTGAGGGGGGACAAGTACAGGTGGGACAATGGTATGTTGTTAGTAGTTTTAGGTGATCTTCCACAAAGTTCTTTAAATCGTTAAAATTTGCCATAGGTTGGTCCATTTTTTGATTAATGTGTTCCAGAGTGTTATCCACCGCTTCTTTTTCTGTGGTAGTGGCAATTTTTGTATGGTCTGTAAAAAAAAATGTATATGTTAAATGCATACAAAATAATATTTATTAATTGGTTTATATAGTAAAGTGTGTACCATTAGGTGCACTATCTTCTGACATTTCGTCTTGTGGGAAATGCTCCTTTAGCCACTCCAGAGTAGTACACATTTCTGTGAGAAAACAAAAAAGTAATATATTTTTTTTTATCTAATACAGAAAGTTTATAAATATATGAGTAAAATGAAGTGCACTTACTATTTCTGGAAAGTATGTGATGAGTAGTCTGTACGTCTATTTTATTTTATTTTTACATTTATAAAGCGCTCACACAGCCCGTGGGAGTCTGGTCTTGCTCTTAGTTGTGGAGTGTCTGTGAGGTAATTATGTTGGAAGCCACTTTATCTTCTTTTGGTATATTCCATTTTAGAACATATTGTATTTAAATGAATGGTTAGTGTGTTATATATATGGGTTACATTTCTTAAGTATTACTACATATACTTTGTATGTGTGCTGCTTTGTGAATTTGTTAAATGTTCCTATGTTATGATATAACAATTACACATACCCCCCCAGAGTTTTTAGGTGGTGGTACTGTTGTTCGAACATGTCCGCGGACAGTGAAATTCAGTAGAAAGGGTTCAGTATGTTCCATATTACATGTACATAAAGTCAAAGTTATTATTGTTAAGTTGTGCTACTAAAAAACTATGAAATTCAGTAAAAAAACTTTGTTAAAGGGACATTATGGTTCAGTTGCGCTACAAAAAACCTATGAAATTCAGTAAAAAAACTTTGTTAAAGGGACGTTATGGTTAAGTTGCGCTACTAAAAACCTATGAAATTCAGTAAAAAAACTTTGTCAAAGAGACGTTATGGTTAAGTTGCGCTACTAAAAACCTATGAAATTCAGTAAAAAAACTTTGTTAAAGGGACGTTATGGTTCAGTTGCGCTACAAAAAACCTATGAAATTCAGTAAAAAAACTTTGTTAAAGGGACGTTATGGTTAAGTTGCGCTACTAAAAACCTATGAAATTCAGTAAAAAAACTTTGTTAAAGGGACGTTATGGTTCAAAGTAAAACCGAAAAACCCCTGAAATGGTTTCCACACAGGACAACCTCTGTCACCGTATGGGCGTCATGCAGGACGCCTTGCATTCTACCCCTCAGGGGGTTGAACCGCCCACGGGCGCTGCATCAGGTTTGACCTTGCCTACACCTCCACGAGAGGCAGTGCAAGTAGTCATGCCTGCTCAGTTTCCTCTTGCTCCCCCAGAAAGATTCACTGGTGACCCCAAAGCCTATCACACATTTGTCAGTCAGTGCAGGCTTCATTTCCTCTGTCGTCCTAATACTTTTCTGGATTTGACTACCAAAGCCGCTTTTGTGTTATCGCATTTGGGGGGCACTGCTGCAGCATGGGCTAACCCTTTGTTAGAATCCAATAGCCCCTTGCTCTATGATTGCGATGCCCTCTTGTCAGCCATGAGTAAGATTTTTTTTTTTTAATTTTATTTTTGGTTTGCATATCACATCACACACGCTTCAATTTCCCTCTTACGTCTGATCACATATATTTTACAATGAAGGTTCTCTCCATTCCCTCCCCCAGAGCATTCCGAGACATATATATTCATATGTTTACGACATTTTGATTATACTGCGGTTACGGATTGATGAGTTTTATTATGAGATCATTCACTATCAGAGTTCTCCTTGTCCGGTGTTTTTTCTGGGGTTTTCCCTATATCGCCGAAGAGGTATTTTTGAGGTTTGAGCTGAGCTGGGATTTGTGTTATCTCTTCTAAGATGCTCGCTACTTCACGCCAGAATTCGGCTATCAATGGGCAGGCCCAGTACATGTGGAATGCATCCACATAGGGGTTGTTACATTTCGGGCAGTTTCCGGATACAGATTTGTGGAATTTCACCATTGTGATTGGGGTGTAATGGAGTTTATTCAGTATTTTAAACTGTATGAGTCTTAGGCCTGCATCCAGCAATACTTTCTTGGTAAGGAGACAGTACCTGGACCATGTTCCTTCTTCTATTGTTGCCCCAATGTCTTTTCCCATGAGGCCTTGATGTTGTTAGACGATTTCGTATGTGTTGGAACTATGTTATGTAGTATGGACACCCCTGTACCTTTTTGTGAGTACAATGATTGATAGCATGGGTGTTTGGGCGGTTCTAGTTGGAATGTCGGCCATCGTTTCTTGAATGCTGCCTTCATACGATGGTATTGCAGAGTGACAAGTTGGTTTCTCCCTACTGTGTCCGCAAAATCCTGTGGGGTTACGAATCTATCGTCTTGGAACATGGGTTTCATTTTGAACTCGTATTCCGGGAGCCAGGTCTTTTATATGCTAATGTCGTATGTTGGTTTAATGTCTGGAAAGTTCCATAACGGGGCTTGTGAGTCATAGGGTGTTTCAATATAGAGCAGTTTGCTGATTGGGGCCCATGCCGTGATTGTGCAAGATGCAGGGTCAAATTTACATTTGTCTCTGTGAGATTTCGTGAAAATATTTGCTCTTAGGTCTGATGGACGAACCAAGTGGCGTTCAATGGGGACATGTGGTGCCCTTTCAGTAGGATCTTGCCACTATTTGGCATATTGTGCCTGCGCCACTTAATAATACAGTGCAAAGTCGGGTGCGGCGAAGCCCCCCATTTCATAGGGTTCTACTAGTTTGTCCCATTTCAACCTATTAGCTCTGCCGTTCCATATGAAGGTGGTCGCCATGGAGCGTAGGTTTTCGAAGAAGGGTTTACCTGGCCATATTGGGACGTTGCTGAAGATATACAGGAGTTTAGGGAGCACTACCATTTTGAGCACTGCGACTCGGCCTGCGAGTGATATGGGAAGTTTGGTCCAAATTTGGAATTTGGAATAGATGGCCTGTAGTGTGGATTCATAGTTATCAATATATAAGGAGGTTTTGTCCCTGGATACCAGGATTCCTAGGTGTCTGATATGGTTGGGGGCCCATCTCAAGCCATAGGTGTGTGTCGGACAAATAGTGGCCTGTGTCAGCGGGAAGATTTCAGATTTAGTTGTGTTGATTTTGTAGCCGGAGTGTGCAGTGAAGTCTTCTATCACTGTCAGTGTAGGTGCTAGATTTGTTTCTGGTTCATGAATGTACAATAGTGCGTCATCCGCATATAGTGATATGGATTGATAGGCGCCGGCCATCTTTATGCCGCTGAGTTCTTGTTCCAGTCTGATCGCAGCCGGCTCAATCGTGAGGGCGAAAAGAATGGGGGAAAATGGGCACCCCTGTTTGTGCCCCTGTGTAGAGTGAAGTGGGTGGATAGCGTGCGGTTTGTTAGGACCTTAGCTTTGGGTGTGTTGTAGAGCAGTCTGACACATTGCTTAAAGTATGGGCCAAATCCGAATTTGTTGAGGTCCTCAAACATGTATTTCCATGAAACTGAGTGGAACGCTTTTTCAATGTCCAATGATACTACCACCACCTGGACCCCCGGTTTGATCTGCGCCAGGACGCTAAATAGTCTGCGTAGGTTTAGAGCTGTGGACCTCGTTGGGATGAAGCCTCACTGCTCAGGATGTATTAGTGTGGTCATTTTGGGCAACAGTCTGGTAGCAAGTACTTTTGCGTATATATTAGCATCCATGTTAATCAGTGAGAGTGGGCGGTAGGAGAAGCGTTCATGTGCGGGGCGTCTAGGTTTTAGCTGTACCGTTATGACTGCCTCCGTCATTGTGTCAGGGAGAGAGCCAGAGCTCATGGCTTCCTCCCACACTAGGGTTAGTATCGGGGCAAGTATCGTGGAGTATGTTTTATAGAGTTCAGAACTCAGGCCATCTGGTCCTGGAGTTTTGCCCGCTGCAAGTGATTTGATCGCCTCGGCAATCTCTTCGCTAGTGATTTGTTGTTCAAGGATCAGACTGTCTTCTAACGAGAGTTTGGGAAGGTCGATTGTGCTTTATGACTTCCTGCGTGCATGTGTCGTGGTTGGCATATAAATTGTTATTGTAGTCAGCCAATTCAGTGTTAATGACTTCTTCCCCATGTACTGCTATTCCCTCGTTTGTCAGGATACTAGTGATTGGGGAATGGCTGTGTGTATTCTGTAGTAGGTGAGCCAGATGGTGTCCCGCTCTGTTACCCTCTCTGTATCTACGAGCTCTGATTGGCGTGGCCATGTATTGTTGTTCTTTGGTTGCTAGGTCATTGAAGTTTTGGAGGTAGGAATTGATGTCAGCTAGTGTGTGCTTGTCATGTCTTGCTGTATAGTTAGTTTCGAGTGTCTTCAGATGTGCTTCTATTCTATCTAGTTCTGTTCTGACTGATTTGAGGAGTCCAGTGGTTCTAGAAATTAAGTTGCTCCGTACCCAGACCTTGAATGTTTCCCATATGGTGCACCATTTACTTACTGATCCTTTATTCAATTGAAAGAATTCCTCCATGTCCACATGCAGTGATTCTACAATGTTCGGGTCTTTTAATATATTTGGGGGCATTTTCCATCGCTGGGCAGGACGCTTTATGTTATGCATGGATGCCTCAATTGTGACCGGGGAGTGATCCGAGAGTGTACAGGGAGGATTTCACAGTGTTCAACTGTATTAATTAGAGGGGAGGAGATGAACCAATAATCTATTCTGGATTCTGTATCGTGTACTGAAGAGTACAACGTGTATTGTCTATCATTTGGATGAATCCCTCTCCATGCGTCAGTCAAGGCCAATTCGAGGATCTGTCTAGTGAGACGTCAAGGATAGTATTAAAGTCCCCCCCCCAGACTACCCATGTGTCTGGCGTGGGACCGATTTCATCTAGTAGATGGACATAGAACTCAAGGTCATCCACGTTCGGGCCATAGGTGTTGACCAGTATTAGTTTCTCACCTGTCACCTCACCCCATACCATGACATATCTGCCCAGCGGGTCTATTTTGCTCTTTTCAGTGGAAAATCACAGCGAGGGATGTATTAGTGTAAGGACGCCTCTATTCTGGGACGAATATTCAGTGTAGTGTCTATTTTTGCCCCATTGCCGTAAAATGTTTTCGTTAGTTTCTGTTAGGCAGAATCCTGTGCAGTGCCCTTAGGGACCACTACACACAAATAAGACCACAGGTGGCAATACAAGTTTTACCTTTGGTACAAGCCTGTACTACTAAATTATAGTGGTAGCAGTAGCAAGAGTATATGAGCAGTAGCAGAGATTACACAAAGGGACCACAATTACTGTGGCTCAAGTAAACACTGACTCAAGGTTTCAGGTAAAAAATATAAGTACATTTATTTTTAAACCATCACTTATAAACACAACACCTATATTAAACTTTAAACAAAACCACACGTTAAATATACTACAACTAACCAATTCACTTTGTACAGTATGTCTCAAGGTAAGTACCCTGTGTTTAAATGAACCGGTGTTATGAACAAAACACGATACCGCGGATACGGTGCGATCACTTTTTGACAGTTCGGTCTACTCAATAAACGCGTATCCGTGACATGAAATGCTACCGGGGCAAAAACACACTTAGCACCGGAGATACCCAGACGGAGTTGGAGGCAAAAATCACGGGCAATATTTAGATTAGGCAGACAGCATTGAGAAACACTCAGAAACAGGAGTTCAAAAGTCAAAGGGTCGGAGCCAGGGTTAAGTGACACCGGAGACCTGTTGCCGAAGATCACACCGTTAGACAGTTCACGATTCAGCGTAGCCCAAAAGTACTTTGATATTGTCAATGTTCGGAAGCAAAAGTTATAAGAAGGAGGGAAGATAAGGGCGAGCCTTGAGGATGAAGAAAAGGGATTCACCCAGTTTCCTCGAGTAGAGCACAGTACCTTATTCCAATGATGCAGCTGGTGCCCTGGCAGTTGTTCCTGTTGGTTTCCCATAGACCCACGATTCCTGGAGCTTAATTGTGAAGGAGGACGTCTGAAGGGGGTCTGCACACACAGGGATGAAGCCGGCAACAGCAACAACGACTAAAAGGTGCGCTCCTTCAAAACAGGAGAGGCTCGGCAGGTGGCTATCTGGACCACTACAGCAGTGTGCAGCGATTTTGACCACGGCGGATATCTCTGACTGATGAAGATGAGCTGGTTATCCCCACCAGGCTCAAGGGAAGAAGACTCCAGACTGGATCTTCTCTTAGTCGTCGGAGGGTAGATAGCTCAGGACTGCAGCACGGCTTCAACGGGACAGGGTAGTTGCAGCAGCCGTCGTTCTCTCCGCTTTTCTTCAGTTCCTTGTAGTTCCAGAGGCGACTCTAGCCCAAGAGACCTGCCTTTTATGCACAAAACCCCCATTCACACAGCCTGGCTGTCAATCATGCAGCAGAGGGGTTGTCCAGCCGGGACAACCACCTCAGCTAATCATGGCAAAGTGCAACTTGGGTTTCCTAGGATACCCTGTGCAGGGGGTGACTACACCCCTTCCCCCACTTCAGTCTACCTAGACACCCAGGCGCCAAGAGGAGGGCTTCTCTGCAGAAGCCCGCCAAAAGACGGTGAACAAAGAAGGCGAACCTAGTTTGCTGCGCAAAGTAAAACACAAGAAGGACTTTAACAAAAAGAAATTGTGAATAAACCCAACCGGAGCCAAAAGAAAGACGATTTGGTCAAGCGGGTTTATGCTTAAGGCTGCAAAAATAGCCAAAAGTATTACCACGTTTATCTAGTATAATAACAGTAGAAAGGTTAGGGTAGATACCACTGCCACCAGCCAAGTCTAAATGTTAAAAGAGCGAAACAATGCTCATGGAGGTACAGACAGAAAAGAGGTACAGATTAGCCCTTTCCAGTACTCCATGTAAGATGGGGTGTACTGGGTCTGTGGTAAAAATTACTATGTAAAGTAAATGGCAACTTTACCTTTCTCTGGGGGACAGTAGTCAGCCCCAGCGAAATGGAGTCAGAGGGAAGTCTTAAAGACAACCCTGGGTTACTGCACTTAAGGTGCTGTGTAACCCATACAAGAACAGGGGCAACTGGAGTGATGTGCTCCAGTGCCCAAGATCAGACAATGAGTAAAAACACATTGGCCAAAACACATGTAAGAGTGGAAAAAGGATGTACACTCTTACCAGGTGGAAAACATAAACTCCAGAAATCCAGCAAAGCTACTGGGGGACTCACTAGGTGAGGGAAATTAGCCTTAGAAGGAGAATTCTCCCTAACAGTTTCTCGTAAAGCATGGATTTCCTGGAGCATGGCGATGTGTGGACGGTGTCTGTCTGTTGATATATGTCCCTACTTTGCTGTCCTTCGCCCTGTTATTTAGTCCACGGATATTCCAGGTAAACATTTTGAGTTTTAACCCAGGAGGTGGGTTTGCTTTTTGCGCCATTGTGATAGGTACCAATCGAGTCTGAGGAGGGAGGAAAGGTCTTTGAGGGGATCGGCGCGTGATTCAGTGATTGCATTTTTAAACTCGAACAAAGCAGTTAACCTCTTCTCCTGACCCCAACTGGGGCTTTCAAAGGGAGTGACAATGTTCTTGAACAACGAAACAGTCCCATGTCGACTACCCCCACCCCCACCCACATCATTGGACCCAACTTGATGATGATCCCTTCTAACACACTTGTCACCCGAGGAGGGGACGAGTGCTGCGATGCCGCTTTCGAGCTTCATTTAATCTCAGTGAACTGTGGTACCCCTTTCGCCACTTCAAATACATGATTATGAACGAGGAGTAAGATAGAGCTGCGATCGCTTATAGGGCATTTTCAGGACTATACTGGTCGCTGCAGGCCATTTTGGTCGAGATCGTGTTCTCCAGGAGGGAGAGGAATTGAGGCCTCCACGTATGCCAATGCTGCTGTTTTAACTACCATGGTGGCGTTCTCGACCATTGGTGCTGTTCCTCCCAGTAATGATCGAGTTCTGAATCAGTACTCCTCGTTCTCGGATGTATTTGATAAGCGTATGGCTGAACAATTGCCTCCACATAGGCAATACGATTGCCCTATTGAGTTGCTGCCCGGGTCTAAGATACCAACTGGTCGGGTTTATTCACTAACACGAGGATGTTTTCCTGAAAGAGTATATCGACAAGGCCTTGAAAATGGGGTTCATTTGCCCTTCACAGTCAACCGCAGCATCCCCTCTATTCTTTGTCCCGAAAAAGGAAGGGGATTTGAGACTATGCATAGATTATCGTGCACTGAATAGTATAACCGTAAAAAAACCAATACCTGTCATGATCACGGCAAAGGTTCCTAAAATTGCTTCCAAAAATAATTGGTCTTCAATCTACCATTCGTGGATGTTAGGAAAAGGCAACTCAGGGAAGTGTTAGGCATGGGTAGTGCATCTTGACACTCAACAGGGCTGCCTGGTTTATGCTGGTTGCGTGCGCAGTGTAGGTCTAGTTGTTTTCTCTCTCTCCTCCTATTTAAGCCCCTCCCCTCGAGCATTCCCTGCTTCGCGTTCGGAAAGAATCCAGTCAACGCTTACCGCTGTCCAGCTTTAAGTCCTGTCACGTTCAGCGCCACTAGTCACCCTTCCTTTTCTGTCATTTTGGTTCCCTCTGCTCCCGTTATTTGTTTCCCCGGATTCCCTGTAATTCCTACAATTCCAGTCACAGAAATTTCCACAGTAGGGTCTTGGAACTCTAGTTACGAATTCTTCCCTGTCACTCAGTTAGCCCCGTCACTTTCCAGACACAGAGCGGCTTCCATGGTTCAAGGTTTTCAGTCAGGATATTTCGCAAGTATCTTTTATTTTCCCTGAAGTGTCATGGTTTTCCATGGTATTGTGAAGTTCTGTGTTACGTTGTAACATTTATCTAAACACATGTTGCGCGCGCAATGTAATGGAGCCGGTTTTACGCTTCATTAGTTATTGAGCTTCTTAGCTTTTGGTTTTAGTTGGTATGTGTTCTTCACACATTGTTTGCAACAAGCTTTTGATGACGCATTTTGCTATTTTCAAAGGCTTGCACGCTCAGTGGTTGTGAGCGTTTTCCTGAGGTAAATTCGTTTTCCTGTGGTGGTTCCACGTAAGCGTGTGTGTAGAAATGTTCCTCACATCCATGGTACTCCCAACTCAGCAATCTTTCCCAGTCCTATTCACCTGTGGGGGTCCCTTGGATTGACCACTAGTTTCAGCTACTTCAGTTTAGGCACAGTCGTCTAGGGTTCACACTCTTTATCAATCCGTGTGAACATCTGTTCGAAGTACCTTCCCAGTTCATTTGAACATTAGTAATAACGTCCTTCCTTGCCACTATAGTTAGCGCCATTTCCCTTCTTCAGAACTAGCGCCCCTGCACCGATGCAGGATGGAGAGCTAACAACATAAATTCCCAAGGTAATGAGAAAAGCTGAAGAATGACATTAGTGTTTGGATTAGTTTAACTTCATTGAAGCGCTAGTCAAAATTCTTATAATTCTCTTGTGTTTGTTCTAGGAACCTTTTATGGTATGTTGAAGGGAGGTTTGGAAGCACACTAATTGAGAAAAGCTGTGTTACGTAGTTCCATCGTGAGTGTCCCCGCAGAGTCCAGGTAAGCATTATAGAACGCGAAGCCAACTGAAACATACTCTGCCTGGACATCATGGGAACTCCTGAGGTTGATCAGTTGGTCCAATTGTTGGGGGAATTGAGAGCGGAAGTGCATGCAGCACGTTCCGAAACTAATGCTCTGAGGAAAGAATTAGTGGTAAACAGGGATAGAACTGAGGAATTGGCCCGCCAAGTATTACAGTCACAAGCTGGTCAGGTTCCGTTGCCTTCTGGGAACCCCCAAGTTTCAGCCCCAATTGCACCATCAGTACCTGTCCAAGTAATCGTGCCAGGAAATATTCCCTTGGCCCCCCCAGAGCGCTTTTTTGGGGATCCAAAAAGGTTCGCAGTGTTTCTAAATCAGTGCAGGCTACATTTCTTATGCAGGCCGGGAACGTTTCCCACAGACCAATCTAAAGTGGCCTTTGTGTTGTCTTACCTTGGGGGGTACGCGGCTGACTGGGCAGTTCCTCTAGTCAATAGAGATGATCCGGTGTTGAGAAATTTTCAAGACTTCCAACTTGAACTGGAAAAGCTTTTTGCTCTCCACACCCAAGGTCAAGCATTAGATAATGAATTGTTGTCACTTCGACAAGGTAACCAAGATTTGCTAGCATATGTAGCCACCTTCAATAGACTAGTTGCAGAAACCAATTGGCCTTCAGAGAAAAGAACCACCTTATTTTACCGTGGGTTGCGGAGTGAACTGAAGGATGTCCTAGCACAAGTGGTGAACCCACCAGAAGGAATTGCCGAATTCATAGACTTAACCATCCAGTTGGATCACCGACTTCAAGATCGAAGAATGGATCGAGGTCGCCCAGAGAGTCGGGCATATTTTGTTCACCCCAAGGAAACCTCTGGAAGGGTGTCGTCAGAAAACCATGCCGAACCTATGCAACTGGGTGTCATTCGTGGTCCTATCTCCCAAGCTGAAAGGGAAAAGAGGCGGCAGCAACAGCTCTGTTTGTACTGCGGAAAAGCTGGTCATTTCCTGAAGGACTGTCCTGTGAAACCTTCACGAAAACCCCTGGGCGGTGTTAGTCATGAGAAGAAGGAGCAAACTCCAGAAAACTTAAGTGCCCGACAAGCATAGAGGTCAGCTTGTCGAGCGTGAAGAAGGTTTAGGCGACCTCACACTTTGTGATTCCAGTCATCCTATTCAGTCGGAATTGTCCTACAAAAGAATTCACGCTAAAAGCTTACATTGATTGTGGGGCCATCGGCAACTATATGGATTTAAACCTGGCAAGCAGATTGGGCATTCCGTTAACTGATAAGTTGGAAGCAGAAAATGTTTCCGGAGTGGATGGTACTCCCCTTGTGTCAGGTCCAGTTACACAACGCACTAACGATATCATAATGCTCTGCCAGGGGGAACACAAGGAGGAGATTTCCTTTGACCTTATTCAGGCGCCACAATTCCAGATCATCCTAGGAATTCCCTGGCTAGAAAGACATAATCCTGTCATTGATTGCCGTGCAAGGACTGTGGTGTTTAGTTCAGAGTGTCAAGAAACTTGTGATGGGACAGAACATGTTAAGGAAAAGGAATTACCGCCGAACACTCCAGAAATCACATTGGGTCTCATTGGTTTGTTGCCCTATGAATATCAACGATTCCAGGATGTTTTTCAGGAGGAGAAGCAAGCTGAAGTCCTGCCCCCTCATAGACCTTTTGATTGCCAAATAGATCTGGTTCCAGGAGCCCAACTCCCGTGTCATCGAATCTATGCATTAACCGAAAAGGAAAACCTCCATTTGAGAACGTATCTGGACCAGTATTTAGCCAATGGATTTATTCGACCATCCAAGTCCCCAGCAGCATCGCCTTTGTTCTTCGTGCCCAAAAAGGAAGGGGACCTGAGAACCTGCATTGATTACAGGGCCCTAAATCAAATCACTATAAAGAACCGATATCCCTTGCCTCTAATTTCCACGTTGCTAGACCAGGTGAAAGGAGCCAGGATCTTCACCAAACTTGATCTTCGTGGGGCATATCATCTCGTTCGCATTAAACCTGGAGATGAATGGAAGACTGCCTTTCGCACACGTTATGGGCTCTTCGAATATCAGGTTATGCTTTTTGGATTATGTAATGCTCCAGCAGCGTTTCAGTCATTCATGAATGACATTTTTCGGGAGCTTCTGGATATCTGTGTTGTGATATATGTTGATGACATCCTGATTTTTTCTGCCGACCCCCGGGAACATGTCAAACATGTAACTTCAGTTCTTCAAATCCTCAAGGAAAACTTCTTGTATGTAAAATTGGAAAAATGTCACTTTCATGTTCCAGAGGTAGAATTTTTGGGATTCATATTGTCATCGGAAGGGGTGAAAATGGACAACAGAAAGGTTGACGCAATTCTATCCTGGCCAGCTCCAACATCAGTTAAAGGAGTCCAAAGTTTTTTGGGGTTCGCTAACTTTTACCGACGATTTGTGTCTGATTTTTCTCAGCTGGTTCATCCTATCACGTCGTTGCTGCGAAAGAATAAGACCTTTGCTTGGACAAATGAGGCTGGTGAGGCCTTCCAGAAACTGAAAGAGAAATTCACTGCAGCCCCGGTCCTTCGACATCCTAAGTTGGATCTTCCTTTGTGGTAGAGAACCGATGCATCCAACGTCGCCATGGCGCAGTCTTGTCGCAGCGCGATCCTATCTCGCACGAATTACATCCTGTGGCCTTTGGTCAAAAAAGTTCTCAGCAGCGGAATTGAATTATACAGTCACCGATAAGGAATTGTTGGCGATAAAGTGTGCATTGAAGGAATGGAGACATTATCTGCTGGGGGCTAGACAAACCGTTACCATTTCCACAGATCATCGGAATCTGCAGTACTTGCGTTCGGCAAAGGCACAATCTTCGCGACAGTTGAGATGGGCTCTTTTCTTTGCTGAGTACGATTTTGTTATCACATTTCGGCCTGGTATCCGTAATGGAAAGGCCGACGCTCTGTCCCGAATTGGTAAAGGAGAAGAAGCTTACAGTGCCACAACTCCGGTGGAGATAATTCCAGTGGAAAAGGTGCTTGGAGTCATGGATGTTACAGATTCTTTATTTGAAGAATTGAGGGTTGAAATCAAAGCCAATATCAGTGCAGCAGAGTTGCAAAAATGGGCATCTGAGAAGGAACATTGTTATGTGCAGGAAGAATTGCCCTTTTATAAGGGGCGACTTTTCTTGCCAACTCAAAAGCTACGAGAGCAAGTTATTGCAGACTACCACAGTGCACTAATGGAAGGACATCCGGGAGTCACTAAAACCTTAGAAAGAGTCAAGAGATCGTATTGGTGGCCAACTTGGCGTAAGGATGTAATTCAATTCATCAAGACCTGTGGAGTTTGTGCTCAAAATAAATTGCAGAAAAAGAAACCTGCTGGTCTTCTCAAACCATTGGAGATTCCGCCTCTTCCTTGGCACACACTCTCCCTAGATTTTATTACAGACTTACCCAATAGTGAAGGATTTGACACCATCCTGGTGGTGGTTGATCTATTTTCCAAAATGGCACACTTTGTGGCATTGAAAGGATTGCCTACTGCGTCGGTCCTAGCCAAGGTATTTTTGGAAAACATCGTAAGGCTGCATGGCTTTCCTTCCATTGTGGTGTCTGATCGGGGAAGCCAATTTGTCTCTGAATTCTGGAAAAGATGTTGCAAGATGGTTCAGATGGAGATACGTTTGTCCACAAGTTATCACCCACAAACTGATGGACAAACAGAACGCACAAATCAAACGTTGGAACAGTAGCTCTGGTGCATGCTTCACCAAACTGACAACTCTTGGCAAAAAATATTGTGGATTGCAGAATATGCCTACAATAATTCCGTACACTCCTCGACTGGATTAAGCCCATTCTTCACTGTATATGGTAGACATCCACGAACCTCGGTTCATGATCCACCTGAATCTCTGGAAATGCCAGCTATAAAGACTCTGCATGACAATATAGTAACCGCTGTTCACCTAGCCAGAAAGCAGTTGTACTTGGCGAAGACTGCTCAGAAGAAGTTCGCTGATCAAAAGCGAAGAGACTCCCCAGAATACAAGGTGGAGACTCAGTGTGGTTGGCTACAAGGAATCTGAGGTTGAAGGGATCCAGGAAATTTCTTCCTAGATTTTTGGGTCCTTTTACCATTGAGAAGGTCATCAACCCGGTGGCTATGAAATTGACACTCCCTAAACACATGAAAATTCATTCGGTATTCCATGTGTCCTTATTGAAAGCTGTAAATCCAAATACTCGAATTCAGGGTCCACCGGCTCCTGTAATTGTGGAAGGTGACCAACCAGAGTACGAGGTTAAGGCTATCTTGGACTCTAAGATGGTTCGCAGAAAATTGTATTACCTGGTGGACTGGAAGGGTTATGGGCCGCAGGATAGAACCTGGGAACCCCTTGAAAACATTCACGCTCCCCGATTAATTAAATCCTTCCATTTGAATAATCCTAGCAAACCAAAGGGAGAAGGTTTCACCTTAGGAGGGGCCTTGGGGGGGAATACTGTCATGATCACGGCAAAGGTTCCTAAAATTGCTTCCAAAAAGAATTGGTCTTCGATCTACCATTCGTGGATGTTAGGAAAAGGCAACTCAGGGAAGTGTTAGGCATGGGTAGTGCATCTTGACACTCAACAGGGCTGTCTGGTTTATGCTGGTTGCGTGCGCAGTGTAGGTCTAGTTGTTTTCTCTCTCTCCTCCTATTTAAGCCCCTCCCCTCGAGCATTCCCTGCTTCGCGTTCGGAAAGAATCCAGTCAACGCTTACCGCTGTCCAGCTTTAGGTCCTGTCACGTTCAGCGCCACTAGTCACCCTTCCTTTTCTGTCATTTTGGTTCCCTCTGCTCCCGTTATTTGTTTCCCCGGAGTTCCCTGTAATTCCTACAATTCCAGTCACAGAAATTTCCACAGTAGGGTCTTGGAACTCTAGTTACGGAATTCTTCCCTGTCACTCAGTTAGCCCCGTCACTTTCCAGACACAGAGCGGCTTCCATGGTTCAAGGTTTTCAGTCAGGATATTTCGCAAGTATCTTTTATTTTCCCTGAAGTGTCATGGTTTTCCATGGTATTGTGAAGTTCTGTGTTACGTTGTAATATTTATCTAAACACATGTTGCGCGCAATGTAATGGAGCCTGTTTTACGCTTCATTAGTTATTGAGCTTCTTAGCTTTTGGTTTTAGTTGGTATGTGTTCTTCACACATTGTTTGCAACAAGCTTTTGATGACGCATTTTGCTATTTTCAAAGGCTTGCACGCTCAGTGGTTGTGAGCGTTTTCCTGAGGTAAATTCGTTTTCCTGTGGTGGTTCCACGTAAGCGTGTGTGTAGAAATGTTCCTCACATCCATGGTACTCCCAACTCAGCAATTTTTCCCAGTCCTATTCACCTGTGGGGGTCCCTTGGATTGACCACTAGTTTCAGCTACTTCAGTTTAGGCACAGTCGTCTAGGGTTCACACTCTTTATCAATCCGTGTGAACATCTGTTCGAAGTACCTTCCCAGTTCATTTGAACATTAGTAATAACGTCCTTCCTTGCCACTATAGTTAGCGCCATTTCCCTTCTTCAGAACTAGCGCCCCTGCACCGATGCAGGATGGAGAGCTAACAACATAAATTCCCAAGGTAATGAGAAAAGCTGAAGAATGACATTAGTGTTTGGATTAGTTTAACTTCATTGAAGCGCTAGTCAAAATTCTTATAATTCTCTTGGGTTTGTTCTAGGAACCTTTTATGGTATGTTGAAGGGAGGTTTGGAAGCACACTAATTGAGAAAAGCTGTGTTACGTAGTTCCATCCTGAGTGTCCCCGCAGAGTCCAGGTAAGCGTTACAATACCCATTGCCTTTAATCAACGTGCTCCTGGATCAGTTGGGTACTTCAGCGATCTTCACTAAGTTAGACCTACATGGAGCGTACAATCTGGTACGCATTCGAAAAGGTGATGAGTGGAAGACCGCTTTCAAGATACTGTATGGTTTTTACAAATACTTCGTCATGCCTTTTGGCCTTTGTAACGCTCCTGTGACTTTTCAGTTCTTTATGAACTACATATTCAGTGACATCCTGGATCAATTTGTCATCATTTATCTGGACGATATCTTGATTTATTCATCTTCGTATCAAGAGCACGTTGAGCATGTATCCAGAGCATGTATCCAGAATACTAGAAAGGCTGCGTGAAAACCATTTATTTGTGAAAGCCGAGAAATGTGTTTTTTTTACTCCCAAGAAGTGGAGTTTCTAGATTATGATATAACCAATCAGGGGGTGCGAATGAGCTGTTCCGAAGTCAAAGCCGTACTAGACTGGCCTATACCCAGCAACACCAAATCGCTTCAATCCTTCCTAGGATTCACGAATTTCTGTCGCAGGTTTATCCACTCATTCTCTAGGACGGTTGCACCTCTGACGGCATTGACTAGCTCTAAAGCAGCCTTTTGCTGGAATGAAGATGCGCAGAGATAATTTCTTGTGTTGAAAGAGTCGTTTACCACTGCCCCCATATTGCAACACCCTGATCCTGAATTACAGTTCATTGTGGAAGCCGATGCCTCCAGTGTTGCAATCGGTGCCATCCTTTCTCAGGAATGCATAGACACCAATGAGGAAAATCCTGTTGCCTTTTTCTCATGCAAGCTAACCCCTTATGAACGCAATTACACTGTTACAGAGAGGGAATTACTTGCTGTCAAAGACGCATTCTTGGAATGGTGTCATCACCTCTTGGGGGATAAACATCCTGTGGTAGTATACTCTGATCATCGTAATCTCCAGGCATTTAAAACCATGAAGTGTCTCACCGCTGTTGGTGGCCTTTCATGTCACATGACGTGACCAACTATGTATCTTCCTGCTCTGTCTGTACTCAGTACAAAGACAGTCGCGCTAAGCCGATGTGCTTGTTAAGTCCCTTACCGGTACCACACAAACCCTGGTACATGATATACATGGATTTCGTCATTGAGTTGCCCCAGATGCAGGGTTTTACCACCATCTGGGTGGTGGTGGATTACTTTATCAAGCTGGCCCTTTTTGTTCCCTGTAAGGGGTTGCCCTCTGCTACTGTTCTGGCGGAATTGTTTATGAAGAATGTTTTCCGCTTTTTTGGCCTACCTTCCATTATCATCACTGACAGAGGCTCCCAGTTTGCATCTAGATTCTGGAAGGCGCTCAGCTCTGCTTTACTCATTGATGACAGAATGTCCAGTTCATATCATCCGCAAACTGACGGGCAGACGGAGAGAACAAACAGTACTCTGGAACAATACTTACGTTGTCTGTGTTTGCAATACCAATCCACCTGGCTGTCTGTGTTGCGCTCGGCCGAGTTTTCCTACAACAACTCCCTACATTCTTCGACAGATACTTCCCCGTTTTATGCCTTATATGGCCAGCATCCAAGGTCCATTCCACTGGATCCGGTCCTGTACCAAGAGAACCCTGCAGCGGTTCGGAAGATCAAGGATCTTACGGTGCTACAAGCCCGAATCAAGCGACAATTAACAAGAGCCCAAGAACGGTCTAAGACCTATGCTGATGCACATAGGAAACCAGCCCCGGTCTATGGGGTCGGCATGAAAGTATGGTTATCTACCAAGAACCTGAAGATTCCCGGTAAACAGAAGCTGTTACCCAGATTCATTGGTCCATACGTCATCACCGGTGTGATTAATCCTGCTGCTGTACGGTTAGACCTACCGACTCTTTGGTGAGTTCAGCCAGTGTTCCATGTTTCACTCATTAAGCTTTGTCCGCCCTCCACACGTCTCCCTGTCCGTCCTTTGCCCATGTCAGTCAAAGGGTCTGAGGAGTATGAAGTCAAAACCATTCTAGATATGCGTTTCAGGTCTGGGAAGCCTTATTAACTGATTGACTGGAAAGGTTACGGACCAGAAGACAGATCATGGGAGCCGTTATTTAATATACACGCTCCGGCTCTGTTGTGTTGTTCCCATGCTAGGAGGGGGTGACGGTCCCTTTGGGGCATGGCACTGTCATGCCTGTGTCTCTACATCACACCAATCCTGCACCAAACACTCAGAACGGTGTGCATTATGCACATAGAACGGCTAAACCGTTTCATTGAAAGTGGAGGTTTTTTAACACGCTCCCTGGAAAACGGCACCTGCAATTGAGACGCTGTTAGAGTCACGTGTCTTCAGGCACGTATTTAGCAGCACGTCGGAGGACGTTCACTGCTTCTGATTGTTGCCACAATCTTGGTCGGAAGCTCCGACTTTCTTAGTCTATTGCTCAAATTCCTTTCACCAGTGTGGACATCTTCCTGTTCCAGTATTACTGAACGCATCTGGTGTTTCCTGGTTCCTCGCTGTTTATTCAATCGAGGTATAATTCCTTACTGTGTGGTTTCCACATCGCATTTTTGATGACCGCCACGTACTTAATTGCTTGCGGGTTCCAGGCGTGGAACTTTACCGCTCCGATTTTACTGCAAACCACGGATCACGGAACAGGAGCGTGACATTAATGCTGCATTCCACAGACTCCTTCACCTCGTTCCCATGAGTGAGACTTTATTAAGAAGTTACCCATTCTGAGTACTTCCATTGTGCTGTCATCTGCTATTCAGTTTCATTTATTTTCGCCTGCAGAGCTATTCAGCTACGCTCATTATACCACATCCCTAGTGTACTCTAGCCATTTGTAGTGCAGGCTCATCCTTACTCTGTTTTTCATCTTGGGGCATAGGAGCTTGGTTGCTTCCCATGTTGGATCCTGTTTTCCTGTATGGAATTCTATTGTCTCCATAATCTTTGAGCCACGTCATAATCTTTGAGCCACGTTTGGATTACCTTTCGTGCACTGAACATTTGGGACGCTCTCCATAAGTGCACCAACCCGGCTCTAGTGTGGCCCTTGTGCCGTTTGGGTTTAGATTCCTTACTAACCTTTCCCTACCCAGATGTTTTGCCTCAGTGGACTTCCTGGAATCCTACAAGGAAAAGACTACTCAATTCCACATTCACCAACAGGTTAGTGTATGATTAGAGGGGATCTGAGTCTTTAGTGTTGCATGTAGCATACTGATAGCCTCCTTTTATTTACAGATTGGTGTTACATTGTGCTCCTTGCCCTTTCCATTGATTATCCAATCTGGCTGTATTTATATATATACCAGACAGAGAGTCTAATCAATTGGACGGTCTGATCTTGATCTCATTTCTCCGTGAACTCAGCAATGATCAAATAGCAGACTCTGAACTGGTTGTACTCTCCCGACCTGTATCCTTTTTTCAAGGTCTGCCTTGCAACCTGTATCCTTTGATTTATCGGTTGTTTATATATAAAGCGTACATTATATGACACCTTGTCATATGTTCTTTAAGTACTTTCCTTAGGGTTTGGTCTCAGCTCCGGATGCACATACATGGGGAAATGAGCAGGCCTCAAACACACAGTTCATTTGTAAACATGAAGATAAACTTTAATGTCATTAGCATTTTCTGATGATGCTGTCTGTTTCTTCCTTACTTTAGTTTCCCTGTATATGCCTCTGATTTATATGCATTGCGGTTCTTCATATGTATTGTTTGTACCAGCACAAGTGTTGTAAGTCTTGAATTGTTAGCTAGTTATTACATGTTTAACATTACTCAAAACTCTGATAATGTTGCATTCATTATTGTACTATCCAAAATTACAAGATTATAACTAGTGTACTTCTATGGTGCATGCTGCAGTCATTGCCTATGTTTATATATGATTAGGTTTCTGTATTAACAACAACACTCCAATACAATGATTTTAGATGAGTACATTCTTTAATAGATTACGTAGTTCATGATAGGTCTCCCGATCACCCCTGACATCTTGTTACCAACAATATAAACACAACTCCTTGTAGGGACTTTTCATCCATTTTTTTTACATGTGATGTCATCAGTGATGTCATCAATGACATTTGTGATGTCATCATTGATGTCCTGGGTGTTAGTCTTAGCAATGCACGGTGGTGCTGCGAGTTATGGTCGCTTAGCTTACCATAACTGGCGAATTTCTGGGGGGTTTCGGTATTACTTGTAACCGTACCGTCCCTTTAACAAAGGTTTTTCATTGAACTTTATAGCTTTTTATTAGTGCAACTTTACCATAACGTCCCTTTAACAAAGTTTTTTCATTGAATTTGATAGGGTTTTATTAGTCCAACTTAACCATAACGTCCCTTTAACAACGTTTTTTGAGTGAATTTGATAGGTTTTTATCAGTGCAATTTAACCATAACGTCCCTTTAAGAAAGTTTTTTCATTGAATTTCATAGGTTTTTATCAGTGCAACTTAACCATAACGTCCTTTTAACAAAGTTTTTTCAGTGAATTTCAAAGGTTTTTATTAGTCCAACTTAACCAAAACGTCCCTTTAACAAAGTCTTTTCAGTGAATTTCATAGGTTTTTATCAGTGCAACTTTACCATAACGTCCCTTTAACAACATTTTTTCAGTGAATTTCAAAGGTTTTTATTAGTCCAACTTAACCATAACGTCCCTTTAACAAAGTTTTTTCAGTGAATTTCATGGGTTTTTACCAGTGCATGCTATTTTCCTACAATTTACTAATATCATACTTAGCTAATAAGCAATATTTTTGTCCAATTTACAAAGTTTCACCTTAAAATTCTGCCATTTCCCACCTTGTAGAATCATTTTTAACATGCCTATACACTTTTTGCAACTTTTTGAAATAATATTGCATCCGTAGACATCCGGGAACGTCTGACTTCATCGCAGACCTTCTGAACAGTGCCACGTGACCATACGCTTGCGTGTGGCATGGTGTCGTGTTCGCGAAGGCGTGTGCACTTCGTGATCGTATCCGTGCTTCGAAGACAATTCGGAACTGCATTTTCTACTGATCTAGGAATTTTCAACTTCAAAATTTCCATTGCACACCTCCTACACCTTTTCGTACTCATTATCCATTACCAATCTAATACACAGTACATACTTGGAAGAATTCTATCAAAACTGCTATTTATCTTAAAAATGGCCTCAGTTATTGCCATCCCTCCTCCCCAAGAGCCACGACCACCACCAGCTGGAGGACCTTCACAACAAAAAAAGCGCAGTACTTTCAAAGACAATGAAGAGGATCAAGAAGATGAGGTAGAGGAAGTGCCTACTTCTAGCACCAAGATCGAATCATGAGTGTGCCAGTTCTTTACTACTGTTGGAAGTGTACCAAAAGCTAAAGCTACCAATGTGAAATGTACTGATTGCACTCAGTCGCAGACTACCTGGACAGTACTCCTATTCGACCACCTCCATGCGCTGCTTCACCAAATCCAATGAACGCAATGCTCTCAGAAAGGTTGTTCCTTTCTCAGCAAGTAGTAAGCTGTCATCCTCCACCTCATCTTCCTCAACAAATACTGTAACCACACAGCCTGATGTCTGCGGGCATTGGTGTGTTATAAATAAATAAATAAGGAGGGCTACGGACCATTATTGTTCAGTGCAGCCCCTGAAATGGGGGATAAAGGCCATTAGCACCCCTGGTTCCCAAAGCGAGAACCCAGGGTGCTAAAACATAGGTTTTTCTTCCTATAGTGGGACGCCTGAGGCGTCCCGGTGTAAAAAGGAAGGATTATTATTCCTACTGCGGGGCACCTGCAGCGTCCCGCTGTAGGAAGGAAAATCCTTTTCCAAGACAGCCAACATGGAAAGAGAAGGCGGGGCTCCGTACACAGCCCCTCTTCCCTTGCCATGGCAGCCTGCAAAACCCTATGAACATATTACCACAAGCACTTTTTTTCCCTTTCAAACCTATCCTACCATTGAATAATTTTACCACATAGCGGTCCCAGGTAGACATAGCCACTTTAACACCATTTTTCATCCCTAGAGGTCATGTCCAGTAGCCAGATTGTCTGCGTCATAACCTTATGCCATGACCCAGACAATCTGGCTACTGCCGACAGCCACAGGCTATACCTCAGTCACCAAAGGTATATGACTATTTTTGTACCTACATTATTACACTTGTCAAAAAATAAAACACAGGCACATTTGCAAAGCCATGCTTTAATGTCCTTGCCAATGCTCCTCATGAGTTTCCTCGAAATCCACCCATGTTTTATTTTTTAAAAAGTGTCAAAATGTATGTACATACAATAGTCATATAATTTAGCCCCCACTTGACCAAATCCATTCAGTCTTTACACAAACATTGAAGATTGGGGCTATAATCTTTCTCAAAACATTTGTCCACATTTGTCAAATAGCAACAAAGTTGTAAGCCATCTAAAAATGTTGAGACCCCCCTCCAATTTCACCACCCTCTTGAGAAAATCCCACCAAACTTTAGAAAACCATTTATATCTAGATGCAAAATCGTTTTGCCAAATGTTGTGGAGATTCGTCAAATGACACCACATTTATATGTTTTACAATATTTTGGGACGCCCCTGTAATTTTGCCCCCTCTTGACAGAATCCCACAAAACGTTGCAAAACCATTCAGGATTGGTTCTAGAATAAACTTGCACAACCACATACAGTTTCATTGAGCTGCGGAAAAGTTATAAGCCATCAAAAAACTGCCAACCCTGTAATGCAGAAATAAATACAGATGTCCTGGGACATCTGAAGTGTCCGCGAACACCACAGGACTGCCCCAGGACATCTGGAATGTTTGCAGACTTTCGGGGGGGTGAAACAACCCATTTTTTGGCTTCTTAAGGCCATATCCAATCCAATCCTCATCCCCCCTACATCCCCAGAGATTGTTTGTTGAGTTTGACAAGTGCAATGCTGCTTTTTTTATGTTTTCACTGCGCTGTCCGTGGACCCCAAAAAAGTCTGCGAATCCAAGATGGCGGGCGTTTCATGAAAACCGACGCATTTCACGTTTTCTCACCACCCAATCAGCGGTCGTGTCCCGATGGCCGCGGACCACGCAAAAGTCAGCTAATTTTTCTGACCAATCGGAGGCCAGTCCACGGACCGCACAGCCAATCAGAGACCAGTCCACGGACCGAACAGGGAACTGAGTCCACGGAGCAGACATAGATATCACCAATTCTTTTGCCTTACGTTTTGGTTGTTAAAAAAACTACTGGACAGATTAACACCAAATTAACAAAAACAAAAACACGCTTTCGGGACCAAGCTGCCGCTCCTGCTGCAAATTTGGTGAAAATCCATCCAGCGGTTTGGGCTGTAGGTGCGACAGACATTTTTTCCCATTATGTCTATGGGAAAAAAAGACATTTTGGGATCCCCACTATAACTTTGCTCCCCCTTGACCAAACCTAACCATTCAGGGTGGGCCCTATAATTTGGTAAGGATTCGTCCAGGGGGAGCGAAGTTATAATCCGCCCAAAAAGTGCTCTTCCTATGGGTTTAGCAACTTAACCATAACTACATGGCCGCTACCGCATGTAATATATATATATTCAGTAAAAAAACTTTGTTAAAGGGACGTTATGGTTAAGTTGCGCTACTAAAAACCTATATTTCAGAGAAAAAAATCTTTGTTAGAGGGAAGTAATGGTTCCAAATAAAACCGAAAAACCCCAGAAATTCACCAGTTATGGTAAGCTAAGCAACCATAACTCGCGCCACCACCGTGCACTGCTAAGACTAACACCCAGGACATCAAAGATGACATCACATTGATTACATCACTGATCACATATTACATAGCCTATGCAACAGAATTTCCTCACAGAAATTTCACAGCAAAAATCAACAGGACACCTGCGCAGCAGTAACAGCAAAACTTAGCAAGAAACTAGTGAGTACACTATATTTATTGTATATATTTATAAACTTTCTGTATTACGTAAACTAAAACTAATATTTATTTTTTTACACAGAAATGTCTACTACTTTGGAATGACTTGAAGAAAATGTTCCTCTGGTGGAAATGAGTGAAGACAGTGATACTAATGGTAGACACTACACTTCTCTATATAATCCAATTCATAACCATTACTTTATGTGTACTTAACACATTTTTTTTTAACAGACCATACAGACTTTCAAAATAATATAACAACAGAGATGTTAGAAAATCCTCTGCAGCGAATGGAGCTGAAAATGGATCTGTTAATGAAAAATGTCATTGTTATAAAAGAATTTGTGGAGGACCATATAAGAGAAAAAATGTAATACCACTGTCGCACATGTACCTGTAACCCCTCTCCATGGCCCACCCAACTATCCCCAAAAACTCCCCAGCAAGAAATACATTACAATGAGACTTAACTCCCTTCCTCTCCTACCATCCATCATGTCCAAACCCCTAATTCCCCTCTATTTGTGTGTTTCCCCCTCTCTTTCATAATTTTTATACTGTACATAATAATAAAATATTAAGTGTATTGTTAGTATATTCCTCTGTGGCTTATTTTTTTTTTTAAAGGCAGTTAGGGTGTCCGCAGTCAGCGCGGCTGTCCGGTATGTCCTCAATTAACCAAAATGGGGGTGTCCTAATGACACTATACCTGTTCGTATTGTTGGCAATCAAAATGGAGGTTTCCTTAGGACACACAAGATGTCCGCCTGTCTGCAATTAATCAAAATGGGGATGTCCTAAGGACACTATACATGTTCGCACTGTTCTCAATCAAGATGGAAGTGTCCTTAGGACACACAAGATGTCCGCCTGTCCGTAATTAACCGAAATGGGGGGGTCCTAAGGACACTATACCTGTTGAACAGGCCATAGTCAAAATGGGGGTGTCCGCAGAACACTAAAGACTTCCGCACATTCGTAGCTATGTAAAATAAAGTGTTCTAAGAGCATTCCCCTGTTCGCATTGTCCATAACCAGAATAAATATGTCCGTAGAACACATAGCCTGTCCGCCTGTCCGCAAAGTTGTGAGGCACATTTATTTTGTTCGGGGACCTGAACACTGTCCGTAGAACATGCGCGTGAATGCGTAGCACACCCTTGTCCCTGCACATGTGTCGCACTTGCAATTACTTCGGGGACTGGAACACTGTCCGTAGAACACCCGCATGCATGCGTAGACCCGACCCCGTGAATTTGGTGTTCTACGGACAGCCGTCCCATTCGCCCAACGTGTCCTCGACGTCATCATGTGACCGCACCCGAGCTAACCGTAATGAACACTGACCAGGCCCCCGGACACCGAAAAAGTGTTTTTTTCAGTAATCCAAGGTATTTTCCTGGGAAAGTTTACCCTTGGACATCTCCCACGCTATGTCCCTGACGATCTGCAAACTTTTTTGATTTTTTTTTTTTTTGCCCTTTCTTGGTATTCGAAGTGTCCTGGGACAGCGGGGGTGTCAGCGAACCACGCCCGAGTACCCTTATAAAAGGGCACACCCCAGAGCTGCTCCTTATTCTGTTTTTGGGCTTCCAGGACAGAGACTGCTCCTTGTTGCATTGGATTGCTCTTGCTCTTTGAAACAGCTGTCCTGATGGCATCCATGGCTGCTGCTGATGCTACTGCTGTCTCAGCAGCACCCCATCCCCTCCACCACCAACACCTCCCCGAGGGCCTGCAGAGGGGAACAGGCGTCAGAATACAGAGGACAGTGATGAAGAGGATGAAGAGGATGAGGTAGTGGAAGTCGTTACTACTAGTTCTCACCCTGAATCTTGGGTGTGGAGGTTATTTACCACTCTTGATGGAGTACCAAAAGCATGTGCACACAAGGTGACCTGCCATCAGTGCAAGATGGTGCTGAGTCATGGGAAACCGGGTTTGTACAGCTATGGTACTACCTCAATGAAGCGACACCTAAAATAGTTCCCCAGTGGGGCTATTCGTAAGGTTGTACCTTGCGATAAACATAGTAGGTTGAGTTACCCCTGCAGCATCCTCCGTTTCCACTCCAGCCACCACAAGAGACACTCCTGTGGGGCAGCGCATCCCTCCAGCTGGCTCGCAGGCCATATATGATGCTGTTGATCCTTACCTTTCGAAGGTCACAGTATTGTGCATGCACTGTGACGCAGTACTCTGCAGGGGGAGAACCTTCCAAGTGTTTTTGAGACTCTGAACAAGGAGCATGAGAAGAACTGCTACCTACCTGAATAAGGCCCACCCTACATCTTCCTCTCTCCACCTTCCCTTTCTTATCCCTGTGGTTGGTGGCCCTTCCTTACTTTCCGTTCCTTTCCTTGTGTGTCGTGTTTACAAAACCCCCAAAAATATAAAACAAAAACCATAAAAAAGGCTCTTTTCAGAGCCGCCTTTCACAGCACAAAAAGAGAAGTGTCAATGAAATGCGCAGGGCCCTGTGCATTTTTAGAAGTCCGCGGACTGTCCGCGGACCTCTAAAATCTGTGTAGTGCTGCCCTGTCACAGCCATTGCACTTTTCTATGGAAGGAAGTGGTGGCGCTGTGGTTTTTTTTGGGTTTCGAAAACTACAAATGGTCAACACCTGCTGCAAAATGGATTGCTCTAATTCGAAAAAAGGTTGCAATGCATTTTGTATATTTTGCAGAAAAATCTGATTGCATGCATAAGTAAGATATACTCCATCCTCTGCGAAAAATGTGTGTACTACAAAACATAATGTTTTCATTGTGAAAAAAGGACATACCCACATCTCTCAAAAAGGCACAGACAGCCTTTTTCACATTGCGCCTTGCTTTCTCCGTTTGTGGACCAAATGAAGAAGAACGCAGCCACAATTGTCTCTGCGCAATACGGGAAAGAATTACTCTTGAGTTTGGATACATGTCCACGACTTTCCCAAGTCCTTCTTTCATTGCAAATTGCAAAGAGATTCCAGACACATGTCCTAAACTGTTCCCTCCACAATGAATAATAATAATGTCTGGATGACACTGTGTCACCAAAGTAGCACAAAGAGGTACCAAATCCAGCCACTTCATTCCACGCACTCCATGCCAGTGCACTTCCACATGAGGGAATCCAAGATGTACAGCCACTCCACAATGATCTGCATGCCCCTCCAACCAATTTATCCACAAATCTCCCAAAATCCAGAAATTCTGCTTTCCGAAACACACAGCCATAGTTAGCTCCTCTCCTCTCAGGAAAAAGACTTTCTGACAAACTCTCTGCTCACACATGACACCCAGTAAACCCTCTTGACCAATCCCTTCCTGTGCTACGCCTCATTTGCATCCCTCACAACCTCAAAATCCCTGTATGTAATACGCGCTGTCCGTGGACAACCGCGCTGTCCGCGGACAAATCGAAAAATCTGAGCGTGGGGAATTAAAATTTAAGTAGTGTGCCCCACTTCCCCCTTGAGGTTGGCTCTGAAAAGAGCCTTTTTTTTTATTTTTGCAGATTTTTTCAGGCTTCTTTTTAGGCTTTTTTCAGATTTTGGCCCTCATTACAACACCGGCGGTAACCAATGGCGCTATTAGCACCATGGTTGCTGCCAGTATTGTAACAAGTCCGCCAATGGTAAATGGGGAAATACCGCCCGATTCCAAGGTTGGCGGGCGGTAATTCCCCATTTACCATTGGCCCTTCCCATTCCCATTTTTGCCCCATAGGGCTCAATGGGACTGGGGAAGGCAGTAATTACAGGACCGCAAATTGTGGTACCGTAATTACCTCGAAAGTCCCTTTGCGGGTCCCTACTTTAACGGCTGGTCCAAACCAGCCGTTAAGGTCGGGAGACGCAGAGGGACCTAGTAATCAGGCGTTAAGGGTTTAACGGCACCGACACCTTTTACGGCACCGTTAACCCCTTAACACCAGGGTCCTAATGAGGGCCTTTATCTGTTACATGACTTCATAACAACTTCATGATTGAGATCTGCATATTCCCAAGAAATATTGCATGACCAAAATCTGTGAAAGTAACTCCATTAAAAGAAAAAATTGCACCATCTTCCAAAAGGTTCTCATTTTGGAATGATGACATGCCTACAGAATACATAAAACAAGATATTCCTTCATTAACAAGACATCTTGCTATATCTTGTTGAGGATTAAATACATGACAAGGCATCCATGCAGCCCTAGGTGGTATATGTGAAAAAATTATCTTAGCATATGGAAACAGGTGCATCAGTTCCTTTAGCAACTGCTTCAGTGCACCGAGCAAACTTGTTGCACTCAGATAGCCCAAATACATTGCTCCACAATTTACCACCAGAATATCAGGAGTGTTAAAATAAGCCATATTTCTACAAAGTGTATAAACACCTTGCACATTTTTCCCTGGCACATCACACCAGGTAGCCCCCACTCCCTGCATTACAACATTGTCTGAAATGCCACACATGTTTGCATACCACTGCAGATTAGTAATATAATGATCTCCCACTATCCACACTCTAACTCTGTCCATCTCAGCAACCACAGCCATCTTCACAGCATACAGGAATGAAAAAAATGATTACCCTCTCTGCCTATGAATGACACCCTCAGCACTTGATTGGCCAATTCCGCTAGTTCTATGTACATGCCAGATACGCAGATAAGCCCCGGATGTGGCACACCCTGTCCACGAACATCTGCAGTGTCCGCTGAGCAAATTACACTGGGGCAGCCCTTCTACCCTTTCCACTTCACTCTCTGCACCATTCCCTCATTGGCTACAATGAGTACAATTGTGCTGTGATTGCAAAGCACCTACAGAAACAACTGCTATAAACTCCAATACTTCTGTTTGCAGATTCATGCACATACACATGCATGAACACAGACTACAGTTATGAATATGTTCTGCACAGTACATCTACAGCTCTTGTATAAATGCATATAAACAGGGTAACTGCCACTTACCCTGTATAACCTGTAAGAAAGCTTACTGCCATTTCTCCCATCTGCTATGATCAAGTGTCACTTGCTAAGCTGTCTGCTCTCCAAATTTGTGTTTACCCACATTACTAAGTGTAATGTGCAAACTGATATTCTCTTCATTCGTTCTGTCCTTTGTGTAACCACTGCCACCTATCTATCCACATTTCAACCATAATAGCATTACATGCATTATAAAGCATAGGATGTACATAACATTTCCTTTCTATATATTCTGGATATTTTACATAAAATCCATCATTTGAACTTCATTTAGGTATGATTATAATAGTAATCAGACACAACACACACAGCTATCTAACAAAGTGTCATTTCATGTTACAGTGTTGTAAAGCAAGACATACAACATCTCCCCTCTTCCCTTCCCTTCAGTCTGCAACACCAGGTCCTGGCAACCCATATTTTATGTCAGACTCTCCCATCTCCAAGCACCACAGAATCACCCAGTACTTAGTAATCTATTAATTATCCATATGTCACATACATTCTATAATTTCAACTTCCTTTACAAATAACTATATTAGTAATCAGACAGAACACACACAGCTTTTTAACAAAGTGTCATTTCATGTTAAAGGATGGGAGAAATAACAGTATAATTATGGAAAAAGGCTTTCTAGTGTGTTAAAAAATTACACACAGCCAGGATGAGTACATGCATCTTTATTTATGCACAGAGGTAGCCAATATCATTAGAAAGGCTCCCAGCTGAAACAACACCACTGCCTCTACAACTGTTCTTCCCATCTACACAACTTTCTCATTCCAGATGGTTGCCCATTCCGTTCTAGATTTCACAACAACATTAACTATGCACAGGTGAAGTCATATCTATCACATCATCTACAACTATGTACAATGTTCTAAAGCAAAACATACAACATATCCCCCCTTCCCTTCAGTCTGCAACACAAGCATCAGGTCCTTCCTTGCAACTCTTACTTTATTTCACACTCTCCTATCTCCAAGCACCACAGAATCACCCAGTACTTAGTAATCACCTACTGAGTAATAAGCTGCTGACCCCATCAAATCCTTTGGATTTATTTCCTCTAAGCAGCCCACATACCACAATCAAAATGATTGGTAGCATTGTAGAATTATGATACGGTAGTTGTGGAAAGGGCATTCGGCCATGCACCAAGGACTCTAGGCCCTGGCCACAACCACTGCAGCATAACACACCCATAGAAACAAACACCTACCAAATGACCACAACCCAAAAACATAATACAACCAACTCAAAACTATGCACTTCAATTAACATTCTAAAAAATAATGACAACCAACGTACAAACTCTTCAATACATACCCTCTTCACCCAATGCTCTTCTAACGACCAACATCACACTAAACTAAAATAGCCAGTAGTGCGCCCAGTGTTTAGTATGTCCGCGGATAACCGCGATGACCGCAGACACCGCAAACACATCACGGCCTTCTCCCACCTAAACAAATACAGCATTTGACCCATCTCTTACTCCCCCATCTTCTCCAAGCACTCATACACACCAACACACTCCCCAAAATTGGATTTATGCTCACTTCCAGTGCATGTCCGCGCATCCAATATGGCGAGCGCATCGAAACAATTTGACGCACCTCACGCCTCATCCCAGCCAATCAGAGAACACATTGCGTGTCCGAGGTCATGACGCAAGCCGATTATCCAATCGGTGTCCTATCCGCTGAGCAAACAGGGAAGTGTGTCCGCGGAGCAGACATAGATATCACTAACTTTTTTGCCTAACCTTTTGGTCTTTAAATAAAAACTAATGGACGGATTTACACCAAATTAACAAAAGCACACTTTCAGAACCAAGCCGCCGCCCCTGCCACAAATTTGGTGAAAATCCGGTTTGGGCTGTAGGCGCAACAGAAACATTTTCCCATTATGTCCATGGGAAAAAAAGGAATTTTGGGGCCCCCCCATAACTTTGCCCCCCCTTGACCAAACCTCACCAGTTATAAGCCACCCAAAAAGTGTTCTTCCTATGGGTTTAGCAACTTAACTATAACTACATGACCTGCGGTAAATTGTTTACCAAGAAGTAATTGGAAAAGCACAATTTTTCTGGTTGACCAAATTGTAAAATATGAATGGAATCAATTTTGTATTTTTTGTATTTATTTATTCTTCTATGGACTAACAATTTTCCCAGGCAAGGTGCAGTAAGAAAAACCCATATACCCAAGAACACACACTGCAAGTTATTTGAGAAGCTGGGATTCGAGACCAGTCTTCAATTTGGGCCATTGAATGCCTGCATCTCCTCCTACTTCTGATGGGTAAAAAATATGTGATAATCCAATCAGATAAATATATAAATCCTTGTTGTAACACATTAAGCAAAATTAGTATTATTGTAACTTTATATTCCAAATTGAGAATGGACGTATCCAAGTAACGGAATGCTAGCACTGATCATTCTCCTCTAGGATCTGAAACTTAATTGGAAGCCTTAAAGAAACACAATAGGCAGTTAGCAATTATGCAAAATGTTAAGAAAATTACCCATTCCCAGAAAAGAAAACGAAAGCCTTTTGTATTCATGATTTCATGGAAATAAATTAAGGACACAATGGGCCATTTGTGACTGCATTTAAGTGGCTTGAGAGAAGATGCAGATTTGTGGGTAGAAGACGCGTGGACCTAAAGCCTGGTTTGGGGCAGAGCCATTTGAATACATCCGCCTCCTATTCACAATTTGGAATGTGAGTGGGGGCAGCTTTGAGCTAAAGAGGTCACAGGAGGACAGAACCCTGTGAATGTTTACAGAAGCAGAACTTTTTAAACCATTGTAAGCTGAACAAAGGTTCACTTTAGTAAAGCAAATTAGCTTTTTCCACAGCCTGCCTAATGTCAGCCATTTTATATTTATCTTCCGTAAAATGGATGATGTTTACATGTAGCTGGAGCGACATACACAGGCAACAGCAACATTATTCTCCTTTTATCTCCCAAGCAACAGTCCGCCTTGAATTCTGGATATATGCCTTTTTATATTATTATTATTATGGTATTTATTGACCGCAGACCTATCTTTGAGAAGCAACAGAGCACTTCACAGAAGTATACAACAATACAGATGCATAACAGAGCGCTTTTCAGAGGTAACAACATAACAGATATACTGTGGGGGTGGGATACAGTGGGGCAAATAGGAGGGGTACAGCTGTACTGGGTGACGGGGAGGAGAAGGAGGGCACCATCTAGACAGTCAGATGGCACGACTGGCGGTGTTATGTTCTAGCTGTTTAGGCAGAGACATTGCTTGAAGAGGTGGGTCTTGTGTTATTTTCTGAATTGTACGAGCGTGGGGGTGAGTCTGATGCTGACAGGGAGGAGGTTTCATAGCATTGGGGCGTCGACAGAGAAGGTTTGTTTTCTGGTCCTTTCCTTTTTGCAGCAGTGGATTTCAAGCCTGCACATCTCCTGGCTTCTGGTGGTGCGCTGTCCACAGGAGATGCTGAGTTTACCCACAGGGTAGCTGGGTGATATGAGGGCGACTGCCTGCAACAAGACTTGAAGGTGATTTGTGCATGCAGTGGGAGCCAGTGAAGGTCGATGAGGGCCGGGGTGATAAGGTCGTATCTGGGTAGTCCCTTGATGAGGCCTGTGGCCATGTGAAGGACATTTCTCAGGGGCACAAGGGAGGACAATGGGAGGCCTTCGAGGAGTGCATTGCCCCCATCCAGGTGGGATAGGATCAGTGCTTGAAAGGTGGATCTAAAGTTGCCCGGAGGGAGGAACGGCTTGACTTTCCACAGGAGCGAGAGCCTATACAAAGCTGTCTGAGTTTTCTTAGCTATGTGTGTCTTGAAGGAGAGGTGTTTGTCGATGTGGAACCAGAGGTACTTGCCACAGGAGGTGAGTTCAGATGCGAAGCCCTCAGAGTTCATGGTTGGTAGCCAGGTCTGCATGTCTGGGTGTTCGGTGTTGTTGGTGAGGAGTAGGAGTTGGAGGGGTTGAGCTTCATGTATGCACTGAACATCCAAGACTGGATCAGCGAGAGGCAGATTTTGAGCCTATGGATGTCCTTGATGGAGTCGATCTTGAGGTATAGCTGTGTGTCATCTGCGTTTTGGTGGATGTGGATGTTGTGTGCAGCTAGAAGGGCTCCCACCGGCTCCATGTATAGATTGAAGATCACTGGGAAGAGGATGGAACGTGGCAGGACTCCACAGGTGACGGGTAGCATTGGCGATCTAGAGGAGTCCATTGGAACAAATTGCTGGTAGTTGGCAAGATAGGGATTGAACCAGTGTAGGACAAGGTTGCTGATCCCCATGCAGTGATGTAGGGTGTCTTTAAGCGCCTTGGGGTCTACTGTGTCTATATAATGAGCTGACACCTCAGTTTGGTTTCTCTGGTTAACATGCCTATGGAACACACCTGCATTAAAAGAGAAGTTCGCTTAGGATTTTTAATCAAGCAATCGACAAGACCTCTACTTTTCATCATATATTGAACTACAATATATGTTTTCTTTCAATGCATTTTACCTTACATTTCGAGACATTTCTGAACACCCTGGGTCCCAAACAGCCAGTTTGTGATTCTACCCTGCACCCCTCTTTGTGACATCTCAGAAGCAAACGCTATGCAGGCAGTGCCCCTTGTCACGACTTTAGTGCATAGCGTAGGCCAGACGTTCTAAGTCAGCATCTACGTCATGAAGTTTCTGCACACAAAACACGGCAGACACTCACGCATTCATTATACGCACACATTTATTTCTGCAATGAGCTAAAACATGGTTGTAGAACCTCCTGAGTGGAAGGAATTCCATAGAACCGGGTATTTGACCCATGTTCATTCTCAGTAGGGGGGCTCCCACACTCCTTTGTAATATTGTGGAATTGGGGTTTCACCCTAAGTAACCATGGGTAATCCAGACGTGGACCCCTTTGTCACTGTGCCTTAGAGAGGGTCAGATTCACCTTACTGAGGAGGCCCAACAAGGCCAAAACACATGTCTGGGGTTGCTGATGGTACTCTTGTTCAGAGGAGATTTGCCTAGCATCTCTGTGCTGGACTGCCCTTGTGGGTGGGACAAAGACTGATATGCAAATAGTTTTTTCTCCTCTTTGAAGGGTGCAGTGAGCTAAAACATGGTTGTAGACCATCCTGAGTAGAGGAAATTCCATAGAACAAGGTTTTTTACCCATGTTCATTCTCAGTAAAGGGGCGCCTACCCTCCTTTGTAAGAATAGATGAAGCCAATGAAATGGGGTAATAGAGAGATAGCTATAGAAATAGAGAGTCAGGAGTGATAGAAGGAAATTATTAGAAATAGTGGGACTGACTCAGAAATATATCGCTTGAGAGAGAGAAAGAGAGAGAGAGAGAGTTAGAGCGAGAGAGAGAGAAAGAGAGAGGGAAACATACAGACATAGAGACATTGAGAGCTAGAAAGAGCATGATAGAGAGTTAAAAGAAAATAGAGGATGGACAGAAAGAGATAGAGGGAGAGAGAGGTTGAGAAAGAGAAAGATTGGGTTAACAATAGTGGAAGACAAAGAAATCGAGATAACAGAGAGATAGCTCCAGAATGAGTGAGTCAGTAGGGATTGAAGGAAACTAATATAGAGAGACAGTGTAAGAGACATATCGAGAGTGAGAGAGGGAGCAAGAGAGAGAGAGAGAGAGAGACAGAGGTTCCGGCCAAATTGACTGCATCCAAATGTCCGAACCAACCAAAAGTCTGAAAGAAAGTACCAGCACATGTTCGACCTTCTTTCGGACTTTTGGTTGGGTACGACATTTGGATTCGGTTTAGGGCTGCGGCCACATTGGGAATGCTCCGGGGAGAAAAGACTGAAGATTATTTTGAACAAATTATCTTGGGTCGTTTCTCCTTCGAACATTTCCACTTCGGTCAAACAACCCCAAATTGAGACAGATATAGAGATTGGGGGAGCTAACTGAGCAATGAAAAAAAAGTCAAGCAAAATAGAGAAGAGAGATAGAGAGAGAGGTAGAGAGAGGGGAACCAATAAAGGAAGACAATGAAATGAAGGTAACAGAGCAATAGCTCTAGAAAGAGTGAGTCACGAGTGATAGAAAGACATTTTTAGAAATAGAGAGACAGAGGTAGGCAGCGGGTTACCGGCTACACCGTAACACTGTTTCCACTGCCTGACTTCCAGGTGTCAGGTAATGGAAACGGTAAATCCCCATTCCCTTGGAGACCCATAGGACCCCACAGGAATGGCGACACTGAAGCACCGGCACCGTTGGTAGCGGTGCCGGTGCTTCAGTGATGACCATGGCAGGAGGGGCCTGAAAACCCAGCAGGTCAGGCCTGCTGGGATATCCGTAGCCCCCACTGGCATTGTTGTAGTATAGCGGTCCGGAAAGGGTGCCGGTACATTGAGGGCTATAATCAGAGCCTTGAGAGTGAGAGAGCGAGAGACAGAGATAGAGGGAGCTAAAAAGAAGAATGAACAATTAAAAAGAAAAAGAGAAGAGTAAGACAAGCGAGGGAAGGGAGGGAAAAAGGAAGAAGGGAGGGAGGGTGGTAGAAAGAGAATGATAGAGAGATAGTAGGGTTATATAGAGAGTAAAAGATACTGAAAGAAAAAGTGGGCAGAGAAGAAAAGAGAAGAAAAGAGAAGAAAGCAAAAAGGTATGGGAGATAGATATACATAGATATCTTTTAACTTTTGAAAATTGCAATACAATCATAATGTACTTTGGAAATGTAATCAAATTAAAACTCATTTATCTTATAAAGATCATGCCACAGGTATCAAGAACACTAATATTGGTAGTAATTTTGTTTTGACAATTAGTACAAGTGTATAACTAAATAGAAAGTTATTGAAATAGAGATTTTTAAGTAATTAATTATATTGGAGGCATGGTGAGTGAGTGAGTGAGTGAGTGAGTGAGTGAGTGAGTGAGTGAGTGAGTGAGTGAGTGAGTGAGTGAGTGAGTGAGTGAGTGAGTGAGATAGAGAGAAAGATAATGACATTGGTACAAAAAAGTGAGAATGAGTGGCGGATAATGAGAGAAGGATACACAAAGATTGTGAGAAATCATGAAACAAAGAGGAATACTGATTGTTAGAGAAAGTAAGAGATAGAAAATGTGAGTTATATATAAGAGAAATCAAGAGCAACCAGACATAAGGAGAACAAATGGAAGGTGGAGAGAGAGAGAAATGTGCACAAAGAGTAATAAAGACAGAATCTATCTTGAGATACTGATGCACATCGACACGTAGTGAGAAATATAAAAAGAAAGATATAGTAAGAGAATGAAAGGCATAGACAGGAGGGAAACAATTATTGAAAGGGAGAAAGAAAAATTATTTATGATTCTGGATTGACATAAAAAGAAATATTCAACTAAGTAAACTTTAATATATAGTGCTACATGGAGTACACAAGGAAGGAGGGAGAAACAGGGAGTTACGATAAGAGGAAAAGAGAGAGTAAGACATACCTGAATATAGACAGAGGGATATATAAAGTAAGAGTGACATTTTGAGCGATAGAGGGAGATATTTTGGAAAATAGAGAGAACTGAATAGAAATAGATTTGGGGTTAGAGAGAGAGATGAAATTATCCAGACAGAAAACTATTGAAAAGTGAGGCAGAGAAAGAAGAAGAGTAACAAAAACATATACAAAAGAGAGAAGAAGTGATAAGGTACGAAATATTGATGGAAATAGACATTTTTTTTGAAAATGTGGTTTAATTGTATAACCATTTTTACAAATACCAGCAAGTTAAAAGCAAACACTTTTTATCCTCAGTTCCTGGTTAAGTCCACTTAGTCATTAAACTGCTCCAAGTCGATGTGTTTCACAAATGAAGCCACTCCAATGACCCAGTGCATTTTTTCTCCAGTCGTTAATAAGGACCACCAAGTGTTCAGTATTTTCCCCAAGTATCGAGATCTTGCCGCCTGTGTTCCTGTACAAGTTAGTAATAGATGTCGACTAGTTTCAACTTTTTCTGTGTCTTTACAAAAACAACATTTGTTCGAATTTTATTGTCCTCTTATTGCCATTATTTTGTTCATCCTCAACAAGTTCAAGCGGAATCTAAGAAATAGTCTGCCCAAGATTTTGTCTGGGAATTTTCCCAGATATCCTGACTTCATTGACATTCATTGGAGCTGCTGGGAAGTTCTTGGTCAGGTTGTATGTTTCAGCGATCTCAAGGGTCTTTATCCAGTCCATTTCTGTCAACTTCTTTATGACTTGGTTTGGGTTTGTGAAAAGGTTCTCTTCTGTGGTACTCAGGTCTTCTAGGAGTTTGTTATTTTCCGTGGCCCAGCTTGTCAACATTTGATTCTTGCTGCTGTCCATTTCTTTCTTTACTATATGAAGTATTTTTGGTCTTGGTTGGGAGATGACCTTTCTATACAACATCAGTGTGTTTCTGGCGTTTGTTGAATTTAGCGATGGCAGGCATAATTCACGCCTAATGAGGGCCATTGGAGTTGATTGAACTAAGAACTCTTCTCTAGAAATATCCCTCAAGTTTCGGCCATGTTTTTTTGGGGATTCGTGGCATGGCTTCTGTGCCGTATAGTAGACTTGTCACCACTTTGGCCGTGAGGAAATGTATTGCCGGGATCAAAGAAAAGCAGCCAAATTTCCTGTCTACGGCCATTGCTTGATTAGTTAATGTTTTCCATTTGTTGATCAGTGTGTAGGTTATTCAGTTGTCTTTGAACACCGACCGGGGTATAGTCCAGCAGAAGAATGTCGTCTGCATAGAGGAGTCTCGAGATCCTCGAGTCTCCTAATGTTGGTGGAAACCTTCTTACATCCTTTTCAGACTCAGCAAAGTCGGCCATCTAGGCGTTGTACAGGGCCGGGACCAGTGGACACCCCTGTTTGACACCTCTGGCCTTACACTTTTCTTCTGACAGGTGTCCTGCTCAACTGAGTCTTACCCTCATAGTTGTGTCTTGGTAGAGGGCTTTGATGGGTCTCATCACGGGTGGTGGGCAGTTTTGTTTGGCCAGTATTTCCCAAAGGCAGGCCCCATCGACCTGGTCAAACACCTGGACCAGGTCGACAAAGTCCATATATGTCGTGGGGCCACCCTGCAGGACTTTGGCCTTTAAGCTACTTAACAAAAGGATGTTTGTCGTGGTTCCTGCATTTTTAACGAATCCTGTCTGGAAGGGGTCGATGTAGTCTGTGTCGTTTAGCCAGGCCTGGAAAGTGTCTAAGGCAAAAGAGCCGAAGGCTTTACCAATAACGCCCAGAAGCGCTATGGGCCGGTATTGTTGCAGGTCTTCCTTTGAACCCCTTTTAAAAATGGGGACGATGTTTGTTGTCTTCCACGAGGGTGGAATTACCTTTCCCAGGTTGCAATTGTAGAAGACTTTGCCAATAAAACCAGCCCATTCTGCCGGGTGTTGTTTTAGGTCCATGTTGGTGATCCCGTCTGGGCCGGGGGCTCTCGAGTTCTTTAATTTTATGATTTTGGTCCTAATGGACTCGGGATCACACAGGATTTCCCAGGCATCTTCTGTGAAGGTGTCTTTTTGAAGCGCTTGGGTTTCTCTCGTCAACGGTTGATATCATTTTGAGAAGTGTTCCACCCACTGGGATTCACCCATGTTGTTTTGGAGTTATTCGTTTTTGTTGTTAGCGGTTCCCTTTATTTAAGACCAAAATTCCTTTGTGTTCCTCCCACACACTGGCCGCAGCATTGTTTCTGCATCCTGCCGATCTAGTTTGAGACGATGGCGTGTTAGCAAATTATTATAGTGTGTTCTAGCTAACGTAAATCTTTTTTGGTTTTCCAATGAGTTTGTTTTCTTTATTGCTCCCTTTGTTTGTCGTCGGATTCTTCTTTGTTCTACTAGCTGGAGGTTGTATGAGTGAGTGTGGGAGTTCACCTGATGCACTTTCTTTGTTTTTTTCACAGTGTAAATTGTCAGTAGGGGTACATAGTCCACTTCCAAGTCATTGTTGTTAAGGAGTTTGTCGTTCCTGGTAATAATCGCTTGGTATGCATCGGATATTTGTCTAATTGTTTTCCCAGATAGTTTTACACTGTTACCGCCTGTATTTACTTCTATATCTTGGAGCATTCGATATTGAGGAACTTGTGACAATGTCCAAGTTGTGATCAAAATGTTGTGTTTAATGTCCTTTCAACTCCGAAACTATCTGTCAAGGCGAGCAACTCTTTCGAGACATAGGTGTGATCAATGGTTCTGCTTTGGTCCGCTCGTTCCCAAGTTGGAACTGATAAGTTTGATCTTTGTCTAGTCCAATGCAAGTTGTGCAGGTCTCTTTCACCCATTAAGGCCTCCCATCTCCTACCTCTCTCGAGAATCGGCAACGATCTGGGTAGATGTAATTTTTGGTCTCCGATCTCGCAGCATATTGCATTTAGATCGCCGTTGATTATCACGTGATTGCATTGATGGGTTGTGGTTGCTTCGTCCAACACCATTTCCATTGACTTCAAGTAGGAGTCGTCCGTAATCGTGTTGGGGTTCCAATATATGTTTACTGCAAGGAAAGTCTCCATCAACTCCTCGTTGTTTGGCCCAAGTAAACGTTTCCAGTTGATCAAAGATGCCTGTAATAGTAATGATGAGCTCAGCTGAGTTGAGAATTCGAGACCGATCCCCAGGCATATAGCCGTCAAAAGGCCGGCAGTCGGTCGGCCAGTGAGTCCTTTTTTGGCTGGTGTGAAAAATATTTCGTAACCATCCAGATGCAGCTTTCTGGTCAGCCAAGGCTCCTGCAGACACAAAGAGTCAAACCTCCCCAAGTTGACATCGGTGGTTGAGGTAAGGTGACCAAAACCTCTGGTGTTCCCAGAGGCCATTTGAGTAAATGTATTATGGGCAAAGAGGGAGTATGCCATGTTGACATTTAATGGTGCGTCTGCCAGCTTTTTTTCTGATTGCTAGTTCTGGAGCTTTGAAGAGAGGGCCGATGGTATCCATGCCCATTTCTTTTGGGCTGTCTCGTTTGACTCACTCCCTGTGTTGATTAGTATTTTCGTTGACTTGTTGCTCGGTGGGTTATGGTCTATTGTTATTTTCAGTTTCTTCAGGGGGCCGAGTGGCCTCCTATCCAAGTCTCTTGAATCATCAGGGTACGTTTCTTCTTCAATGCTGCGGACTATTCATTTGGTGTTAGTTTCGTCTTCGAGCATGGTACACCTCACTTGGCAAGGCTGGGCTTTTCTTGGCATGTTGTTCTGTTGACTTGAGTATGCTTACTGTGGTGGCTTATTTACGGTTTGATCCGTATCTTGCTTTGTTCATGGTTAGGTCCCGACCTTCGGGGGCCACCGTCGTAGGTTGCTCCAGAACAGTGACTGGACTTTCCTAGGTTTGGATCTTTAGGTCTTGATGTCTCTTGATCCATTTCGCTCAGGTCATAGCCCAACATAAGGAGGCTTTCCGCTGCCTTTAAGAAAAGATTTCTCATGACTTTTGAATCTATATGTAGGTACGAGCAATCAGGATGACCGTTTTCGCCTGGTTCTACAATCCTCAGGTCTTTGTCGTTCAGTTGTCTCAAACTTGGAATTTGCCTGAATAGATTGATTATGGTTTTCCTGTTTAATATCAGGTGTGTGTCCGAGTCGAGTATGCGTTCCGATTTGAAGATACAAGCACTCTGGATTTTTCTGGTAGTATGTCTTTCGGATCTTTCTCTTGCACTGTAGTTTCTACCTCGATTGACAGGAGAAGAAGCTCTTGTCTTTCCGGTATAATTTCTGTCTTTTGATCTTGGGCTCGTTCTTGTGGATCTTACCCTAAGGGTGTTTCGAGGTGGTGGGTTTAAGGGCTTCTTGTTGTGCCTGAGTGTATTTCTGTGGGTGGCCTCGTTTTGGAAGGTTTGTTCGGGAGTAGCAAGCCTGCAGTTTTAAGGCTTTCCCCAAGGCGATTCATAGTGGGGGCCAGGTGGAAGGCTACGTGTGGAGTTCTGCGTTGTTTTTTCTCTCTTATCCTCAAGCGTTTCAAATGTCGGGAAGGTTGGTCAATCAGCATTACCTTTGTACTTGGCTCATCCATCGAGGTGTTCTCCTCGAGGTCCTCTATTTTTCTTTTCAGACCTGGGGGAAAATAGACATTTAGTCATTGGGAGTAAGAGAATTTTAAAGATAGAGAAAAACTAATTACAATAACAAAAATTAGAAAACCCGAGATACAAGTAGAGAAAGAGAGACAGAAACACATACATATATATGGAGAAGCAGGTGGACAGACAAGGAGAGATGTTTACAAAAGGGGAGAGAGTATCAAGGTGAGCCCCCCGTGATTCCCATTCACCTGAGTTCTAGCACTGTGGACGATCCAGATTAGTACTAGGGAAGCAGTGTCCATCCAGTCCTGTTGGTGGTTTAGTGTGGGAATGCACCTGCTGAACCAAGCCAGATCGCATACACTAGCGAGGGACAGGAAGCAGTTCCGCAGCGCCACGTAAGAAAGACCCCCCCGTGTTTAACGTGATGCTAGGCAGTGTAGTGCACTGAATGTGCGTGATCAGAAATAGAGAATGGTGAGTTTCAGAAGGTAGAAAGAAATTAGGATGAATTAGAGCCTTACATCCAGGTGGTAGATGCAAGATAAAATAATAAGGAACAGACTCCAGACTCGCCAGACAGGAGAAGTAGGAAAAGGGTACAGACCCAAGTCAGGCTAGAAGATGGCAAATTACCTCAGGCTAAAGAGGTTGTGACACACTGAGACCTGTGCACAAACTGTTTTTATGTGAAGCTGTGGCCAATAGCAGACATACAGCGATATGCTGGTTGTCCGTTGCAATGGACAATGCAGCCTGAACCGCGCATGTGCGGAAAGCAGAGGTTGGACCCCTGTGCATACGCAATGTGTCCAACATGGTGGTCCCCAGAGGAGGAGGGCGATTAAGCCACAGATCACATATGCTGGTGCAGGCAATCCCGAAGACGCCAACCGGCCTGCCACAGTAGGGAAACTTGGCAGGCCTTTCGGGTAAGCGCAGTGACAGAGAGAGATATGCAGATAAAGATTAAAAAATATAAGTTTGGAGAGATACACCGAAGGAGAGCTAACTTGAGAGCTACATGAAGAGATTAAGAGAAAGGGATACATGAAGAGAAGGAGAGAAAGGAATATATATATAGATTGATGCAGAAAAAGATATTGCAAGAGAGAAAAAGAAAAGCCAATAAGAATGATAGATTGAGACATGCATGGTCCCTGGGAAAGAGCTGACTGCGATATGAAGACACCCTCCCCCTGCCCAGCTCTCATTTCAGCTTCCATGTTACTTTGGTCCTAAGGCTGAGGCCTATTGCAAACCTCACTCTTACTTGCCCAGGAGTTGTGTCAATTGGGGCCTGCTGGGCCTTTTGGCCACCGGGCATACAACATCATTTGTCAGGTGTTCGTCAGAGGTGGTCGTGGCAGGGGCCAAAAACCCTGTTGACACAGAGGTCTACCACAGTGTGTTCAACATGCCTCAAGCCTCTCATGGCACAGCAAGCAGACTCCCCCACCCACCTGCAATAGTATCTCTACAGAACACACATCAAGGGTCTCTGCAGATATGACAACATTACCACAGCCCTCATCGACCTTCACTGGCTCCCACTGCATGCACAAACAACCTTCAATTCTTGCTGCATCATCTATAAGACAGTTGCCATCAAGTCACCTATTTCATTCATGCAGAAACTCAGCATCTCTGGCAGACACCACAACATCAAAAGCCAGGACACATACAGACTTAAAATCTGAAGCTGCAAAAAGGAAAGGACCAGAAAACAAACCTTCTCTGCCCACAGCCCAGGACTATGGAACCTCGTCCCCATCAGCATCAGACGGTTCCATGTAATAATGTCGGCACAAAATATCGCCATACAAAAATATCGCCGAAAAATGGTCGTTTTTTGTGGTGACATTATTGCATGGAACATGCGGGGGACACCCCCGCAACCCCCAATTTTTTAAAAAAGTTTTTTTTACATTTTTTTTTTGCCCCTATCGCCACATATATGGTCACCCAAATAATATCGCCACGACATTTTCGCAGCGATATTATTTACGGCAACCATATATGTGGCGATATTAATACCTGATACCCATCAGACTCACCCCCAGGCTCCTACAATTCAGAAAAGACCTGAAGACCCACCTCTTCAAGGAGTCTTTCCTACTCAACACATAGGCATCACGTCACCCCCATTGCCAACTTTTAGACGCCGTCCACCCCTCTCTGCCACCTGTACTGCTGTAACTATTCTCTGTCCCCCTCTGTATCCTAACACCTGCTGCATATCTGTTCTGTTGTTACCTCTGAACAGTGCTCCATTATGCTGTTGCATACTTCTGTAAATGTGTATTTATTTTATTTTATTGAGCATTTGTTAGGCACCTTATACAACAGAATTGTGTTTCCAAGCTCTCTTTTGTGTATCTGCATAGTTGTATACCTCTGTAAAGTGCTCTGTTGTGTATCAGTATCGTTGTATACCTCTGTAAAGTGCTCTGTTGTGTATCAGTATCGTTGTATACCTCTGTAAAGTGCTCTGTTGTGTATCAGTATCGGTGTATACCTCTGTAAAGTGCTCTGTTGTGTATCTCTGTTGTTGTATACCTCTATAAAGCACTTAGTTGTGTATCTGTATTGTTTTATACCTCTGTAAAGCGCTTCATTGAGGCTCAAAGCTAGGTCTGTGCTCCATAAATACAATAATATTAATAAGAGATAGTCTGAGAGATGGTATTTGATAAATAGATAGAGGGTGCAAGAGGTAAAGATAGAAACATATAAAGGGATTTAGACACTGACAACAATGTAACAGGGTGAACTGGATATATACAGAGAGAGCAACACATATAGATTTAGAGAGAGCAAAAAAGAGAGAGAGAAAGAAAAGAAGAAATAATGTGATAATGGAGGGGAGACAGAAACAAATAAAATTTGTAAATCCACAGATTTTAGCCAAATATTGTATAGTGGTAATACTTACTAATACAATAAAAAGGACATGTCATGTTTCAATAAATATATTTATTAATACCAAATAAGAAAATAAATGAGAAAAAAGCTTTTGACAATGTAAAGATGTTTTTGATAGACCACACCCTTTCACTTAAATCTGGTTGTTAGTTTTGTCACAATGACGGACGTTGTAAGACACACCAATGTTGCAATATTCCTCAGCACAGCCTATGCCCTGGCAACATATTCAGTTGTCAGGCCATGTGTTTCCATTGCCAATACAGTCAAAGTCAGATATTTCATGAAGTTCAAATGCATCCACTCAAATACTGGCTTAGACACACATTCTTGTTTCTCTTTGTAAAAGGCATGCTGTATCAGTGTTCCCATGGTGAGAAAGTACTGCTTGCCTTGTATGGCCTCCATACGACCATTTTTCTAATTCTTCACATCCCTTTTTTTCCTGCCACATTAATTTACTGGGCTATTGATTGAGGCATTTATAAAATTGATGCTACATGAATGCAAACTGCTCTCAAATGACCTTTGTAATGCACACATGCCTGTCTGTGACGATCAATTTCAATCCCCATGATTGCAGATTTTAATGGATTTTACAAAACCATATTTCTCCCTGGCAATAGAGGATGTACATTCTGACACATGTAACACGGCAGAGCTCACTATTCTTTGGGCATCGATATATCAGCGTGGTAAGCGCAGTACTTGTCACACTGTCCATGAGGCTATTGTCTTGTAGAGGGGAATAAGTAATGTAGCTGATATTTGTAGTATGCAGTATTAGCAATACACTCAAATAGCAAATATTTACAGAAACATGGGATTTTACTAAATGTTGATCCACTGAATAAGGGAGCAGAAGCATTATTAACATTTCCTCATGGTACTTTGTCAAGAAAGGGTTAAGCGGACCATGAAAAACAAGAAGGTTCATAAACACAGCTTGCCTAGATCTTCGGTTGGTTGCAGCAACTTCTCCAATGAAATTTACCCATGGCTCCCTGCAAGTCATCCCACATTTTTGCAAAGTTGCATTGGATCATTTTGAACATTTCTAGCAGGTAGCAATCAAAGACAATGAGCCTCATTCCGAGGTTGGAGGTAGCCATGGTGCAACTAGCACCATGGCTATCCCCTTTCCGCATGCCGGATCCGGGTTTCCTGAATGGGAAAATACCGGGCCATTCCAACCTTGGAGGACCCGGTATTTCCCCATTCAGAAAACCCATCCCCATTCCCATTCGAGCCCCCATAGGGCTCAATGGGAATGGGGAGGGAGCTAACAACGGGCCTGTTAATGACGGGCCCGTTGTTAGCTCCCTGGTCCTTTAGCGGCTCCTGCTAAAGGACCTCGTAATGCAGCGGTAAGGGGTTAACAGCACCGGCACCCTTACCGGCGCCGTTAACCCCTTACCGCCTACATCGGAAGGAGGCCCAATGTATTTTGGCTTCATCAGTATCCACTCATCCTGCAATGTGGTGTATTCTAATTCAGATGTGGTGGTGGTGACTTCCTCCTCACTACCCAAGGTGTGATCAGGGTCTTTGTCCTTGTGATCAATCAATGCAGAAGAGGCCTCCACGACCTCCGTGTCTTTCTTCCAAGTCCACAGCATCAGTAGCAGACTTGTTGAACATTGCAACACGTGAATGAAGTATATTGAAAAATATTGATAACTTGAATAGGGAGTTTCTTTTCATTTCATGTGATTTACGATATTGCAATATTTGTAAATATATATACCTCCTAACCATGGACAAGGACACAAACAAACTTGCTATCTAACCATCACACAGACTGCACAATATGACAGCAATTATAATAGAAATATATAGAGTGATCTAGCAGGCAATCATCACGGGAGAATTGTGTCAGGGAGCTAGCTATAGGGATAGTGGGAGGAATAAACATACAGTAACTATTGGTTGTTTAGACTTGCCTGAATGTGTGTGAAGAAACACAGTCGAAACAGCATTGGGAAGTAACTTACAAGTCACTCTGCAGTGACCTTTCATAGTGAACTTGGAAGATTTATACATATCTGTGAGAGGTGCATGTTGCACCATCGTAAGCGATTACCACTTACATCCTCCAAGACATATTTTGCTTGGCTGTCAACCTGAGAATCTGGGAAGCAACCATACTCGTATCAATGACTTTCAGGAGAATATGCAGCACTTTACCAGGAGTCTTAGCATGGATGAATACAGACAGTGTTTGATGTCCAAAAAGTTCTAAACATAAATATAAAACTATAAGTTAGATACTTGCAAATTAACATATAATGTAATGTGACATTTGTGATGTCATCTTTGATGTCCTGGGTGTTAGTCTTAGCAGTGCACGGTGGTGACGCGAGTTATGGTTGCTTAGCTTACCATAACTGGCAAATTTCTGGGGGTTTTCGTTTTTACTTGTAAGCATAATATGGATAGGTTATTATTAGTGCAAAGTAACTGTAACATCCCTTTAACAAAGTTTTTTCACTGAATTTGATAGGTTTTTATTAGGGCAACTGAACAATAACGTCCCTTTAACAACGTTTTTTCACTGAATTTGAAAGATTTTTAGTAGCGCAACTTAACCATAACGTCCCTTTAACAACGTTTTTTCAGTGAATTTGATAGGTTTTTAGTAGCACAACTTAACCATAACGTCCCTTTAACAAAGTTTTTTCATTGAATTTCATAGCTTTTTACCAGGATACCCTTAGCTCATGTAGATGTACCATACAACATACTGAACCCCTTAGCCCATGCGGAAAACCACAGAGTCTGCAAACCATGCTACTGTCCACGGACCTCGGGTAGCATCCACACTGCCCAAAAGCTCAGGGGTTCTCTTACATTGTTGTAGTGTGCAACAAAGACACTCAACATGTTGAAAGAGCAACACATAAGTGAATTACAAATAAAAATGAAGTAGGTCTACAAACTCTATACTTAAGAAAGCAACAGTGCAATTGCATACGGAATGCAACATAATGGAATGCACCAATAAGAAAAATAACCTGTGCTTCCAGCAGTATTATCTCAGTGCTGCTTTAAACAGAAACTAAAAAGCAACTGTCAGAAGGACAAGGGCAAAGTGATGACAGCACATCTGAACTACAAACTGGTAAGTGCACTACATTTTTTCCAATAATTGCAGTTTGTTCAGTGTGCAATACCTAAAAAAAAAATCTCTATTTTTGCACAGAAATGGCAAGCAAACTGGAGTGACTTGAAGACAATTTTCCTCGGGATGAAATGAGTGAAGATGGTGAAACTATTGGTACACAGTGAAGTTTGAAAAGTAAGACAATTAATACACATTTCTTCACATGTACCTGACAAATATTTTGCCCAAACTATAGAAAACCCCAATTCTCCTGTATACGTCTCAATTTCTACTACCCCTTCTCTTTCCTAATTTTTATATTTATGTGTGTAAATAAAGTATATACTGTTGCTGTGTGTGTTCTTTTTTAAAAACTCTGTTATGAGTTCACGGAGCGCGGTACTGTCCGGGATGTCCGCAATTAATCAAAATGGCAGAGTCCGTAGGACACTGCACCTGTCCGCATGTACGCAAATTTGTGACCCACCTTTAAGTAGTTCGAGGAGCCCACCCCTGTCCGGCAGACTCTGGGCTCATGCGTATCTCATCCCCTAGGTCCTGCGAACACCAGCCCCTGTCCGGCATGTCCGAAAAAAGTGATGATGTACTTTAATTAGTTCGGGAAGCCCACCCATGTCCGGCGGACACCTGGACGCATGCACATCTCATCTCCTCGGTTTTGCGAACATCGCCCCAGTCCGGCATGTCCGCAAAGTGATGATGTACTTTGATTAGTTCGGAGAGCCCAACCATGTCCTGCGGACACCTGGGCACATGCTCATCCCACATCCTGGGTGCTATGAACACTGCGCCTGTTCGAAACTGTCCGCCGTACCAGTGTTGCACTTTCAATTAGTTCGGGGAGCCCAACCCTGTCTGTAGGACACCTATGCACATGCCCACACTGCATCCTGTGCAATAGGTGTCCTACAGACAGCCGTCCCATTTGCGAACATTCGCGATGTCACCATGTGACCCCACCCACACTCAGTATCGGCCCTTATTTGTGGACATGGTTCGGCCCCCGGACAGAAAAAAAGTGCAATTCACAGTGTTTTACTGTGAAACTTCACCCTTGCAGAGGTCCCAAACTATGCCCCTAGCGATCTGGATGCTCTTTGGAACTTTTGGAGCCCTCTTTGGGGTTTGAAGGGTCCGCAAAGCGTGTGGCTGTCTGTGGAGTGCTCCCCAGCACGCATATAAAAGGCTACGCCCCAGAGCTGCTCCTCATTCTGTTTTTGGATACCAGGACAGAGCATTGCTCAAGATTGCTGGCTTCCTGAGATTACTTTTGCTGCTGTGCTGTGCTACTTTTGAAGGACCATTCCAGATGGCAACCATGGCTACTCTGTGAGTCTAGAAATTACCCTACAAGGCATAGATAGTATGTTATGTTGGCCAAAAAAACAATAGCATCATATGCCCAACATTGCCAAATACAGAATCGTCAGTATAACCATAGAGCGTTCATTTTGTGTCCGCAAGATCTGCCATTTGCTTTCTCTTGCCTTTCTGTTCAAACGCTTTGCAAAATGTATTTCATTTCGTTCTGCTCTTACACAAAGCAAGGCCACAAGTTACATGTTGAGAGACCGGCCCAGAGAGAAATGCCAAGCAGTACTGAGAAACATTGTTTTCCTCCCTCACAAGTCCTTGAAGGTGAACAGAGAGGAATTTAATCAACAAGCAAGCTGCCAGCTGGTCTCGCTGAAACAGTAGAAACAGGCCGTTAAAGGCATGAATTATACTCTCCCAACGGCCCCCCTTTTGGGCCCTCTTAGATCAGGCTGACCCCTAGTTCACGAATAGAAACTGGGAGATAGCATACTCCTACGAACAGTTTGCTCACTAAACAAGTGCTTTATGTTCTCCATAACAAAGAATCATGTCAGCTTACTGCAAATTACAACTGTTGTTAAACCAAGTAATATAGAGTAAGAAAGAAACATATGATAATGTGTCAAATTTGTCATAATTGTCAATTACTGAACCCTAGCTCAAGAAGATACATTATGGGCACTTTTGATGTATCACAAACAGATTGTATGATTGTCCTTTTGAATATATGATACTGTTGTAGAAATGCTCTCTCTCTTTTGTCTCACGAGGTCTGGGTGACACACGTTGCGAGACGTGAGATCCAGTCGGCAGACTGAGACTATTTGCTTTTGCAATAAACCCTAGATTTTGGGAATTGAACCTCGTGTCTTCTGTATCAGTTAGTGTATGGTGATTGTGCCTTGTTTCCATGCGCGAAGGTTTTCAGGGTCTAGCAACTCCTGATGCTGCTGCCTCTGCCTCTGCCTCAGCACCACCCCACCCCCTCCACCACCACCTTTCCAAGGGCCTGGGGAGGGGAACAGGCGTGGTGATGTAGAGTTGGATCAAGAAGAGGATGAGGAGGAGGTAGTGGAAGTCCTTACTACCAGCAGCCAGCGTGAGTCTTGGGTGTGGAGGGTCTTTACCACAGTTGGAGATGTGCCTAAAGCTTGTGCAACACGGTGCTCAGTCGTGGCAAACCTGGCCGTACAGCTACTGCACCAACTCCATGCGGGGACACCTGAGGTCCAACCACAAGGTAGCAGTTTTGAGGGTCGTCCTCTTCGATAAGGGTAGTAGGTTGAGTTCCACTGCAGTGTCCTCTGTATCTGCTTCTGTCACCACAAGGGACACTCCTGTGGGGCAGCAGATCCCTGAACCAGCCTCGCAGGCCATATACACCGCAGCCGACCCATACCTTTTGAGGGTCACTGTATTGTGCATGTACTGCGACGCGGTACTCTGCAGGGGGGAGCAATTTCAAAGTGCTTTCGAGGCTACGTTCCGGGAACATTAGAAAAACTGCCACCTACCTAAGTGAGGCCCACCCAACATCTTCCTGTCTCCACGTTCCCTTTCTTATTCCTGTGGTTGGTGCCCCTTGCCTACCCTCCCTTCCCTTCCTTTCCTTGTGTGTTGTGTATAAAAACACCAAAGAAAATCCAAAACAACAAACCCCCCAAAAAAAGAAAGGATCTTTGCAGAGCCACCTTTCACAGTGTAAAAATAGAAGTGCCAATGAAATGATGCAGGGCCCGCGCAGCCAGCAAAGTCGGACTTCACCTACTGCAAAAATGCTTGCTATACTTGCAAAAAGGGCTGCAATGCATTTTGGATATTTCGCAAAAGAAGCTGATTGCCAGCAGTAGTAAGATGGAGTCCATCCAGGGCCTAGACTCTTGGGTGCATGACCTACAGCCTACGGCCTCCGGTCATGCACCCAAGAGTCTAGACACTGGCCACAACCACTGCAGCATAATACAGCAATGCATGCAAACATTTGCCAACTTACCAAAACCCACACACATAACACAACCGCCTGAGGCCCTATCCACTTCAGTTGACATACTATTACAGTACTGCCAACCAATGGACAGACTCTTGATTGCATACCCTCTGCACCCAATACTCTACTAACTGCCCACAACCAATACAGCATACTACAGTACAGTACCCATAAATCTGCCCAGTGGCCACAGCCCAAACACAAAAGGCATCCACCTGAGGCCCTGTTCACTTCTGTACACATAGTATTTGTTAGGACAGTTTTTCTGAAGTGCTGCCAACTTTTCAAAACCATTGAACTGAGGCAGTACAATACTCCACTCTTAGTACATGGCAGAAAGAAACACTGAAACACTATTTATTGTAAAATTAAAGGATTTATTAAATACAGGCAGGCCCAGATAAATCTAGGGGTAAGTAAGTACTAACACATTATAAGAAATCACAGTATAAAAATACAACACTATACTTGAAAGCACACCGACCCAAGTATAAACCTTATTTGGAACACCTAACAGTAGTTCTAGGGAAGTCAAAACCTTGTTATACACATTTAGTATAGGTCAAGCCTATTGTTTGTGAGTAAAAGACCAATAGTTACTTTCAGATTACATTCAGTAATACAAGGGCAGTAGGCAAAATCCAGTTGTACAGTGACTCTCACATAAACAGTCAACTGGACAACATACTTTTGGTGAATAGTGAAACACTTATCCTAGGTGCAGTAAACACCTATAACTACTTGTGTCATAACACACAGTTATACCAGGTGAGTAAAACCTAAGGATGTAATATACAATTACAGATGCTTTTGAAATCAGGAAACCCCAGATTGAGGTAAGCAATAACTCTGGTAACTTGTTTTGGATGGCACACAGCTAACACAAAGTAAGTAAAACCCACATACTTTAACTTCACAATGAAGAGGAAAGTAAAACCCAATGTCACACTTTACTGAATAGTTATTCTAGGTAGGCAACAACCTAATGTAGACTTATTAAGAACAGGCTAGCAGCAAGTCAGGGGAAGCAAGACCGAGTGGACTAACCTGGTGATACCAACAGTTGGAAGAGACTCATACAATTACCCTACAGGAATAATCTGGTGAAACCAACAAATTACTTTTGTAAAGAGGCACAACCTAATCACAGGAGAGTAAAATACCTTCACATCTACTTTCTATTAGACTGGCAAAACAGTGGCTAAGGAAGAAAAGGTGTTAATCATACTTTTAAGAATAGTGCATCCCACATCCAAGATCAGTAAGAACTTTTGTAACTGTTCACTCTTAGAATTACAGTTACTAACCAACTCTTTACAAGTAAGTAAAACACTTGATTTCTTTTCTAGGCAGAAGTCCCAATCTCTTCAAAGTCTTTCCCTTATTCTTGGAGCATGAGTGTTCTCAGTGACAGAAGGGGGGTCACTAGGACTAGTGACCAACAGGCAGTGTTAGAACAAGTTCTTTAGTAGCAAAAGTCAGAGTTCCTTAGGAAAACTGGCAAAGAGGTGAGTACTTTACTTCTAAAGTTAGAAGAGGGTCCAGGGGCTTTACAGAAGACACCCCAGCAGGATTCTAGCAGTGGGACATGGGTGTACTGGACGAGGGACCTCCCAATCACAGAAAACACCCCAAAGCTACACATAAATCCCAACAGGCTTAAGGTAAGTATATACCCAGGCCAACACAGTACCTCAGCAATGAAGAAGAGATTGCAGCGGGAGAACTTCAGGGACTGCAGCTAAATACCCGGTCAGTGGATTCCTTGTCCTGGAGACTGAACACAAGACCTCAGAAGGGACTTTGCAGCAGGGATCAATGAAGAAGGCTCTAGGCAAGAGTTCTCTTGTGGCTGAATGCTGTTCTGCGGATTTGGCGCCTTTTCAAGGAACACAGAAGAAGACAGAAAATTGCGGTTGAATTCTCATCGTTTAAAAGGTCCAGCACTCTTGTGAGGGGAGTTTTCAGACTCAGTTCCTGTCTCTGGAGATACACTAAGATGACCACAAAGTTTCAGCGAGATTCGAAATTCGGAAGACCATGCACCGCACAGTGGCTGGAGGTCCCAGGGTATTGGGGTATTGCAAGAACGCAAGGTTGCAGTAACCCGTGCAATGGCTCAAATGCAGGTCTTCTTGAGTCTAGTGGGTCTCATCAGGCTCTTTGTTCGGGTCATTGTTTTTGGAGTCCCCAGGTTGATTTGAAGGAAGGGCTGCAGCAGGCTTGGGTTACACAGCAGGCTTTCTGGTCGCTGGAAATTGTCTCTGCCACTTTTCCTTCATCATCCTCTTCGGTTTAAGTTCCAGTGGTCGACATGACTTCAGCTTCCAGGTTTCCAGTATTTATCAGGTACTACAGCACAACCTCTGCATTCTCTCCCTGCATTTTACAAGAAAGGGGCGTTTGGTTGTCCAATCAGGACAGCCAGCCTCCCACTGGGATTTGTCCCCATTCAAGCAAGGCACAAGACAAAGGAGGGGGGAGTTTTGTACTCCTCCCTCACTTCCTGCTCTAACAGACAGACTGGAGCCTGGGCGGGGTGTCCAGGGGACTCCCGTCGAAGACAAAACTCACACAAAGGAATTTCCCACCCTGGATGTCAGGGGAAGTAACAAGAAACAGAAAGAAACACTAAAATGGCAAAACAAAAAGACAGGGGCCATTTTGGTAAAATGGACACCCTTAGGTCCCTTTACTGCAGCTGTTTGAAGTTTGAAGTTTATTCATTTGTATTGCGCACCAAACCCGAGGGTAGGAGGGCGCAGGAGCAGCAAGGTTATTCACAGCTTAGTTACACATCACATAGCATTGCAGTAATTACAGTAGTTACAATCGGATAGAAAACAGTTACAGCAATCACGATAAAGTCAAAGAGGTATGCAGGTTACAAGTATACATATTTCCAAGGTGGGTATGCAGGTTTGCAAGTAAACATATTTACAAGGTGTATACCGGGTCTGGATAGGATGGGATTAGCGGTCATTGTTCTTTATCCAGTGTATGTAGTTGCGTCTAAAGTGTGAGTAGGTTTGGGGTGTCCTTAGTAGGGGTGGTAGGGAGTTCCAGTGCTGGGCTGCTTTCACTTGGAAGTTGTTGCCCCCCCATTTTGGTGTGTTTGAATCTGGGGACAGTGAGTAGATTAGCGTTGGAGGTTCTGGTAGGTCTGTTGGACGAGTGTTTACTTATTCTGTCGACTACGTAGCTGGGGGAGGCGTTGTTGAGGCACTTGTGTGTTAGAGAGGCTACTTTGAGCATGATTTTGTCTGTAGTGTTGAGCCAGTTATGGGCTCTCCTAGTGTTGGAAATGTGTTCTTTCTTAGGGATGCTGAGGGCTGCTCTGAGAGCATTGTTTTGCAGCGTCTGTATTTTGTTGATAACCTGTTTGCTAGCTCCTACGTAGAGGGCATTACAGTAGTCTAGTTTTGATAATATAAGGGCTTTGGCTAATGTAATGCAGCTCTGGGTGGATAAAAAAGGTTTGGCTGCTCTTATGAGCTTACATGTGTAGGCCGTCGAGGAAGCCATGGAGCTAACCTGTTTATGGAAAGAGAGGGAGGAGTCAATGTATATTCCTAGGGTTTTCACTTCCTTGGCTATATTAATTAGGTTCCCGTCTATTATGAAGCTGGTGTAATTGTGGTCCAGTTTGGCTAGGTTAGCAGTGGATCCAAGTATGATGAGTTCAGTCTTGTCATCATTCAGGCATAGACTGTGTGATGCCATCCATGCCTGGATGATGAGGTACACCCTGTTCACCAAGGCCAAATCATGGTTGTAATCTCCCGTCAACGGGATGAGGATCTGGGTATCATCGGCATAATTATTGTAGGTGATACCCAGACCATCTAGATCATCAAACAGGGGCTTCGTGAACACGTTGTATAGTGTAGGTGAGACGCATGAACCCTGGGGTACTCCGCATGTAATGGGGATGGGGTCTGCAGCCGCTGTGGTAGAGAAGACACGCATGGATCTGTTGCTGAGGAAAGACTCGATCCAGCCAATGGCTTCTTGGGAGAAGTGGGCCGCAGAGTCGCGGTGTTTGCATATTATTTTGTGATCGACCAGGTCAAATGCTGCGGATAGGTCTAGGAGGAGCAATAGGGCAGTTTTCCCATTGTGTCTCAGAGTGTCAATTTGAGCCTTCAGGTCGATAAGGGCTGTTTCTGTCCCGTGTTGGGGTCTGAAGCCTGATTGCCGAATACCGAGTAGATGGTTTGATTCGAGGAATTTTTTAATTTGTTGGTAGGCTGTCTTGTCTAAAATCGTGAGCAGAAAGGGGACGGTGGTAATGGGTCTGTAATTGGTGGGAATGGACGGGTCAAGAGAGGGTTTTTTGAGAAGGGGGAGGACCCAGGACTCTTTGAGGTTGCTGGGGACCGTGCCTGAGGAGAAGGAAGCGTTGATAAGTCTTGTGATGAATGGCGAGAGGTCTCTTGCCGCATCTTTAATGATTTGCGGGGGGCAGAGGTCGCCCTGACAGTTGGATGGCTTTAGACTAAGGATGATTTTTTCCACTTCTAGAGTGGAGACTCACAGCCCGCCGTAAAGGTGCACCAAATTAGTAAAAGGTATCACTGCCATCATCCACTAAAGGTAAGCTTGTCACTGTAACAGAATTGTTACAATTATTATGTGAAAGGGGATACATTGTATCTCCCCAGCACTCCACTTAAGGTGGGGTGTGCTGGTTTCACCTAACAAAATGTAAAAGGGATCCAAAGATCCTTTCTACCCTTGGGAACTGTAGTTCACTCAAGGTTAGCACAAGAAGTTAAATGGGGAGCCCCTAGGGCAACCCAGCAACAACAGGCACTTATTGCCAATGAGTTGTTAAACATGATAACTTTAAAAAGACACTATGGAGAGTATTAGAAATGACACCCATAAAAAGAGTTAAAGATTAGGTGAGTGTGGAAAAAGGTTCCCACTCACTGAGGTATTAATGAAAAATATCCCACTAGAAAAATAAAAAGTTCTGGGGTTGAACCAGGAAAGGAAGATTTACCAGCTCTGTGGAAATCTTACCTAACAGTATTACAGTACGTGCAACCAGTTTGCACACTCTTGACTCCAATAAGCCAGCCGCCAGAGGCCCTGTCCACTTTCCTACACATACCAATACAGTACTTCAACCAGTGGGCACACTCTTGGACTCTTGAGTGCATCGCCTCCGGCCATGCACCCAAGACTCTAGTAGCTAGTCACAATCAGCACAGCATAATACAACCATTCACCCAACAATCTGTACACTGGCCACAACCCAAATATATAAGCCAGCCACCTGATGCCCTGTTCACTTATGTACACATATTATTCCATTACATGCAACCAGTCAGCACACACTTGCGTGAGTCTAGTACCTGGCCACAAACACCACAGCATAATACAACCTATACAAACATCCTCATTTCATCTACATTCTACTCCTCTACCCTAATGAAGCCTGCCTGAAGTCACCACGTAAGCTACTCGCCTGAGGGACTACCCACAAACTGCTGCGGTGTACTTGCAACCATTTACATTCCACTCCCCTACCCTAAACTGTCTGCAGCCCTCTACACTTCTCTACACATACTATTACAAAACTTCAACCAGTGGGCAGACTTTTGGGTGCTTGGCCGGCCTGGCACCCAAGAGTCTAGTTGCTGGCCACAAACACCACACCATAATATTGCCTATACCAACATCCTCATATCATCTACATTCCACTCCCCTACCCTAATGAAGCCTGCCTGTAGTCACCACATAAGCTGCTCACCTGAGGACCTATGCTACCCTAATGAAGCTTGCCTGCAGTACCACATACGCTTCTCGCATGAGGACCTACCCACAAAGTGCGGCAGAGTACTTGCAACCATTCACATTCCACTCCGCTACCCTAAACCGCCTGCAGCCCTGTACACTTCTCTACACATACTATTACAGTACTTTAACCAGTGACCAGACTCTAGGGTGCATGGCCTCTGGCCATGCACCCAAGACTGTAGTAGCTGGCTAGAAACACCACAGCATAATGCAGCCTATACAAACATCCTCATATCATCTACATTCCACTCCCCTACTCTAATGAAGACTGCCTGCAGTCACAACATAAGCTGCTTGCCTCAGGACCTATCCTACCCTAATGAAGGCTACCTGCAGTTACCACATAAGCTGCTCGCTTGAGGATCTATACGCGAACTGCCGCGGTGTTTGCAAATACCGTGAACACCACACAGTCTTCTTCCACCTAAACCAACACATCATATGAACCATATTTCACTCCCCCACCCTTTCCAGTCCCTCTTCCCAACATCAGATGCACCAACACATGTTTTCCAGCCCTGTTCACCGCTGTGCGATTCGCAAACATCCACGGATAAAATATGGTGGGCGTTTCAGAAAATATGCCGCTCATCATGCTTCTGTCCTGCCAATCAGTGGGCACGTCGTATGTCTGCGAACATCATGTGGTCATCCGAGCCAATCAGAGTTACGGAGCAGAGCTAGATATCACAAAATGTTTGGCACCTGCATATTGCCTATTTTTAAAAAACCGTCTGGACGGATTATCACCAAATTTACAAAAGTACGCTTTTGGGACCAAGCCGCCACTTCTGCCACAAATTTGGTGAAAATCCGTTTAGCGGTTTGGGCTGTAGCCGTGAGCAAAGTTTTCCTCCATTCAGTCTATGGAGGAAAAAAATTTGGGACCCCCCCTAAAACTTTGCCCTCTTCACAAAACCTCACCAAACTTAGCAAAACAATTTTCAGCTGGCCATATACTTTTCTTGCAAAGTTTGGTAAGGATTGGTCAAGAGGGAGCAAAGTTATAAACAACCCAAAAAATGCTCTTCCTTTGAGATGAGCAACTTAACTATAACTACTCGCCTCTCTACCTAACTGGGATTTTAAAAAAGAAAACACACACACACACAACAACAGTATACACATAGAACTTTATTTACACACAGAAATACCCACAATTATTAAAGGGAAGGGGTAGCGGAAATGGAAACATATACAGGGGAATTGGGGTTTTGTACAGGCTGGTCATCGGGGAAGGAAGGGATTGAGGTCTCATTGTAATGTGTGGGGATGGTTGGCTGGGACAGGGGCAAGGGATACAGGTGCAAGTGGGGCAGTGGTACCTTATATTTTCCATTATATGCCTCTGAACAAGTAGCTTTGAATCTGCAAAACTGCCATTAAATTGGTCCATTTTTGCCCCCAGACGCACTAGTTCATTGGCCGCATTGTCAGTTTGGGTTTCTATGTGCTCATGCACTTGTGTAGTAGCTGGTGCGTACGGACCATTCCCTTCATTTCCTGTATGTACTGTTAAACAAAAAACATGTTTCAGTTACATGTGAAGCAATGTGTATTAATTGTCTTACTTTTCAAACTGAACTGTGTACCATTGGAGTTACTATCTTCACTCATTTCATCAAGAGGGAAATTCTCCTCAAGCCCCTCCTGGGTGCTTGCCATTTCTGTCTAAAAAAAACAAAGTGTTACTAGCCATGTACTCAGAACAAACTGCACAGTTATAGGAAAAAATATAGTGTCCTTACCACTTTCTAGTACGGTTCTGCTGTCACTACTTTGCACTTGTCCCGCTGACAGTTGCTTCTCAGTTTGTATGAAAGCAGCACTGAGGTAATATTGTTGGATGCACAGGTTATTTTTCTTCTTGGTGCATTCCATTATGTTTCACACCCTATGGAATTGCACTGCTGCTTTTATAATTACAGAGTTTGTAGACCTACATCATTTTTCCTTATAATTCACTTATGTGTTGCTCTTTAAACATGCACTGTGTCTATGCTGCACGCTACAACAATGTAAGACAACCCCTGAGCTTTTGCGCAGTGTGGATGGTACCTGAGGTCTGTGGACAGTCGCATAGTTCGCGGACCCTGTGGTTATCAGCATGGGGCCATGGGCGTCAGTATGTTGTCTGGTACATCTATTCAAATTAACGGTATCCTGGTAAAAACCTATGAAATTCAGTGACAAAACTTTGTTAAAGGGACGTTATGGTTAGGTTGCGCTAATAAAAACCTATCAAATTCAGTGAAAAACCATTGTTAAAGCGACATTATGGTTCAGTTGCGCTAATAAAACTTATCAAATTCAGTGCAAAAACTTTGTTAAAGGGACGTTATAGTTACTTTGCACTAATAAAAACCTATCCATATTATGGTTACAAGTAAAATCGAAAAAAACACAGAAATTTGCCAGTTATGGTAAGCTAAGCAACCATAACTTGCATCACCACTGTGCACTTCTAAGACTAACACGCATGATATCAAAGATGACATCACAAATGTCATTGATGACATCGCTGTTTACATCACATGTCTGGCTCCTTCTTTTCGGTTCACTGACATATCTAGGCCAGGTGGTTTTCTTCGCTGAAACAGAAAATTCAAAAGGTACTGTATTTGCATACGTTCCCTTCTCATATGTTCTTACAGTACTTTCCTTAGGGTTCAGTAGCATCTTGTGATGCATATACATAGGGGAAGAAGCAGGCCTGAAACACAGCTATTGTTTCTGTACATCAAGATAACCATTTAGGTTATGAACAGTTTCTGATGACACTGCTTCTCTTTGCGTTACTTTATATTCCCTCTATATGCCACAGATTTGCATGCATTGTGGTCTCTTTATGTTTTGTTTGTAGCAGTACAAGTGTGCAGTAAGTGATGCATTATTAGCTAATTATTACATGTTGCACAGTATGCAAAAGTCTGATACAGAAGCATTCACCATTTTACTATCCAACATTCAACATTATAAATATTGCACCTCTATGCTTCATGCTGCAGGCAATGCCAATATTTGTACTCGTAACCATAACGTCCCTTTAATAACATTTTTTAATTGAATTTCATAGGTTTCTATTAATGCAACTTAACCATAACCTCCCTTTAACAAATTTTATTCACTGAATTTCATGGGTTTTTACCAGGATACCCTTAATTTTTCTACATGTTCCATACACCACACTGTCCCCCCGCCCCGGGCCATTGTGATAGAATCAGAGTCTGTGGACTGTGCAAATGTTCACGGACTTCAGACAGCATTCACACTGCCCAAAAGCACAGGGGTTACCTTCCGTTGTTGTTTCCTGCAACAGGCAAAGACATATACATGAACCAATAAGAGTTATATGTACTACATCCAAAAATAAGTAGTTATAGTAATTCTATTACTATAAAACCCTCTGGCTTAATTTGAAAAGGCGAGGATGTCTCACTAGTCTCAAATTGGCGCTATAGGAGCTGTACTCCCAAACTACAGTAAAGATCCCGCTAGACAACCAAGGCCATCATTCAAAGGCAATTCCAACCGCCCGAGGAATAAAGCAGGGGTGCCCGTTGGGTGCAACGCTGTTTAACTTTTATATTTCTGAAGTGGGAAATGTGTTTGAGGGCGTAAGAATCCCCCCCCCCACCTTGAATGGTACTCAAATTAGCTGGCTCCTATGCGCAGACGATATAGTGTTATTAGATCTCACACCGATAGGTCTGCAACGGAAACTCTCAGCCCTAAAAGCCTATACAGTGAAGATGGGCCTAGAAGTAAATACAGCCAAATCAGAGATCCTAATCCTTCAAAATCTAAAAGGAGCTTCCTTGAAAAAACAAAAATTTCGCTGGACACTGGGAAAGGAAGAACTGAAAAAGGTGAAAAGCAGCAGATATCTGGGAGTTTACATTAATTTGAGCTTATGTGACGAACCAATGGCACATAAAATAATAAGCAAATGTAAACAATTAACAGCACAAGCGCTGGTATTGCACAACAAATACGGGAAATTCTCGTATAGACCAATGATGAACTTTTACAAGAGCAAGGTTGTACCAGCACTAATTTTTGGAGTAGAAAGTATGTTTGGTTGTTCATGTGAAATTTGGTCTCGCTGTGAGGGAATGTTCTAGAAAAAGATCTTACAAATTCCAGTAAGTTCTCCAACGGCATGTGCCCTGAACGAGGTAGGAGCGGTGACCTTGAACGCCAGAATCACATGGAACATGCTCTCACTATATGGCAAGACAATAGAACATGCACGTTCGAAATATGAGTTATTGTTCTACCAAGACTCAGCGCAGATACAGCCGATTCCTCAACAATGGAGAGTGAACTGCAAGAAAATCCTACAAGATGTAGGTGCTGACGTCAAATTGTTGATAAACAACCCAAATGCGGTAAAGAAGAAACTCTTTGAGCATGATTGGATCAAGAAAATAGAAAAAAGAAGTGCTCATAAATGCATGGCTAACAGCCCAGTTGAAGTAAAGGGTGTGAACCAGACACTCCAATACATGGAATTGTTTCCGTGCAAAACTCTAAGGAGGTACTATCTGAGATTCAGATTGAACTTGTACGAAACACAAGATGTTCTCAGCAACAGAAGAAATTGGGCAGGTAAAGATGTGAGATGTCGGTTTTGCCAAATGTCTCCTTCATTGCAAACTGCAGTGAAATTCCAGTGACATACCCTAAACTGTTCCCTCCACAATGAACAATGATAATGTCCGGAAGTTGCAGTGTGACCATATGTACACGAAATGGGAGCAAGTACACCTACTTCATGCAGCGCGCTGTATACCATTGCAAATAAACATCATCAAATCCAAGATGTTCAGACACTCCACAGTGCTCTGCATACACCTTCAGCCAACAAGTCCCGCAAAATCCATACTGTCTGCCTCCTGAAACACATAGCCATAGCCAATGCCATCTCCAGTCCTCTAAGCAAACAAAGCTTCTGCCAGACTATCTCCTTGTATACCATTCCCAGGAAAACCTGATTGGCTAATCCCCTGCACTGCACAGTCCCATTTCCATTCCAGGCATCCCCAAAAGACCCAGATAGGGCACATCCCGTCCACAGATCATCCAATTGAAGGGGATGGGGAGAGAAATGAAACGCAATGTAAGTTATTTACTCTTTAGTGGTGGCTCTGAAAATAACCTTTTTTCAGTTTTGCATTTTTTGAGGGCTTTTCAGATTTATCTTCCTACAACTACTCACATGCACTCTACACCATTTTCACAGGAACTTTCTGAGTGCATTTTGAATGTTTTCAAGAAAGATTGCATTACCACAATCCGTAAAAGTCATGCCATTGCTGAACAAATAATGTCCCCCATCCAGAGAATGTTCTCATTTGAGAAGGATGTCATGCCAACACCATTAAAAAATTAACATACTGCTTTGTTCACAAGGCACCTTTCTGCGTCTTGTTGAGGATGAAATACATTGGTGCATCTCCACAGTGCCCTAGGAGGTATGTGTGAAAAGATTATCTTTCCAAGTGGAAATAGTTCCATTAGTACGTTCAGCAAGATATTGCACTGATGTAGCCCAAACTATGTCCTCCACAATGGACCACAATGATATCGGCACATTAGTAATGAGACATTTGCAATGTGCAAATAAAGTCTCTCAGTTTTGGTCAGGCACACCATACATACTATGAAACCTCCATTCCCTCCAATCCAATGTTAGCAGAAATGCCACACATTTCTGTGTACCTTTTCAGATTCACCATACAAAAATCTCCCACCATCCACACAGTAAGCCTTTTCATCTCAACAACCACAGCCATCTTCCCTACACACAGCAATGAAAAGAACTGCTACCCTCTCTTCCTATAAACCACAACCAGAAGACCTCATTGGCTAATCTCCACAATCCCCTTGCCATGTCAGGCATCCTTAAAAGACCTGCACGTGGCACGCCCTCACGGCAGACTACCACGCTGTTCATGGACCCCGTGACACAGAGCATCCCTTCTTCCATTTCCACTTTAATCTTTGCAGCACTCCCTCATAGGCTACTTTCAAGCAGTCAAACACCCATCCACCAATTACATCCAACAACTCTACATCTAACTCTGTCATCTGAGTTCAACACTTCAGATGTACTGTTGAACTCTCACAGTACATGTCTCCTTTTACTCAAAAGCACCTGCGGAAAAAACTACTATAAAAATCTCCAAGATTTCAATTTGCAGATTCAACCCCTTCTGCCTCTATAAACACAAAGTACAGGTATGCTAATATTTTTAAAATTATATTTACAACTTTTTTACAAATGCATGTAAACAGGGTTCCTGCCTCTTACCCTGCATTAACCTAGTCAATAATTGAGAACACCAAATCTAAAACAAAAGAGCTCTTCACCATCCTCAGGGAACTCGCGTCCCCTTCCACACCCTCAGAAACCTGTGTGAAAGATGCAGACTGGTGTGAGAGGATCCAAAAAACCTTGGCAGACATAATTGTCATCCTACAATCCAAAATCGGACAGAAAAAGCTCAGCCTAGCCAAAAAAGCAAACCCTCCACCACCACCCAACTCTAAAGCCCCAACATTCCCCCCTTTCCCTTCCCCCCTACTGAAGAAGTGGAAAGCATCATCAAAGGCCTCAAGCCCTCCAGATGCCAAGGGGACTCATACCCAGCTCCCATCATCCAGGAAGGTGCCAACAATCTGGCCCCTTTCATAACAGCCCTAATCAACAAATCCTTCAACTCGAGCTCAGTCCCTAGCAGCCTCAAGGAGGCCTGGGTCATGCCCCTTCTAAAAAAAACTAACCTAGACCCTAATAACCCAACCAACTACAGGCCAATCACCACTGTCCCCTAAATCCTAAAGATTCTAGACAGAGTGGCCTACTTGCAAATCCAGAAGCACCTGGAAGAGAACAACCTCCTGGGCCTTAGACAATCTGGCTTCAGACCAAGGCATGGAACAGAGACAGCCCTCCTGGACTTAAAAATCCAGATGTACGAGGCAAAGGATAAGGGCAATTTAGCCATTCTCTTACTGCTTAATCTCCCAGCAGCCTTCGACCTTGTCGACCATCAGATCCTCATAGAACATCTGACAGCCTCAGCAGATTTCTCTAACCAGGCGACTGCCTGGATCCAGTCCTTCCTAGGCGATCGAACCACCCGGGTCTTCTCTCGGGAGGGTTTCAGCCTATCCCATCCCCATCCTCTGTGCCATTCTACAAGGTTTGTGCATTTTGCCGACCTTATACAATATCGTCACTAAGCTATTGTTTGACCGCCTTGATAACCTGGATGTCACGTACACAAATTATGCTGATGATACTCAGGTTCTCAGCACCCTATCAGGATGCTAAGAAGAGGATTCCAAATGGATTAACAACCTCTACCTGGGGATCCAGGCCTGGATGGCAGAACACGGCTTATGCCTCAACAATGAGAAAACTGAGCTCCTTCTTGTCGGCTCCCAACCACGGCTAAACAAACTGGACCCCTGTTACGCTTCTATCAACATAGACGGTAACCTAATCACTGTGGCAAAAGAAATTAAGACTCTTGGGTTGTATCTAGACTCCACACTCTCGCTCAAAAAACAGGTGAACGCCACAGTTTATACAAATAAGCTCATCAATGCCTGCAAACCCTTCCTCTCACCATCCAGCTGCATTACTCTAGCCAGAGCGCTAGTGCTTTAAAAAAATGGACTACTGCAATACTCTCTTTCTCGGCTCCTCAGAGCCCAATTTGAACAAACTGTAGGTGCTACAGAATAATGCCCTCAGAGCCACCCTGGGTATCCCGTGACACGCACACATCTCCAGCTTTAGACAAGATGCCCATTGGCTCCCTGTACGAGACAGAATCACTCTCAGATCCCTCGTCATCATCCACAAATGCCTCTCCAATGACGCCCCCAAATACTTGGCAGACAAGTTCTTTAAACACACTTCAACCAGACCAACCAGAACACTATACTCACACTGCCTATCCGTACCCAAATTTTCCCTAAATAAAGCAGGCAGCTCCAGCTTCCCGGTCCTAGCTGCCAAACTATGGAACGCTATACCTCTGAACCTTAGAGCAGAACCTTCCTTTTGGACTTTCAGAGCTAAAACAAAGTCCTGGCTCGCCAACAAGAACTCCACCTCTATCTGACACTCTACTTAATGTACTTGTTTCCTTTTTCGACCATCATGTAACCCGGTCAACTACACTTACTGTTATTTTATTGTATGTCTATACTATGCTGTAACCTCCTCTAAGTCTCCGGCACCCAGTTACCTCAGTGTTCGGCGCGCGGTATAAATAAAGAAACTAAACTAAAAAAAACTAAACTAAATAATCATACTCTTGTTTGTCCCACCTCCTGACATCAAGTGGAAGTTACTTACAATGCTGTGTGGTTTCAAAGTTTTCTTCTAATGAGCATTTTCCTAACAGTTTAAAAATACATATTTGTAATTGCAGCAGCACTCTCTGTGTCTTTTTTGTGAAAGAAAAGAAAACCATATTGAAAACATTTCTAAAGCATGTTTAAGTGACAAATCCTGCATGAAATTTCAATATATTAACAGTAATTGCATGCTTGCCAACATGACCCATTATAATCTACCAAGTGTTATTTTATTCTTTCATTCTGTCACTTTTAATACCACTTCTACCACTGTTATGTTATGTAATGTTATGTTATTTTGCTTATACTGCGCCAAAGCTTGTGGGCATCCAGGCGCCGAGAGAGTCAGTAGTTTGAAGACAAGAATCAACCACAGTGCAGGATTATTCATTTTTCAACTGCTTTCGGAATGCCAGGTAGTTCTCAGTTTTGGGCAGTTGTACAGGTAAGGTATTCCAGGCCCGTTTTCCCTGTACATGGAGTGCACAGCCTTATCCCCGAGCTCGCTTGACACAATGTGTTTCCAGCAGGAAACCCTCAGCCGATCGCAGATTTCTTTTAGGTTGGTAAATGCTGACCCTATCTTTTGGGTAGGCTGGAGCTTTCCCGAATATACATTTGTGACATATAGATAGCAATTTAAACTGGATCCTTGCTGCGAACGGTAACCAGTGCAGTTTCATTCTTGCTACAGATATTGGCTCGGAACGCTTCATCTGGAATATAATACGAATGGCTGCGTTCTGTATTTTTTGAAGTCCTTGTAAGTCGGCCCTGTTTGCGCTTCCCAACAGGGCATTGCAGTAGTCCACACGAGAGAGGATTACCACTCTGGCAAGTTTAGTATGGTTCTCTATGGAGACCAGTGGGGCCACTTGCCGTAGCACCTTAAGATGATAATTAATACTTATAGTGACCGCTGCTACATAGGCATCACAGTCCAGGCTATCTTCCAGGTAAGTGCCGAGGGTCTTAACCTTGCACACCACCATGATCTGGCCGCCATCGATCCCAAAGCTGGTATACTTATGGCCCAAGCCATCTAAGGCCTGCCGGGGACCGAACAACATAAGTTCAGTTTTTTCCGTGTTCAGACAGAGCCAGTTCGTGAACATCCAACACTTGATAGTCTGGTATGCTGAGTCCAGCATCAATTGGTCCTTCTCGTGATGCCCGCTGATCTCCAGAACAAGATGGAAGCCATCAGCATAGTTGCAGAAAAAAGATCAAACAACTCCAGATCTTTACGCAAAGGGAGGATGTATATGTTAAACAACAAGGGGGAGAGGCAAGCCCCCTGTGGCAATCCACATGTGATGATTTCCACCTCAGAAGCACTATCGCCCCAATGGCCTCGCGAGTGACAACCCTCGAGGAAAGGCCTAAGCCAGTTGATTGCCTCCATGGAGAGATTCCCGACTAACAAAGTTACGCTAAAACTTCCACAATGAAAAGGCAAAACAAAGACTGCATGTATGTTACTAAAGTATGGCATGTACATGGAATCAAAAATGGCAAAATGCAATGTGTTATAAATATTCATTTCAGCACCATTTCAATTCAAACAAATAAATGCATGCATAAATTTACAACAGTACTATTTGTAATTTGTAAAAAAGAAATGAAAGAAAATGGAAAGGATTTCTCCAAATATTTTGAAATAACACTCAGTGGGCCTCATTCCGAGTATGGCGGTAAGGGATACCGGTCACCGTTAACGAGACCGGTGCCGGTAATCCCTTACCGCCACATTCCGAGTTCCCTTTGCGCCCTCGTCCCTAACGCCTGCTTTTAGCAGGCGTTAGGGACGAGGGCGCAAAGGGGCTTTTAAGCCAATAACGGTGACCGTAAAGTACGGTCACCGTTATTTGCAATTTCCCCATTCCCATTGAGCCCTATGGGGGCTCATTTGGGAATGGGGAAGAGCCCTGGGGAATGGGAAATTACCGCCCTGGTCAACTCGGAATAGGGCGGTAATTTCCCATTCCACCAGGGCGGTGCCGGTACGGGTCCGGCGCCGACCAAGGCGCTAATAGCGCCATTGGTTAGCGCCAGACTCGGAATGAGGCCCTGTGTGTGTAATTTTATTAACTTTCACGTACATGCATTCTTGCCCTTTCTAATCTGTACATGTCTATTGTCTCCTTGATTTTTCTTTGCATTCTGGTACTTGTAGTGCACCTTTTCTAATGCAAATCGTGCAACCACAACTCCGACAATACAAACAAAACAACCATCATTTAATAAGCAACTACATATTAGAATGCATCACATTCGCAAGTATGCATGTACTGACAACATAATAAACCTTCACACAAGTGCCACTTATAAGTGTTCTACAAATATGTTCCATCCCCATTTCTTTTTTTATAAAAAAAGTTACACACAGTGCTGCTATAAATCCACGAAACAATTTTTTAACTTTTATGTACAGCCTCCCAAAAAGGACAGCTTTTTAAACGCTGTGCATTTCCTATTTTGCATTGTATAAAAATGTCACACTTTCTTGCCACGGCACCATTAGGCATACTAATCACAGGACCACTGGCCCCATTAGCAACGGTGCCAGTGCTCCCATGTCCCCATTTCCATATGCGACTCCACAGGAATAAGAACTAACATTTTTCAGCACCTTTCCAGGCCAACAGGACTTGTAATGTCCGGGTTCCACCGGGAAGCTAGGTGCTGAACAATTATTAAGAATCTGATGGCAACCCGTCTGCAGCACCAGCAGGGTTACCACCATACTCATAATGAGGCCCAATGTTATTAACTCTTCTCCCCAACAACTCCTCTTACATTCATAAATAATGCCTTCTTGTACTAAAATTCCTTCAACATTACTATACATACCCACTAATGTTCTTGTTTCGCAATTGAAGTGAACAACCTCCTGGAAGATAACAACCTGATGACAACTTCTCTTCACATCCTACAAATTTAAGTGCATTAGTGTAGTAGTATTCCTTCTGTTACTCGTACAGTATACTTTAGCCGCATAGTAGCCTACACAATTCCTTTCAAATCAACAACATTTATTTCACTCTTATTCATTACATCTCAACATGTACACTCTTTGTATTATCATCTAAACACCATTATTATAACACCCACTATTATCCTGAAAACATCATAATGTCCTTATTCATTGACTCTACCACACACGCGCTAACCCAAACCCTTCACACATCTACACACAGCTACTCTTACAACCTTCCCAACCACAACTAGCAGTCCACTGCACAATCATACAGCCCTCTATTTGTGTCTGCCATCATATTCACAAACTCATTCACAATACACACAAATATATTCCACAACTTTCAAACCCACACGTTCCTTTTTTCTTCAACAGACAGAACAGGATGCCTACTAAAAAGCAACTCCGTAGAAAACAAAGAGAAAATAGAGCAGATAAAAATAAAAGCATGCCAAAGACTCATCCACTTCTAGCAGAATTTATAGCAAATATTCAAACAAAATTGCTAATACAGTCAGTCAACAAAACTAAACCAGCAACCACTAAATAATAGGGCCCCCCTTCCGAAAAATAAAAATAAAAAAATGGTATAAAGAAGAAGAAAACTGCTAATGACCCTAACACTATATCTAACAATGTTAACATAGCCACAGTTAAGCATTCCAAAAAAAATGTTTTACAATAAATGTTCCACTGTAGAGTACTTCACAAGCTTATGAAAACAGCAAAAAAGTCAGCAGAAGACTAATGCTGAAAGCTCTAATTGACTGCACAATTCTGCTCAAAAGAAAATAGTTTTTAGTAATTTTAAACAGAATGAAACCACTAACAAAATGAATCATTAAATCACAAAAGTACTTCTAAACATACGCAATGTCAACATAGATACCTTTTCAAAGTTCTGTGAAGGTGACTGGATTCACACAAGCAGCACAGAACCATATTTCAATGAAGAGGCTTATAAACAAGAACAGAAAAACCCAATTGCCATACATAGTAATGGCTGACGGTATGAAATGCTAGAAAACACAATTATGCACAAGAAAGCCTTATCTAAAAAACTTCAACAACAATCTTTCAATTAACTGTTCCTTTCACCCAACCAATCCGTCCAGTCTACAAATGGACATGCAGCTCAATGTGTAATGTACGACAACAACCCTTCAAATCTTTACGACAATTCCTCAATCACTATGTGAAAGTAAAAGACAAAATTAGAATAAAAACGTTATAAACTATGAACTCCTGTCCAGTGCGCAACGACCCTGGACTGCGAGGACATTAATTAGCCTGCATTTTGGGAACTGCTACAAAAGCACCTTTCACCACATCAAAATGTTAGGAACATACCATTCCACTATAAGGAATATTCTGCATAGACTCTACTATGCAAAAAGTCCTGCTTTACAACTGCAACATTTCAATAACATTATCCTACATAGAACAGCCAAGGAACTCCTTCAACAAATAGAACACATCCAAAGTAAATATTTTGGAAGCGAAGATGACTTAGAAAATTCAGTATCTTCAGAGAACATTAGCAAAAACCTTACAAACACCAATCTTCTAATAAACACCTACAAAAAAGAAATAACGTTTAAAAGCACATCTGCTGAAGTTGCAAACCAAGTATGTGTGAGTTGCCGCAGAACTTTTCATAAAAAGAGCACAAAAATTGTAGATATGAGTTACAAAATAGAGGACAATTTTATTTATTTATTTATTTGTATTTAGTTCAAATGAACTTTTACAAAATCAATATATACACAAATTCATATACACAATTTTAACTTAACTTACAAATCAAGTAAAAAATGATACAATAAAATCCAATAACAAAATCTGGTAACAGAGTTCATGAGATGAGTATAATAAATGAATATCCGCATAAAATATGTACAGAAATTCATACTAATACTAATAACACTACATCACATTCATTTTTTAATTAAATTCAATGTATCTTTCCTTAGTATGTACAATCACTCTTGCATCGTAATTAATGATAAGAGATTTAGGGATGACGCTCTACCTTTCTCTATCTAGAATCATTTTAGTGCCATCTTGGCCAGCAAATCCTTCAATGAGTATTACCCAAAGGATATTTGGTTATGCACCATACTTTACATAGGGGGATATGCACAGCTTCACATTACGTATTCAAACAGTATGTCCGAAATTTAACAGTTTTCATAGAGTTGTAGTCATGAGTGAGGTTACCCAGAATGGTCATATAAATATGGCCCAGTTTTACACATTCAGTCAACAAGTGTCTGGCCGTTTCCATGCATTCCCGTATCTCACAAATTCTACAATATCTTCAATCCCTAAGAATATTCCATTGGCCCTCCCGGACTGGGAGTTGATTCATGCGTAATCTAAACCCTTGCATATCCTGGTCAGGGCATCGTAGGAGGTAGTGCTGGGGTTTCATAAACCTATGACTTACGAGTGCATCTTGTCTATAATTCTTTAACTTCTGAAAAAATACACATAATTCATAGTCCAATCCCACTTGCTCAACCCTCGAGAAGAGGCATCTTTTATGATTTAAAAATTAGAGCATCTCTGGAAGTTTGGAGTCCAATCAAGGTTGTGGAACATGTTTTTACCAATCCGATTAACCCATATTAATTTTGATTATCATGTATTAAACAGTAGTTAGCTCCTAGCTTACTCAATGAGGGGCATATAGGTGAAGTTTTAGCCTTTAGGAATAGCTCCCCTCTACTTTTGAGTGCTAATGATCTCAATGACAGTAATCCTAGTTCCAGGCGGATGTATTCTACGGATGTAGAAGAAAGAAGACACAACAAACATCGCCAAAAAAAAACCTACAACCTTTAGCCAATCTAATTCAAATAACTCCAAAGCCTCAAGTAACTATAAGACTACTGGACAGAGCCAATAACTCCAAAGCCTCAGGTAACTATAAGACTACTGGACAGAGCCAATACTGTTTATACAGATTCAGAATACATCCTAATCAAAATCATGCATGCGAATAGACAAACTTTCGCACGACTAGCGATATATGTTTTGCTTTTTGTGTTTTTAGCGTAATCAGCTACCGGTAGCCCTTAGACACTGACATCGCCACTCCCAGATACTTGGACAGCTGGGTATATTCTATGTGCCCCAGCACAGTATTCAGGGGCTGTGTCTTAATTGAATGTGCACTGATCAGCATGGATTTTGTTTTCTTAAGGTTAATAGTTAACCCATTTTCCTCCAAATAACTCGCAAGTGCAGACATCATAGCTTTCATTCTGAGGAATATCTGGTCACATAGGACCAGATCATCTGCGTAAAGCATAGCTGCAATAATGCACCTGGCAATTTTGGGTGGACATTTAGCGTGTGTCATCATTCTCAGTGGAAGGTCAGCAATATAGATATTGAATAACAAGGCCGCAAGCATGCAGCCCTGTCTGACCCCTCTATCTATAGGGATGTCTCCAGATAAGAGCCCACCGGTGTTCAATCGTACCTGAGCTGTGGTTCCAGTGTGTAGGGCAGTTCAAGGAGCCATTCAGGACATTCAAGTGTCTGAAGTTTCCTTCATAGCAAACCACGCATTACCTGATCAAAAGCTGCATGGAAGTCAATGTAGGTTATGTAAACTGATGGACTACCCTTCATTTTTGCTTTTGCCATCACTGCATCTAGCAGGCGCACATTGTGTATAGTACAAGAGCCCTTACAGAATCCCATTTGGAGTGGTTGTAAAATATTGTGTTCTGTTACCCAATCTTGTAAATATGTCAACAGAAAACCTGCAAAGATTTTACCTGTGATGTTGAGAAGAGATAACAATCGGTAATTTTCTGGGAGTAAACGGTTTTCCGCTTTTGAACACAGGGCCATAGATCACTTTGGTGCATGATCCAGGAATGTGCCTATCCCTACATACCTTTTCAAATAAGTTGCAGAAAACTATGGCCCATATATCCTGGTTTCCCTTAATCACTGCTGAGGAAAGTACATTAGGTCCAGGGGCTCGCTAGTTGTTTAAGTTAGTAAGGTGAGTCATCATATCAGCCAATGAAAAAGTAATTGTCCATTTTACGTCTTTGAAATAATAGGGTCTTGATTAAGATCGTCCTTCATTTTTCTTTCAATGAATGATCGCCAGACCTTTTCAGCAATTGGGTTAATGATGGTGCATTTAGTAGAAAGTCTTGCCAAATTTAGAATTCACCATACTTTTTTTGTATCTTTACCTTTGAGTGCAATTATAATTTTTTGCCAATTAGTCATCAAATTTTACTTTTTCCTTTGCTTCGACCAATTATTATATTGATTTTTTAGTCTACGAATTCCAACATGGGTTTGAGAACTTGGGATACCTTCCTTTTTCAATTGGCAAATACCAATAGGAAGCCATAGCTTTTTTCTTTGAATTTCAATATTGAATGGCCTAGTGTACTTTTATATAGGCTCCATAAAACATATCTTTATTAATTGTGCATTTTCACTTATTAATCTGGATAGCCATATCTAAATCTCATCCCCTGTGTGTAGCCCCATACAATCATCAAGAGTGGAAGCCAACTTTTTACATATCCTACTGATGTTATGGTCGGTCCATTTCACCCGATTACCTTGCTGATTTGCGTCCAAGCCACTAATGGTATATTTTCCTTCACTTATCAAATTCATATCTATGCACAGGCGCAAATATGCATGATCGCTAAATTCACTTTTCGTGATATGTAGGTTTTTAGCATAATTGACTAATTGTGAATTTCCACACAGGTAGTCGAGAATGGCCTCTTTCTTCCCACATTTCCAGGCGGTTTGGCCAGGAATGTCGCCGATTATTCGACCATTAAATATTCCAAAATTCAATAGTTCCAAAAAACAGAGCCATTGTTTAGCAAGACACAATCTGATCCTATGGTAATGTGGCTTTCCTTAATAGAATGTTCCACACATCTTGCGTTCAGATCACCACCTAGCAAATTCAAATCTGATTCCATATCTACATACCAGTTTGTAATGATTGAATCTATTGATTCCAAGACATGGTCAGTCATTTCCATACCTGGGGGATCATGAACATTGATGAGGAGCATTTGCTGATTTTAAAACCGTCATTACACTTCAATTTGACAGCCAATACATAGTCAGTAGCACCAGGGTTTTCTAGTATTACTGATTTGATCTCTTGTCTTACTCCAATCATCAAATTACCAAAAGGATGGCCTTTAGTACCCTTTCCGCAAGTGATTGGTATATCACTAACCCACCATTTGTTAACTCTTGGGCCAGCCATATGTCCTGGAGCATGAACACCGATGACCCACATAACACTTCTAGGGATGGAGTCTTATGGGTAAAATGGGAATGGTCACAGGTATTCCAACATACAATCTCTATGTATCACTTCTGGACCTGATCAATCCCAGGGATCATTTTCTTTAGCCAAAGCCACCCCCTTGTATCATCAAATTCTTCATTAGTGGTGTTCTCCTTAGTCAGTGACGTTGCTATTAAGTATCTGCTACAGTGATAACAACATGTTAACAGGCGGAGCACATGGTTTGTCTAGCTCAAATCCCAAGAATTATAATCAGACAACCTGATTTCTAATGAGAGAAGCTGTCATGGGTAATACACAATGCACAATTGCCATACATCCAGCCCCCCTTCGCTCAGGCGTTATAAACTAAAAATCACAGGATTCTCAGACTTCGAAGACAAGGAATATTGGCAAAAATATTAAGTAGGTTAGGCCTATTTATGTGTGTCCTAGTACCAGCATTTTCTTTATGTTTTATAGTTAGAATACATGCATATATAATCTTCTCAGTAGTGCATTGACTGCTAATGCCTTATTGACTAGTGCGTGGGCAAGCAGCTAACCACCCACTCACTGCAATTTCTTTATTAATCTGTCACGCGTCATTTGCGATATTTATATTCCCTAGATTCACTATCGGTACCACATCTCTTGTTTTACTGTCATTAGACACTATCAGACGTTAGTCTCATTTCCTTGCAGAAGACAGCTAGTAAGCATACCAGCTCCTTGTTGTCGCCTTGTTTGCCTTTTTAGTCAACTGACTCTTGGTAACAACCGTCACAATTGTGGAATTCTTGGGATCAGTTGTACCATCATCAATCAATTCTACAGCAGGATTCAACTCCATATTTGTGAACACTTGTTTCGTTAACTTCAGGTTTTTGCATCTTTGTTTTTGGGTAGGGTAATTAAGAGGTGAGTCCACTACTTCATGTTAAATAGGAATATTCACTACGTTAACACCATTAAACAAAGTATTTACTATATCACATTCATTTCCATTACTGGCCTTAGTATTATCACTACAATTCACTGGGTGACTGTTAGTCATCAAGTGATCAATTAGTGAGCCCTGTTTCTTAACATCTTCCTGAATTCATCCACAAAGCTTCAGTGGTATTTTTACAGCAAAATTGAGCACCCCGTGCCAGGTTATCAGTTAATTGGTCACACCCCGGTAAAGATTTGACAGTTGACTGTGTACTACAGTCCCAGACATGAGTTTCAGAAACAGCATGTATGAATGATTTGTGTTCTATACAATTAGACTAAAACATCCTAGGTGAAGCAGACAGTCGTGGGTTTAAACTTGTTTCTTTGTCAATCTGAGTACTATTCTCAGTTATGAATTTAGGACTGGTGTCATGATCCCAGTCAGTGAGCATAGTCCTCATAGGCATTCAGGCTAGGCATGGAACATTATATCAATCAGCAGATAGCAGATCAAAGGTGGGTGTTAGCCTGGCACATATGGCATTTACACCATTCACAGCATCTACTTCCATAGACTCCTGTGATGTTCAACAGTAATTTCGTACACTTAACATGGCCACCGCAAAACCCATTTACAAGTAGCAGCACGGTTCTATTCATATTTGCAGAGGGAGCTACTTAAGCCCCGCCACCACTGGAACGTGCGATTCGCGTCGGCTCCACTGACAGCGGGTAACGCAACCAGAGTTTCTCCTCACAGAACCTGTGAAAAAGGAGATAATAGAGACATTAGTTTTACAAAATGCTACAGAGTACCATAGTTCACAGAAAAGACTTACCCGACATAAGTTATCTCCAACGCTGTTATCTTCAGTTAAGAACATGTATTTGCTCACAGTCGCAGCATCTTCAGTCAGAAGTTTCACTCATAGCTGCAGCATCTTCAGTCAAAAGTTTCTTCTGGGGGGTGTGGCCAACTGCGAGATGCAGTAGACGTGTGCCTCGTGAGCTCCCGCGGCCGCGGCTAACATCCTGAGTCAAACGCCTGCATACCAGCACCTACTGACTTCCAGAGTACACCTACCGGTGCACGACGACCTCGGGCACATTTGTGTTCAGAATTGGCCCGTACCGCACCTGGATGGCGGAATTAGAAGCATCTGACGATTGTGCCGAAACAAAACATCAGGCACTCAAGATGGCCGCCGTGGTCCTGGGCGCGAACTAACTGCAATCCGAGCGAGCCCGACCCTGTCAAGAGGCGCCGAGGCATCGGAGGCGAGTGAGCACCTGGCCGACCCACGCCGGTGGTGGAGACCCGAGCGCCCTTCGCCGGGGAGTGGCGGGGGTGGCGAGCAGAGGCGGTGCCCGGCGGTGTCCCCGACCGGAGGCCATCCACCGCCGCAACGGTCCATAAGCGGCGGATTCTGTTCCCACCAGTGAGTGCTAATGCCGGAGTTCTCCCGAGCCCACCCCAGCCGCTCCTCCATCCCGTGGCGCCGCACAAGGAGCTGGGCTTTCCCCGCCCCAGGCTACGAGCGCCCAGCCTACTCCAGCCCTCGGCTGCTGGGCCCACATGAGCCGGAGGCACGGCCCACCCGTGGACACACCGACCGCCAGTCAACAAACTACTGGCAGCTCCTAACCGCCTGACCCCCACACAAGGTAGCCACATTGTCACTGGGTGGACGCTGGCAACAGGGGAAGAGCGAGGACATAGCGGGGAACACCTCTCTCCAGGCTGAACTACCGCCACTGATCCATGCAGCAGACGGTGGGGTGACCTACCGCTGTGCGGGTCGAATCACTGGGGACAGAACTCAACACCAGGAACCCCCCCCTGGCCTCACTCAAGCAGACACTCGGCCTCCGGAGTGGGGTACCAAAGGAACCGCCTGGCCAAGTCCGCTAACCCACCAGTGTGGACCAACGGTGCCTGCAAGCGGAGCGGCCAGTCCAACACAGCCGCGCATACAAATTTGATACCAGGGCCTGGGATTCCCCCTCACCCTCCCCTCCACCACGGAACGAAGCGGCTCCCTGGCAGGGTCACAGGGCCATATATGGCATAACGGGCTGGGCAATAACCCTGGGAAGTCAACCCCTCGAGCAACCGGACAAGATTCTGGGCATAGAAACATGCCCGCAGGGCCCTGCGACAAATATGGGGAAGGACAAAACCAGGAGGCCCACTGGGCAAAACAGGATCGAGCAATATACGATCCCCCCATCAAAATCCAGCGAACTCCAACCGTCACCTTCAGAAGAGATTGACACCCTGAGCCTGCGCTCTCCTTGGGGACGTCATGGCGGCTATTGCGGACTCCCGCTCATCAATGGAGCAGAAGATGGATGGAATAAGCCTGGATGTATCCCTCCTCCGACACGACCTGCAGAAGCTATCCGCATGAACCGGAAAAGCGGAACAGCGAATATCCAACACGGAGGATGGGCTACACGCTGTGCAACAACAACTCCAAGGAGTATCCACCAAACTCAAGATCCTGGAGGCTAGAGTGGAGGAGGGAGAGGGTCGATCCAGGCGCAATAACATTCGAATCCTCGGCATTCCCGAGAAAGCCGAGGGTCCTTGTATGGAGCTTTTCCTGGAGCAGTTGCTGATGGACCTATTCGACCAGCAATCCTTTTCCAAATTCTTTTCCATAGAGAGGGCACATCGAATACCCACGGGCAGACCAGTCCCCGGCGCTCCCCCACGAACGGTGATAGCAAAGCTGCTAAACTACCGCAACCGCGACACACTGCTCCACCTTGCACGAACCAAAGGCACTATCACCTAAAATAGCTCCAAGATAGCCTTTTTCCCGGACTACACGAGAGACGTGCAGAAGGCGAGGCAATCCTTCGAAAAGCTCAAAAAACAACTCCAAGTGCTAGGAGTCAAATACGGCCTACTCTTTCCTGCCCAACTTAAAATTTATCATAATGGCACAACGGTCCATTTTACCGATCCTAAGGAAGCCTGGCGATGGGCGGAGCAGCATATCGAGGGGGACTGGACAGCACCCCGAACCAGCAGGGGCAGAAATCCTAGACCACCAGCGGACCAACGTCCGATACCGGACAACCAACCCTCACCGAACCGGCCGGAGGAGGGGACTGACACCGGTTGGCCCCCCCGACGAATAACGAGATCCCACGGGCAGAAGCGGAACTGAACATGCGAAATGTGTAGAATGATGCTACAGAAACTGGAGCATAGCGCTTATGCCTCACATTACGCGGCTTGCGGAGGCACACCGCCATCCCACTTGGGGAAAAGTTACGGCACCCCCCCCAACTTCCTTGGCTTAGTTTGATTAAGGGTTTGTTAAGCTGACGCTCTATTTCTGTTGAGTGTCAGCGATGTTAGGGCTACAGGTACTTCGTTTTGGGGTGGAGTATGGGGTGGGGGAGGGAAAGGAAAGTTGGGAAAAGTTTCTTGTTACTCTGGGAGCAGTACACCCTTGCATGCTTCGAGGGTGGTTATGGTTCAAGGCAAGACAAAGCAGCAATCCGTCCAGACAGCAGGATTATCACCACCTACGGCATACACCACACCACATCATCACAGTCGGGGACACCTTCCCCGCAGCACACCCGCTCAACCCTTTAACCAGATTGTTAGATGGCACCCACTCAATCCCACTCAACCCAGAATGAACGCCTTAAATCCCTCAAGGTGCTCACATGGAATGTAAATGGGATGGGCTCTGCGATTAAAAGGCGCCTGATTAAGCCGGTACTCAGCAGACACTTCCCCGAAGTGGCCCTACTATCAGAAACGCACCTAGCGGGATCAATCTGCCTCCTCTTCCAACGCACTAATTATAGGACTGCCTACCATGCGGGATACACAACGGGATCTAGGGGCACTCTCATTCTTATACATAAGCGCATTCCCTTTGTTCTCCAAGGCCTGGAACAGGACCCCCGGGGTCGCTACGTGTTAATCCTGGGAACGCTATGGAGCGAAAGGGTCGCGTTTGTTTCAATATACTCCCCGCCCGGACTGGGGCAGGAGCTGCTGGATGAATTGACTGTCCTAATAGGCAAACATCAACCACATAAATGGTTTCTGGGGGGTGATTTCAACGACGTCATGTGCAACACCACCGACCGCACCCATTTTAGACAACGTAATCCGGATACTCCCACGAGGCTGTTTAACTTCGCGTCTGCCCTGGGTCTCTGTGACGTATGGCGAGAGCTGCACCCGGATACCAGGGGGTACTCCTTTCACTCCGGAGCCCACGGCTCCCTCTCTAGGATCGATTATCTCTTCCTCCCGCACATGGACCTTTTTAGGGCGCTGTCGGCTGACCTACTCCCCCGAGGCGTCTCGGACCACTCACCCCTACTGGTAGAAATCCGCATACAGAAAGCGTCTCCCCCCAGAACGTGGAGACTAAACAATTACTACCTGGGCTTCCCCGAGTTAGTGGACCACCTGGCTGAAGTCTCCACCGAGTACTTCGAGCTTAACGACAATGGAGAACAGGATCCGGTAGTGGTTTGGGAAGCCTACAAGGCGGTCCTACGAGGCACGCTAATCTCCTGGGTAGCGAATAAACGGAAAGAGAGACTCCAGGACATAACGCGGGCAGAGGGAGAACTAACCCAAAGGGAGAACGAACATATCCTTGACCCATCCCCCCAGACCCAACTGTCCCTCAAACGAGCCACTGAGCGCCTCCGGAACTTATTATTAGACAATGCTAAACAAGCCCACTGGGACTCTAGAGCAAGAATTTACGAGCACAGGGACAAGGCAGGCAGAATGCTGGCTTGGTTGGAGAGAAGAGATGAGGGACAACGCTGTGTCCGGGAGATCGTCACTCCGCAGGGGGTGAGGTGCCAGTCGGATGCAGAGATAGCAGAGGCTTTTGCCCAATTCTATGAGGCATTATACCAGGCCCCAACCTCGACGCTGGACCCATCCCTTCTGGACGACATACCACTCCCAACTTTGTCAGCAGAACAGAGGGCAAACCTGGACTCTGATCTTTCGGAGACCGAAATAGTCGAGGCACTGGCACAATTGCAGACAGGGAAAACTCCCGGCCCCAATGGGTTTCCAGTCGAAACCTGGCAGAAGCTGGGCTCGGATAACGTAACCCCTTCCCTCCATAAAATGCTACTGGGCGCTCGAGAACAAGGTGCCCTCCCACCAGACCTGTGCAAGGTGACTATAGTGGTCATCCCTAAACCTGAAAAGCCCCAGGATGATTGTGCCTCCTACAGGCCAATCTCATTGATCAATGGCGAAGCCAAGGTCCTCGCTAGGCTTCTAGCCAATAGGCTACAACCGGTGGCTGACACTTTGATACACCCGGACCAGTGTGGCTTTATGCCACACAAGTCAACCCGAATGAATTTGCGTAGGCTCCACTTAGCACTAGAACGGGCTCCAATCATTGACAGCTCGCTTGCCCTTCTGGCAATCGACTTTGAGAAGGCCTTCGACTCGGTCCGTTGGGACAGCCTCTGGAGATCATGGAACGCATGGGTTTGGCGAAGGGTTCCTGGGATGGGTGAAGCTACTGTACACAAACATCCAGGCGGAGGTCAGGGTGAACGGGTGGACCTCTCGAACCTTCCACTGGCAGAGGCACGCGACAGGGTGCCCCTTCTCCCCCCTTCTCTTCGCCCTCGCGATTGAGCCGCTGGCCATATGGCTCCGCCAGAGTGCATCCTGGTCGGGATTTAGATGGCCGGAGGGACACGAAGACCGAGTCTCCCTGTATGCGGATGACCTCCTGGTATACCTGGGAGAACCCGCCCAGACCTGCCCCATTGTGACTCAGATGCTCGTTCGATATGGGGAATTCAGTGGCCTAAGGATCAACTGGAAGAAATCCGTTTTCTTCCCGGTGAAGGGGGGGGGACAGACTAACCCTCGGGAATGCCCATACCGCACGGAGCAATCTGGCTTCCGATATCTTGGGATCTGGATAACAACAAACCTTACCAATTATGTCGTACACAATCTCCAACCAATCACTGACCGCTTCTCCAATGACGTCCATCATTGGAAACTTCTCCCCCTGACTCTCATGGGCAGAGTTGCACTTATTAAAATGATGGCCCTCCCGCGATTCCTCTACATCTTTCAAAACGCCCCATTGCAGATCCCAAAATCTGAATTAGATCGGGTGGAGACCCTTCACAGAGAGCTTCTATGGGGGGGAGGGCAGCTGCGCATAGCCCTAGCCACACTTCAGAGGTCGGTCTGGGAGGGTGGGATGGAGTACCCCGTCTTCAGACCTATTACTGGGACTCACAGTTAGGGGTGGTCAATGACCTACTGCACGGAGATCGGGAATTACCCCATATTAGAGCGGACATGGGGACCTTGCATGACACTGATCCAATACACTTACTGTATCAAGCCCCCCCGAGAACTTGCCCGCCAACAACGAAGGCACACATCACCACCATTTGGAGGAATGTACACACATTTGTGGGGTGGGGAAACAAAATAACGGCGGCACAACCCCTATGGCAAAACGCCAACCTGCGGGAGTTTGCGCGATTTCGGCCATGGCCATGCTGGGTGAGGGCTGGGATTCTTAGAGTGGGGGATGTCCTGAAAGACGGGAATCTAGCCCCGTTTGAGGAACTGCATCGTACATTTCAACTCCCAGACACCGAGAGGTACCACCACATGCAAATGTCCCATGCCCTGCGAATCCATATACCGATGGATGACAATGTCCCGGATTATACGCCCATAGAACGAAATATATTGCCTGAATACATCCCCACCAAATGCACATCCATCCTTTATAACGCCATCACATCCTTTGCCACTCCTGAATTGACCAGTTTAAAGGCCAAATGGGAAAGTGATGTAGGGGATATCGACCCTGAGGACTGGACTTGAGCACTAATGCACCCACGGGAGGTGGCCATCTCCTCTAGACTCAGACTGGTGCAGCTGAAAATCCTTCACAGGGTGTACTACCCTAGAACTGCTCTGTTTGGCTGGAATAGAGCTACAAATCTGAACTGTCTTAGATGCGGGGAAGAGGAAGGGACCTTCTTTCACATACTGTGGGCATGCCCCCGCATCCAAACCTTCTGGGAGACTTGCTGCCGGGAACTGGCCAGGGTACTTTCTAGCACGATAGAACTGGACCCGAAAGTGTTAATCCTGGGTACACCGAGAGAGGTTGATTTCAGCAAGTGGGAAGAACTCCTATTGAACACGGCAACCGCCCTGATGAAGCGTAACATTGCACAAAAATGGGGTGTCCCCGAGACTCCGACGCTGGAGCAATGGGTACTGGACATGGACACATGTGCTATGATTGAACGACGAATTTATAATGCAAGAGGCTGCCCCAGAAAAGCTTCCAAAATATGGGGGGCCTGGGAGGAGGGAGGTCCCTAAAGTAAATGGACACGGGTGATGTATCTCTCTACACATGCCAAATGGGTCAAGGTCGAGCTATACGTGAATGGTGATATATGACCTAATGCTAATGTATGTCTGGTCGAGATGATCCCAACTGCTGCAGTTGCCTTTTTCCTTTGTTTTTGGTTGTTTTGTTTATGCTATAAATACCTAATAAAAAGACAACACAAGAGGTATTTAATAAAAAAACGAATTTAACAGTTTACCAGAGAAGACGTTTTATAAGCATTTACGTACCTGAAGGTTCTTCAAGTTTTCACCTAACAGTCGTTACCGCAATCCACCTTGCAGCCATCCACAGCCATCATTCTTTTCCCAAATTCCTAGAATCTGCGAAAAGGAGAAAAAAGACAAAAGTAATTAGAAAGAGAGATCTCTCCAATGTAGGAATCAATTCAAGCCCTTAAAGATTATAGTAACTTCACCTGCTTACTTGCCCAAAGACTCATTCTTAAAAGAATAGACATTTCAAGGCAAGAAGCTATAGAGTTCATCAGCAACCCAAGTTACCATTGTTTCTCCATCTCAACGAGCCCCTGTAGAAAAGCAGGATGGAGAGCTCCACAGTAATAAAACACAGGTGAGAAGGGAATTCAGCCCTAGAGTTAGAAGGGACTGATATAAGGGTATACACATCTCATGTAGTATTATCTCAGTTAATAGATGTTATAGCATTTCTATTGTTGTCATTTGTTTATTCAAACAGACAAAGAATCCTAAAGACTCCAAGGTATCAGGTCCACAGCTGGGAAGGTATTACGCTACCGGGGAGGCCAGGTAAGCATTACAACTGGCTTTCTGTTGCTCCATCCCAGCACCTGAATTGCCCTGGCACATGGAATAGCACAGTTTGAGTAATGAGTTGTTATCAATATTATCAAGATCCTCTCGGGTAAAGTTAAGGTCACCTTCAGTTGTGGGTACATGTATCACTTCAGTAGGCTTCTCCACTGAATAAGTAGTGATTTGGCCACATCCAGGTTCAGCCAGCATTGAAACCCCAGGCTCATTCTGTAGTGTGGAGTAATCTACTCTACATCCAGATCATGAATTAGAGGCATCAGCTCTTTTATAGCCCTGTGCTTTGACGTAAGGTTTATTGTTCCTTAAGTTGTAAGTGGCTTTTCGTTGAGTTTTTCCAGGCATGATGCTCGGTGTCAAAAGCCGATACTTCTCTATAGGGATGCTGAAAACATTCACCAGTCAACCTCCCACACTTATACTTTAATTCCACTAACAAGAAAAAGGGCTGACTGTTTTCCCGTCCTAGGGGTAAAGGGAACAGTCTTCTCAGCAATAGGTACATTGTGTCTTTCAATAGGCTTTAGATCCTCCAAGGAAATAAACGTCAACAAGTAAATATCACTGTTTATGAAGCTGCAGGAGCACTGAGTCGTGATTTACTCGGTTCACAATGCAGCAGAATATTACAAACAGAAAGCCTTTACCATGATGCGTAGGGGGGCGCAAGTGGCTTTAACTTTATGGTGGCTTTCGCCCTTTTGCCCTGCACAGACTGCCACTGACTGCAAAAAAACTCAGCTTACACTCCGCGTCCCGTTTTGCATTGTGTCTGAGTCTTTCAGTGTACACACAGATTAGCTCCTCCTCCAGGTAACGAGAAATGGTAAACAGTCTGCCACTGCCAGTGACTGCAAAAACACTCCGCTTCCACTCCACGTCCCGCTTCGCATTGTGTCTGAGTCTTTCAGTGTGCAGAGCACAATGAAGAATCCCAATGGTTCCAATTAGCTTTATATGTTATAACAGAAAATAAATACATAGGGGGTAATTCATAGAATTAAGCGCACAAGTGGAGCATGCGGCTGGCGCACAGTGTGCGCGTGCGATAGTCTGCGCCAGCCGCATTCGCCAAAATCCATTTCGGCACACAGCGTATTCATGGATTTTAGCCACCAAAAGCAGCCGCGGCGCAGAGTGGCGCCGCAACCCTGCAGCAGCGCCAGTAACGCCCCCAAGAACGCCCCTCGCTCAAGGAAAAGCCATCAAAATCCCCAATCCAGCGCAAAGGGCTGCGCAAACCCTGTACCAGTATACAGGGCCGCCACACAGCACACAGCAAGCTGGGAACGTGTATTACTGAGGTTCGCGGGAAGTTTCACCCGTGATTTCAGCAGGGTATGTGTATTCCTGGTGTGCAGGGAAGTCTAACACGCAATTTCAGCAGGGTACGTGTATTTCTGGGGTGCGGGCAAGTTTAACACGCGATTTCAGCAGGGTACGTGTATTCCTGGGGTGCGGGGAAGTTTAACACGCGATTTCAGCAGGGTACGTGTATTTCTGGGGTGCGGGGAAGTTTAACACGCAATTTCAGCAGGGTATGTGTATTACTGGGGTGCGGGCAAGTTTAACACACGATTTCAGCAGGTTACGTGTATTACTGGGGTGCAGGGAAGTTTAACACGCAATTTCAGCAGGGTACGTGTATTCCTGGGGTGCGGGGAAGTTTAAAACGCGATTTCAGCAGGGTACGTGTATTTCTGGGGTGCAGGGAAGTTCCACACGCGATTTCAGCAGGGTACGTGTATTCCTGGGGTGCGGGGAAGTTTAACACGCGATTTCAGCAGGGTACATGTCTTTCTGGGGTGCGGGGAAGTTTAACACGTGATCTCAGCAGGGTATGTGTATTTCTGGGGTGCGGGGAAGTTTAACACGCCATTTCAGCAGGGTACGTGTTTTTCTGGGGTGCGCAGGAAGTTCCACACGCAATTTCATCAGGGTATGTGTATTTATGGGGTGCAGGGAAGTTTAACACGCAATTTCAGCAGGGTATGTGTATTTCTGGGGTGCAGGGAAGTTTAACACGTGATCTCAGCAGGGTACGTGTATTTCTGGGGTGCGCGGGAAGTTCCACACGCAATTTCAGCAGGGTATGTGTATTACTGGGGTGCGGGCAAGTTTAACACGCGATTTCAGCAGGGTAAGTGTATTACTGGGGTGCGGGGAAGTTTAACATGCGATTTCAGCAGGGTACGTGTATTCCTGGGTTGCGGGGATGTTTAACACGCTATTTCAGCAGGGTACGTGTATTTCTGGGGTGCGGGGAAGTTTAACACGCCATTTCAGCAGGGTACGTGTTTTTCTGGGGTGCGCAGGAAGTTCCACACGCAATTTCATCAGGGTACTTGTATTTCTGGGGTGCGGGGAAGTTCAACACGCGATTTCAGCAGGGTACATGTATTACTGGGGTGTGCGGGAAGTTCCACACATGATAGGCCATGTGCGAGTGGGGTACGTGTATTTCGGGGGTGCAGGGGATTCCTACATGTGAATTGGCAGTGTGGGTCCTCCCAGGTGTTCCCTCTACACCCTCCACGGCCCCTGCAGGCAGACCACACCACAGGGGACTACCCTGCACCCCTGGGCATGTCCCACAGACAGCCCATCCACCATGGGCATGCGCCCCCAGCCAAGCCACATGTCACCTTGAACTAGTGATCACCAACGCATTACCCCCTTGCACCCCCACCCCCCAGCTGTGCAGGGTACCTGCCTGCAGGCCCCCACTCATGTCCCCCACCAGCCCCACCCCCAAGCAGTCAGGGGCACCTGCCTGCAGGCCCCCACTCATGTCCCCTTGCACCCCAACCCCCCAGCAGTGTGGGGCACCTGCCAGCAGGCCCCCACTCATGTCCCCTCATGTCCCCCTGCACCCCACCCACCATCTGTGCAGGGTACAAGCCTGCAGGCCCCCACTCATGTCCCCCAGCACCCCCACCCCCAAGCAGTCAGGGGCACCTGACTGCAGGCCCCCACTCATGTCCCCTTGCACTCCCACCCCCCAGCACTGAGGGGCACCTGCCAGCAGGCCCCCACTCATGTCCCCTTGCACCCCCACCCCCAAGCAGTGCAGGGCACCTCCCAGCAGGCCCCCACTCATGTCCCACTCATATCCCCTTGCACCCCACCCCCACAGCAGTGCATGGTACCTGCCAGCAGGCCCCCACTCATGTCCCCTTGCACCCCAACCCCCCAGCAGTGCGGGGCACCTGCCAGCAGGCCCCGACACATGTCCCCCAGCCAACACGTCATCACAATCTAGATCCCTGGCCCTTATGGGCAGCCTCCACATGCCAAAGACCCACCCAAGTATTGCATCCACCCACATAGAAATGCCAATTACATGACACAACCCCAATGGCAAGTATGTAAATGAACACATGTCCGTCACACACACACAATGGGTGCAAGTGACTGTCAAAACCCATATCATGACATGCATGAAACCAATGAGATAATACCACACATCGAAGTTTGAAGAAAAAAATGTATTAAAAGCAACATGAATGGAATTAGAATCAAACAAACGACAATGGAAATTAAAAAAAGAAAATCTGCATGTCTGTAAAATAATGAAAAACAACAAATCATAATCCAAAGGAAAGGTGTCCAAAGTCACAGTTCCAAAAATGAAATCCAAGCGAAAAACAAAAGTGAAAACCATTGCTCCATGGGGAAATCCAAACAAAAAAGTAGAATCCAACAGTTAACTATATACAGATGAACAATCCAGGGTCCATGATCCCAACTGAAGAAATGAAACTTATCAAAAACTCCTTTCTAATATAAAAACTATATACAAAAATGTGGTCCATTGTCCAAAAGGTCCAAAATAAAGAAAAAACCAAAGGAAACCTAACACTATCCAACTATTTACAAGGGCAGCGGGCAAGTCCAACGGCTCACATGTTGATGTCCTGGGCCAGGGCATCATCGAACTCCTGCTCGATGTCCCGGAGGCGGTCCTCTTCCATGGCCCGAGGGTTCGCAGGGACGATGACATCTGGAACTCCAGGTCCCTGCAAATGGCCTCGAGGCACTCGGCCCGCCTCAGGGCCCTACGCATGGAGTTCTCTGCCCTGACCATCGTGAGCTGTGCCTCTTCCGCCCGCTGCCGCTCCGCATCTATCGCATGGCCCAAACGCTGCCACACGGAAGACACTTCCCGTACAGGGTCCTCCTGCCCTCCGGCCAATGCCTGCCCCTCCGATGATGAAGGCCCTGAGCCATCATGGCTCCCACCTTGTTGCTGCTGCTGCTGTGCCGCTGCCTGTGCCCTGGCTCCTGCTGCCTGCACATCCTCCTCCAGCTGGGGTGCAATTTTTGAGGTGGCCACCCCTGCTGGACGTCCGACTCCCGACTGTGGCAGGGATCTGTTGTCCACCAGCCTGGCCTCAGGGTCAGAGGCAGCTCCACAGGGCACCCAGGTGATACATGAGTGGGAAGATGGCATGGAGGACGACTGGGGCATAGGGGTTCAGTTGAGGAGGGGGTCGGAACAAGGTCCAGGAAATGGAGGAATCCGGCCCTGGTGAGCTGTCCCAGTGGGTCACCGCGGTCAACGAGCCATGTGAGAAGACGTGCAGTCTCCTCATGAAAAGACTGCAGGTCAACTCGCATGGCACATTGCCGCAACACCACCCCACCCGGAGAGGCTCAACCCGGTGCCAGATAGCCACATCCACAGGGAGAGGAAGGCTAGTTGGTGTAAGCCAATCCCCTCCCTGAGAACGGGTCTGGACGTAGGCATCCCTGCTGGTGTAAGATGATGCAGTGACAGGATCAGGGACAGGATTGCACACAGGCACCTCCTCGGCGGCCTGTGCTGCCTCCTGTCCCTAGTCCTGCACTGCAATACTAGCACCAGTGGAATCCCCACCTCCAGACCCCGTCTCTGTCCCTTGCACGGCCTCCTCCTCCACCAAACCCCCCACCAAACTGGATGATTCCATGCCATCTTCCTCCGTTGGGTCCTGTGGGGTCTCAGCTGCCCCTTCTGCTGAAGAGGAGTCCAACTCCGACCTCCGCCTCTTGGACCTCCCCTTGGCAGCTGCGGCCTGGGACGCGGCACCGGACTCCTCACTCCCCGACGAGATGACAACCTGGGAGGGGAGCCGGGCCTTGCGTCTCCGGCTGGCGGTGCGATCCCTGCTGCTGTGCTCCACAGCACCTTCTCCGCCCTCTTCATCAGTTGATGCTGCAGACAGGGAGAAATAAAACACAGGCATCAGGGCACTGTACAATGGACTCATACACACATGACAGTTGTACATGAGTGGCATTGTCAAACTTCAGACATGGCATCACAATCCCCAACACACATGTCATTTCGACTCACACACATGAGCTATTCCACAGCCATATCGCAACAGCCAGCACCATCAATACACATACAACAGCATGAGCAGCCAAAGGTGAGCCAGGCATCACATGAAACACAGGGAGTGCACTACACATGCACACATGCCACCACACTTACATGCATGTGTACACCTCCGCCAACTGTGGCAATGTTGAGATTGGCATCCATGTCACATCTGCCAATCAGTCTTCCACATATCAGTGTCACATGCATCCATGTTGCATCACTGTTGCACCTTTGTCAAATACACACACATGCACATGTACACGGTGCAGATACATGCAACTGGAACCAACATCCATGTGTGACACCACAACCATGCCAACTGACATACACAGTAATCCAAACATGTGTGCTCACACACCTTCATTTGGCTTGCATGCTTACTCACACAAACACCATCCATGTGTCTCAAAGATGAAAGGACTTGCATGTGTCAGCCTCACAGCCCTGTACATACACATCCATACATGGCCCTAGAAAACACATGTACAACCTGCACACTACTGGCACACCACCACACGCACAGCTTCCAATCAGTATGCATGTACACTTACCACTCAACTCCAGACGGGTCTGCCTCTCAAGGACCTGGACGTGGAGCGCTGGGCATATGCATTCCAGGACCCTCATCTGATGTTCCGACAGGTGGCCCCTGCGCCCCTTAGCATCCGCTGCCTTCAAGAGGCGCCGGGCCTTGTTGAGGGTCCTGGACCTGAAGTCCTCCCAGCGCTTCTTGACATGTTGGAAGTCGCGGACTGCCACCCCCTCCGCGTTGATGGCAGTCACGATGTCCGTCCAGATCCGAGTCCGTCCTTCCTTGTTGGCGCATCTTTTCCGAAGAGGGCATCATACTGCCCAGGACTTGCTCCACCAGGACACCAACTTCGTGGCAGTGAAGCTGGTGCCCTCTGCCTCTCTGGCTGGGGGTTCCAGTGGTGCCAGATGGTGTGTGCCGACATGGCAACCCCAGAGGCAGGTGTGGGTGGGCAACTGGGTCCTGGGCTGGCTGTGGAGCGATGGTATCCCAGTCCGGAGTCTTCAGTTCCAGCAGGGGTGGTCACAGCAACTGCACCTCTGCTGATGTTGCAGGCAGCAAATGGCAGGGCAGCGGCAGTCAGGCAGCAGCAGATGGCAGGTGGGAGCGTGCTCGGGCTCTGGGGGCAGTAATTCGGCCTTTGGGCAGGAGCGTGGTCTTCCGTGTGTTTTACGCGTGGCCAGCTTGATACGGAGTGATTTGGCATGTGAAAATTCTGCACGTCAGCGTGTAATTCGAGGAAAGGCCCTGTAGCGCGTAAGCGCGTCAGCACTGCATACGCGATTTCATTGGACCAGAAGGCCTTCAAGCGTAAGCGCCTCTGTGACGTGACGCGCGCAGGCGTGCAGGCATTTCCCTCGTGACGTAGCACTGGTTCAGCGCGCGATGAAAAAACTGCACGTCCGCGTGTCAATGCGTGTAATCCGAGGAAAGGGCTAATGCGCGTAAGTGACGTGACGTGCGCGGGTGTTTCCCTCAGCACGGGTTAAAGGTGAGAGGGGGCAGCAGTTCGCTGTACGTGCCTTTCGTGGAGACCGACGTGTGTTGCTGCTTCCTGTTGTTTCACGCGCCATCACAACTTCACAGCTATCAAGGACGTATCTCTTCTTTTGGTGGGGGTATTGGCTATGCATGTTGTTCTGCATCGCGCTAGTCAGACGGTGAGTCACACACGCTATTTTTCCCACTGCGGGTGCCCCTGTGTATCGCACCCATTTTCGAGGTCATAGTAGCCTGCGTGTCCCACGCGTACATGTTATTCGTGTTACTGGGTGCCACCGCGTACTGCGGGAGGTTGATTCCATGCACGTAGGCTGCAGGGTTGCGTGCACGGTTTTACTGCAGTTTTGGGGTGCCTGAGCGTTGCGTGACCCATCAGTACATCACCGGGGTCAAATACAGCCTTGCAGGTGCAGGGGGGCTGTTAACATCTTGCTTCCCACCCCTTTCACCCCAATTGCCCAGGGCAATTGTGGTGTACACCTCCTATTGGCACTACTCCATCTGTGCCGGCACTGCTACATCTGTGCCATGGTTGGGAGGCCAGCAAAGGTGAGGGGCACCTCAGCTGGGCGTAATCCTCGTGGCGGGCGTGGTCGGGGATGTGGCCGTGGTGACCAGGGAGTAGGGGGACTCCAGGGTGTCCAGGGCGGCCACAGAGGGGGAAGAGGCAGGGGTGCGCCACTTGAGCACAATGTTGTGCCATGTGTCGGTGCAGTCATGCCACCACCCCCTGTGGTTCCAGGAGATGCAGCTTCTGCATCTGGCACTGGCGCCCGTGTGACCCGGCAGTCCGTTCCATCGACTGCCACGGGCCCAAGGGTAGTGGTAGCTGCAGGTGCAGCTGTGGACACCGCCACCTAGGCTCAGGTGTCTGCCAGCGCAGGCTGCGTTGGCACTTGAGGAACCCTTGGAAGATTTCCAACAGGCCAGGAGAGAAACCGTAGGGGCATGCAGGGCTGCTCTGACCAAGACACGTGTCCCTGGGGCAGTTATGTCATATGCGGCCCCGAACAGCCGGGTGTTGGCAAGTGCAGGGGCAGATGCACCCAACAACACCCCGGTTGTGAGTCTGCCAACCAGGACCGTTGCGGTCAATGACCCTGCCACAGCGGATGTTGCTGCGCAGGGTCCATTAGAGGGCACCCAGCTGCCACTGACACAAGTCAGGCCTTTGGTCGTCCCTCCACCTGCCACTCCCCTTGGCTCAATCCACCGAACCCACTGGCCATACTGGTCAGGGCGGCATTAGCCAGCCAGGGTCTGCGCCACAGTCCAAGAGGAGGAAGGTTGCACCTGCAGCACAGGCTGGGACCCCACACACAGCCACGACCTCCTGCACGTCGAGGAAGAAGCCTTTCTGCAAGCAGGAACTGGACTTCCTCGTGGACTACGTGCGGGGCCACAGCCGTGACATGCTAGTGGGTGCCAATAGTCAGACTACGGCTGCCCACCGTGACACCCACTGGAAGCAAGTTGCGGAACATGTCAGTTCATTCGTCCATGAGGTGCGCACGGCGCAAGAGTGCAAAAAGCGTTGGAATGACCTCAAACGCAGCGCTAAGGCTAAGCGTGCCTCAAATTACAACTTGACTCTGGTGACTGGCGGTGGGCCTGCACCAGAGGAGGAAGAGCTCACTCTGCATGAGTCACTCGTTGCGGAGTTCACACCACCTGAATCGGTCGAAGGAGTGGGAGAGATGCTGGACTTTGATGCCCAGTCCAGTGAGTGTTGATGCGTGTTTGTTGAGGACGTGTGTGTTTTACTTGTGGGATGTGTTGTGCATGATTGCCACTACATGTGACGTGTACATGGTTCTGATGTGCAAGTAATGCAATGCTTCCATGATGCATGTCTGCTCTGCTGGATGGTGGACATGTGGAGCAAACGGGGACTGCCCGCATCACCACTATTGCACCCTACTCACATGCTGGTTACCAGTATACCCCTCTGGTCCATGTTCCAGCTCGCTGGCCCTTCTGCATGTGGCGTGGGGTGACATTCCTCTGAGCCCAGGCACAATGTCACAGCATGACTGACGTGCATGTGTCCTCTGCCTGCATGTGGGTACTCCATGTAGGCATGCTCCCTTGCCACTCCTCCGCCACTCTGCACCCCAGTTCCACCTTTGCACTGGTCTGATTCAATCTTGCCATTGGGTACTTTCCTGTTCATGCGTCCTGTGTACATACTAACTTCCAGCGGACAATCTGCCAGACATTTGCTGTGTGGTACAGCCTTAGTACTTGATGCAGGATATCTCACTTGTACTGTGCATAGGTCAGATGCCCGCAGGGACATGAGTGCCCATTCATGCTCCATGTGCATTGCACGCATGCCCCTATGTGTCCTTGACTGGATGATCACTGTAATACAAGTCCTGGGTGACATACATTGCATGGCATCTCATCAGCCTTCCCATGTCAACTGTGGCTCAGTACTGCGTTGCACACATGTTTAGGGTCTGACAATCTGTGTGGGTCACAGGCCTCAGCCTGTTTAATGGCCAATGACTCTGTCCGACTGTTGTTGTGTCTTCTTCACACGTGGGCGGCCTCCAGAGTTTTCATCATGTGTCCTGCTTACTGTCCCATCATCATTTGCAGTGTTGTCACTTGAATCACATTAAGCTGTTGATGCCCCAGGCAACACTGCCTATCAATACACAGGTCTATGGTCAGCCTTTTGATTCAATGCTAGGCATCCCTGCTTTTGCACTTGGGTGGAGGGGTGCTTTGCTTGTAGATATGCTACCCATTGAATGCACATTGCACGTGATGCCTGAATTTGACCTTGCACTGCCTTCACATTTCCTGTCACACACCATGAAGTCCTTGTACATGTAGGTAGTGAGTGACATATACATTTGCTGCACTGCATAGACCCACTTCTATGCAAACTGCCACCTTTCAACAGGTCTGATCACAGAAGCAATTCAAAGTTGACCCAGCATGCATGCCAGGTTCTATTTTGTGTGTCACATGTCTGCCTGATGTGTTTGTCGTTGGTGTGTGTGTGTGTTGTGTGCTTCTGACATGTGTAGTGACCTTTTTTCTCTATATTTTTCAGATGATGACGCAATGGAGCCAGAGGATGGTGTTGTCATGCCAGACACAGGGTTGTTACCACTACATCAACCCGGCACAAGTGGGGGTCGTGGGGTGGTAGGCCACGAAAACCCCCAAGTGCTACAGGCCATCTTGTCTCTGGCTGCGTATGAGTCCAGCCCTGATGACGACTCTGACGTCCATGTCGAGTTGGATGAGCATCAAGTCCATGTGTCAGGGGTGAGTGATTCTGATGTGGACACTCCTCTGTCCGCGACACTTGCACTGAGGGGTCAGACAGTCTTGGTACCTCCGCCCATGGTGCATTGGGACGCAGGGTCATCCTCCACATCAGTCACTGATGTGCCTGGGACATCATGTCGATGGGGGCATGTAGTCGTGCAGCCGCGGGCGGTGCCAACACAGCGAGGACACCCGGTCCTTGGGTCCCGCAGGGGTCAAGTCCAGCAACGCAGTCGCCGCACGCAACCTTAGTATACTGATTGGGAGCAAGACATGACTGCCAATTCAGAACGGTAGGGGGCAGCAATGGAGAACATCGCTGAGAGCATGGAGCGTGTGGCCCGATCTGTGCTCCCCCCTGCTAGGCAGGTGCTTCTCCAGCAGCAGGGGCACGGTCCACGGCCCGCTCGCTCAGGCTGGGCATGGCGGCCTCAGACAGGGCACGCCAGGCTGAAATGTCGTCTCTGCGTCAAGCAATTGCTGCTCAAGCAGAGGCCCTGAGGGAGGAGTATGCTTCCCTCAAATCCACTCTGGGTGTCCTTCTGATGTCCCAGAGGCAGCGGGCAGAGGGGAGGTTTGCACAACTTGAGCGTACCATTTCGGCTGAGCTACAGGCTTGTCGGGAGGTGCAGCGGTTGTCCAGCCAGGCCTTGCAGGAGGAACTCCCTGTTACACGTGCTACCTTGCAAGAGGAAGCACGTGTATCACGTGAGGTTCTGCATGCAGACCTATGTCACATCGCCACACAGAACCAGGCTCACCCGTCCGGCAGACTTGCTGCCGTCGAGGGGCAAGCTGCAGCTAGGTGTGGCCAGGCTACTGTGCCACGTCCTCCTTTCCAGGATGAGCCAGACTTGGACGACCATCTATCTCCCACATAGGTCGGGCTGTGCAGACGTTGAGCCCATGGAGGTTTTTTTTTGGCTCAGCATCATCGCATGAGGGTGTTGAGCAGCACCCTGTACCTCCCCCCTCCTGGGTGCCTCCCCCCCGGGTCGTATGTGGCCATTTTTGATTTTCTTTTAGTTTAGTTAGTTAAGTTTCTGTTTGATAGTTAGTTTAATTAGGTAATGTAGGTTTTCATAGTTAGTGTAATTAGTTAATATAGTTTAAAATTGCTTGTCTATTGTGGCTTTTTGAAAGCATCCACTGTCTGTTCCAGCTGGGCCCCCTTCAGGCTTGTCTTGTGTATGTGTTTGCTGCTTGGGGTCCTTGACTCACATATGCCACTCCTGCTTCCCTTATCCATGGGCTCGCAAGGATGGTTCGGTGTAACAGCCTATTACACAAGGGCTTTGGACTGTCATATCTGTGGCATGTCTGGTGCTGTGTAACTTGTGTTAACACCCCTAGTGCGGATGATTGCGGTGTTATTGTCACTGTTCTGCTTTTGCTAGATGGGTGTTTTCATGATTAATGTGTACATTCATTGCTATGCATTGTGTAGTATGTTTCTTATCTTTACTGTACACGTGCTTGTTGCAATTCATGCCGTAGATAGTGTGTTCCACACTTTGGATGTGAAAGACGGACTGATGGTGTGATTTCTGATGTACGTCTCTGACATGGTCCAGTAATGAGATGCCTGAAGAGACACACACAGATGACTCTAAAGCATTAATCATGTGTTTCATGCCCTTTCTGCAGGGGGATGAGCCTCCAGACCACCTTTGCCAGCAGACATGGCCCATTGGACGTCTGGATTCTGGACACGTTTGTTGGTGCCCACATGCACATGTGTGCGCAAGCAGAGGCACAGGGATTGCAGACATACATCCTAGAACTGCTGATGTGTTTCAAGGAACTCCAGGCAAGGTGAGCAGCACAGGGGGGCCACAACACAGCAAAGCTTCCACCAGGCCAGTTGCACATGCAGGCTTAGTAGCAGCACTGACGGTGAGCTTGGACAAATATTGGTGTTGAAGCGCACAATAGAGCTCAGATGTGTTGGTGGACTGATGGCTAGTTGATTGTAAGGTTGTCTGGGGCACCTGCAGGGGCAGTGGCACATACCCTCCGGTCCACCATGGGCCATTGAGGCACTTGTATCACCCATGTAGTCTTCCGAGACATGGAAAGGAGCAGCTCACAGGGACTTAGAGCAAGGGACAGACTCGTGTGCAGTGCATTCCATTTCCATGTACATTTTGAAACATGCACTGCCTATTTTTGTTCGATCATGGTGGGACACGACTTTTTCTGAAGTCATACCTTGCTATATGCGTCTGTCTGCTTACCCAGGGAACATTGCATGTTGTGTGAATCGTGACACATTGGTGTTCCATTTGCCACGCACCCACCGGCGCCTGACTTACTGCATTGACTGTGTATGAACCATCACAGGGGGAATGTTACGTATGGGTATGAAGCATCCACACCAGATTGTCTGTTTGTAGAGTAGTTTGTTGCTATGGGGCATATTTGGTGGTGTGCTTGTGTGTTATAGGCACACACAGATTATTAACTGTGGCTCTCTTTGCAGCATTGAAGTGCTCCTGTAACTGGACCTGAGAGTGCGCAGGCAGGAGGCCAGCACTCAAAACCAGAGCTGAGTGTCTTGTTGTTTTTCTTTAAGCTCCAAGCTTGCAGGCGCCAAAACCCTTGAGGGGGTGATTGGTTCGTGCCACTCCTGCGCCTGGACTCCGGAAGGCCCTGACAATGATGTACAAGTTTGTTATGATTGTGTATGTGTTAATGCAAGTACTACATTTTAGTGCATTCCCTACTTTCATGTGTCATTCCTACTCCCCTCTCCTGCCCCTCATTCCAGTTATCCATTATGCCAACGCCTGTCCCGACTGCATATCCCTGACCCTCCTTCCCCACCAGGGTCTCAGAGGCCTGTGTGAGTTTGACCTTGCAGGCACCCAGGCCACGGTGGGGGTGGTTGGTTCGTGCCACTCCTGCGCCTGTACACGGAGCTGTGACAGTACACATCCGTTCGTGGTGTATCATTCTATGTTATGTACCACACATGGTTCACATCCTGTCGTGACATTGTTTTACTGTGCTACCTTGGTTGTTACATCATTGTGGTAGTACTTGGCCTTTGTGAGGTACTGCTACTTCAAGTCATCTACTGGAGGCTGTTCTGGTTCGTTTTTCTGCCTTGGATTTTGTGTCTTTGCAAATGAAGGTGGACTCTGAGGGTGCAATCAACTTTTTACACACAAGGTGGGCGATGGTGACGAAGGGGAAGGGTGATCCTGTGGCCAGGTGAAATTGAGGGTTGAAGGCTCCATGACCCAGGTGCAGTTGTTCAGTGGGTCATGGTCATTTGTGAGGGAGGGGGGGGTTGTTGTTGATAGTTGCCTTGCCCTGCAGTGTGATGCCCTGCAGTGTGATGGGAACTTGAACATTGTAATTGTGGTATCCTATGTACATGATGTGTTCTGCTGATCAATGCATGTTCATGTGTTGTGTTTACCTTTCAGGTGTGAGGGGATAGTTGTGGTTTGACATGCTGGGGTATACACATGGTGAATGTTCACATGTGATCTGTAGAGGACACTGATGGTCACTTGATTGCACATGCATATGTTGAGTGCATGTCCTTACTGACCTGCACACTCGCACTATGATGCACTAAATGTACAACCAACCTTCGATATCCACGTGTACACTCTGTTTGCCTTCTGCTGCCCACAGTGTCCCTGCAGCACATGTTCTGTGACCAATTTTGGATCCTGTACATGCCTAATTTGCTTTTTGATGTGGTTTGTGGCTTAGCTATGATGCTCAGGGTGTGCATCACACACAATGGCCGTTCACTGTGCTGTGCGCTGAGCAGTGTGTTGCAGGAGTTGGACACAGCACACAGAAGCTGCAGTGTTGATTTTGCAATGCACAATGTGCATGTAGACAGGCATTCATTGCTATGTTGCGGCTACTACTTTTGTGATGCATTTGGGAATGACTTATTTTGGGTGGGAGGCTGTTGGTCAGTCATTTCATCTGATTCCATGTCAGGCATCATTGTCTGATGCCAATTTACATTTTTCACATGGCAATGTGTACCTTATTGGTACTGTGTTGGTGTATGGCTATTGCTTGCCATGTCATGTTGTGGTTTGGGAGGGTTTGAGTGACCTAACAGTGATAGTCATGGCCTGTTTTGCAGGTGTGTGTGATTCACACCTTGCATGTCAGGGTCAGCCGCTTCTCGAAGCAACGAGCTGGGGGTAGATCTCTCTCCACGGCAGGGGCCTCCCTCTGGATCAGCCTTCCTGCCTCCCTGAAACTTGAGGAGAACCATCTCTGGTTCCGGAAGCACCTCAACACCTTCCTCTTTGCTTCTGCTTTCTCTCTCCCTCCCCCTTGCTAATTTTTTCACTGAAACTGCACTGAATCTGCAAGTGGGCAACTCTCACCGACCTCGGTCCTTGGCCCAGCCACTCTCCACTTGCACTGCCTCCCTGGCAACCCCTGCACTGCGGGACTGTCTCTGTATCCCTACAGCCCCCCCTTCCCAGCACTTGTCTGCACTTACCTTTGCACTTGCCACCAGCTGGCCTATTTATTTATTTTGTATTCTACTTACCCTGTACTGCTCTCCCCCCTCCCCTTCCCCTTGCTCTTTTCCCTTCCCCCTAACCCTGCACTTGCGCGATCTAGATGACACCTGGCCTAGTAGGATCGTTGTCTGTCTTCCCTTGTTCCCCCCTCCCTGCCTCGTCGCGCCTTGAAACACTTGTGTTACAAATGCCATATCATATCATATCATATATCATATGTGTGCATTTTGGTCACACAGGATAGCTTGTGTTTAAGTAGCTAGGGATGCACACAATGTGGCACTTCCCTGGCAACAATCTCAGGGTGGTAAGGTTGTGACAGTTGACTGTCTCTTTGTCATCAACGATTGTCACCTGGTATGTGCCAGGCCTGTGTGCACTCCGCAGGGGTGGGAGTTTAGATGAGAAATGTGGCCACAAGCTGGGTCCGGCCTTCCTCACCACGTGCCCTATCCCCTCCCATGGGCAGCGCCTGTGCCTGTGGTTGGGGATGTGGGGGCACCACCATGTCCACCGGTACGCCCTGCCGTGTTGCAACATTGTGCAGGACACATGCTGCCACAATGATCCTGCACACTACTGGGGGTGCATAGAGTAGCTGCACGCCAGAGCGGTCAAGGGAGCGGAAGCGTGACTTGAGCACTCCGAATGTGCGCTCCACTATGACCCTGGTTGCAATATGGGCCGCGTTGTATCTTACCTGGGGTGGTGTGGTGGGGTTCCGGATTGGCGTCATCATGTGGTTGCTCAGAGGGTAGGCACTGTCCCCTGGGGAGGTGAAAATGGTTGTGATTATTGGGGTTTGTGTATTTGTGTGTGTGTGTGTGTGTGACATGCATGCATGTGCAAGGGCATTTGTACTCACCTAGGAGCCATGTGTCTCCATGCTGCCCAGCTTCCAGGGCCCGGCTCAGGGCGGACATTCTGTATATGAAACTGTCATGGGTGGAGCCAGGGTAGTTTGCATAGACAGAGATGATGATTCCCTTTGCATCGCATACCACCTGTACGTTGATGGAATGCCAGTGCTTGCGGTTTCGGTAGATGTGCTCAGTGGCCCTAGGTGGACGTAGGGCCACATGGGTGCAATTTATGGCACTGAGCACTTTGGGGAAGTGTGCCACCCTGTAAAAATCCAGGACATATGCCTGCCTTTCTGCGGGTGTTCTGGGCATGTATATGTGCCTGCGGACTGAGGGGCGCGCTGTCATGATTGCCAAGACCTAGTGTAGGCAGCGTGACTGCGTGGCCTGTGAGACCCCCCCACTATGGCAGTGGTCCGCTGAAATGACCCAGTGGCCAAGAAATGCAGGACATTGAGCCCCTTCTCCAAGGGGCTCAATGCTTGGGAGCAAAGGGTGGGGGATGTAAGGTCATCTTCCCACTCCCTAACCAGGTCTAGGATGATATGGGGTGGAAACCTATGCCTGCCGTAGACCTGGTCGTCAGGCATCCCAAAAAGGCTTGTCCGTGGTGAGAAAATGCGTGCCCTGGCTATTCTCCTCCTCCTGCGGTGTCCCACGATCAGTGCTGCGACAAATGGGGCATTCATCGTAGCTGTATATACGTGGTTTTTGTTTGCGCGCACTTTTATACTGTGCGCGAGGACGCTTCCGCCTGCCTTCGTGTGGCGGACGCATTGATGCCTGTGCACGGGTTGTTTGCGTGCATGCGTGTGGGCGTTCCGTGTAGTTCCCTGCAGTACTTCCCTAGTTACGCCTTTTTTTTCACACGTTGTTCCCCATTCCACGTGTTACGCCCACTGTTCCGCCCACTTTTGTTGTGTGCGCCGCACCATGTGTGCTTTTGCTGTGCGCGCAGCGCACGCCGTTTGATGACGTGTGTGCCCGTGTGCGACATGCATGGATTTGGCGCACGACCAGCGGGAAACTAGCGCAGCGCCTTCCTTATACCGCACGCATGCGCGTGCGCCTGATTGCTCACGCTTGCGCACCTTGCGCCTGCTTGCGCTGGGATTTTCGGTGCACGTTTGTTCCATGAATCGACCCCTAAATGTTTGCCCCCTCAATACTTTGCACATACTGCAATACAAAGCTTGATAATAACCAAATGCATCACGTGTTGTCACTAATAACTTGGAAATATTCCCATTTCCAAAACCTCTCCAACAGCTTAATTTGTGTGAGAGCATTATAATCCAAACAGTAGACCCAATTCTACCATCGCTTAATCTAGCTATTCCAGCCGGCTATGTAATGCTACCGAAGGATAGACCTGAGGGCAGAGGGGGAGGAGTTGCAATAATTGTGAAGGACTCTCTCACAGTCGGGAAACGCCGGGACTCATACTGGAAGGCATAGAATCTATACATTTGAAAATTGGAATGAATGCCGAGTCCATGATTAACATTTTGTTAATTTATCGCCCACCTTCATCAAAACTACATCTGGCAGAGGCGCTTTCTACCTATGTACTACCTCATTTGAAATCAGCATCTAGATTCTTAATCCTGGGTGTTCTTAATTACTGGTTGGGAGTAGATACTGATCTCTTGGCCACAGAAATTAAACAATCATTAGACAACCTGGGCTTCTCCCAACTTATGACAACTCCTACCCATGCACCCGGTCACACCCTGGATTGGTTTGGTAGTCTTAATATAAATTGTAGCAATGTTGATGCCAGTCCATGTCCTTGGTCTGATCACTTTTTGTGCACTTTACAATGCACGTGCCCTTTCCTACAAAATCTTTGATTAAACCACCAAAATTATGGCTACGGAACCTTAAGCGTATTGCGGTTGATAATATTGACCCATTGCTAAATAATAAACTTCTTAACTTTCAGAGAGAAATGTGTTCTCAGGACATGGCTGTAACTTTGATAAACAACTTGTCTTGTATATCAGATAAGCTGGTGCCGCTTAAGCTAAAAAAGATAAAGGGCACGGAACATAAAAGAAAGGCTTGGTTTTCGACGGAACTCAGAACCATGAAAACTGAGGTCAGTAAAGCATTTTTTGCGTGGAAAAAAGAAGTCAACCCAGTACTTTTATCAAGGTACACAAACTTAGTATGTAAGTATAAAAAGTCTATATTAGGGAAATATTCAAGATTCTAAAGGTACAAGAGATTACTCCCGCTCCATTAGACTCCCAAGTTAAAAATTATGAGAATTGGTGTCAATTAATACAAGATGGCTTACACAACAAGCTACATAAAATTTGGACAACAATGGGGGTCATTACGACCCAGGCGGTAACCATGGCGCTAGTAGCGCCATGGTTGCCGCCGGTTTTTATCGATTCCGCCATGGTGAATGGCAGAATTACCACCCCATTCCAAGGTTGGCGGGGCGGTAATTCCCCATTCACCATTGGCCCTTCCCCATTCCCATTTTTGCCCCCATAGGGCTCAATGGAAATGGGGAAGGCGGTAGTTACGGTACCACAAATTGCGGTACCGTAAATACCTCCAAGGTCCCTTTGCAGGTCCAATCCTTAACGGCTGGTAAAAACGAGCCATTAAGGTAGGGACCCGCAAAGGGACCTTGTAATTAGGTGGTAAGGGGTTAACAGCGCCGCCACCTTTTACGGCGCCGTTAACCCCTTACCGCCTGGGTCATAATGAGGCCCAATGTTAGAAAAAAATAATTCCTCTACTCCTTTAAGTTAGGATTCTAACAAAGGTTCCAGTCATGACCCCTCACTCCCTCAGTTCGACTTCCACCCCAAAACAGTGAGCGAGCTAAAAAAATCATTGACAAAAGGAAACCCTCCCAGTGTAGAAGAGATGCCTGCTCTTCTATGATCATAAAGACGTGTCCCCCGCATCTTATTGATGCTGTGTGCATCTTTATAAACACTCCCTGAAGGAAAGCAATGTTCCAGATGAGATAAAATCCACAATGGTCACCCCAATTCTTAATTAATTCTGCCAATTGGAAACCCACTCAACTTCTGCCCCATTTCCAACACTCCCATTTTACTTAAAATTCTGGATAGGGTGATTTATGGCCAGTTGGCGGAGCACTTGGAGTTATATCCAATTCTCCATCCCAACCAGTCAGGCTTTAGAAAAAAATATGGGACAAAAACCGCTCTTCTGGAGCTCAAAACTAAACTCCTGGGAGAAATTGACAGAAGTGGTTTGTCCCTGATTATCTCATTAGATCAATCATAAGCTTTTGATGTAATTGAACATTCTATCCTTATTCCTAGATTACAGAAGGTAGCTAACCTCTCTCTTTCAGCAGCCCAGTGGGTTGCTTCATCCCTGGAGCAAAGAAGTAGCAGAGTTTGCTTGGCCTCTGCTGAAGCCACTCCGCTATCGGTGCTGTATGGGGTTCCTCAAGGGGCAAGTATGTCACCCTGCCTCTATAATCTATTTATGGCCCCCTTCTTCCTTATGCTAGAGGAAGAGAGGGTCATATTCTCAAACTATGCAGATGACACCCAATGTGTCATCTCATTAACCGGACACCATGAGACAGATGAGTTTGAGGTAAATAGAATCTTCGCACTGATCGAAAGGTGGATGCTCGAAGGCTCATGTCTCTACTGTAGTGGCAGGGGTAGTATACTATGTTAAACTACTGGCTCACTTGAGGCCTATGATTTCTCAAGAAAGTGCGGAGACAATTGCCAGGGCAATATTCGGAGCAAAGCTGGACTATTGCTGCAGTCTTCTGCTAGGCATTAGTCAGCTAGAACTGCGTAGACTGCAGGTATCTCATAACTGGGGGTTCAGAGTAGTTCTCAGACTTCCTAGGCACAGCCACGTAACAGAGGCAAGGCGATCTCTTCACTAGCTTCCCATTGAATCACGGATCTCTATTAGAGTATTGGTTATTACTTTTAAATGCAGGCTACAAGTTATGCCTGCTTATCTACGAAACCATATAAAGGAGAAATGTTATCAACAAACTCTCAGATCTGGAAACCAAAATCTGATATTTCAGCCTAGATGCAAGACCTCAAAGGCTGAAAATGGGGCGTTTAATGTGAAGGCACCTTTTCTGTGGAATAAATTGCCAGTCAGACTAAGGAGTCTTAATTCCCTCCAAGTCTTTAAGAAAGAACTGAAAACTCTCCTGTTGTCCTGATACCATGATAATCTGGTTGCTACCTGGACTCAGGAATTACATCTCTCTGTTTCTTATTTTAGCAGTCCTTAAGTAATGTCCTGGTCTGGTATCTTGTGGGGGACCCAGTTAAAATCTCTTGGGTCTCCACTTTTCGTGTTTTTCATGTGCCTTGTTGTTTGTTTACACTGTCTTGTCTCAGTCTGCGCCTTTATGCCTGAGGGCAAATAGTGCGCATAACAAATGTAATGTAATGTTATTTCAAGCTATAATACGCCTTCAAACCAAAACAGCCAAATTGCCTCCTTCTGAATTATTAAAAGGCATTTTTGGCAAAGTAGTATATTTGTTTTTTGTTTTTTTGCATTTATATAGCACTACAAACCCTCAGGCATCTGAGCGCTGCTTACTCACGGTGTGTGGTGCTCATTTATCGACCTCGGAAGGATGAAAGGCTGAGTTTGGCCCTACCAGGATTCAAACCTGCCTCGGCAGGCTCTGCACAGATGTCAAAGCGAGAGCTCTACTCACTGTGCTATTTGTCTGGCATGATTATCCTAGTTAATGGTGTACCAACAAAATACAAACAAATTTGGCAACAACTAGTAGACTTAAACAAAGTTAGAGAAACCCTACAATATCTAAAAGAAAACAATGAGTACTACAAAGATATAAACATTGAACAGAACTTAATAGAAACCACCCAAATAATTCAGGATTCATCACCAACTGGCCGATTTGAACATGTAGTAGATACTATTACTGCACCCAATATTTTGGTCCAGTATACAATTCAACCACTACACTCCAAAGACACCATAGATGATGCATTAGAAACATATCAAATGCGTCAAGCCAAAGGATCTCCAATCAGCATATGGGACAAAAGTGTAGCGGCACAAGCTTTTCCACTACTCTTTCCTACAGGAAAAGGGGGAAGATGTGATGAAAGATCCACACAAATGACAGCATCATAATATCCCTCTTTACAAATGTATTCTGAAGACCCTAGATTCAGACAAAATGTAGAATATATATTCCACCTCCTGTTTGAAAGTGAACTAGCAGAGCTATGTTACGGAGTTGCACACACATTAAAAATATGCTCCATTTTTTTAAACATGTCTGCTACCCAACTACTTCAAAAGATAAAAAACAAAGATGAAGTTTTGCAGTCAAGTATCACAAATCTCTTGGCAAACATGCATGGTACAAAAGAATACTGGTTCCGACATCACGCTTATGCACGGTGTATGCTAAGGAACCTCAACCCACCCACATGGTTTGTTGCTTTAAGTTGTGCAGAATATGCATGGGGTTACCTGCACTCCTTCCTATGCATAGCAAACCAAAACAAAGCAGGAATAGACCTAAGAACACCTGGAGAACTGTGTTCTCTTGACCCTGTAAATGTGTCAAGATACTTTCACCATCGCTTTATTGACATGCTGCACTTCATCTGTAATAAAAATAGCCCTCCCCTCGAAGAAGTGGAACACTTCTTTTGGAGAAAAGAACATAAATCCAGAGGAGCACCACACATCCACATGCTTTTGTGGATAAAAGATGCTCCTAAATTTGGTCATGACAGTGTTGCCACTGTTTTGCAGTTTATTCACAAATGCATATCCTGGGACATCCCTTCAGAAACCACACATACTGAGCTAAGTACACAAATATTAAGCCTCCAAAAACAAGAGTGTGGCAAAAATACTGCTGACGCATATATAAATACAAAGGTAAATTCTACACTAAATGGCGCTTTGGTTTCCCTAGACCAGTTTCAGCAACAGGACAAGTAAACAGCTTCATGTTTTCTGTTAGTGTGAAAGGCAAATCAGCTAAAAACACATACAGCATTAAAAGAAAAAAAGCTTCAAAGTACATCAAGGACTACAATGCAATCAATGACCTTTTGTGGAATGCAAACATAGATATACAATATATTGCAGATAATTCCACTGCTGTTGCAAGATAATACACAACCAACCTAACCGAAGCTTAGATAACAGAGCTAAAAGACCTGTGGGATGACATATCATCTGACAAAACAGTCACATAAATTGTGCAGCTTTGGCATAAAAATGCTGTCCCATAGAGAATGTGGATGCCGACGAAGCGGCAGACCATTTGACAGGCACAGCCGTATATGGCAAATCTGAACATATAGTCTGGCTAACGAAGCCTTGGTCCAGCTGCATCAAGAAAAAGAGTGCTGAAATCCTACCAAGACATAGAAACAATAGCCAAAAATGATTCCAACAGCCAGTACATTTTAAAAAAACAATGTATTAGACATATTCTACCCGAAAAGAAGTACTGCTTTGGAAAACATGCACCTGTACCACATAGCCCAACATTTCTCCTACAAAAATAATGTGAAACCAGGTGAAAAATGTGGAAAATATGTGGTCTCAGATTGTGATGGAAGCCCCATCAAACTTACCAAACCCAGCCTAATTAATCATGTCAAATTATCATTTTAAACTCCTCAACATAGATAACTGTACTACATGGTCCTACTGCAACTTTTTAAACCATGGAGAGAAGAAGAAGATTTATTAGGCAGCCATGACTCATTTGAAGCTGCATTCAATGGAAACGAAAGCAATATAACAAATGTCAATTTCAAGCAATACAAAAACATGTTGGACAACGAACACCAACAAGAGGAAGAAGTTCAAGCACAACTAAATGAAGACACTCCTGAGAGCAGTCACCCTTCTGTTACAGGAAGCCAAGAACCACTTCACTTGGAGAGCTACTCATTATAAATGAAGCAGAAATAGCCATGACTGAAGTAGAGAACACCATGTATCAATATGAACAATCAGAACAAAACTTGTCAATGCTGAAATCACAGCTAAATGATGAGCAACTTAGCATTTACCTAGAAGTGACTAAAGAAATTGAACATGGTTTGAAGCATGAAAGTAAAACTTGTAGCTGTCAAAATTATAAACCTCTACTCCCTTTATGTAAGTGGTGAAGCTGGTTGGAAAAACATTTTTAATTAAAATCATCAGCAAATTCCTGCAAAAGTTAACAAACAACAACCTTTCAGATGTTGTAACAGCCCCCACAGGTTTAGCTGCCTACAACATATGAGGTGCTACTTTACACTGACTACGTCTCCTTCCAGTAGAACACCAAAACAAATGAGAGTACTACAAACTATAAACAGAAGCTGCTACTGAAGTACACAGAAATCTGAAACAAATGAAAATGCTCCTAATAGATGAGGTAAGCATGGTTTCCAACATAATGTTGGCTTTAATTCACCTCAGATTGCAAGAAGTCCTTAAAACGGACTACGAAGAACTCTTTGGGGGAAAACACATTATTGTTTTTGGAGATCTTCTACAACTAACTCCAGTGAAAGGTGAACCTATGTTTAAAACCTTAAAAACAAACAGTGCTGCACCACACTTGACAGCATAGGAAATGCAAATATCTAGCAACATTTACAATACTAAAAACATGTGTCATTCTGCAGACCTCGCCCATGCTAACATTCTAAAAAAGCATAAGAACTGTAGACTCATCCATGAGCTATATGGGTGTGACACATCTGCTCCTGATGTCATGGAACAATTAGCACAAAGACATGTACAATGTATGTCCTTAATGCCAAACCTAGTAAGCTGTACTCAATTCAATGAGACAATGTTAAAAAAGGAAATGCAACCAATAGTGCATATTAGCTCCACAGACAAACTGGAAGTGCATAGCATGACACTCCCTATGTGTCAACAAGCAATAGCACGACTAAATAGCTTAGAAATATGTATCTCCAACACAACAGGTTTGGAGAAAATGTTAATGTTGTGTTTAAACTGCCGAGTAATTCTAAAATGTAACTTTGATTTGGAGCAAGGTTTAGTCAATGGAGCAATTGGTACGGTTGTTGGCTTCCAAACATATCCACATCACAACATTCAGTTTGTCAACATCCACTTTGACCAACTTTCAGAAGTTAAAAGGATAAGATGCTCAACAGCATGATTCCTTCTTTTCAAAGACATGTATGTACGCAGAGAACAATTCTCTCTGTCTCTTGCATATGCAGTCACTAATCACAAATCGCAAGGTATAACCCTAGATCAGGCATTGATTGACATTGGCACACTCAAAAGACTATTTCTCATAAATTTTGATGCACACAAAGTAAAGGCTGACATTCCTTGCTTCCTAGAGTACAACAGACTATGTACACAACCCATCTAGATATGTACCCTGTTCTTCAAAATGGTAAAGTTTTGAAAAGAAAATTAATACAAACACAACTTATAAAAGATCTCCCAACAATACCACCAAAGAAACTAAAAGCTACTGCTACTCCATTAAGTAGTATAACCACAACACGATCTAGTGCGAACACAACTGCACATCCATCAGCAGATATGAAGAGAAATATTTCTTCTAAAAAAACAAGTGGAGTTCCAGCAAATGACACAGAGACAGAACTCTTTTGTCCATTAAAATGTTTCAACACAACTAGTGTAAATTGCTATGCAAATGTAGCAACCAATCTTCTGTTCCAATTGTCAACAATTGTTCAAAACATTTACTTGAACGGCTCAGACCAGTTGTGTTTGCAAATGCTCGTCCTTCATCGGAACGTGACAAATAATCCTGACAACACTTACAATGTCTCAGGAATAAGGCAAAAAATTGTACTGCTGTGTAGGAATGGTAAAATTCACCATAAACACACAGGAAGATCCACAATAATTTCTAATGTACTTACTGCAAATACTGGAAGCCAAAAACATACTGATAAATGAAATCTTCACACACATGGAAATATACATGCAATCTCTGCACCTATGTTGCACAAGAGCACATACCTAATGAACGCTTTGTGTATGTATCTATAACAAATTGTGAATCCATGTTACGCTCAGCTGGTCCCCACAGAGGCGTCGATCAGACCCGGACAGCTGCGGTCTCCTCCAACGTGACGCGTAGTGCAGAGATGACAGACTGGAAAAAGAGTACAACAGCACTTTTGAAAAGCAAAACAGTTAGAATACACCAACAGGTATCTAACTACTTCAAATATACCCTTGATTACACTTGCGAATACACCATTACGATTCTTCGTACTCCAACGCAGCTTGTAACAACAAATACACTTATGTATGCACCTTAAACATCCCCTTAAGTACTGCATACTTCAAACAAACATACTGTGATACTTATACAAATACATGTAGAAGATTTTTTTTTAATCCAGTATGGAATTTCTCTCCCCAATGACCCAATGATTATGCAAACAGAAACAGCAACTGTGCAGAACACACAGTAATGTTGTTTCAAATATAGTATGTAGAATGTACTGATTATGAGGGTGTAAAAAGCACATGAATATGTGAGATTGTATTCTTTGGAATTGCAGGTTTCTATGACCTGATGATCTGTGTTTCATAAAACATAAGCAATACGTCTAACCGATATCCTGTCAAAGTTTCGAAAAAATAGTCTCGAATGGCAAAAGTTCTGAATACAAAGTTTAAAAAAAGACCATTATGAATGCATTTTTTTTAATGTAAAAGGGTTTAGTTTAGTTCTGTATAGTAAAATAAGTGTTTTAAAAAAAATTAGGGTTGTGGGGGGAATTTGTTGTCCGAACTTTTGTCATTCTAAACTCTGATTGTCGAAACAGTCACTATAAACCCGTCTAACCACCATGAAGTCTCTCAGTATGCCCCTCTTGCCTTGAGCACTGTTTATTATTTTGGGATGGCTGGTTGTTAATAGACTCTTGGCTTGAGCTTTGCCGGTAAGCTTTTGGATCATCTACAGTTTCCCCACTGGGTTTGTGGGCTTTCCAAAATCTCTTGTGCTTCTTTACACAGTCACTGATTCAACAAGTATAATGTTTGTTTGTTTTGTATAGTTTGCCATTCAAAAATACAGCTGCTACTGCTTTCACTCACATGGGAGTGCTTTGGAGTCACTGGCAAGCTGTGAACTTACTGGGTTAGTCACTTGATTAGGCTCTGCTCAGCTCAGTGTTTGCAGATCTTCGGTACTTGTGGCTCCTTGCGGTCGGTTGGAGCCTCCTCTGGTCCTCCTTCACTCACGCCACTGAGGAATGGAGCTTCTTCTGGTCTGGAGATGGCTAGGTGCAACCCAGCCACCTGAAACCTCCAAAGAGGGCACACTGCCCTCCCTACTGCTGCTCCCCTCTGCATGAACTCTGCACAACTCATTTTTATCAGGCAAGCGTCTCTTCCTTACGCTTCCCGCTGCGTGACCTCTGCAACAGGGAGAGGCATAGTCTCTCTCAGGACCCGCCACCACTTCAGGCATTTCAGTAGTCCCGCCATCTTCTCTTGCCTCAGGCCTCACTCTCAGCTGCAACCACGCTGCTTCTTCCTCTTCCGCTGCTCTACTCCTTCTTTTGATGCCTGCAACTGAGTTTTTTTAAGCCCTCTGTTCCCTACAGGTGTAGGTCATCTACACTCATTTGGAGTTCGCTCCCACAGTAGTGTTCCTCTGCATCCGTATTCCTCGTCCCAGTGCTGAGGGAATTATGGGACTTGAAGTCCATGGCAACAAAGTTAGATTTATCGAGCTCTTTCTACTTTGCAGTAAGCCATTGAAAGAGTAGGGCTTCAGCGGAAAGTTAAAGAGAGACGTTTCCCCCTTCTCCTGACCTGTTTCCTCCCTATGAATCCTCCCACAGAACACCACCACTAGGGTCGGGATCAGGAAGCATCCGCCTTCCCCATGCCACATGAGGAAGGTCTGAGGTTGAGGCTTTGGGGGTCAGTATTACTGGTTCATCACAGCTTGCTGATGCATATTACAGGCAGGATATTCTAGGTCACACCTGTAGACCTACAAGTGGTCCCGGCATCAGAGCCCAGCTGACACTGTTGTGGACGTCCCAATGTAACAAATATTGGACATCCTAGGCACATCATCAGCAACCTCAGTGCGCAGCCAATGAGAGGGAGCGGGGAAAGTAGGGGTGAGTGTGGTTGAGTCCCACAAACAACAAATACCATAGTACCATTACTATTACACCTTCCCACATGTCTCCTTATTTTTGACATGGGTCTACAATGTGTTCAGCTAAAGAGCCCTATGGATGATTAACAGCAATGCCATTCTGGCCTCACTAGTATATGAGGCAGAACCTCATCACAGCATGACATTGTGCCTACCATTGCTACATTACAGAACACTATTCTGGATCCAGATCAAAAGGCCAATGGAGGCCATAGCAGGCTTGATTGCCTTGGCTGATGCCTCTGCTTTTACTGTGACTTTTTGGATGGGACCAAGCCTGTTTTCCAAATGGTCTTTCCCCTTTTGTAATGGGTTGGCAGGTGCAGAACGATGGTCTGGAGGGTTGCCCAGAGCAATGCCACAGGTTAAGCTTAATTCTAAACCTTCCAGCCATCACCTATTTTGTTTTGCTTTCCTATGACCAGCTCCCTCACCACCTGTACCCATCTGCAATGACGTCCTTCTCCATCATGAGGTTCCTTGTCCACCTGCTGGCAAGAAGGTGTGCTGTCTCATAAGACCCTCCCCTTACTGCAAGAAGAGGAACTCTGGACATAGTTTAGAGACTTCAAGCTGAATACCTTAAATAATAATCTTATCAAATGTAATATGCTAGAAACTTGATTTGGATATATTGGGCCTCATTATAAGTTTGCCGGTCCGAGAACTACGGTACCGGGAAGCATGCTGGTACCGCAGTTCCTGGACTGGCAAACTACGTGTTGTGCTCACGGGTGCACACGCGAGCACAGCACGTCGGATGCACCGGCACCGTTAGAAACGGTGCTGGTGCATCTGACCTCCCCATTCCTATTCAGCCCTATGGGGCCGAATGGGAATGAGGGGCATCTTTTTTCTGGGCCCGCAAATGGGCAATTACCAGGTCCGGCAGGGCCGTAATGACCCGGTTATTGCCCATGTGCGAGCAACGGAAAAAAAATGACACCGGCGGCTGCCGTGCCTGTATTACAGGCACAGCTACCGGCAATGTCATAATGAGGCCATTGTGTTAATGCCCGCATGTGTAGATGAATGGCAGGCACTTAAGTGGCTGTTTCTCATCACATGTTAACCTTTTTATTACCTCCCACTCCATCCCTGAGGCCAGGGAGTAATGGGTGAATATCATTATTTATTTTGTTTAATGGGGTCACAGAATTTACTGTCTCCCAATCAAAACCACATTTTTGAGCACACACAGGATTGCATGTAGTGATCTAATCACACTTACCTTTATACATTTTAAGTTATGGTATAGGTGAACTTATGATACACAAAATATTGGTGGATGTGAGTACGCACGTTTTGGGCCTGATTCATGGAAGTGTTTTAAAATGGCGCAATCCCATAGGAAAACGTTCCATGAATCAGGCCCTTTGTTTTACCAAACCACATAAATATTAGTTCCTCCTTTTCAAATGTTCTGTGGAGTCTTCGACAGAAGTGAGCATACAATTCCATTTATTGAAATACAGGAGATAGACCACACTATTCGCCTTTACACATGAACATAGAATTCAATGGGTTTTTCGAATTTGTTCACACATGTCTTCAATACATAAATTCAACCAGTAATGAAATAATTTCCCAATTGTGCGGTCTATATACACACCTTTTCATTTTTCTTTTAATAATGTTGACTTTGTATGTGTACCACATTTTTTATTGGCCTATTTGTGAAAATAGAATACATACACAACCAATATGATAAGCACATTCTCCTTTGTTCCCTTTAAACCAGGTCAAGTGAAGGGAGACACCTTAATTAATTACGGAGGATGCCACATTCTAAGTTTCCTTTTCCCAGCATGTGGATTCTTCAAAGAGATCATTTTGGCAGAATTCCTTGAGACCAGGCTACAGGCGGCTAGAACATGGATTAATAAGGAACCTGGAGCGTTTGATTGGAGTCTGGATGCAAAGTATGTCTGTGAACTGGAAGGAAACAGGTAAGAATGGCATTAGTGGGCAGTGGGCAAAGCCTCAAACATGCCTTTTCCATTTCAAGCTAATGTGACTTTTCATTGGATTTGAATAAAAGTTTGAGCCATTAGTCATGATGGAATGAACATCTGCAGTATGACTAAGAATGGCAAAGAATGACAAAAGCCATTGCGAAACCAGGAGGAGGTGCATAAAGAACTTTAGCTTTCCGGGGCTGCACTAAGAAATGTGTACCTCTTTTTCCAAAACAAACTCTTTATTACAGATGAAGGCAAACACCATGTATAAAGTGATTTATTTCAATGTTGGTAATGTGTCGACCTAGATGAAATTTCCCACACAAACCTTGAATCACCTGAAATTCAAGTGATTGAACTAACCTTTTAAAAATGTCATCAGAAGTTCAACCACATGCTTAAAGGGGGAAACAAGGTTGGAGCTTTTTACAGTGTAAGACAACTTTCATAGAGAAGGAAGAAGGAGGGAGAGCGGTAATGCGTGACTGGGGCCCAGTCAAAGAGTTAGATTTAAGGATGGTTATGCTTACTTGTCACTGTGTTACACAGTCAGTGATTTGAAGTGGGCAAACAACACATGTGTCATATGAGGGGGTTAAAAGAGGGGAATCCCTGAAAAGAGGAGCAGGTTGGGTGACTGCAAAAGACTCACGCATGGGACCTCTTATTTTAAACACACCTGCAAGGAGGAGCAGGGGCAGCAAGGAATCCTTGAGGGCAGGTTGTGGGAGAGTTAGGCTTGCCTCATATTTCTGGGATGAATGTCCGTCTCATGAAGTGAATGCGTGAGACATGGCCAACACTGATTCTGAGAGCGGGTGGGATATATGCCGTTGGCTGTAACTTCTTCAGAGGTGGAACAGCCTGCAATCTTGCAGACAGCTTGTTGAAGAGTTAGACTCACCAGATTTTGCTGAGAGTGAGCAGCAGAAAATGAGAACGTTGGCCAACAGACCAGCCAGATTCTGTTTCTTCCTGTGAGTGGAGGAAACATGTGCCATCAGGAGACACCTTGGGGGGGTATAGCTGGAAATCCTGAAAGGAGGATTGTGCAGGAGCCATGCTTGACTGATTTGCTAGGAGGCAGCAGCAATGATTTGGGGATGCTGGTGACACACCAGTGACTCCCATCTCTCGGCATAAGTGGATTAGACACCTGCCATTGGGTTATACCTGGGAGGAATCTCTAAGGTCAGCTTGTGGGAGAGTTTCACTGATGTACATTTGCTGGGAGTGAGCAGAAGTGATTCAGGGATGTGGGCGACTCAGAGAGGATTGATGATTACTGAAGAATGATTCCAAAAAGCATACAGACAATAATGGATGACCTGGATTCTGGAAATTCCCATTTGGCAGGCCTTCCAGAGACTACCCTGGCCCCCCTGAGATGTGTCCTGCATGTACCACCACGGCTCATCGAAGAACTACACAAATTGGACCTAATCACTCAGATGATCATCGAACTGCACTGGCTCCTGCTGCAAGCCTGGATCCTCTTCAGATCATCTTCTAAACGTGTTGCATCATTTATATGGCTGTCACTCTGTCACCCAGAAGTCCTCAAGTTACCTCACTGAGAAACTCAGAATCTCCGGAGGCCTGTGAGGAACTAGAATTAAGGACATGTGCAGACTTGAAGTCTGCCGCTGCAAGAAGGAAAGAACCAGAAGTAAGGCCTTCTCTGTCTATATCCCAAGACTCTAGAACCTCCTCCCCATCAACATCAGGCTTGTGCCGTCGCTTCTGCAGTTCAGGAAAGAGCTCAAGACCTTCCTCAAGGAATGGTTCCTCCTGAACACCTAGGTCAGCAAACCTTCCAAAACCTCCAATACCCACCGTATGTGAGTCTTGGTGATCTGCTCCTCACCGTTATCTCCCCTGGTTGCTTTTAGATCCCTTGATGCAAGTTGCATCCTCCCCCTGTCATTAGCCCTGCTCCCTTTTTCTCTGCTTCCCTCACTGTGTTCTGTAGAGCACTTTCTTAAGCACTTTGCTGCATCCCTAAGATAGGTCCACGCTCAATTAATAGTATAATAATAATAATAACAATAATATTAATAATAATATCAATAATAATAATAACAATACCATATCTTTATAATTCACAATAACTACATTATTCCATCATTTTTAGCAAGTCAAGGTACAAACATGCATCATCTGTTGAGGTAGGCTAGTTCAATTACTGTACAAATGTAGACAGGATAAAAGGCACAAGTTGAATTGTGGTCCCGATCGGGCAGGTACGTACAGCAGTGACCCAGTGTGCAGGAGTAACATAATTAGGCTAGTTCAGAATAGCAATGATATATAAAATGCAGTGGTGCAGGATGCATGTTAATTACTAGGGTACAGTATGCTACAATGCAATGTAAAAAAAGTGGATTCACACGAGAGCAGCACGTTATCTAGAAACGTTATTACAGTCAATATGTGGGTGCCAGTCGGCTGAGATCATAGTAAAGGAATGAAGCAAGGTGATGGTCTGCTGTGCTGTAGGCCATGTGTGAGCAGAGCATAGGCTGGACTAGGTGTTGTATTTCTTACTTAATAGAATCAGTGGTCGTAGGCCCGGTAGAGGCAGGGAAAGCATGTCGCAATGGCGGATAAGCCACCTATATGGAATCAATATGCGTGGAAGATATGATATGATATGATATGGCATTTGTAACGCGCCTATACACAAGCGTTTCAAGTGTTTCAAGGCGCGACGAGGCAGGAAGGGGGAAACGGGGGAAGACAGCCAACGATCCTACTAGGCCAGGTGTCATTCAGATCGCGCAAGTGCAGGGGAAGGGGGAAGGGACAAAGCGCAAGGGGAGGGGAAGGGGCAAGTGCAGTACAAGGTAAGTATATATAATAAAATGAATAGGGCCAGCTGGTGGCAAGTGCAAGGTAAGTGCAGACAAGTGCTGGGAACGGGGGCTGTAGGGATACAGAGACAGTGCCGCAGAGCAGGGGTTGCCAGCGCGGCAGTGCAAGTGCAGAGTGGCTGGGCCCAGGACTGAGGTCGGCGAGAGTGGCCCAGTTGCAGATTCGGTGCAGATTCAGCGAAGAATTAGCAGGGGAGAGGGAGAGAGAAAGCAGAAGCAAAGAGGAAGGTTTTGAGGTGCTTCCGGAACCGTAGATGGTTCTCCTCAAGTTTCAGGGAGGCAGGAAGGCTGTTCCAGAGGGAGGCCCCTGCCGCGGAGAGAGATCTACCCCCAGCTCGTTGCTTCGAGAAGCGGCTGACCCAGAGGGAGTTGGAGACGGATGAGCGAAGGGCTCGGGAAGGAAGATATTTAGGAAGAGAGAGTTAAAGGTATTTAGAGAGGTGAGATAGTGCAGATTATGGCAGTAAGGGTGCCACCGTTAAATAAATGGCAGGCACTATTAGGGGTGGTATGATGCTTATCAAGTGTTGAGGCTGGATTATTTTGACGAATAAGTTAGAAGCAGTATGTCTAGAAGACGCTCTAGGCGGAGTTAGTTAGGTGCGCGGTTCCTGGCCGAGTTGTACAGCGTCTCGGACAGGCTCAGACAGGCCTGCTTGCCTTAAGAGTGGGCCTTTAGAGGGAGGCCAGCTAAAGCCTTCCCAGTGGCGCTGTTCAGGTGATGATGGTGTCGATGGGTAGCGGGTCCAACATGAGCACGGAGCTCCACTTCACCGTTGTTTAGCAACAGGTATACAACCCATGGCAACTGCCATTTTAATGCCGTCCTCGTGGCAATGAATGGGAAACGAATGTCGTAGGCTACAATCTGTGAGACTGGGGTCAAGGGCCAGTGGAATATAGCCCTGGTGAGGCCTACACATCTCTGACATCTCTAAGAAGTCACACTACCAGCTGCACCTCCTCAGAGGTATTCTTCCTTTCCTCTCCTTCCCCCAGAAGCTCACTGTCTCCAGAGCTCTGGTTCTCTCTAGGCTGGACTATTGCAACAGCCTCTTTCTATATCTGCCTGCCTCTACGCTCTGCCCTCTGCAAATCATCCTGAACAGGACTGCAAGACTTGACCTTGGCCTAAAGCCCTGGGATCGTATCTCTCCAAGATTGAAATCTCTGCACTGGCTCCCAGTGGCTGTGAGGTTTAAGTTCAAAACCCTTTGCTTTGTCCACAAGACCTTCTGGGGCCTGGGGCCTCAATACCTTTAACTCTCTTCCTAAATATCTTCCTTCTTGAGCTCTTTGCTCATCTGCCTCCAACTCCCTCAGGGTCAGTCACTTCTCCAAGTAACAAGTTGGTGTTAGATCTCTTTCTTCGGCTGGGGCCTCCCTCTGGAACATCCTCCCTGCCTCCCAGAAACTTGAGGAGAACCATCTCCGGTTCCGGAACAACCTCAAAACCTTTCTCTTTGCTTCTGCTTTTTCTCCTCCTCTCCCCTGCTGACCTCCTGGTTTATTTATTTATTTATTTGCATTTATAAAGCACACAGAGCTGCCCTGAGGCATTGTGGCACTGTTACAGAAGACTTGAGCCCAACATAGCATAGGATGTAACAGTCGCTAGCAGTGGTACGATGACAGTGGTAATCCAATAAAGTTATACTTAGCTATGATTACAGTGCAAGCATAACTGTGCAAGTTGGTTCAGAAACATTAGAGGAATAGGAAGGTTTTTAGATTTTTTTGAAAGGTGGTGTATGATTTTTCATTCCTTAGTGAGGTTGGCAGGGCATTCCAATTTTTGGGTGCGAGGTAATGGAAGCTAGACCCTCCAGCTCTAGTTCTTTTGAACGTGGGAACATAAATCTGGTTGGCGCGGTGTGCTCTGGTAGGTCTGTTCGAGGTGTTGAGGGAAATTCTTTCTGAGAGATAGGGTGGGGCGTCTGATGTAATGCACCTGTGTGTGATGGCCATGGCTTTGAAGAGTATGTGTTCCTTTACGGGTAGCCAATGGGTGTCTTTCCTTGCTTGCGAGATGTTGAAACTGAAACTGCACTGGTTACCTGATCTCAGGTCCATGTCCCTCTCCCGCCAGTCACATACACCTGCACTGCCTGCCTGGCAACCCCCGCACTCAGAGACTGTTTCTGTATCCTTTCAGTCCCACTACCAGCACTTGAGACCTGATGTCTGCAGTTACCTTGCACTTGCCACCTGCTGGCCATTACTTTTCCTTATTGTTATTATTCTATTCCCATGTACTGCACTGTCCCTTCCCCCCCGCACTTTCCCTTCCCCCATCCCATGCACTTGCATGATCTGATTAACACCTGGCCTAGTAGGATCGTTGTCTGCCCTCCCTTTGTTCTCCCTCCCTTGACTCGTTGCGCCTTGATACGCTTGTGTATAGGCGCGTTATAAATGCCATATCACCTCATATCATACAGTGCTATCTCCAGCATACGTAGCAAGATTTTAGAAGGCTTACCCTGGTGTGGCCAGCAGTGGGGGCATGCTACTCCTGTAGCTGCCGCTCGGAGAGGAGGGATGGGCTCCTGCCCTTCCTTGGTCAATGGTGCTTGGCTTCTGAATATAACAACGGCACAGACATGTCACACTCTCCTATGGAGACTGGTAATTCATCAGTAAAAAAGGAACTCTACTTGTAGCTCATATGAATATCTTCAGTATTCGAAGCATTTTTCCAACATCGAAAATGTTCCCTTCTTATATACATAAGCATGTTGCACCCGTGTCTACAAAAACCAAAAAGGATTTACTTCCTCTGTCAACGTCAAACCTCGGTCCCTCCTGAGGTTTGGATGTTTATAGACAGTATCAACCTCATCAAGTCTCCTAGTGAACTGTCCTGTTGAGGATATAGTCTTATTTCTAGTACCTGTGAAAGGGTTCCCTTCATTGACAGTGACACCCCCTACTCTAGGAGTCATTAACTGTCCTGTATACGTGTTCTGCTGTATCTGCATAGGTGACAGCTGCTACCGCCCTTTTTGATTCATTGCTACCTGCTGTGTTTGCAAGTCATGTGGCATTCTTTGCGCTTGTGGGTGCTGCACTGTCTGATTCTGAGCAGACCTATCTTCATTTCTTTGTGGCGTTTCTGTAGCATAAGCCTCTTCATCTCGAGCCCGATATGTCGCTTATCTTTGATACTTTCTCTGATGCCTTATACAATATCTGCATCCTCTAGTCTCTGCATATCTTCTAAGAATGTCAGCTCAACTCTGTGTGACATCACCAATCTGCTCTCTTGTTCATTCGTCCTGTTTCTTCTGGGATTTCATTAAAATGGCCATCATATCGTCTTGTATGCAGGTATGGTTTTCTCAATTGGAACCTTGCTTCCAGGACTCTTTTTGGTATCTGCATTTTCAAGGGTTCTGTACACGTCTCATTCTCTGGTTTCCAACATATAGGCGCTATGGCGGAAGTAGTTGAAGTGGCGGTACTTAGCTCCTTCTCTACATATGACTTGGATTGTGGAAATGCCCTTTTGGAAGGCCTTCCGGCGACTACCCTGGCACACCTGAGATGTGTCCTGCATGTACCAGCATGACTCATCGAAGGACTACACAAATTACACCAAATCACCCCAATGATCATTGAACTACACTGGCTCCTGCTGCAAGCCTGGATCATCTTCAGATCATCTTCTAAATGTGTTGCATCATCAATAGGGCTGTCACTCTGTCACCCTGAAGTCCTCAAGTTACCTCACTGAGAAACTCAGAATCTCCGGAGGCCTTTGAGGAACTAGAATTAAGGACATGTGCAGACTAGAAGTCTGCCGGTGCAAGAAGGAAAGAACCAGAAGTAAGGCCTTCTCTGTCTATATCCCAAGACACTAGAACCTCCTCCCCATCAAAATCAGACTCACCCCATTGTTTCTGCAGTTCAGGAAAGAGCTCAAGACCTTCCTCTTCAAGGAATGGTTCCTCCTGGACACCAGGGGCAGCAAAGCTTCCAATACCCACCGTATATGAGTTTGGTGATCTGCTCCTCAAAGTACCTCCCCTGGTTGCTTGTAGATGCAAGTTCCCTCCTCCCCTGTTGTTAGCCCTGCCCCCTTTTTCTTTGCTTCCCTCAATGTGTACTGTAAAGCACTTTGTTAAGCACTGTGCTGCGTCCGAAGCTAGGTCCACGCTCAATTAATACCATAATAATAACAATAACAATAATAATAATAATATCAAAAATAATAATAACAATAAGATATCTTTATAATTCACAATAACAAAATTATTCCATATTACTGTCATGGTCATGAAGTCAGGGGCACAGGCATGCAGGGGTCGCATGCACAGGAAACCTGGGTGGACACTGTCCTGGTGCCTTTGGCACCAGGCTCATGAACAAAAGTAAACAAGAACATCCATTTAACACCAAAACGTTTTTATTATGGACATAGCACTGCAGATGCATTAACCTTGAACATTCCATCCACTCAGCAGCTCCAAGTGTATTCTTGGGTGTGGCTGCTAATGGATTGCCTTTGCATGTGCTCACTCTCTAGGAGTGGCAGGGTGTGGCTAGTAAGCCGGCCCTAATGGCCGTGCCCACAATCTCAGCTATATAATCTGTCCTGATCCTCAAGACAGACGCTTCGCGTTATTCTGCACTTGCAAGCAGCATAACGCTCACCGTCACCTGAGATCAGACTTACCTTTGAAGATCCTGCTTCCTGGACATCCTGCTTCCTGCCAGCATACTTACCAACTGGGGTAAACTGTTCTTACCTGTACATCTTTTCGGCGAACCAAGTGTTCATCGTTACACTTTCCGGAACGCTGATATCTTGGCACCGCAGCACGACACGCTCCATCGTCGACAGCAGCGCCTGCAAGGAAAAACAGAAGACAAGGTTAGACATCGGAAAAACAGTCAGTTTAAGGTTGCGCTTCGCCATACTTCGCGCTTTCCTTAAACCATCACTTACCTGCTGTCGAACATTGCGGTAGCATCCATCTTCCATCTGGCTGCGTCTCGCGTCTTACAGCTGCATTGATGCCGCATTTCCATCTAAGGGAAGAAAATAGAAGAGAGGCATTATTGCAGGCATAAATTGGAGCAACATATAAAGACATTAAATAGAACAAACAGGATCACAAGAGCTCAAGAAAGACTTACCAATCATAAGGAGAAGCATAGTCGCAGCTGAACTGGACTAATCCATATCAGGGATCAGTGAAGGAACTAGATCCCATTTGACGCGCCCCTGCCAGAAGTAGCAGACGGAGAGCTTATCTTCCATAATTCACAGGTGAGCTTTATGGGCCGGCGTATGCTCTCAGAAACCGTATTTTGGGGTGAAGGGTTCGAGGGGTACAACAATCACAGATTGGTGCACTCACACACTCTTATCTCCATGCAGGAGCAGTATCACCACGTACCACCGCTCACAGCTTTTCTACTGAGGGAGAGGCCTGAAGGGGGTGATTCAAGTTCAGGGAGGGCTGCAACCGTGCCCCAACGTCTCCGCAGAGACCAGGTGAGCGTAACAATTACATACCATACATTACTCATACGTAGATACCACATCACGTCACAAGTACATCTTAATAGTCATTATAAACTCTATTCTTCCTATGCATAAAGACCAAACCGTGCTTACTAAAAAAACATTTTATCATTAGGACTAATGTCTAGTACAAATATAAAACAAATAATTGTTTTTTAGATAATAATCCACTATAGTAGATAGATTAATAAAATAATTAAATATAAACAACCTGGAAGAGGCAATAAATAATCCCTTAGAACCAAATTGTGTTTACAATATCGTATTCACAATGAAGCTATAATATATCACTATAGAGACAACAAAACTCCTTGATCCCCTAAAAGCATAGTTTAGAAATATGCTGGTCTACAGATCACAACATTTGACATTCGTAACAATGGGTTTACATTTTATTTGCAAAGAGATCAATGCCATTGTGCATGTTAATATCTAGAGAATCCCATGAGATTGACAGAAGAGATTAGTTGTTACTGCACATGTTGCTCATTGATGGCTAATGAAAGCTGTCATAGGTGCCCTTGTTTTACCGTTATTATCCCACAGTAAGTTAGGGGCAATAGCAATATCTGTGTTATCTGTGTTCATAGTTATAGTTATGAGCCAAATGTTAGACATCCAGCATACTTATTCCAGTAAGAGCATAGATTACAAATAGACTCTTAAGAGTCCTTTCCAGCATAAACATATCTAACAATATAATGAAAGGCCTGATGTATGTTTGTCCTGCTTGTTTGTCAGATGCAGTAGTTTTGCCTGTTGTCATCGCTAGGGGGAGCTGTTGGCTTAGGATATATAGTGGTCCTACTGTGTTAATGAAACCATGCATGTTTGCCTGCGTACATGGGCTCTTAGACTAGTATCACAACGATGAACATGTAAGCATAGCTAAATCAATCAACCAGCTCCAGACCCACAACATGGCAGCTGCACAAGATACAATTGATGTAAGATGCTTAAGACCAGTCTTCAAGTAGAGTAATTCATCTGCAGAAGCAGGCATGACCCCTAATACAGATGCAGTAAAACACTGCTCCGACTTAGCTACTGTACTGAAAGAAGGTTGGATATTGCCCAAGTTCCAACTGCATGAATGGCTACAGCTCTTAACCCCATACATTGTAAAGGGTGGCGTAGTTGCAGTACCTCCAAATGTTTCTGAAAACCATAAGATATCCACGTTGACCTTATACCATTATCAAGTAATTTTTGCAACATGAATGGTCCGCTTATGATTTATAGAGAATCTAGTCCTGAGGTAATCAAATTACTGCACACCTTCCAATTTCACATCATTAATGATAGAGGAGGGTATTGTTTTCCATGAGGATCCATAATCATGGCCTTGGATTTAGATATATTAACTTTAATTTGAAATAATGTCATAATATTCTCATGCCAGTTAATCACAGTTAATTACATGTTTTAAGCCTTTCCAGTGCAGCCAATGACTAGTACATCAGCAGCCTATGCTAATGTTGATATACGACATCCAGTTGCATGGGAACATCCTGATTAAAATCAACATGGTATTCAGCCAATACATTCAAATTCAAATAAAAAATCAAAGTGTAATTACACAGCCTTGTCATACACTGTTTAACAACTGAAATCTATCTGTTTTGCTCCCCATTTACCAAATACTTCAGAGGGATTCATTCCTGTATAGAATTGTGACATCAGCCTGTGCATTTCCTCATTCATGCCCATGTCTCAGGAATCAAATCCTCTTCCTCACCTGGACCTTCGGCAGATATCCTGGGTGAGAACTCCTCTCGTGGGATTGCAGTTGTCCTTCTTCTAGAAGAACATCTGTCCTTGTAGAGATATTGCCTATCCCAGGGGGAAGCCACTTTGCCTGACTGTAGAAACAGTGAAGGCAGGAGACCCCTTCCCCGGTACAGCCAAGTAGGGGAAAAAGCCACATATGGCAGAAAACAAACAGAATGTTGTCGGAGATTGATTCAGGCAAAGTGCAGGTCGCTGTGTAGATTGAAACGAAGGAGCCTATAGAACTGAAACACAAGAGCAGGAAGCAAAGTCTATCAAAGATAGGCAACTGTTAAGTAGAGTTTTCACTGTGAGGAATCTGAAGGTGTCTCAGCCGCTAGTCGCTGAGGATCTGTCATCCAGGTGGCCATGACACGCCACCTCTATTGGATCCAGTTCCTGGAGGTGGTATAGTGCAGGAGGATCACCTGGATGGGGTATTTGTGGAGGGGAAGGGGGACACTGAAGGGTGAGATGCAGTATTCCCTTCCTTATGACACCTTTTCCCATCATGCCAAGTAGGATATTTAGAAACTCTACCCCTTCCCCCCTTTGCCGACACAAACACTTTCTCACATAATGATCAAGAACAGACTACACCGGAACAGTTTACCTGACATGTCCCAACTCAAGGGTCAGGCAGAGTCAGGTAATTGCTGATAACTACACACACCTGACTGCCCTTTCCCTTCCCCACAGGGTTAAAAGGCAAGCATGAGAGCACACTTTGAGCAAGGCCGAATGCATGAGGAAGCATATATTCTGGGATGGCAGGTCAAACAGAGGAGAAAGGCAGCGAGACCTGAAAGAACAACAAGGAGGGAATTGCCCGTGCCCTTTTCACCCCAGACCTGCAAAGCCTCCAAGAAAGGAAACGATGGAGCGGGAATCGCAGCAGGCGAATGGTGTGACGGACCCTCCCGCACTGATAGCCAGGGCAGGGAGAAGTGATTGCCATTGTGGTACCGTCCTTGACTCCAGTGGCAAAAGAAACACCAACGTGTTCAGCACAGCCGGTGAGTCGGAAGAGACTGATAGTGGACTGACTGTGTTAGGCTCAAGGTTACAGTGGCAACATAGTATATGAAGAAAGAAAGAAGATAATAGACAGAGTTCTTTTGTGAGTGAAATTGGTACCAGAAACAAAGTGGTCCGGTGCCACGTGGATGCTCTTTCCAAAGACTCTGGCTGGTACCCCTCTCCTGAACAAAGAGAATATATTGGGCAAAGATTGTAGAAACTACGAATACCAAGAGGCATTAGAGAAGGCCGGCGTGAGGTGTCAAAGTGGTCATGCGAGGGTCAAGCCAAATCCCTTGTACAGTCGAAAGTCTTTGAAACATTATGGAAACTAAGTGAACTGTGATAAGTGGCAATCGTGAACCCGACTGAGAGATGACTGTGAATTGGGGTGTATAGTAACACACCTGAGAACATTGTGACAACAAGCATGAACCCGACTGCCGGATGTCCACAGTGAGTTGTTGGTCTAAGCCCGACTGAGGGAGTTTAACGGTGAGAGAAGGATCAGAGCCTGGCTGAGGGTGATCCAATGGAGAAGAGTAATTGCCCAACGTGAGGATTAGCAGAAGGAACTTTTGTTTTGTTATTTATGGTGCATCAGGCCCTCTGAAGCCTGAGACTTTGCATGAAAGAGCCTTGGGCACAGAGGCCCTGATATTGAGAGGAGGAACTGTAAACTCATGCCGGAGGAGCCCAGGAGTGTGCTGTGCTCAAGAGTCTGCCTTGTCCCGTGCTAAAAACATGGGGAAGGAGACCCCGGACTTGACATCCTGACTTATCATTTTGTGAATACTCTTTCTTTTCTTGTGAACATTATCCCACACTATTTTATAGTATAGCGGTAAGGATTAGGTAAGGATAGGTTTTTTAGTATAGGCCCTTTTTATTTGACTAGACTCCACTAGGACTATATTATTATTATTATTTGATGGTTGTAACTTGCTCCTATGTTAGATTTAGGTTTAGATTAGGCGTTTATCACACTCATTTTATAGATTAATAAACACTCTTGAACTGTGATCACTTGTGTCTGTCTTACTTTGATACCATGCCTTTCTTACAACACACAAGATAAGTAGTGCCAGGAGAGGGGTGTGAGGCAGAAGGCCAGTGCAAGGCTGGAAGAAAGCTTAGCGGTAGAAAAAGAAGGCGTGCGCTAGGCATGAAAGAGAAAAAATAGTGTCATACCCAACAAGTGTGTAAACAAGGTTGCAACACGAATCAGAAATGTTGTAGACTGAATGTATACAGTTGGGCCCGTGCCATCTTGAAAGGAACTAGACCGGGGATGCGCATTCTAGTCAAATGTGTTGGAATATTTAATGGCAGATGCTCCACTGTTTCCACAGCTTCCAGGAAGGTTGCCTGGTGACAGCCCCAAATCCTCTCAGTTAGGGATTGTGCAGGCCCAGAAGTCTGGGAAAACTGGTTTAGCAAGGTCAAAGGCTGTGGAAGGGCAGCGGGCAACTGCAATAATATCAGATGATCAGCTACAGCCAGGCTCAGGTTTTTACGACTTGGTACTATTGTGGAAAAGAGATACAATCTTTTAAAGTGCATGGGAGCCTGTTATTCATTATCCAGGGAAGTCCAGCCATCTGGTAGAGTTAGTTTTTGACCGAATAATAAAACCGGTCTAAGTGCCGCTTAAGGTCAGAATTGACGAGTTGACAAAAGTTTTTTTGGGTTTCGATAAGTTTCTCAGGATGTGCCCAGAGGCTATACGTGTTGAACTGGTAGTCATATAGATTTATGTGAAAACAGGACTGGACAGCAAGTCTGGGCGGATAAGATATTAATCGCCAGTTCAAAAGGAAATAGTTTATTTCTCCTCCTCCTCATATGTGTTCAAAAGGAAATAGTTTATTTCTCCTCCTCCTCATATCGTTGAAGTGTCCTTGCAAAGACCATGTGAATCTCATTAGGGGTTAGACTTCCCCGGCCAGTTGGGACCTGTAATGAATGATGTTTGTTGTGTGAATATGTAACTATGGGACAACATCATGACCTACCACAGAAAAATCCCTAAAAGGGGTGTGCTGTAAATATGAGCTGATACAAAGATACTGCATCTCCCCCAGGCTCTCCCCACGTGCCTTCAACTGAAGCCAGAAACCTTGGAGTCATCTTCAACTCCTCTCTCTCCTTCCTCCCGCACACTCAGGACATTGCCAAAAAGTCCAACCATCAGGTCTTCCTTCTCTAAGGAATACTATCTTTTCTCACTTTCCCTAAGAAGCTCAATGTGACTCAAGCCCTGGTTCTCTCTAGACTTGACTACTGTAACTACCGCCTCCTAAATCTTCCATCTTCTACTCTGTGACCCCTCCAGCTTATCTAGAATAGGGCAGCAAGACTTATCCTTGACCTTAAACCCAGGGACCGCATCCCTCCTGCACCAAAAAGTGTTCACTGGCTTCCGGTTGCTGCACGGATTAAATTTAAATCCATCTGTATAATCCACAAGGCTGTCTGGGCCCAGGGACCACACTATCTTCAACTTTATCTCACTAAATACTCTGCCCCTAGACGACTTCGTAACTCTGGCACCAGCTCTTTGTGTGTAAAGCATTTTGCTAAACAGAGGGCAGGAGGTCGCTCACTTTCCTCTATGGGCTAACACCTCTGGAATAGCCCCCTCCTCCCCCTGCGTCTTGAGCAGGATCTTTTCAAATTCTGGAAGGTCCTTAACATTTTCCTCTTTTCCTCCTCCTGCCCACCTTCTCTGCTCTGCTAATCCCACAGTTGCTGAATCAGTGTCCTTGCCCATTATGCATTATCTGGGCCTTGACCTCCTACACCAATTCTTCCCAGCTCCTGTCTATCCACAGCGCTTTGCATCTGCACTCCATCCGCTCTGGAGGCTGGCACTTACACCTCCTGCGGCCCAGGCCGTGTAGCACTCAACATTCCTAGCACTTCATCTATGGCTCACCCACAAGCTCGGACTCCCCAGCACGTACTCCCTTTTCCCTCTTCTTTTATGCACTTGCACATTCTGAATGCTCATGAGGCATAGTAGGTACGTCACCCCCACTATTCTTAAATATTGTGTTACAATGTATTTCCTACCCCTGCTCCCTCCCTGCCATGTGGGCACTTTGAAACAGTATTTTCTTATTGTATATCGCCTAAAAAAGCAAACAAAAAATAAAAATAAATAAATACAATATTTTGAAAGGTGGTGCAAGTTAAACAGATGTGTCCAATCAGAGTGTGGGAATTAAAGAAGATTGGATTTCTTTATATAGGATTCACCAATCATGTGTGAGGGGGGGATGATTTGTATTAAAATATGTCAGTCTTTTAACTGTTGCAAAATGTATAAAATGTGTAAACTTGTGTAGTTCGAGGCGACACAGGTTAGTTTGACACTACACCATACAAGTCATATAGCTCCTCCCACCTGTTTGTACAATAAAGTTGTTTTATGGATAAAACATGCACATGATTCTTAAGAGGTGGGCGTACTTTGGGTTAAGGTGATCAGAGGTCCATCCGCACACAGCCAAGAGATATAACTCTGTTGCATTTTGTGGTAATGTGGGCAGAAGGACGCCTATACTTGCAAAAGAGGTGTGAATGTGATCCATTAAAAACCAAAACAGCAAAGTAAAAACAATCCAAAATGAAAAGGAATGTCCAATCACTGTTCTATATATATATATATATATATATATATATATATATATATATATATATATATATATATATATATATATATATATATATACTTTAATAACACATCAATGCACAAATAACTATGAAAACACTATAGAAACTCACCCCTGTCAAAGAGAACACAGAATATGCAAAAGATAAGACGATTCAGCACTCTGGCTAATGAAAACAGGGACAAAAAGGCAATGCATAACTGCAAGGAATTTACTTTTAGTTTATTATAACAATGTTTACAATAAGTTCTAGGTTAACATACAGCAATCTACATGACTAAAAATACTTGAGCTAAAAACAGAATAACACATACACTTGTAGGACAGATTTGACCATAATGTTGTAATCAATTAGGGACGTGCTCGTCCCCCAAGATTGCAAAGTTTGGTAAAGATTTGTTAATAAATAGAAAGCAAAAAAAAAGAAAAAAATCAAAGTTCAAGCCTACTTCAGATTCTTTTTCCCATACACAAACAAGTTCAATTTTTCACAGAGTGCACAGCCCAAGCCACTGGACGGATTTGGACCAGGTCTGAAACAACTTGGGCATGAAGCGTTTACTGGAGTCCTTTTTGTGGTTTGTGGCTATTCTGTGCAATCGATTTTAAATATTTGATGGAGAAGGGAGTGCATCCTTCTCCAAAATAGATAGCTCAATGTTTCTTAGAAATGAAACAGCCACCCTCTTTGTTTTTGCTGGATAGGAGAGACAGCCGGAGATATAGCCGAGGATATAGTAAAATGGAAAAAATCAATTTGCAGCTCAAGCTATATGCAAATGCCATCAGTCTAGAGGTGGGGCATGGGGGGTAAGAAGACACCAAGTGAAATTTGGGAGTTGCAAGTGGTCGACACAGAGCTTTTCTTTAGCTTCACCCATGGACAGAATATCTGCAAATAGCTGACATATGTAAGCAAACTGTACCATGGAGGCAACATGTGCAATGTGGGAATGGGAGAGGGAAGGCGAGGGAGGTAAGAGCGCCATCATTGGTGTGTGGGGAGCAGGCACAGAGGAGGGGGACACTTGGTTAGGGCCTGGAGGGGCAGGAAAGCATTTAATGTTTTTGCCCATCTTTCCTGGTAGTCGTGGCCATAATAACCATGTGTATCCGTAGTTCTGTACCCGCGGCTATAGATAAAAGAGTAAAAAACATAAATAAATATTTTTATAGATATAGTGACGATGGGGGTGAAAAGTCACTGGCTTTGACCACCTATCCATGCAGTTACCCGGATGCTTAGATTCAAAGCGAGGAAGGGGCCAGCCCCTCTGGCCATAGAGGATAGCTCAGTGGCAACGTGCCAGGGAGGACTGCTCAGCGGCAATGTGCTCGCCTTGGAAGCAAGACGGCACGAACCAGCACAGGTTCGGTCCCTGGGTCTGTGCTTAGAAACCTCTGGGTATTTAAGCGTGTTATAAATATGCAACTAAGACAAAAAAAAACAATTACGCAACTAAAAAACAAACAATTCCTGTAACAGCGCCTCAATGCCTGCGGGCTGTGTGAGCACTTTAAAAATGCAAAAATAAAATACATAAATGTTGCTATGAGTCCAAGTTACAAGACCACTTGGAACAATAAGGCCTGAGGGGCCAGGCCCCTTCCTCACTTAAGTAGGGTTGATCCAGATTACTGCATGGATTGGCAAAAGTCCACAGTCCAACACACAGCATCAGCGTTATTTTTGTTTAAACCATGTGACTGTCAGTCCTTGAAGGTTTGGCACTCAGCGACCATATTTTGCCTTTTGCTGAATTGCATTCTGGTATTTGTAGTCTCCCAGTCAAGGGGAATAATGCCACAACTGCACACTTTTTTGCCTAACGTAGTTCTGTAAAGATTTATAGATTTGAGTGACACTATGGTTTGAAGAGGGGAAATGAAGAAAGGGCAACTAAGTTATGACTATTTGTCCACGATGTGGCAAGAGAGTTTGCAATCCTAGGGAGTAGTGCAATTATTTTCCCCTGATTGTGGCTGATTTTTAGGGCACAAGTAAAGAACACATGTGGGTGGACAGCGTAACTATTTTGCAGTGCGTGGTCGCCACCCCTTGGGTTTTTTTTTAGGTTGGCAAGCTTGCTCACGTATTTGGCTACCAGTATTTTACTCAGGTTGTTATGTTTCCAGTGCAGACACTTACCCACAAGACCACAAGCACTGTTTCTTATTTGGATTTTTGTTTCCTGGGAATATTTCATGACAGATTGCTGTGTTTAAAAGCGATCACCTTATATACTTTGTCCGCTTATTTATTGGAACATTTGCTCTATCAGGTTATTTTTCTGGTGTTCATTACTTTTTTAAAGTCCAATGCTATTGTGTCTTGTAGATGTTTTTATGAGGGGAAGGACAATTGAACTACATTTGTATATTTCAATTTAAGATATATGTTCACTTACGGTGCATATATTCATGGGTGCCAGCTTTTGATTTTCGTTATGGGGGCAAAGGTAGCTGGACATTTGTTATCCTTGAAACGGGACAATTTTTTTACCTTTTCCGTGCTGCTTAAATGCAGTTAGTTGGGGTCGTGTGATACATCACGATAGTCACCAGGAGATCGGTCATAAAACAAGGGGCATGTAGCACGCTGCTTAATCACAGTGTGTGATCCCAGGCAAATAATTGAATCTCATTTTGCATTGCCTAAACGCATTGTGAGTTCTCAAAGCCTGCAATCTTTTATACATAAAGAAAGGTTTTACAGCTACAGTCGGTCTTCCATCCATGCATTCACAAGGACTGACCCGGGACCGACTCTGCTTAGCTTCGAAGCAAAGAAGGGCCAGCCCCCTCAGGCTATGTTCCCTTATAAATGAGCCCAAGTTAGAAGCCCACTCAGAGTAACACGGCCTGAGGGGGCTTGCCCCTTCCTCCCTATGAAGTTAAGCAGGGTTGGTCCCAGTTAATTCATGGATGGGAGACAGTCCCGGATGCTGTGTATTTTCTTAGTTTTAAAAGTCTCATAACTGTGAGAAACCTGAGTGTATTTTCACTCCTATTCCCCCTGGATCTTTTCAAGCAGGGTAGGAGCACCTGGGTGGAGGGTTATTGGGTATTGGGAGTGAGGTATCCACAGATGAGACGCAGTATCCCCTTTTCCTACTGATGGCCAATCTACCCTTGCCCCTCCCACAACCTCTTTAGGTTGCAGTAAAACATCTTCCTTTAATTTACCACATGTCAAATCTACTAGTACAGAGACACAGCATTCCCCTCTTCCTAGTTATACATCTTATTTTATTTATTTATTTAATGTGTTACAGTTTAGCTAATAAACTTTACACATGAATGACAACAAAATACAATAATAAGATTAAGATTACACAACTAAGTAAAAAAAAAATTAACAATGCTAATAGCAATAACAATAAATAAATAAATCTAGCCTAGACACAATCATGCATTCTAAGACCTAAAACAACCTAGATCGTCCTAAATCAGACCCTGTGGGAATCACATCTGAACTCACCAAGATACGAAATACTGACAATATTTGGGAGAACGGTTAGCAGTTGGAATTCATAGTTACAGGATTCACAATAAATAAATAAATCTAGCCCAGACACAATCGTGCATTCAAAACCTAAAACAACCTAGATCGCCCTAAATCAAACCCTGCGGGAATCACATCAGAACTCACCAGGATACGAAATACTGACAATATTTAGAAGAGCGGTTAGCAGTTGGAATTCTTAATTACAGATTCACAATTACAGAGTCACGCATGGCCCAGGAAGGGTTCTAGTAAAGGTGTATCCCATCTCTGCACCTGGGTGTAGATAATGCTGCCTATTCAGATCCTAATACCCAATTTTCCCTCAATGACCAACCAGATGTTATATAAAGCAGTAAAAATGTGGATATTTTCGGAATTTAAGCAGTGATGCCAAAATAATGCCTTAGAGGTTATTACAGAGTCATGCGTATACTTTCCCATATGTTGATATATTATGTTTGTCATACTACTGCATTGAGTCAGGACATGTCTTGCTGTCTCAAGAACATTATTGATTTTACACAGTCTGCAGATCCTTAGTGTCGACAGCAGTCGATCTCTCCGGCCCGTGACCCAAAGGGTCGGGAGTTGGCCCAGTCTTAATAGGAGTACAAAACGTCGCAATCTTCTGCAAGGGCATAAGTTAAGGTAATCTTGCGGTCTCATATATGTATACAACCTAAATTTCACAAATTCATAACTTTTCAATGCACTGAGGTGGGCAAAATTTTCCAACCAATCCCACATATCTATTCGCTTATCTAGGGCTCTCTGAACTTGCCGGGTATAGTACCCTTCACGATACGTCCATCCTATATCAGCGAGGTATTTTAACATTATAGCAGCGGGTGAAAGGATATTTTGTTTTTTACATATTTCCTTATCCACAGCAGTCAATATTGAATTTGTTGTACCACTACGCATTTTGATAAAAAACCCTAGTCTCTTTTTCATCACTGTAGCTTTCAATGATGGTATGCCCAACTCTAGGCGTAAAATGGCCATTGGAATTCCTGGGGGCAGCCCCAAGACCCGCCGCCAGAATTTCCCTTCTATAACTTGTAGCCAGCTAAGATCTAGGTCGAACAAGGCCTCTAGACCATAGGTTATCATGGGAGTAAAAACCTGCACATATAGTTGGCGAGTGCCCCATAACGTGAAACCTCCTTGCTTGTTGGTAAAGTTCGCAACCAGCGATGTGACCTGCGCTGCTCGCGTCATCCGAGAATGTTTGCACATGGTAGTTATACATCATTATAATTTCCCTTAGCCTTTATGAAGTATTTTCAATCTCATCCCGTTTCCCCCTCCCCATTTCCAACATGCACTGGAAGGAGGAAGAGTCGACCGGGAGTTATAAGGAATACAATGACATTGTTGGGGAAACCCAGCCCAGTCTGTATCATCAGGCTATGAAACCCAGGAGGGGGAAAATTCCTCTGTCCCACTTTGCCACAATCTTCCATCTCTTCCACTTAGATACCACTCTTCAATCCCAGTAAGAAAGGAAGAGCTATAGAATTACTATTATGTTCCTTAGGACCAGAGGCAATCTCCCCTATAAAAAGGGTACCCATGACAAATCCAAAGATCCTACATTACAGCCCCACATCTAAATCTCTCTGGGAGCAAGAAAGAAGAGGATCACTCTCTGGTCTCCTAATACATCCCTGGAGGAGTCAGAATCCCCCTACAAAGAGCAAAGCCTTGTTTGTGGAGTTTTGGCCCATGAAATGATACCTCCCCAGGAACATAGAAGACCCTACTATTCCACCCGATGAAGTTAACTTCATTAGTGAGCCCATTCTGTCTGCTACGCCATCAAGTCTTACAGAAAATATATTGGATTATTTGTAGGAAGAAGGGGAAGAACTCTTGAAACAGTGTGCCATAGACTGGGAAGAGTAGAGACCACCCTCCCCAGGGATACCTTTCCAGGATTCACTAGAAGCAGAATCCTCTAGCAATTCAGAAGGGAGCAAACCCGAACTAGAGCTTGGAAAGGGTAGAGGGAGTGAAAGTCCCCCTTCTCCACCAGCCTCATTAGAAGTTGGGAGTTCCTGGTGTTCCTATAAAGAAAGCCACCAGTTAGAGGAACCAGGTCCTTTAGATCTACATAGGTGTCCCGATTCAAAAGATTGGAAACCATTAATAAAACCAGGTTCCGTCAGTCTTGTGTGTGGAGATGATTGTGAAAACCCTTTGTCCATCTTAACCCCATCTCAAAGCAAAGGTGCCTTTTGTCTTGACTTTAGATGTGGGGCTGTGATGTAGGATACACCCAATTATTTGAGTTGGTGGGTTTTGGAACAAGCCCGGGTGGGCCACAATACACAAGGCTGCCTCCTGGACCTTGAAAGTAGGTGGATCCATAGAATGGACACCTTTGACCATGGGTTGAATAAGCAGTTTATCCCTCAAATGTAATACCCAAGTACTATGTCAGATCCAAACAAGTTCCCTTTCACCACGCCTCTGTGTATTATGAACACTACTGCTCTGAACAAAATTAATCAGAGTTCACAGTACTTTGATACAATAGGTGTGTACAGCAACATCAAATATGTTCCTGCTGAGTACCATGTATTCATACAATGCAGCAGGCACTCGCGCTGGTTATATTTACAATAGGCAGAATGAACATGCATAACTGTTGGATTCTCATCATTACTACCTAAACAGGGGTTTTGTTTTTCATTCTTTCCCCGGTTCCACTTTACACAATCAACTCACTGGCCCTCTGTCCCTTTAAGCTTGAGAGCGCCTGTCTGCACATAATCTAATATGGGCCACGAAATTACATCGTTCCACATCATTTCCGTATCTACCTGGATTTCTACTGGCTCACTCACGCACACCCCTGTCGACATCACGTCGGCCCACATCGTTTCTGCATTTTCTATTGGTGCATTCACACACACCTTCCATGATTTTTTGTCTGCACGCCGGAGATTAGCCCGCTTACAGACATACCCCAATCACTTGCATACACATTCGAGATTGGTTCCTCAGAAAGCACCCAGAGCACCTCAATGCTACACTTTGGCCTTGCTAGTAATAGCCACGTTTAGCAACGCGGTAAACCACGCGAGTCATTTATTATATCACTCATGATTGAATTGAAGTCTGTTCCGCTATCTCTCTGCTCATTGGATGCTTAAAGCACGGACCGGAAAATACGGCCCGCAATCTAACAGACACACCTCTGCATTTTCACTAGCAGGTACGTTTACACTTTTTTCAACATTGAGATTTTGGATTCGGTTTCTCCAGCTCCTCAATGTTTACACACGCACGAATATGACATCTTCTATCCTTTCTTCAACTTTTCTTTTCCCCATCTACTTCATTTGATCGGGTCCCCGTTCTCTCTCATCCTCTCTCTGCAGATGCTGCCGGATTATGTACATCGATAGAGAAACCTTTAGGCGCTCTGAGCCCAGCACAGGAACTACGTTGTCAAGTGAACCGTGAAGCCCTTCCCGCCTGCACAGAAAGGGGCCACACAAAGAATAAAAACTCTCCCTCCCACACGCACATCCTGATGACTGCGCACAGTGCATCAATCAGATGAGCCGATGATTTCTTCCCATTGCACCTCGTTCGTCTGTGTTATAAACCATGTTTGGTCCTGCGTCAGAACAGTGAACTGCCAACTGGCCTTGAATTTTCTTCTCTATGGAACTGCACTATAACATTTTACTAGGGAATAAACAACACCCTTCACACATGCTCATTTCCCCTTATAGGATACATCCTAGCTCCAGCAGCAAACATAGGACCTGGACGGTGACGATGATTCTGGCATCCGGTGTGCCCCAGCAGTGAGGGGAAAAGGAGCCATTTCTCTTTTGTGATGAGTTCGGTCTTCTTGCTTACCATGAATGTGTTTTTCAAGTTGCCTTTACTAATTTTAAATTTCTCTATTTTAATATACCTTTTGGGTATGCTCTATGAATGCCAGAAAACCTACATAGACCCATTTTTTGCTTTTATGTCCACAGGGTCCTTTCACCCAATGCCCTGATGAAGGCGGCCCCGAGGATCTTCATCCACATCACCGCCGAAACACTATTTCTATGAGGGCACTGATGTCATTTTCACATTAGACTATATGTTAACCCTTTTTTGGACATAGCCCTGTTATTTTCAACAATTTAATTGTCCCCCATCACGTTGGCAGACCCCACCCTGAGCAAAAAGTCTTCTCTACAAAGGACTTAATAATGAAACGGGAGCGATTATCTCAGAAAGGTGGGAACTGAATAGGGGTACTAGGCAAGGATGCCCATGGTCTCCGATGCTGTACATTTTAGCACTGGAGCCCCTCGCGTTATACCTGAGGCAGCAGTATGAAGAAATAGGGATTAACATAAAAGGGGAGCCGCACTTAGTTTCACTATTTGCAGATGATATGCTGCTGTACATAAGATACCCTGAAGAGAATCTCCAATATATCCTAGTAGTGATGGAGCGGTTTGCAGCGCTGTCGGGAATTGCGATGAACCGCAAAAAACCCTTCATATTCCCATTATAGAGGTATGTAGCATTCCCAAAAGATCAACTACCAATCCTACAAATACCATGGGAGTCAAGCACGTTTAGATATTTGGGGATAGACATCTACCATACAGTAGAGGCAGAACACCAGCATAACACTGAGAAAGCGGTAAAGAATATTGAAAATAGCATGAGGTTCTGGTCGAAGCTCCCCTTGGCAATGATGGGAAGAGGTGCGCTGTTGAAGATGGTGGTATTGCCAAGACTATTACATTTTTTCGAGAACATCCCATACTTGATACCAAGGTGATTCTTTATCAAACTACAAAGCATATGCAGGGATTTCCTATGGAACGGGACTAGGAATAGACTAGCTCTCTGGAAGCTGCAGAATGCGCATGATAAGGGGGTATAAAACTGCCGAACTATGAGATCTATTACCTAGCTAGTCAACTGCAATATGTGGTCAGAAGACCCAACCTCAGAATCAAGATTGCTGAGATTGGAGTGTGCCCCGTTCTTTTTAAAGGAAACGATATGGCTGCCCAAAACAGAGTTGAAAGAGCGCTCAAAGATGCTGGTACTTGGATGGAAGGTATGGTGAAGAGCTTGTCAGGTCATAGAGAACCCAATTCCATGTTCTACATAGGTACCGTTGGTTGCAGTAGTGAGAGGAAATGGGCAACTAATGAAGATAATTAGGAGGCACTGGGAACCGATGGGAATTGTAACAATGGGAGACATATGGCAAAAAGGGGAGTTTAAGGCATTCGGGACGCTGGTGGAGGAAACAGGGTTACATGTGGGGAAATGTATCACATATAACAGAATGATACAGCGGATTAAAGAGACCTGGTCGGAAATAACATTAGGAGAACAACCCGATGCTGTCATAGAAACTGTATATGTTATAGGAGAAGGCGGGCATGAGATATCTAGACTGTATGAACAGTTGATGTCCAAAGTGGGGAAGGAACTGGCGAACTTAAGACTGGACTGGGAGGAAAAGGTTGGGGTACCCATGTGTGATGGGTTATCGGAGCAGGCCCAAGGATATCATAAGAAAGTCTCCAGGAACGCGAGGCTACAGAAAATACAACTATATGTTACTCACAGAGAATATATGACTCCCCAGAGAATAGCTAGATTTAAGAACGCAGAACGGCAAATGGGCCGTAAATGCGGGGAAGAGAAGGAGAGAATGCAGGGATGACATATATGTTTTGGGCATGCCCAGAAATTGGGAAATTCTGGGAGGAAGTAGCTCACCGATTGGATGAGAAGGGCATGTTTGGTAGGTGGATTCCCTAGGCCCCGCCAGCTGAAACATGTAAGTAAACTGAAACACCTGGCATATATACTTGCCAAACGCAGAATTGGTGGAGGGACCTTCAGAAATGGGATGAAGCTGAAACAGCAGTGTGGCAGGAAGCAGGGAATAGAGGAGGGGAGTAAGAAGCAGAAACCCTGACGGCTTGGAAACACTTACTAGCTACAATGTATGGGCCCACCCAGAACTGGTCAAGCAACCCAGACTCTTCTGAAGATAGAGAAGAGGAACACCCCTAGGAATAGATGCGGACCTCGAGGTGGAGTAGGATCGGAAGAGGGGGATAGGTAGGCAGCAGACATTGAAGGATAAATGTAAAGTTGAATTATTATTATTATTTGTACTGCACGTTTGGTTTATGTTGTTTGTTGGTGGAAAATTAATAAAAATTGTTTAAAAAAAAAGAAAAAATGATGAATTCAAATCAATGCTTCAACCTTTTTGTGCACAGGCATTAATCCGCAGTGTCGCAGCTGACCAAGGTTGGCACAAAATGCAAAATCATTGCAATATCAGAAAGTAAAAAGTTGCATAGAATCATCATATTTGTTTTTTCATCTCATTAGGAACTGATTGACATTTTCTATCAATATAAACTCAACATTGATTATTGATTGATCACCGATTTTTGGACCAATCATATAATGTCTACAAGCCAATATTTGAGTGACTTTCTTTGATGAAACATTATTCTTCAATATTTCTGTTCATTTGTATGTTCTTTCTTCCTGAGACCGTTTAGTCTACAAAGATTATCTCTTGGGGTTTCTATTCTGTTAGGCAGAAACCTGAGCAGTTCCCTTAGGGACCACTGCAAAAGATTTAGGACTACAGGTGTTTGGCAGTAAACCCACTTGGTAGCAGTCTGTACCACACAGATTCACTTGGTAGCTGTGGCTGAGAAGTCAGACTTCCCTCAAGAAGAGTTAGGCAGTATATAAAGTATACTCAATAGGTACAGAGATACAGTAGCACAAGCAAACACTGACCAGAGCTTTGGTGTAAACGTACATAATTATTTATTTAAAGAGGTAAGTAAATTCAGCACACAGTCACTATTATATATGTACAACCCTAATTACTTATTAGTCAAGTCTTAATGAGAAACACTACTTATTTTCAGGCAGAGATGAGCGCTTAACATAAGATGGCACTCTACTAAGTTATTTAAAAGGGAGGGAAAAAGGCAGAGTTATGGAAGCACACAAATTTCAATACTTTTAAAAGAACCACAGTAAGGCAGGATAGGCAGTGTTCTACTGGAGAGCAAGGGAGTCAATTGCAAGGCCCACTCTTGGAAAGAGCAAGCAGAAGGGGTCCAGGTTCACACAGTGGGGTTATGCCCAAAGAGTCTTGTAGATAGTTCGCACACAAAGAATGAAATTAAAGTCAGGAAAAGTTAGCTAGGTTGTCCCAGGCCAGCCCATGTTAGAAAGTCGAGGCTTTACTGTCACCCCGAACGATCTGTCGCAAGGGAAGCCAGGCGGGACACAGTACCTTAAGTGTGAAGGAAGCTCCAGCTGGGGCAGTTGTTCCTGGCAGCGGATGCAAGTTGGTGTTTTATCCAGAGGAAGAGGAGGTCTCGTCGTGGAGGAAAGATGAAGGTAGTTGCACTGCCAGGGAAGAAACCAGCCGCGGAGTTCTTCGGTTAAAAGGTACTACCCTTCTCTTCGCGGTAGTGGTAAGCCGTGGTATTCCGGTTGCCGGGGTGCTTGGCACAGGCAAGGCGGCCACGAGATGCTCCAGGAAGGTGAAAAGAAGGCAAAACTGGTTATCCCCACCAGTCAAAGGAAATAGAGTCTCCGGACTGGAGATCTCCTCTGTCGTCAGGAAAAGTGGTGAGACGGTTCAGCAGGGCTCCACCGGTGGTGTCGTCGTTGCAGGTCGGCTCAGCTTCTCCCTCCTTGGATTCTTAGGTCCTGTGGCGACTTCTGAAGTTCCAGTCCCCAAAACCCTGCTTTTATGCAGCAAACCCCCATTCATTCAGCCTAGCTGTCAATCAAACATGCTAAGTGGTGAGCCGGCCGGCTCACCACTTGGGCCAATAACACAAGAGTGCGACTTGAGTTGCCAGGGCAACTCAGTCCAGGGTGCCTAAACCCCCTCCCACACCCCCTGTGGTACCCAGACAGAGTGGCACCACTTTTGGAGGCTTCTGTGGAGAAGCCCGCCAAAAAGTGGAACAAAGGGCTCGACTTGGGTTGGAGTCACAGAAGAGAACACAATCGCCATTTTAGAATCAAGTTCTGGCAAAAAATACCAACCAGTGAATGGATATTAAATAAATAAACCGGCGGTATGTTCGAGGCTATAGGAATTAAATAATTAAAGTTGGTAGCCTCGAACAATGGGAAAATCCCATAGGGATATATTCGCGGTCGAATATAAAAAGTAGTATCCACTGCCACCAGCCAAAACCCGATCAGGGGGGACGAAGACGTGCCGCCTCGAACAACAGACCCCGGGGCAATCGAATTGCCCCGACCAGTACGTCCACAATGTGATGGTTTGTACTGGTTTCGGTTCATAATTTGGGACTAGTAAAGCCAATGGTGACTTTACATTCCCTGGGAGACAGTAGTCAATCCCAGGGTATGTTGTCTATGTTTGGGGGTCGCTACGACACCCCTGGGATACGGAACGGAGGGTGCTGTGTAACCCACATCAAAAACACATGGGACCCTATGGAGTAAAAGACCCCATAGCCCATAGCCCATAAAACACATGGAAAGACAAAGGAACACCTCAAATCATGTCTAAGAGTGGGAGTAAAAGAGTCTCACTCTTAGCAGGAGAAAAAAATAAACCCCAAAAATTCAGCAAAGCTGGGGGACTCACTAGGTTTGGGAAATTAGCCTTTACAGAGAATTGTCCCTAACATATTCACTATATTTTCCTTTTCTAATCTTTCTCCAAAATTTCTGTTCTAAAATGTTTTAATTAATTTCCCAAATTCTTTGTCACATTTTCTGAGTTTCTTGTTGTGGAATTTGTGCATTTGACTTCTTCCTCAGCATCAATTTAATTATTTTCTTATAAGATATGTTAATTGTCCCAAATTGTTACATGCTTTTCTACGTTTGAGTCTTTGTATTTTAACATTGATGTTTATTTTTCAACATAATACATGAGCAAAAACATGACAACCATTTTTGGTCTATGTGTGTTCTTCTGGCATAGAACATAGTGAACAATTTAACTTTGAGCTTCATATAAATCAGTGGTTGGATCAATTAGGTTTCAAATAATATAACCTCTTTGTAGCCAACTAGGTGTAGCAGTACCCCCTTTTTTGATTGTATTATTGCATTTGCCCAATACTGCTACCCGTCCACGAGGGCAACCAAACCCACCACTTGGTGGGTTTTTTTTTGCATTGAGCATTCGGTGCGCCCAGCCAGTTGAAATAAAAACTAGCTCACAGGAGACCTTGAGATTCCATCTAGTAAAAAGGAAGACCAATAAAACCAGAAGGGTTCCCTATAATTTCCTATGTGCAGGAGGTAAGACCATCTATCGAATGCCCACTGTTTTTGAGGGGAAGGCCATGTGGGCACAGCTAGACACAGGGAAACGGAATTGTGCCAAAATATCTGATTTACTTCCCTAGAACTGGAAGAAAGTTGGAAGGGAGGAAGTAGGTTGTGTTCATGACTGTGCTGATAATTACCAACTGGCACAAGTATCTATTAATGTCTTAGGAAGGCAACTGAACATGGGAGTGATACCTAGCCTGCCAACACATTTAATTCTGGGAACTGATTTGCCTCATTTTGTTCAATGAGTTCTTCGAGTAGCTCAGAATCAGTTTTGCTCAACCAGGAGAGCCTGAACTTCCTTACTTGTAGAGTTAAACCAATGGGGAAGAAAGTCCTGTTTTCTTGAAGATTAACCCAGTACAGCAGGGATGATAATCCAACTCAAGGGTCATGTGGGATTCCTTGGACCGTCAGTCCTGTGGCTCCACACTAGTTCAGAAAGACCAAAACTTCAGTAAAGACAATTCTTTCTTTCCATCCTCATGTGAAGCCTTTCTGTCCAACTCACATCGGGGAAGGGTATGTTAGAAACCTGAGGGTATTCACACTCTTATTCCACCTGGATGCTCTTCTCAGGTGGCCAGGGGACGGCTGCCAGTGTTGGATCCAGAACCTGGGAGTGGACAAGCGGGGGGAGTATCACCTGAGTGGAAGGTCCTTGGGGATTGGAAGAGAGGTATCAATGTACCAGACGTGATATCCCCCTTTTCCTACTGATGGCCAATCTTCCCTTACCCCTCCATTTACCTCTTTAGGTTGCAGTAAAACATCTTCCCTTATTTTCCACACATGTAACATCTACTAGTACAGAGAGATAGTATTCCTCCTTCCCGTTTATATATCATCACACTCTCCCTCAGCCTTTATTGGTTATTTTCAATCCCTTCCCGTTTCCCTTTCCCCATTTCCAACATGTACTGGGACGAGGAAGAGGTGACCGGGAGTTATAAGGATTACCCATAGGAACGACATCTGTGCGGTGAGAGGCCTACTCCAACATTAGGCTGTCCTGTTAATAGAGTCAGGCGAAGTCAGGCACTTGAAAGCAATCCTACACATCTGCAGTCTATTAAACAACACTTCAGGATTGACCAGGAGACAGGGGTTCATAAAGGTCAGGCATGTCCTATTAATTGGCCCAATTAAGGTCAGGCAACTGAGTCCAATGACTCACACATGAAGCCCCTTAACAGTCCTCATGTGTATAAAATGTGGGGCATTGAACAGTGCAGGGAGTAACAGTGGGGAGAGCAGAAGGGAGGTTGTGCGGCTAAGTGCAGCAGGGGATCCCTTCTCAGTCCCAAGCCAGATTTTGACAGGAAAGCTGTGCGAGCTGGGGTTGCTGGTTGGAACGTGAAGGCTGTAGTACAAATGACTGGGAAATCCGGAGGAGAAAGGGACACTGACCCTGTGTGGCTCGAGTGTTGCAGCGTGGCGAGGGAGCCATGTGTACAGGGAGCCGGTGTGAGGTGAGTTGCTAATGGTTGGCCATATCCAGGCCAGTGCTCGTTCCCCTGGGACATGTGCTGAGTCCAGGGGTATCTGAGGAGCAGGTGGTGAGACCCTGACCTCGGCCCACAGACGCCAAGAAGCTGCTTGTCAGCACTGCGCTATCTGGGTGATTTTTGTAGCAGGCGCGAGAGAAAGACACAATGGCATGCGTGTGGTTGGAGCAGAAGCAGAGATGTGAGAGTGGCACAGAAAAGGAAAATAAGGAGTGCGAGTGGCGAAAAGATAAAAAAAGACAGAAGAGAGGACCAGACCGACCCAAAAGCAGAAGATGAATGTGAGCGACCCGAAAGACAGAAAGAGTGACATTGAAAGTCAAAAGAAATAAAGAGAGGGTGCAAGCGACCCAAAAGCAGAAGAGAGGGTGCAATAAAGTTATCAGAGCACAGTATTGTTGAAAGCCGGAATGGGGGTTAGGAGGGGAAATGATGTGACAGAAAGTAACTCATGAGTATTTGCCAACAATGTGGCAAGAGTATTTGCAATCCTGGACACTGGTGCAGTTATTTGCCCCTGATTGTGGCTGCTCTTGAGGCACAAGTAAAGGACACGTGGGTGGAGAGCGCAACTTTTATTTTAAGGGTGGACGCAACCGCCTGGTTGGCAAGCTTGCTCGAGTTTTTGGCTACCTAGCTTTTACTCATGTTGTCATGTCCCAGTGCGGACGCCTACCCAGAAGACCACAAGCACTTATTTCGTATTGGGATTTTGTTTTCCAGGGAATATTTCATGAGTGATTGCTGGGTTTAAAAGGCGAGTACCTTACATACTTTGTCACCATATATATTGGAACATTCCCTCTTTCAGGTTTTTCTGGTGTTCGTTACTTTTTTTTAAGTCCATTGCTATTTTGTCTTGCACACTTTCTTCTAAGGGGAATGTTAATTGAACTGCATTTGTATATTTCAGTTTAAGATATATGTTCACTCACTGTGCACATATTAATGGGGGGCCAGCTTTTGATTTTCACTATGGGGGCAAATGAAACTGGGCATAGGTCATTCTTGTAGCTGGTCATTTTTTCCCTTTTCTGTGATGCTTAAATGTGGTTAGTTGGGGTTATGTGATATATCACAACGGTCAGAAAAGACCGGACATAAAACAAGGGCCTTGTAATATGCTGCTTAACCAAAGTTTTTGATCCTTGGCAAGTTATTTAATCTCACTGGGCATTGCCTAAAAACATTGTGAGTTCTCAAAGCAGGCAATCTTTTATGCATAACAATACCACTGTAAAGACAGGTCAAAATCAGTTTGTGATTGATGAGCAAGTGTTTTAAAATATACAGTGGACATGCCCACCAGTCATGGCCAAAGGTCATGGCTAGTGCTCTAGTAGTTTTCTAAAATATGCAGGGGGGACGGCCATAGGACCTGGCCACTGGCCATGTGCGGAAACATTCTATTGAATAACAAAACCCTTGAAATTCAAGAAAAATAGTTTAGTTGCAGGGATGTTATGGTGAGCAATAAATTGTAACAAAACCTTTGAAATTCATGGAAAACCCTTTAGTTGCGGGGAAGTTAAGGGGAGAACTTAACGCAGAAAATAATTCATCTAAAGTCACCTTAAGTTAGCGCCTCCTGTAGCGCAGTCTATGACCACAATGATGACAGCACTGATGACACAACTGATAACATCACTGGTGACACTGCTAATGGCATGATCTAAGGCACGATCTATGACATCACTTATGACTCATGACATCCCTGGTATCATCAGTGATATGACATCAATGATTTTTTTAACAAATGGCATCAGAGATAAGATCACTCTAGGCAAGGCATACATTAGTTTTCAGAAATTGATTAGCAGAGTTTGCTAATTAAAATGTTCTTGATTAGCAAACACGCCCATTTGATTAGCAATGTTGTACAAATATTTTTAATGTCACCAGCAGTTACTTGCATCCAAATGAGCATCAATACAGCATTTTTGTGTATTGCTGAAGTAAGGTATTACTGGGAAGAATCGGGCCTAGCAAATTCTTTAAACTTCCACTAGTAGACCTGCAGGTAAAATTATTTAATTTACCTACTAGACCTTAAAGAAATGCACACAACCTATAGTAACAGGTGACAAACAATATAAATGTGCTTTCTGTAAAGTGGTGCATGTCACCACAAACACACTTTATGTTTGGCACACTGCTGTCAGCTATGCACAGTGAAACATTTGACATTTACTGCAAAACAGTCAATGTTACATAAAAGCTCCAAACATCCCCTGCAAATGGGAGTGGGCGAGTGGACTTTGAGAGCTCTGGATGAGTGTCTGTAAAAGGTTGGGTGCAACAAATAAATAGATGGATATGATAAAAAGGGTCTGGAAACAGTTTGGCCAGCTCTCTCCCGCAGGTGCTAATATATAATGCAATCCTAATCATAGAGCAAATTTAGCTCTGGAGGCCAACTATAGTGTGTGGTATTGCAGTAGATGTGTCGATATACACTTTGTATGGAACTTTTGATCATTCTTTTGCGTAAACATCTAGTTTGCCCTGTGTATTCATTATGTAAGAGGACGGAAAGTAAGAGACTAAGCAGAGTAGAGGGCATAGCAGGCAGAGAATTGGTCAAACTAGATGGAATATTGTAGTTTGCTGCCATCTCACTTTCACCTCTTGTGCGTTGAACGCCAGTTGCACAAATAAATGCAACCAGCAGGTCACAGAACTAGATGTCCAATTAAAAGCAGTTGGCCATGGGATCATGTACATTTTCAAACGTGTTCACTCGTCAATGTGATGCTACTTCCACAAAAAACAAAAAATCCAGTGGACACTGAGATTTAGATACACTAACCAAAGCTTTACTGTAAATCATGGAGACAATGCAGTGTTTTACAGAAGCAATACTGTAGTTATGCATTATGCAATAACTTAAAATGTTAGGAATGGAATTGCATGACAGTTTTTACTAAAGTTACACATACTGGTCTTTGCCAAAGAGGATACAGTTTGCTAATAAAAGTATCATCCTGATTACTTCTGGTTATCAATTGTTTGGGAAAGAAAATAAATCTTGCCTAGCACTCCCACATGGCCCTTTGGCACTTAAGAGTGAAAGAGATGATTACTATTGCACTTTCTCTCTATTAGCCCCTTTGAACTTGCAGTGAACAGAGAAGGGGGAGGCAAGAGCCTTGAAAGCCAGAGAGGAATTCAGAGTGAGAGTGCTTCCATTGAACTGGGTAACTTAAATAGCTAACTTTTCTACACAATTGTCAATTTAATTAGCAAACAAACAGAAATACATAGCAAATTGCTATGCGACACTGCTTATGTTAAGCCTTGCTAGGTATTAGTCCATATTTAGACGACCCTTATGCCTCTACATATGTGATATTTTAGCATTTTAGAATAGTTCATAACAACAAGTACATTGTTTAAAACAGATACACATGCATCATATCACTACGTCCACTCCTGTGTGGCTATTCTCCTACAGGGGGCAGTGTAGGTGTTTCTCCCTGATTCACTTTTTCTGTGCACTCTTCTGTTCAATTCTTATGCTTTGCAGCTGTGACCTTTGTCTTGCTAGTGTCTAAAGCATTGGATGGTCATAGTATTTGTTACATGTTTCATTTACTTTGGGCCTGGAAATCTCTTACCCATCCCCTGTGAATCTCGGAAGTGTTCCTCATGTGCTTTTCACACAATTGTAACACCTAATTAAATCACTGCTCCTCATCCAAATCTTCAGAATGAACTTCATCTCCCCGCTCTGACCAATCAGAGCATGATTATTTTTAGATGACTTTGGGCTTTCCGAACTTCACCCCACAAGACCCTTACACCATGAATTGGGATGGGCTGAGTATAATTAATTAGTCAAGTTAAAACCAATCTGATACTGGACCAAATTTTAGTCCTATCCAAATACAAAGTCCTATCCAAAAGTCCTATTTGGAGGGACCAAATTACCAGGGTGCCACCACAAAAACACGTTAAATAACATAGTAAAACATGAGGTATACCAGAACTCTGAAAATATCACAAAAGACTCCGCTTACTATGAATGTGTAGAGGAGCTCCATGCTACCAAGTACATAGAACACAGGTTTATGAGGGATTATAGCAAGAAAAAAGGCACTCCCGAATATGAGAGCTATCTCCACATGATACACCCTTCTTATGCACGCTCCCTATTCATTAACCTTCAATTAAGAATACTGACTGTTGCTGTCAAGCATGTAATGAAGGTCAAGAAACAATAGAGCATTTTATGTTCCTTCGCCCTCCTTATTATAAACTCAACGACTACATCTAAAACCTTGTTTAATAAACTTCCGTGTATGAACAGTGAGAACAGCAAGGGAATTATGCAAAGGGACAACAAACCTTGACATAGGACAGCGCTCCCAAACGACTTTGAAGAAATACAAAACAAAATGAATTGTCATACGCAAGGCAGGGATAATGACATAAACTAGGATGTGTATGACAGGGATTTTATCTAATTAATATGGTTTTATCTATTTTGTGGTGTTTTCAAGCTTTTATGCAATGATCTTAGTTTCATTAATGTAACTGTATGATGTGTTCACGCATAGGGTTTTATGATGATGATGATGATGGCCTGCGTGGCAATGGTGGGTCTCCCATTTCCCTTTGCCCATGCCCTCTGCCCTCCCTTTCACCTCTATATGCCATAACATTTCCCAGTGGCTATTCATTCCACATTGGTGGTCCTTGGGCATTGTAGAGGATTTGTAGATCACCACTCTGGTCACGTCACAGGTCCCAGACCCACATATTGCCTCTGGACCAAGAGGTTGCCTTCCAGCCACCAGTAGTCTGCAGACATTACAAGCTATGTTTATTTTATTTACGGGGGAATTTTATTGTACGCCTCTCAGCCCCACCTTGCCATGCTTGGGGTAGGTCTACCCACAGCAGGAGTCAATATGCCCCCTTCAAAAATTTTCTCAGCTTTGGAACAATGTGGGCGCCTCAAAAGTGATCAAATTACAATGGAGGCCCTCTCCAAAATGTTTGGTTCTGCCCACCAATCAGACTGGCTTTCTTTCAGAGAGCAATTTTAGTTGTTCATTACTAGGTTCATGGATCTGGTGCTGCTCCAAAGGAGTGCTCCCGGACCTAATCCATGAAGCCCATTAGGGTTCAAAGTAATATGTGGGTCCATAGCTCACAGTGGGTGGACTTGGATACCACTGATGAGTTTGTGCTCATGTTTCAGCATATTTAAAACAATGCTTCTGAATGGATTTGTACCAGGCTTGTGAACCCTCCTTTTGTGAACACATGACCACTCATTGCCAAGAATTTGGCTTGGGCTATAAGTCGGAGCAACCTTTCCCCTGTAGAATGACTGATAAAACAAATGGGGTCAAACTTCCCATGAATGTTGCTTCTTTGATAAAGCTGGGTGAAGCGTACTAAGTATGCTCCCTTTGTTTAAATTTGTTGAAGGGCCCCGAAGTAAAAAGCTGACCAAAAAATCTCTCTTCTAACAGGGAGAACATATTATCAATAGCGTTATAGGTGCTAATGTCCACTCTGTAATCTGTAATATATAATTGCAACTCTGTAGTTGAGGACAGGTATGCCCAGTCGTGGGTCCCGTGCCTGCTGTGCCTAGAGACCCAAGCTACTCCTCACTGATGAGGCCCAACAAGGCGAAACATGTTTGGGGATGCTTGTGGTCTCGTGCAGAAGGGATGTGGCCTAGCAGTTCGGGCTGGACTGCCCCTTTAGGGGTGGGACCAAGCCTGATTTGCATATGGTCTTTCCCCTTCTGTAATGGCTTGGCAGGCGAAGAACGATGGTCTGGAGGGTTGCCTAGAGCAATGCTAGTGGTTAGGATTCATTCTAAACCTTCCAGCCATCACCTCTTTATTTTTGCGTTGAGGTTCTTCAGGGACATTAGAACATGCTATCCTCTATAACATTTGACCCTGGGAACGGATCTTCACTGCATTTGGGAATAAACTGATCATGAAGCATGTGAAATATGGGAAGAATCCATGACGGGTTCAAAAATCATGGATTCCAAAGGCAGCAAGGTCAAGGCTTCCTATTCACTGGTGATGTATGCCATTCAAACAAACACTGTTAGCTGAGCAACGTCCCGTGGAACGACTGAGTGATCACATCAAATGAACAAACACAAGCATGTACTTCGGTCTGTCCCCAGCTCGCCCGTTGCAGTGGTCGATAGTGCAAATACCCGTCTTGCAATAGTGTGTGTGCCTGAAATGGCAGGCATAGCTTCAAGGGCGCTTTTCAACTCTTTTACTAGAGTCACATACTTCAGAATTTTTGAGCCTTTCTCAATTGATCTATTTGAAAACATAAATGTGCCTTACCTCAAACAATTATCCACTTTGCAACATATCTCTGTTGCTTAATTTTCATTGACTGATTCCTTTAAAAAATATTCTGTTTGTGATGCACGTGCATGGTTGCAAAATGCATTTTGTCATTAGTTGTTTTCCCCTTTGCAACTTGTGCACAGTATACTAAGCTCACACTTTAATTATAGGTCTGGAAACATGCATGTGATTCCCCGATCCTCAAAAGGGGGCAGCTGGTACATTTTTTAACTGGAGGGGCGTACATATTTGTGCCTGATATTGACGAACGACCGATCGTAGCGAGGGAACGCACACCACGCAAAAGGGGTTTGTGGGGTTTCTCCCCCCATAAATATTTGTAAATAATGGGTGAAAATGGTGCATTTTAGAGTTTAGAGTTTAGAAAAATTGGGTAAAAAGCCAAACAGTTTGCAATTCGTTTTGTAGTGTAACACATGAAAGAAATCCAATAGCTGCAAATCACCAAAAGCATTTCTCCAACACATTTTCATGATGCCTTTTCCCACATTATGTGCCAGTATAAAACTTTTTCACACTGGCTTTGCCCATACATTTCCATGCTGACTGCAACATTATACCCTATTATTCTCATGTAAAAATGTCCATGTTTGTACTGCCAATATATGGCAGTATCCCCACATAAGAACATACTCCAGTTAGATTTACCATTACAAATGCATGCCAAAGTATGAAAACATGTCCAAACTGGCTGTACTAAAATGCCAGTCTTGCTTCATAATAACATTTATCATGCTTGATTTACCAAAGGTGCCTAGTACAAAATTCCATACCACAATACAAAATGACTGAACTGGCTGCATTGAAATGCCAGTCTAGCTACATAATAACACTTATGCTTGTTTTCCCAAAGGTGCCTAGTACAAAAAACCATGCCACAGTAGGAATACCACTGGTGATCCGACTTGCTTTACCAAAGATGCCCAATTCAAAGTGTCAAGCCTCAGTAAGAAATAGCTAGATTGATTCCATAAAAAATGTGGTCTTGCTTCAGAATAACACGTACCATGCTTGCTTTACCAAAGATGCCCAATACAAAATGTCATACCACAATAAGAAATGGCTAGACTGGCTGCATTAAAAGGCAAGTCTAGCTATATAATAACACTTATCATGCTTGGTTTACCAACCATGCGCAGTAAAACATGCCATGCCTGCTCCATGGTGTGCCAGCGCCTTGCAGTCAGACATAATCACAATAATTATGAATGTGATTATGTGTGATTGCGAGGCGCTTGGGGGGCACTGAGGTAAAGCATGTTTTTATTATTGGCCATCTATCATAGATGCCCATTAAAAAAAATGGCACGCCTGTCCTCTGGGTCCCGAGATCCTTACACATGCACACAATCAATGTGGTTATGTGTGTATGCCAGGCACTGGAGGACCGGGGGTCGGGGACGGTATTTTTTACTGGATAACTATCATAAATGTCCAGTAAAAAATACCACGCCTGTCCCCTGAGCCTCACAGCGCCAAACACACACAATCAAAGTATTCTGTGTTTATGCAAGGCCCTGGTGGGTCAGGGGGGCAGGTAAGGTATTTTTTTACTAGACAGCTTGTCCAGTAAAAAAATACCATGCCTGTCCCCTGGGCCTCACAGCGCCAAACACACACTAAGTGATTATGGGTGTATGCAAGATGCTGGGGGGACGGGTGGACAGGTATGGTATGTTTTACTAGACATTTATCATAGATGTCCAGTAAAAAAACAGCATCCCTGTCCCCTGGGCCCACAGCACCTCAGAAGGAGTGCTGATTTTGGCCGGTTGCAACAAAGGTATTTTTAAAAAGCCTTTGTTGTACAAACCTCCTACCCCCACCCGCCAAAATCATCTTGACCAGCACACACACACACACACACACACACACACACACACACACACACACACACAACACACACACACACACACACACACACAATTAAACAAAATACACACAGCAAACACTCGCTGTCTCATTCGCAGTCACACGCACCCACATTCACTCACTAACAATTAAATAATAAATATACAAACACACACATTTACACTACATACACACAGCAAGCACTCTGTTTCATTCACACAAGCACCCATCATGCACTGACTCATAACACAAGCATACATGCATCCATACACATATTTAAATAATAAATAAACATACAAACACACACATTTACACAACATACACACACAACATACAGACAGCAAGCACTCTTTCACTCACACGAGCACCCATCATGAACACAAGCATGCATACACAGATTTAAATAATAAACATACAAACACACACTTTTACACAACATACACTCAGCAAGAACTCTTTTATTCACACAAGCACCCATCATGCACTCACTCATAACTCAAGCATACATGCATTCATACACATATTTAAATAATAAACATACAAACACACACATGTGCACAATATACACACCAAACCCTCTGTTTCATTCACACAAACATCCATCATGCACTCACTCAAAACACAAGCATACACGCATCCATACACATATTTAAATAAATACATTAACATACAAATGCACATTTACACAATATACACACTGAAATCAAACTTTCATTCACACGAGCATCCATCATGCACTCACTCATCATAACACTTGTACACACGCATTCATAGACATTTTTTAATACTATATAAACGAACATACAAACACACACATTTACACAACATACACATATAAATCACTCTCTCATTCACACCAGCATCCATCATACATTCCCCTAACAACACACACATGCATGCATCCATACACATAATTTCAATTAATAAAATGAACATAAACGAACGTACCTTCTGCCGCGGGTCCGGAGGTTCCAGTGCTCCAGTCCCCGGCAAGCATGAACAGGAATCAGGAGGATTCCTGGTCCCTGCACATGCATGCAAGGGGCTTGAGCGTGGGTCTGTAACCGCCCCTCTCCAGCTTGCTCTGTCTGTAAGTGCGAGGAGGTGCAGGAACGTTGCCTCGCACACACAGATGTGCAGCTCCCCAGCCAGCATTTCCTATGACCCATGTGAGGCTGGGGAAGCAAACGCCCCCAGCCTTGCATGGCTCATTGAGCTTGCGCATGTGGGGAAATTTTACTGTGAACGGGGAAACAAAGTTTCCCTTCCACAGTTAAGAGCACTCCCTCAGCTGGAAAAACAGCTGAGGGAGTGCTCATATTTTACTGGGCTGGCTCCTCCATAATGGGGTTGACGCCCCCTCACCATTATGGACGGCTGCCCCTGGTTCAAATGCTTCTGTACCCATGATTATACAAGAGCAGATTGGATTTTATAGAGTTCCACCTATAAACACTTCTGACAAAGATTGTAATCAATGTGTTAGTCACACTACAACATTCCTTATACTGCAGTCCACACTTACAATTCGCACTGGCAAGGACAGCCCAGTGGGTGTCAGGTATATCGCTCTAGAGGGGCTCAGGATGCTTCTGTCTTACTGATCCATCTCTGAGCCCTTGATGCCCTTGCAGACTGGCACACTTTCCTGGATACCTGAATACTGGACATAGCTCTGGATTCCTCTGCTTGTCTCGTGCTCTCTTATGACTCCCTCTCCATCCTTTTCCATTCTGGTGGCTGGTTGCTCCTTTGTAGGCATCTGCTTCCTGGTCCAGTCTCGGGGACTTCTTGCCCGGGACCTGGTTCTGGGAGCCCATGCACCTCAGCTCCGTCGGCAGACATGTTATTTTCTGGGTCTTCTTGGTTGCCTCACCAAGGTATTAGCTCTGTTCTCAGCTCCCCAGAAGAGGAATATTTCTGAACCTGAATCCTCCTGCTCCAGAGTTCAAATCTTGATAGCAACCCTCATCTGCTGCTTCCTTTGTGCCAGCAGTAACAAAGAAGTCAAATGATGCAGTTCTCGATTGGAGCTCTAGTGCTCAGCACTGTCTTACATGATGGTGTGAGGACTTCTATTTCAAATAAAAAGGGTTGAAAAATGACTTGCTGCCCCTATTCTAAGAGGTATTTGCCTGCCTAAAGCAAAAATAAGGGTCTGTCCAATATCAAGATGTCCAAAGCAGAATGGCCTGTGTCGAAAGTACTATTCTGACCCTCACATTCTGAAAATTAATTCTTAGCTGAAACGGAACATATCTTTGGGCTTTAAATGTGTACACATGTTAAAAAAGAAAGGAGTATCTCCAACATAAAAGCCCCAAATGGATAAGGTGCACAGTTCCAGAGGATGACTCCCTTCCCTTTAAACATTTAAGGATATGAGTTTTCCTTTGGCTTCTTTGGTTAGCAAAACAACTTGTATGCAAAACAACTTGGCTGTTAGTCTTAATTTTGGCAGGATACCTGGTGTACTCTCCTGCTAGGACTTTGTCAGGTGTTTCACTTAACACATTTGCAACTTGAAACTGCCTGACATTAATCACCTGCTCACAAACTCGACAATCTCTTGTATTCATTCCATTATGGCTCTTCAGGAACTGTTGAGTCTCACATTTTTTCTCATATGCTTCATTTATTCTAATTTGCCTTTGGTAGGGTTGCCTAAGTACCCTGGTGTTCCAGTTTCACTGGAGTGGACTCACCGGTTCTTTGTAGTGTGCTTCGGCTCTTCCACGGTAAGCACGCACCGGCTCTTCAGCTTCCCGTTCCTTCATGCTGGGTTCGCTACCCTTGCTTTGTGGTTGCCTTTTCTGGGTTTCTCCTTGCTTGAGCGGTGCAGAGACCGCTCTTCGATACCTGCGTATGCCAGGAAGTCTTCCCTTCCTCTCGTGGCATACTCAGAGTACCGGCTCCTGCAGTCTGCACTCCTTGGCCTTCTCCATGGGCCGGTTGGCTCCACAGGCTTCTCAACAGCACAGTGGTCCCTCGGTGTGTAGCGAGAGGATGTGATTCTCCCAGCATCTCTCTTCTGTCAGATGGTTTGGTGGTTCCAATGTCCCGGCATCAATTATGCGCTCGCATTCAATAGAGCGCAGCTTGTGTTTCTGTCTTCTATCGATTTTCATTACTCCACTCAGCTTCCTCATCAAAGTACCTTTACATTCCGGAAAAGGGAAGTCAGTTCTTGATGACTTATATGCAGTGCATGGGAAGGTATTCGTAGTAGCTTCAATGAGTAGGTGAAGGGATTTGTGACAACATGCCATTGATGCGTGGGGAATGGAGGGGGTATCCCTAAAAGAAAAAGAGGTATGTCATGTGTCGTTCGATGATGTTGTGTCATACTCCTGAGGGTTGCATCCCCCCTGTAAAACTCCCTTATACAGCTTCCCCCTGGGCACCGGAGGAGAGGTCACTTCTGGGAAAGGAGTGACCACACCATCGGATTCATCACAACAGGCTCTAAATGTAAGGCTCCCTCTCTTGTGATAATCTCTTTCCCTTTCAAAGGGGCAGAGTCTTTGGACCTCTCTGTAGTTTTTCCTCCCAGTGTGTTGGCGGGTCAGTTCTAGGTCACCACTCAAAGTCTCCTTCCTTCATTATGGTTTTAATAAGAATTAAGCATGTACAAGGTTATGCATTGACAAGGGGGTTCCTTATGAGTTTGCCGGTATGACAGTGAAAATACTGACATGCTGGAATTCCTTGGGCGCGCGCACTCCTCCTCCCCCCGCTGAACTGGGGTATTACCGGCATCAACAGCCATTGGCTGGTATTACCAGACGATTTGTGCCGGTAATACCAATGCCACCCCTAAACTGCCGAATTACCTGCATGGGAATTACTGGCACTGGAAATAGTGTCACTGCCGGAAAGGGTAGATTTACCAGTGGCCATCTTTAAAACTCAATCTACTGCGATTCTCCCATTTCCCATTGCCATCCAGTTACAGAGGAGGTGCCAAAAGAATGTCCCAGCAAATGAAGTCCCGGGTCCCGAGTCCCAGATCTCCAGCTCCAGAAGCCCAAATTCACAGACAGTGATCGAACACTTAGATGCCCTGGTTGGCACCAGGCACCGGAGAGCAAGTGTGCAGAGAAAGTCTGCCATACGAGCAGAGGTGAGGACAAGGGTGATGGGTGTGGGGACTATTCCCCATATGACAATGGATTGTTGCAAACAGTAGGATGACCTCAAAGTTACCTTAAAGCAACGGTATGGAGCCTCATTTCAAAGCAGAGGAGGGAGGACGCCACCACAGGAGGAGGGACGGTGGCCAGCTCCATACTCCACATGGAGGGAATCGATCGAGTTGGCAGTGCAGAGGCTGGAGCAAGGACCCAAGGCAATGGTTGGTAAGTGCAACAGACACCATGAACAATACATTGCTGTGTCCAAATTCATGCATCCCCCAGCATAGAAGCACTCAATGGGCAAGGGAATTGGTCCAACACATGTCAGTCACAACAAATAGCCAGTGAACAGACACGTGCCAGAGGATGCGGGTAGATGCAGCCATGCACAAGCACAGTATTTGAAAAATGCATCCCTACATATGGACACACAAGAAACACTCATGTGTGCCAAGTGAGTCCATGTCATGAATTGATGGTCCACCGCACACACAACAGTAAGCCACCTTGGCAGGCCAACAGGCAATGTGCACTCCCACTACCTACATGTAGGAGCACACATTGAGCCAACACACCCAAGTAATTCACATGGAATGAGCAGCTGCAGGACACACACAATGTCACATGAGTGTAATTCAAGCCTGCAGCCATGACTCCAAGATGACTAGCTGCATGCCATTAAATACCCAACAGGCACACAGTCCACAGACAGTGATGGGTTTGGGCCATGAACATCTGGCATCCAAACCTGCTCAGGCCACACCCTTTGCCATTTGCCAGCAGGGTGAGAGAGCAGGGCTACCAGGCCACCTGTGCCACCATCACCAGCATCACAACCTCCCACCACCATGACCACCATCACAACCTCTGCCACCTCCAACCACCACTGCAACTGACGCACCAGCAGTACCTGTGGCTGTCGCTATCCCCTAGGCTGTGCTCAGTGGCCCCTCCACTGGCCAGCAGGGAGCCGTGCCAGTTGGAAAAGCTACCACGTGAGGCCTGATCAAGCCCCTGTCAAGGGACACAGTGCTGCCATCCCATCCATGTCCCATAGCGGCTGGGGCCCAGTAACGCCTCCATCCAGGCTGAGTAAGTAAGTTCTGAGTTTACCATCTATTTTAGCAAGTGTATTCACACTATCCCACGTGCCTTTTGTCCCGACGAGCGCTGCCTGACCCAAAATGGCGGGTGCATCACGGCACGAAAGTGAGGCTGCTTTTGGTTGCTAAGCAACCTCCTCGCTCTTGGCCCTAATACGCAGCACTGGCAGGCGGAAGCCGGCTACAGGAAAAGGCCATGTTTGCCTCCTGTTAGCCACTGCGAGCCACGGGCCCTCCCTCTGATGGGGTAAGTTCTCTCATGAGTCTTCTTTTATCTTTGTATGCAAACATCGTCCTACCACACATGCTACGCCACGAAAAGAACTTGACTCTGCCTTTTATTATCTGTGACCACTACTTTCGTTAGACCTTACATCACCTTGTAGCTGCAGACCCACTACATTCAGTTCTACTACCGCCACACATGCCATCTATACACGTCCACCGATACATGCCCTATCTACGGGCTTTGTACCTACAAGCGTGACCACTGTATTCTGGTCCTTCCAATACAATGCACGAAAAAAGTGTTCTTGCCTAGTGCGCATGTACTGATCTAGTCCACAGTAGTCAAATCAATATAGCCCACTGTTCTCAAAGTGAACTAGCCTCCTGTATGCTAAGTGAACTAGCCCACTGTATTCTAAGTGAACTAGCCTACTGTACTCAGAGTAAACTCAGAGTGAACTAGCCTACTGTATTCATACCAAACTAGCCCACTGTATTCTACTGTATACTTTGGCCCCAGAAAAAACTGGGATGAGAACAGATATGGGGGCACGAATGGAAGACCTCATGGCTAAAGTGACCACGTTGGAAGACTGGATGGACGGGGTCGAGGCCAACCAGGTGTCCACCGGACTCCTAGAAACACAGATGGAGGCACTCTTTATGGAAATGCAACATTGAGAAGAGGAGCTACGCCTTAAGGTGGACGAAATCGAGAACCAGAGGAGGAGGAATAACCGCTGTTCTTCTGCCTGGTGGTGGCGGAGGACGGAGGGCGAAACCCCACCCAGTTTGGAGCATAAGATACAGGACATAAGAAAAATAGCCCTTGGGGCAGAGGCCGGAGAGGGGGTCACGATAGACAGAGTTCACCCAGCAGGGGGAGGAGCAAGAGGCCCCTGCACGGTCCTGGCAAGCCTGCATTATTACAGAGACAAAGCGAGGATGTTGGAGAAAGCAAGGAACCTATGGGAAATCCAATACAGAGATTCCAAAGTGCCCATCTTTCAGGAATTCTCGGCCCATACGCTGTTGAGAAGGAAGCAATGTGGGGCCCTCATGAGTTGGTTGTAGGAGAAGGGGGTCAGGTAGTGCTGGGGACACCCATTCTCGTTGATCTTCAAATGGGAAGGTGAGAGACATCATCTTGTGGCAGAGATGGACATTCAGAGGATTACAGAGGAACTGGTTGTTAGTCGGGAGGAACCCTCTACGGAGCAGGGCGGAGGGGTGAGGCCCTTAATCAGCCCAGGGAAAGAGCAGAGCGAAAGGATCCCGGAAATTCCAGACGCTGAAAACACCCCCCCACCCCCACGTTGTCGGGAAACACTTGAAGTGAAGAGGGATGCGTCAAACTGGCGCTACTCAAACACACTTCTCATGTGCAGTCATCGGGTCACTTGTGGCTCCGGAGAGTTGAAGTCGACCAAGAAAGTTTCCACTGTTGGCTCGTTTGCTTTTTGTTCTCGCTGTTGTGATGAGGGCTCGTAGTGCACTGTAGACATGGTCTCACCTCTTAGAATTGGGCATGATGTTCCGAATGTTGTTGGTGTGTGGTGGAGAGGGTGGAAGCAAGGAGTCAAAGGAGGGGCTCTGGGGCCTCTGCTCATAGCTAATGAGGTGCATTAGGTATCCCGGACTGACCTGAGTAAATGGTGGTGACAGACCTGTCAATTAGGACCCCCGGGGTGGGGGACGAGTCCCTGGTGGTTTGTTGACCATGCCTGGTTATACTTGGGGATAGAGACGGACGTCTCAATCAATGGGAATGGGGGAAGGATAGGTGGGGGAAAGAGGGAATGGGGAGGGAAGGGGGGAGAGGGGAGGGACGACAGGGAAAGTCATGGATTCCTAAGCTGAGGAAGGTTTCTAGCCAAGCAAGACGCAAGGGGTGCCCAGGGTGCAGGGTGAAGAGAGGCGATGGTTGAGGGGTGGGTTGCTACACTGAACGTTAAGGGCTTGAATTCTGAAAATAAGCCATCCCTCACCAGTGACATGTTCCGCAAACAGAAGTTGGCGGTCCTTTTCTTACAAGAGAGGCACTATCGACAGGGGCGGAATCACTGATAAAAGGGAAAGAGATAGGCAGGAACCTCTGGGCTTCTCATAAATCCTCAAAAAAAGAAGGGGTTGGTATACTCCTGGGCAAGTCGTTCCATCTTATGGACATTGAGACCAAAAAGAGTTTCGGGGGCAGGTTCCTGGGAATAAAGGGCACATGCAAGGGAATGCAGATCACATTGGCCACCCTCTATGCGCCCAAAGTGGGCCAGATAAAGTTTCTACGCCAGGTTTTCAGGGAAATGTATGGGTGGGCGGAGGGAACCATGATCCTGGGTGGGGACTTTAATATGATATTGGAACCTCAGTTGGATTAGTGGTCAATGATGGGGGCAGGGGTGAGAGGGGCTACGAAGGACAACCTGGCCATGAGAGACCTTCTGCAGGAGTACTACTGGGTTGGCGTGTGGTGCAGATCATGGCCGGGTCCGGGGGGTTATACATTCTTTTCCCTGCATCAATCATATATGAGAATTGACCTCTTGTTGACATCAGGGGAAGGCGAAGGGGTGGTCGGTGTGCCGAGAGTGGAGGCCATCACATGGTCAGACCACAAGCTTGTTGTAATGGATTAGCGGTTACCGAAGGCCTCGAGGAACTATAGGTGGCGGTGCAATGGCACCCTCCTGAGGAACCAAGTATTCAGGGAGTTCCCAAGGAAGGAAATGCAGGCCTATTTTGAGACCAATGACAATGGGGAGACTGGCATGATGATGGTGTGGGAGGCAGCGAAGGCCCCTTTCCGGGGCCTGTTCATTGCGAAGAGCTCCCCCAGGAAACACAAAAGGGTATTAATTGAGGGGAAGCTTTTTGAGGAACTGAGAGCTATGGGGGTACAACTCAACCAGAATGATGTAGATAGGGAGGATGTCCTGGGGGAAATGAGAGACAAGAGACAAACACTGCACACAGTCTTAATTGGAGAGGTGGTCAAGAGGATGAGATACACCCGGCAGAGATACTACGAAAGGGGGGATACGGTGGGGACCCTACTGGCGCATACGGCGAGAGGCTGTAGGACAGAAAGGAGGGTAGAAGGTGTCCGAGATAGGGGCGGGAGGATGCGCAAAAGTGGGCCTGAGGTAACGGAATGCTTTGTGAATTGTTACAAGGAGTTGTACACTAAGAAGAAAGAGGAGTCGGTGGATGCTATGCGTAGCTACCTGGCTGCGCAAAACCTGGGAGATTTGTGGCAGGGATCCCTTTCAAGGTACAGAGGGACATGTTTTGCTATCTGGGGATTCAGGTGATGCAATGCCCAAGAGATCTCTTCGCCAGTAATTTTCTCCCCCTCTTGTCGGCAGTGAAATGGGACATTGAAAGGTGGGCAGGATTGGGATTTTTGTGGATGGCACATCTGAACTCTATAAAGATGGTAGTTCTCCCCAAGTTCTTGTCTTTGTTTCAGATGTTACCAACGCTAGTGCCCAGGTCATTCTTCCTGGAGATGAGACGAACTCTGCTGAGGTCTCTGGGCGGGGAAGAAACATAGGATCTCTAACGAGACGCTGATGAGGACGAAAGCGGAGGGGCGAGTGGGACTTCCCAATCTAGAGATGTATTATAAAGCATCCCAGCTGAAGGTTCTGGTGGACCATTTTACACCAGGGATCGGGAAGCAATGAGTTGCAATGGACAATGAGGTACTGGCCCCGGTCACGCTGATGAATGGTTGTGGGTCCCCAAAACCTGCATCCCTAGTGGAGTCCTGCAGCACCCCATGCTGGAGGTTCTGTGGTTCTTCTGCAAGGAAGGTGGTGGCAATAGATGGCTTACATCATGACCATCGCCCTTAAACTGCATCTGGGCCACCTCACTCAGGGATGGGTTTGAGGATCCACTTGTGTTCCAAATCTGGTACGACGCCGGGCTCAGCAGGGCAGGACAGTTATGGGCTGGGGGAACCTTTATATCTCTACAGGGACTGGAGGAGGCCCTGGGCCTGAATAAACGGTCACCTTTTCGCTATCTGCAACTGAAGGGGGCCCTGACTGAGGAAAGATGGAGGAATAATCTCAAGAGGCGGTCAACAAATTTTGAAAAATGATTGATTTTGCAGAAGAGTCCATGGGATTGATATCTAGACTCTATAAACTGCTTCTGTTGGCGGCCCCGAGGGAGTCCCCCCCCGCAAGAGTGAAGTGGGGTCACAATCTGGGTGGGGATATCGACAACGTGAGGTGGGCCCGTGTGTGTAGACAGGCTAATCACTGAACCACCTCACTTTAATACAGGCACCAGGCCCTGAAACTACTGCACAAATGGCACTATCTATTATAGCTCCGATCATTTATGAAGCTGAGTCTGAAGAATACATCAGCGCCCGTGAGGCCGCCTTCCTATCCCCCCTCATCCCCACATCCCGGCCATATACGCCCTACCGAACATTCACAAGGGCACTGTTCCTCCACCCGGGCGCCCCATTGTGTCCGGCATTAGCTCCATTTTGGAACCCCTTTCTCAGTTCGTAGACTTTTTCATAAAGGACCAGATCCATAAAATGACTAGCTATGTTAAAGACTCCACCAATATGCTGAACCTCCTTGACACTCTGCAATATGAACCAGAAGAAGAATGGCTAGTGACAATCGGCATCTAGTCCCTTTGCACTCGGATACCCCAACAAGAGACCCTGAACATGCTGAGCAGTCTACTACATTCTGGCATTGAACTATATGGTGTGCCGCGGGCCTTCATTCATCAACTGGCAGAGATCGCATTGACCAAGAACTATTTTTTGTTTGAAAACACCTTTTATCAACAAGTATCTGGCACCGCGATGGGAGCAACTTTTGCCCCCAGCCTTGCCAACCTCTACGTCGACCTTTTTGAACAAAAACATATCTACCCGACCACCAATCCATTCCTTGCCAAACTGGGCGTATGGCGTAGATACATAGACAACATTTTTGTAATCTTCAAAGTGACGGAACAGGAGCTTGTATCTTTTCATGTCTGGCTCAACTCACTCAATCCACACCTACAGTTCACATTAGACAAAGAGAAACACAGCACTCATTTCCTGGACCTTGCCATCTCAGCAAACAATGGAAGACTTGTCTCAAGTGTTTATAAAAAATCTACAGATAGAAACTCTCTTCTATGCTATTCCAGTTACCACCCTAAAGCACTTAGAGACAATCTCACTTTTGGACAGTTCTTGCGATACCGTAGGCTGTGCAGCCAGACCCAAACCTACACCACACAGTCCTGCCTTTTACGCAAACAATTGGCAGAGAGGGGGTACCCACAAAAAATCATTAGAGACACCTACAAGAGAGCTAGAAATATCCCCAGATCTGTAACCTTGCAACAAAACATCAAACCAGCTAGCATTACAGGACTCACAGCAGTATTCAGTTACTCGCCTCTTCTTAACAAAATCAAGACAGAAGTAAAGAGACTATGGCCGATCTTGAACACAGAGAACACCACCATACCTGTCCCACGTTTTGCTCTAAAAAGACGATCCAATTTGAGAGACAAAGTAGTGAAAACATTGACACACAGCACCCCAACCACAGGATTGAGCCAGCTGACCCTCTGGAACACAGCACCAGCCACAGGACATGCACCTTGTGGTAACTGCTCCATGTGCCCACAGACATCATGCACCACAGAGATCGACATAGGATGTCAGACACTGTGGAGGCAAATGACATTGACCAACTGAAATTCAAAAAGAGTGATCTACATGATCACATACCCCTGTGATCTGAGGTACATTGGTATGACAACCAAGACAGTCCGTATACGCATGATCGAACATCGGTCATGCATACCCGCCAACTCACGGCCCCCTTAGTCCAACATTTTTCAGCTGAAGGACACACTGCAGACTCTTTCAAAGGACCATAATAGAAAGGGTCACACCACCTGTGAGAGGGGGCAATTTTAACAACATTCTGTTTAGAAGGGAACAGCAGTGGATTTTCAGACTTAACACGTGCTCCAAATGCCTAAACGAAAATATCCAGTGACACGACCTAGCAGTGCTACCCTAAGCCCCCCGGATGTCAGTCCTTGTCTCCTGCAATTTTTGAGCCATGACCTTGACTCCATTTGGCTCCCACCATTGGGACCTTGCCCCTTGCCCTCATCTGCACTGCTCTGCTGTGACATGTATTCTCCTTCCTTTCATCCCACCCCTTTCTCCTTCCTTTGCCCCTCCCCCTCTCTTCTCCCCGCACGCCCTCTTCCCCTTGCATTCCAGGGACATGTTGCTGGCCCATTGCCTTTTGAACACAGGTCGGGCCATTTGCCTGCTACCTTAGCTTATCATTGCACAGCACAGCTCCCGTGTTTAACAGCTGTTTTTCATGTGTTTTCCTCGTCTCTTCAGAGGCGATCGGCACGTTGCTCCTGTGCAGGCCCACACCGCTCTTCGCAGACGTTGCCTAAACGCCCGCCTATGTCATTCCGACGCTAGGCGGGCGCGCACTGCACTTTTGTTTTTATAGGCGTTAGGCCTTGTCTGGTGATCGCACTCATTACGAGCGTTTCATTCCAATAGAGCAGACGCTTCACTCGGAGATGCTGACCAGGTACTGATACTGCTTTCACTGCCCTACCATGTAGCACGCCCCATTTTTAAGGCCAGATTGACATTAAGCTTTGTTTTTCTCCAGCTCTGCTTGCCACCTTTGGGACAGACCTCCTTCAGCACACGTCCTGTGTACAGAGCTACCCACGGGTCTGTTTCTCTGAATGCCTCTGAGCCACCCAGCATGTTCCCACGAGGGATCGGGGTTCTCACTTCCTAATCACCCCCCCTTCCACTCCATCCCTCACTCCCCCCACCTATGATGAACCAAGGACACCGGTGTTCAGGCACCAGTACTTCCCTGCAATTTAATACTACCACTATATTGGGTAAATAATTTCACTTTTCCTCATACTCTTGTGGTAAGGTTATGATCACTCAGCCCCCTGTTTTTTAAGGCCAGATTTGCTCAGCCCTTGCCCTCCCTTTGGTATTCATTAGCTTCCCCCTTGTTTCCCCTCCCCTCCTTCTGTAGCCCTGCAGGAGGTGCTTGACCCTGTTCAGACATTTTGAACTTTCTTGGATTTACCTCCACATGGAATCACAGTCCTGATGAAGATGGCCCAATCTTTGAGTGCCATTGAAACCGGTCGACCCCATAGGCCATGAGGGCTCTCATGACCTACATCAAATATCTCTACTGAAAGGAAAAAGATATTGTGAGACAACAACTGTTCATGCACACACCCAGATGGAAAGAGTGTGCAACTTTAGAAGAGCTTCCCCTTACCCCATGGCCCCACAGCCTTTTTAGACTGTGCATTTCCATTTTTTGAACTTCAAGTATCTCCAACTTTCTGTGACCTACGGGAATGTTTAAAGATTCACACACGAAACGGAATACAAACAATTGACCTAGCCCAGGTCTTTGCAATCATAACAAGACAGCTACAGAATCTAATCCACAGTTCTGGATAGCTCTGTATCAACAAAAATGGATCTGCCACCCTCCCTCCACCACTTGCACTCGAGGTTGAGGAACTGTATTTACAGTTCTTTGCTTCATTACTTCTGATGAACTGAATATATTTTCCTACAAAGCCGTTGTTTTTGTGTTATCACGCCTTATCCTATTAATGGTTCAAAGGAAACCAACGGCTTGCCCGTGCCCCCTCTTTTTTCTACAACAGCTATACCCTGTTTGTTGTTATACAATCTAGGGCTGCCAACGACTTGGGCATTCCTGCAATTATGGCTAATCATGCCTTAGTTGCATTCACCAGTGTCTGGGTAGCGGGGAAGGCAATGTGCTGGCCGATATGGCACAGGAGTGGATCCAGCACTCTGGAGAAGGCATGCTGCGAAATGCCATGCAGTTGGCTCACTGAGTGTTGGAATGTGCCTTTGGCCAATAAGTGCAGGACAGACACCAGTTTGACCAACGGTGGTATGGCTTTCCTGATGCTGGTCCTACTACATGTGGGTGAGAAAGTCTGTTAGCATCTCCCTGTTCAGGCAGCACGGGGTGAGGATTTGTGTGTCTGTGAGGGTCCATGGTGTGTCCCTTTCAATGCCAGTGGTTAAGATTCAGTCTAAACCTTCCAGCCATCATCACCTCTTTGTTTTTGCTTTGTCACCCCGACGGGTATGCCCAGACGTGGGACCCGTGCCTGCTGGGCCTAGAGACCCAAGCTACTCTTCACTGATGAGCCCCAACAAGGGTGAAACATGTTTGGGGATGCTTGTGGCCTCGTGTAGAAGGGATGTGACCTAGCAGTTTGGGCTTGACTTCCCCTTTTGGGGTGGGGCCAAGCCTGATTTGCATATGGTCTTTCCCCTTCTGTAATGGCTTGGCAGGCGAAGAACGATGGTCTGGAGGGTTGCCCCGAGCAATGCCAGTGGTTAAGATTCAGACTAAACCTTCCAGCCATCACCTCTTTGTTTTTGCTTTGTCACCCCGAGTGGGATGTGTATGCTTAGACGTGGGCCCCATGCCTGCTGGGCCTAGAGACCCAAGCTACTCCTCACTGATGAGCCCCAACAAGGGTGAAACATGTTAGGGGATGCTTGTGGTCTCGTGTAGAAGGGATGTGACCTAGCAGTTCAGGCTTGACTTCCCCTTTTGGGGTGGGGCCACGCCTGATTTGCATATGGTCTTTCCCCTTCTGTAATGGCTTGGCAGGTGAAGAACAATGATCTGGAGGGTTGCCCCGAGCAATGCCACTGGTTAAGATTCAGTCTAAACCTTCCAGCCATCCCCTCTTTTTTTTTGCTTTGTCACCCAGAGTGGGACGGGTATGCCCAGACGTGGGTCCCGTGTCTGCTGGGCCTAGAGACCCAAGCTACTCCTCACTGATGAGCCCCAACAAGGGTGAAACATGTTTGGGGATGCTTCTGGTCTCGTGCCGAAGGGATGTGACCTAGCAGTTCGGGCTTGACTTCCCCTTTTGGGGAGGGGCCAAGCCTGATTTGCATATGGTCTTTCCCCTTCTGTAATGGCTTGGCAGGCGAAAAAACGATGGTCTGGAGGGTTGCCCCGAGCAATGCCAGTGGTTAAGATTCAGTCTAAACCTTCCAGCCATCACCTCTCGTTTTTCCTTTCATAGGGTATGGCTGCACACCTTGCATGGTGTAGAGGAGTAGACCAAAAGCGACTAGTCCTCCTCCTCTGTTGAAGGACAGGTGAACGTGTCACTCAGGGCCCGTGCCCTGCCCCCCTCTGCAACATTGTAAAAGTGAGAAGCATTATTCATTGAGGCAGCCATACCACTCTTATCCCAGGCAATTGCATTAGGGAATGGATACAATGTAAATTGAAAGTGTCAGGGAGTACATGGGCACGTTCAATAGACATGAAGCAAATAACATTCGTCATGAAGCTACATGAACAATAAGTTAAAAGAATGAAGAATATTACACTGCACCCATTCATGTAGGAAACACAAATATAAAGAAATGCGCACATTTGCACACAACATGAACAACATATGGATATATTTCATTAACATAGAAATGCGATAGCAAAAGGTATCCATCTCATATAAAATGGACGCCATAAGCATGCATTATAAATACATACAGGCTTTAAGCCTCAGGAAAGTTAGAATTGCCTAAACCACCGAAATATTGGTCGAAGCAGGGTTGAGAAAATAGAAAAGGAGGGTCTGCTCAAGCAGAGCCAGGAGCATGAACTTGCCAGCATTAAATAGTAGAATGGACAGTTTTTAGCAGTGTTTCGCAAGATCTTTTTTATAAAGGAAATTGGCAGTAGGTGAGAAATAGATAAAATAGACGATGAACCAATGAGAAGGAGACAGCAAGTTTGCGTCCATGGCATGTTGGCTAGAGCCTACGTCATCTCAAAAATACTTCCATCCAGACTCTGAGTTGCAAAATATGTCCTGTGTGCATCAAAATGACAATAACACGTTTTATGCTGGTCAGTGGGAGAGGAAATAATGATACAATTCAGGAAGCATCTGTACCCAATAAGAGAGGGCAATTTATTTTATTCATAGAAATTAGACCTATTAGATTGTAGGATTCATTTTAGAACAGGACTGATGTATGTTGATGTTTTTGTTATAAATATATGCTGGAAATTGGAGGGATTTGAGACTTTCTGATTTTCACCTTAAATACCACGGTTGATAGAAAAAAATGCTCCCAGCCGTTGGGGAAATAAAGTTCTCTGTACCTTGCACAATTGTGCATTTCTATCCTTGGATGGCAGTATTGGGCTATGTCTGATAAATGGCCCCATCTACAGTGGTGTCTCCTTTCAAGCTGCATTTTCCTCCTCCTCTCCAATGCCTCATGTTGCCTCTGGTGGTCCTCCAGTCCCTGCGGCTCTAGGTTGGCCTGGAGCAGCTCCATGTCCATGTACACTGTGATGAGTGGCAGCATGGTTGTGCAGGGAAGCGTTTTCGAGGAATGGCTGGCCCTTTTGTACTCTTCCTGTCTGAATTGGGTGCACCCTGGTGAATTGGGGGCACCAGTGGCCTCATTTCCATCAAATGGGTGCTTTTACTGCCTCCTAAGAGATGTAGGTATCTCTGCTTAGGTTTTGCCAGTATTACTGGCTAAAAACGCTGGTATTATCGGCGTTTCCCTTCTCGTAATCAGCTGGTAATAACGTTGTGCTGGTAATATTGGGCTGGTGGTTGGGTCATCGGTAACACTGTTGCCAATATTACCGGCGCTGGTATTTATGGTGGTGAGTGTACCGGTGCCGGTAATACCTGCTGACTCGTAATGGACCAAAATGGTAAAAGTGCTGGTAACCGCAATTACCAGCACTTTTACTGTATACTGGCAGTCTTGTAATGAGCCCCAAAGTCTTTATGCTTGTACAAAAGTGTTAATTATTAAAATGTTTACTAATGAAATTCCGTATTCACTTTGTGGAGTAATTCAAATGAACTGATACAATTTAAACAAGAACTAGTTTGGCCATTTGCAGTTTTTCATTGCATTTTGAATTTATAGGCATGCGTTTGTGTTGACCCCATAAAGAACAGGTCCAGATCAAAGATCATGCAAGATACTGCTCAGGTCATCACATGGCTATTGGTTACAGGAGCTGTTACACTCTGATGGTTGACTAATTAATGCATTGCGACTGAGGCACAAAACCCAAAGCTTACACAGCCTGTGGTGAAGGTCCTCTTCCTGATCTGACTTCTAATCATCAATAATGTTTTAAAAAAAAACAACTTAAAGCCTCAGTTGTCAAGGACCATCACTATGTCCAAAAGAATGAGGTAAATCATAATTATCCATATGTTACAGGTATGACAATGAAACAAGATTTGTACCTTTACTGTATGCTAGTAACCACTAGGTATTCAAGAGATACAAGCCATGCGAACTGCTGGGCCTGTTTTCTTGAGTTATTTGTGGAAACAGAGAATGTGTTGCCTAGTTTTTGGCAATCACGGGATGAGTCTGCCTATGGGTATACATTAATGCAATCTCAAAACACAAATTAAGAAATACAAGCAATACATAAAAATACATTAAAAGTGTTTTACTGCTTTGTAAAGTGAGTAACTGGAGAGAGTCAGTGCAGAAAACACAATCACATTTAACTCTTCTAGACAGTTATTTACAATCGACAAAAAACAAAAATAAGTTTGTGCGGTCAGTTTTAGAACAATGACTATATGTAGAACAGTGAAACAGTTGACATATATAATCAGCAAAGTAAAGGAAAAATTTGAGTCCAATATTTCTGGACGAAAGGAATATCAACATTTATCCAAGAATAGGTTGTTCAATGCATGTGGTATTTCTAATTATTTAAGTGCATCGAGTCCTTTCATAAAAAAGGTCCATAAGGTATGCAGGGTCTATTCGTGCAAGATATCTGGTCACTAGCCAACGTGATCCAAAGTTGGTTGGTAGCAAAAAGGGTTTCAACTTGGCTTTATACAGGTGGGTTACTGTTCCCTGTAGTTGTCACGTTTCGGCGGTAGTGATTTGAGGTTAAGCCCGCCTTCATCAGGGCTGAGAATCAGAGACCCTATAGGGGGGGACATAGATTGTGATGAGATTGGTTGTAATACCCTAAAGGTCCCTATTAGTGGGACCGGGTTTAAGATTAAATTTGTTCTCATGGCGACCGGATTACAAACTTACATGCCGGTGCGCACTTGCTCAAGCTTTTGGTGTGGTCACATGTCATGGAGAAGAGGAGACCGTCTTTGCCCGGGACCCGGAATGTAGTCGCCTGACACAGGTTTGCGAGTTTCCCAAGGTGGTAGAATTTTCGTGTACGGTCTCGAGGCTGTTTAAGGTGAACAAATATTGCCATCAGGCCATTTTCGATCCTGAGTGATCAGTGTTTTATTTATTTCTTATTTCAACGGTTATGATTTTCGACATGCAAAAATAAATGTTAGCATATCTTTTTTGGTTGTGTTCTGTTATTTCAATTCATTAGTGTCTAATCTAACTGAGCGTCATGTGGGCACCCAATATTGTTAAAGTGCATCTTTTAGACTCTAGATTATTCACAGTTATTTGTGACCCTTGGAGAAACTTCTAGTTGCGATGTGCAAGAAGACATGCTTGGTGTTGCTTTTCGCCATGATGCAATTTGGTTAGAATGGTAACAGGCGTGAGGTACGTGATAATCCGTGTGTCAGTATTCATGGGAGGGCTATACACGTAAGTGTTGGTATTGTGTGGCTTACATCTCAATATAATACCAAAGTATGCATGCTTTAATGTTCGAGTAAGTAGAGGTGATAGTTTGCCAGGACTCATGCGTTTGTGTCATTAGTTTGGAGTCAGCAGAGACAAACACCGAACGTAGGCGATTTTGCAGCGCCTGAACTCACCTTGTTTTCAGCTTTAATGGCGCTGAGTCATGCTTTGCTGCTTCCTCCGTCTGCGAAGTCTATGCCACGGAATGAGTCGGCGAGACCCGTGTTCACTGCAATGCAAAGCGGGGCTTACAATCGACGGGGTGAGGGGCTGGTTGTTACTAAGGACGCCCACCCATGCGCACTGAGAGTGTTTGTCATAGTTGACAAGGCAAGTGTTATAAAGCTGCGCATGCTCCCTCGTTTGCTAGTATGACTACAAATGTGTAGTTCAGTGCGATCTTAGTAAGCATTATTCACAGTTATTTAGCATCATGGTTCCAAGTAGTGAACTGTAAAGGTTACAGTTCAGTACGAGTGGGGTGAATTTCTTAATTAAATTGCGACAGTGCGTTAATGTTAATTGTGTCAAGAGTTGGACAAGGTCAGACTGGGGGATGGTACATAAATAGTCTTTACTGTGTCTTAACGCGTGCATTTGATTGCTCCTATATGTTAGGTGCATTTCACCGTAAAATTGCTATATCAAGTAAATGGGTATATTGGGAGATAAGGTATGTGGTCCTCAGGTCCAGAGTCGCGCAAGAAATATTGAGCGAATGCATACATACAATGGCAAAATGAGAGAGTATGACAATCCTACTCCAAAAAAGAATGCAGACAGCAGAGCATGTGTAATTGTTTGCAGAAAGATGAAATGTTTGTGCTGTAACATGTCCCAGCACAGCACCAGAAATATCCATCAGACGTGATGGACTTGATGTAGTAAGGACAGGAGCAGCAACAAGGACTGTGATGAGGAAGGAGAAGAGGGAGAGGCTCGGGTATTTAGGAAGAGGGACTGGGACAAGAAAGAGGGAAGAACACTTAGAATGAGGAATGGGGACTGGAATTAAAAGAGTAACTGAAAAGAGTGGGATTAGGAAGAGGATGTGAAATGGGATGAGAAAGAGGGACTTTGAACAGAAAGAAGAAAAGGGATTGTGCAGGTGATAAGGAATAGGCAGTAGAAGGAGGAAGAGGAAAAAACATATTGGGACTAACAATGACGACATAAGGAAAATGGAATAGGATGAGGAGAACGGACTGGGCAAAGAAGAAGAGGGACTGGCTGAGGATGAATAGAAACATGTACTTGGTTTCAGGGAGAGGGATGGGAAGTCGAAGAGGGTCAGATACAAGACAGGGGAATGAGGAATAGGGAAAAGAAGAGGGACAGTGATGAAGGGAGGGACATCTGAGGAAGAGGAAGGGGTCATTGGCGCAGTAGAGGGACTGGGATGAGCAAGAAGAGGGATTGAAATAAGAAAGAGGGTCAGGTCAAGGAAGAGAAAGTGGGACTGTGATGAGTAACATATATAGAGTGTGAGAGTAAGAAGGTGTAGGAGGCAGACATACTGGTTACAGGGAGATCAATGTGATGGGAAGGAGGGATCAGGATGTGAAAGAGGGTCTAGGCAAATAAAGGAAGAGGGATTGGGATGAGGAAGAGGGACAAGAAAGATGAATTGGGAAAATGAAGGTATGCAGAGGACAAAGAGGTCTAGGTTATGGAAGAGAAAGATGGACTTAATTTGTGGAAGAGAGAAAAAGAAGATGAGGAACTGTGATGAGGAAGATGGACTGGGACAAGATAGAGGGTCATGAAAGAGGACGAGAGAGCTGGGTGATGAAGATGGACTAGGAAGGTAAAGAGGGACAGGGAGCAGGAAGAAGTAAGGAAGTTGGGGCAGAGGACAACTCTTATGAGCAAGAGGTAGATGGAATGGACTAAGAAAGAGGGACAGGATTGAAGAAGAGGAAGTGGGAATGGGGCAAGCATAAGAAAAGAGTACGGGACATGGGAAGGGGAAGATGAATGAGGACGTAGGTGAGAAGGAGGGTCATAGATGAGGAATAGGGATTGGTTTGAGGAAAAAGGAGAGAGACTGCGAAGTGAAAGTGGGAGAGGAAGAAGGAAGAGGGACTTGCACATGTAATAACATCTGGATAACAAAGATGAAGAGAGTCTGGTCCCAGGATTAGATAGAAGATTGGAATGAGGAGGACAAATATGGACTGTGATGAAAAGGAGGAAGGAGGAGTGTGTACTGGGACAAGCAAAAGATGCACTAGGACAAGGAAGAGGGACAAGGGTGAGAAAGAAGAAGAGGGACTGGGACAAGAAACAGGGTTTTGGAGAAGCGGGCAACTCTGAGGAGCATCAAGAGGGAACTGGGGGTTTGAAGAATGAGTGGATCAATGAGGAGGGAAGGAGAAGAGGGAGAGGAACTTGCTGGAGGAAAAAGGAAGATGGAAGAGGCAGAGAGACAAGTATGATTAAGACAGAATGGGACAAGGAAGAGGAAGGGAGACTCTGCTGAGGACAAGGACTGAGAAGAGGGATAGGAATGAGGAAATAAATGAGGGAAAGGGATGAGATTGTGGCACTGAAAAGAGGAAATTGAACAGGGAATGTGATGAGAAAGAAGAATAGGAATTGAAACGAGGAAGGCAGCGAGGGACTGGCCAATGAAGGGGGGTGGGTTGCGTAAGTGGGAATATGATGAGGAAACATGAACTCTCTGCTGGCTGTGCCACTTAGAGTGAAGGGGGATAGCTCACAGATTGCACCCCTGCTTGTAGCTGATGTCATGTGCTACTTCAGCTGGGAATGATGAAGGGCGGTCTGTGAGTCCTGCATCAGGTTTTGGGAGCCTGTGGGAATCAGAGGAAGCCTCCCAACAGCAACATGATGGGGCTACTGGTGGTTCCTACAAACACCAGAATGTCAAGTAATGGCTTTCCCACAGGTTCTCCTGATTGTGTAAGCTGCTGCTCAATATGGCAGTCTGTGTTGAGGTCCCTGCAATAGAAAGGTGATATTTTGACCTAAATGGGTCTATTATAAGTGTGGTGGTATCTCTGCAGTAAATCTGCAGCAATACCACCAAACGGTATTTCCATTACCAACACTTTATTGGCGGTATAATATGGGGAATTTTGGCTATATTACTGCCGGCGGTAATACTGCTGAATTTGCCGATGTTGGGT